>JAUPFN010000018.1:24065149-25265149 GCA_036924255.1 Apodemia mormo
GAAGAATGGGTTTTAAAAAAAGAAATGAGAATAGGTCTTTAAATAGGATCCGAACCAACAGGCTGAGTACTTAACCGGCAACATATATAACATATATACAACATATATTATACAGCCGATAAGGGACAGCGTTTTTTTATATCATAAGATAGCAAACACACAGATAGGTCTCCTGATGAAAAGAGTCAACAATCGCCTTTATACACCAAATATGTTAATAGCACGTTGTTATCGTGTGGCGAGGTCTAATGCTACATGCATAAGTTTACCGGCTACCATACCCTCCAAACCGGAACTCGACAGTGACGAACACTGACGCCATTGCAGCAGGAATAGGTAAGACGGTGGTACAAGACCAGGGCGAGACAATGTAGAGCTCTACCACCTAGTAGCCATGGTGGCAGTGACTCATATAGCCAATCGGTCGCCTTTTGCGACCTGCCTGAACGAACGGCAATTGGCCTAGTTTTCAAAGGAGACCGGGACCAACACGGAAAAAAAAGCGTACTGAAAAATCAGAAAACATGCAAGTATTATAGTCTTTTCATGATGGCAATTGCTGTTTTGGTGGGGAAAGCAAAATATGCGTTTTATGACTTTTTCAAGAGAACTTCCATCTATATTTATTGAGCCTATATCGCCCATTTATATTCAAACAAGTATTTGTATAAGAATTACGTCATCACAGGAAAATAATTTGCTAACTTTGGGGTTAGACCAACTTGTGCATTTTTTCTAGCGATATTAATTATTGTAATCATTTCTTATTATACACTTGAAAAATATAACTCTCGTTTTAGCTTTGAGTAAAAATTAATTAATATCTCCGTACTTTGAAATTTATAGAAAGGTAATAAAATAAAAAATAGTTATTACCCGACTTAGCAAAATTAAGTCATGATTTTCATTTTCATAATTAAGTCACCGACGAAAAAACGGAGATTATCAGTTTAACATGTATGTGTGTAATATTGTTGGAATTGTATATTTGAGTATTTGAGAATGTTGATCTATTTAGGCGTCCAAGCACATGTATCAATTAGTATCTATGTTTGTATGTATATATGTTTGCATGTTTGTATGTTTAACCACGAATTTCTTGGGAATCAGAAGTCATATCAAGATAATTCTTTTTGATTTAAATCAGATATATACCAAGTTAGGAAACAGTTTCAGTTTCATCAAAATCGGTTCTGTAGGTTTTCATATGGGTATAGTTTAATGATATTTGATGGTGGTTTAATTTTTAAAATTACTCGTATTGATAAAAACACTAAGTTATACTGTTAATTATAAGTATTGATAATAAGATAATAATCGGCCTAATTAAATAGATGTCGCCTCTGTGGTCTAGTGGTCCAGCGCGTGGCGTTGACCACATGAGGTCTCGGGTTCGATTCCTGGGTCGGGCACATAAAAAAAGTGTTTTTTCAGTTTTCTGAGAAACACAAAGTTGCCCGGGATTGGAAATGCCCGGTTGGCGATAGGCTTGCCACCTATCACATTGTGGGACCAAGTATCTTCGGCCAATCGTGGGTGCACTTGTTGTACCTCTGCCTACCCCTTCGGGGATATGGGCGTGAAGATACTACTACTTTTTTTCTAATTAAATAGAAGTTAATTGGAATACGTATTATAAGGCGATTTTCTAAAATAAATGAAGCCTGGGAAAGTAGTTGCCTTATCGCAAAACAAGGACAATGGGAACATTGTTTAGTTTATAAAATTACACAAAAGATCACTGCTTGTTATCTTCGTACTTAAGAAGAGCTTTTCTTTTCCTATCCAATTAACTTTGTAGCAAAATGTTTTATCCGTTAATTGTGTTATTCCATACTAATAAAAACGAGCAATTGCAGAAAACGGAAACTAACGGAAAATAATTGATACAGCGCCCTGGGAAATTGATGTTTATGTAAGGTCATACACAAAAAACACACACACAAGAAACTGATAGTATGTCTTATGGAGGATCATGGATATAGAGTACCAATATTTTTTTTTTATATCATAAGATAGCAAACAAGCAGATGGGTCTCCTGATGGAAAGAGTCAACCATCGCCTATAGACACCAAAGATGTTAATGGTGCGTTGCTATCTTGTGGCGAGGTCTAATGCCACATGCATAAGTTTATCGGCTACCTTACCCTCCAAACCGGAACACGACAGCGACAAACATTGACGTTATTGCGGCAGGAATAGGTAAGGCGGTGGTACCAGACCCGGGCGAGACAATGCAGAACTCTACCACCTAGTAGCCACGATATTAGTGACTCGATAGCCAATCGGTCGCCTTTTACGACCTGCCTGGTAGAACGGCAGTTGGCCTATTCTTCAAAGGAGGCCGGGATTATTTGAATGTTTGGATGGATGACACAGGTAGATGATGATCTGGAATAGCACATAGGTTATATTTTTATCCGACTGAGCAAAGGTAAGTATTATATTAGTGTCACGCGAACGAAGTCGCGGGAAATATATATATATATATATATATATATATATATATATATATATATATATATATAAATCAATCCCTATTTTCCTTGGTCACGACATCACGCCTAAATGGCTGGACCAATTTCGGTAATTTTTTTTTGTTGTGTTTGTAATTGTAAGGAGAAGGTTCTTATAAAAGAAACTATTAAGAAAATTGCGCGGAAAATTAGAAAATTTAAGAATACTTAACCACCATATAAAGTTTAATGCCATTTTGGCTGCGTGAAAGGACAATCCCGTAGACTTATATAAATTACGTGTCACGTTGTTTGGCCGCTATGGATTCCTAATCTGAATGGCAAAACAACGTTTGCCGGGTCAGCTAGTAATATATAAAACTGAGATTATAATATCATAATAATTTGTTATAAATTTTGTAATCTATACTTATATTATATACTAATATTATTAGGAGAAAAGATTTCATTGTTTGTCTGTTTGTATGCAACTATTTGACTCATAATCTACTAAAATAACCGGTTTAAAAAATTCTTTTACTTTTAAAAAGCTACACTATTCATGAGTGACATAGGCTATTTTTACCTGACTGAGTAAAAGGAAGTAATGATTTGGTAGTAATTCTAAAAAAATCGACTCGCATGATACATAATTTTAACGGAACCCTATTACTAATCCTCCTCTGTCTGTCTGTCCGTCTGTCTGTATGTCACCAGGCTGTATCTCATAAACCGTGATAGCTAGAAAGCTGAAATTTTTAAAAAAACATGTATTTCCGTTGCTGTTATAGTAACAAATACTAAAATTAAAAATTGAGAGGGGTGCCCATACAATAAACGTGTTTTTTTCGATTTTTTTAGAAATAATGGTACGGAACCCTTCGTGCGCGATTACGACTCGCACTTGACCGTTTTTTTTATAATATTTGCACACCATGTAGTGGTAGAATATACTGGTATCTTTGAATAATTTTATTTCCTAGTAACACCCATATTCTAACAATTACATATTTTCATTTCATTTCAATAGTTTAGACATAATATGATATTTTTAACTTCCCGCTACGTATGTAGATCGAAGTTGCAGATTATGCCCCGATTTCCGAAAATCGAGTTTTCACCAGATCTCCACGTTTTGAGGTCCCAGGAACCTTTTCCGAATATTTTCACGATGACGTCGGTATGTCTGTATGTATGTGTGTATGTGTATGTATATATATATATATATATATATATATATATATATATATATATATATATATATATATATATATATATATATATGTAAACATCTCATAACTTTTGAACGGCTTGACCGATCGAAACGCGGTTGATAGCATTCGATTGGATTTCGCTCAACTTAGACTTCCTGAAATTTTGAACCAAGTCGGCTTAGGAGATTTTAAGAAATTTTGAAATAACCCCAAAAAAATTTTTGGCGAAACAGTATTTTTTAACACAACTTCCAAATTTATGTACCGCTTGAGTAAAAAAACTAATCAGATCTATTCCTCAAAAACTACATCTAATGCATAAATTGCATTAACATCGGTTTATCCGTTTGGGAGAAATCGTTGACGAAAAATTTTGGTAAAAAGTGTTTTTTTTTTCAACCTAACTTCGAAATTTTTCAACCAATAAGTTTGGTATTCTACGATATTTTACTATTAACAAAATTACGTCGGACCCCGTTTCAAAAATCAAAATCAAAATTTATTTTCAAAAGGTACAGCTTTTCGAATACTAAAATTACGTTGTTTTTAGCAAACTTATTTAATGTTTCTCAAATAACTTTTGGATTTACCTAAACCAACCAACCGATTACCTAAAAAATCTTTCAGCTTTTTTCCTTTATAAACTGCTCCAAACACCGTTAATTGGATCAAAATCAGTCAATTTGTTTTGAATGTGAACGTGAAAAGTTTTGAAAAAAAAATATTTCTTGACATTGCTTCGAAATTTTTCAACCTATCGGTTATTTAGCTAAAGCAATATTTTACATCTCAAAAATTGAGTTGAACGCCATTCGATAGATCAAAATCGATAATCGTTTCCAAAATATAAAGCTTTTCAAAAATCAATATGCCACTGCCATTTTTAACAAAATGGATGTTTGAACTGAAAATATCTATGCTTATAGTTTTTACTTTTTTGTTTCAGGAAGTTTCAGGGATCGCCCGCAGGGTCAACCATTTACAGATTTTTTTTTCATAATTTTTACATCCGCTTTACATTCTGTTTACTAAATTTTGCTGTTTTGTTGTAATTCTTTCAATAACAATCTAGTAATATGTCAATTGTACAATGTGGTTGTAATTCTTCCGTTTACAATACAAAAACTAAACTATGGCGTCGTAAAAGATAAGGAATCATGAATGACGATACTGCACTTGATGGTAACAAACAATATTGCAAACCAGAATCAACAGCGGCAACCGTCCTGATAAAAAGCTAAGCTGTCTTGGATCCCGCAACGAAATTAATCAGAAGTATATAGGAGGAGTAGGAAAATACATACAGTTTCCCTCCCTTTTTAGCAGGAGACAGCAAAATTTTTTTTTACAATCAGGAGACTTTTACAATCAGGTTAAGCCTGATTGCTATTGCACCACGGAAGTTTGGAAATTAGGGACCTACCAGAATGGCCTACTTAATTTTGCTTCCAGTAGTAAGTGTGTCAGAATCGTTTGAAGGCACGGAAGTTCCCACGTGTACCCACAAGATCGGAGTAATAAATTACACCGGATATACATTGGACACTATCAAGCATTTGGCGACGTTCGTTTTGCCAAAGATTACACTCCCAAAGAATATGATGTGCAGTTTGTTCATATTTACAGTTTAATGTAGAGCACTCGCAAAAAGGAGAAGAAACTAATTTAAACGAGAGTAATTTAGCTTTAAAATTACCGTGGCTAGTGAGAAACTGTGCAACACAATGATCTATTTCTATCCAAGTTTTACTTAAGCGATACGTACGCATGGGAAAAAGTTATATAAATGCCGTCCTTTAGTTGAACAAGACCAACGCGACTGCCATTCATCAATTAATTCATTAGTAACGTCGATTACGGGATTAAAAAGGCGACGTGTTTATGTTTGAGCTTGCGAGTTGATAAATTCTGGGTTGGTAAAATTCCTAGAATTGTAATACATTGAAGCTCGATGCTGAATTTCTAAATCTAATGGTAAGACGCCTGATAAAACGGGTAAAGCTTCGGAGTTTACAGTGCGATATGCTTTGCATAAAAATATTAGTGCTAGACGCTGATTTTGAAGTATTTTGCGCCAGATCGCACCACTATAACTTTATCAGCCCACGCTGAACAAGCATAACAAAAACAACCTAAATACGTTGCGTTATAAATTATCTTTAAAGTGTTAAACGTTAAACCCCATGTCGAGGTAGATATGCCCGCAAAGGATAAGAAATTCCGTTTAGCCTTTTCACCGATATAGTTAATATGATTTATAAAAGTATATTTTTTTCTATGACCAAACCTAAATATGTTACTGATTCTTTTCTCTTTATTGTGCTATTATTTATTTTTATACTAGGAGATGATAGGAGCGAACCTTTTAATATTAAGTAAAACGTTTTATGGGGCGCAAAGCTTAAACGATTTCTCAAGCCCCAGTTGATGATCAAATTAAGACTAGTGTGAGCCAGCGACTCTGTCTGTGCTCGTGTGTTAGCTTGTATCATTAAAGCAACGTCGTTTGCATAACCTATAAGCAAGCATCCTTCCGGCAAGGCTAATGAGAATAAATCGTCGAATCCTAAGTTCCATAGATATGGTGAAAGTACTGATCCCCGAGGGCAGCCTAGAGTAAGGCGCTTAGACACAGCGTAATGCCCTAGCTGTAATTTCGTATGACCGTTTTCTAGATACGGTTTAATTAGCTTATATATATTTGAATAACATCACCTTATTTTTAATTTCAACAATAACATCGGCCACCACGCGTTGCCAAAAGCACCAGAAATATCCAAAAAAATACCTACAACATAATTATTTCGTGACAATTCTACCATTTTTCTCATAGACAGCACTGCATCGATAGTGGATTTTACGGCAGTAAATCCAAACTGTTGTTTATTGAACGTGGGCCCTCGTGGTAGAAGTCGAGGAACTATCAAGCTTTCTAACAGTTTACCAAGGGAAGGCAGAAGTGTAATGGGACGATATGATTTAGGGTCATCCGTAGGCTTGTCACCGGACTTTGGAATAGTTTTAAGATATCCTTGGCGCCATATTTTGGGAAAAACTCCTATTTTCAATATTAATAAGAAAAAAAATTGATTTTTTTTTAATCAGTCTAATATATATAAGATAGCAAACAGGCAGATGGGTCTCCTGATGGTAAGAGTCAACCTTCGCCTATAGACACCAAAGATATTGATGGTGCGTTGCTATCTTGTGGCGAGGTCTACTACCAGACCCGGGCGAAACAATGCAGAACACTACCACATAGTAACCACGACGGTCATTACCGTCGAACGACGAGTACGACGAACGACGAACGTAAACGAGTCATTGACTCGTATCGGCCAATCGGTCGCCTTTTACGACCTGCCTGGCAGAACAGCAGTTGGCCTATTCTTCAAAGACCCGGGACCAACACGGGGAAAAATGTATACACTAGCTGCAGCGTGCAGCCCGCTGCATTATAACAATTTTTGGTGAATCCCGCGTGAACTGCTTATTTTTTTGGCATAAAAAGTAGCCTATGTGCTATTTCAGATCATCATTAACCTGTGTGCGAAATTTCATCGAAATCCCTTTCGTAGATTTGGCGTGATTGAGTAACAAACATCCATCCATCCAAACATTCAAACATCCAAACTTTCGCATTTAAAATATTAATAAAGATTAGAAAACTATCACAGTAATAAAATAAACATTAAAGCTTACACACATGTTACGATACCCTAACCTATAAAGATCACGCGCGACACCCGGCACGGGCCACGAGAGCTGAGTCGGCGCAACGTGCATCGCCTGGCGTCATAGCCGCGGTCTCTTCAATAAGTTAGTTAGAATAGGAAAAACACGCTTGTCCCAAACTTCGAGCAATTGTAAACGTACGTTAGACCAGTAGGGCTACTCTTGAAAACCGATTTCAATTTTAAATGAATTTTGAAGTATTTCGTACTCTGAACAACTATAATTAATTATTGGATTCGGCGACATCGCCACACGGATTTCGAAATTTTTGGAACTACTCATTATTGCTTTTATTTGTTATTTTGTTTAAAACGGTACGTAAAATTTCCATTTGTAACACTAGCTTGACGTGTAACATTTCCAATAATTAGGTCGTTACTATATTGAATTAATGTGAGCAATATTGGTTTCAAGAGTACCGTTTTTTGACGATATTCGAAACTTATTGTTGTTTTCAATATTGGTTTAAGATTTATATTGTTTCAAGAGTAGGCCTGCAGGTCTTAGAAAATATATTTAACATTGTAATAAGTTTAGAATTAAATTATATTAAAGCGAGGTATTTTGACGCACGCCAATACTATAGAAAATGGACGGCGCGGTATGTTCTGAAACCGCTGGGAAACGGTTTAGTTTTCGGATAAATAAATATTGAACTTCAGCTGAAAACCAAAATTAGTATATTCTTTTTTGTATTTAAAACCAAACTATCACCATTAAAAATCATGTGGAAAATTAGAAATATTATGAACAAATTACTTGTTTTAGAGATTTTTTTAGCCTGTTTTCGGAATTTTATGTGATCGAGTAAAGTACATTCTATCGTGTAATAAGTTAATACATTCATTAGATAATATCTTTAGATAATATCAGGTATATCGTGTAATTTTCGTAAACCGTTATTTTACAATCAATACATAAAAATGTGATTAAGCAAACCGATTTTTTCCGTTGGTCTCCGGTGCCTCGCCTTAAATAAAATTGATTTTTTTGGATCCTTCGCTGTGACTACGTTTAATTCATACTACACCTATTTACCATACATCATATTATACACACATGTATGCTATTATGTTTATGGCTAAAGTCTGTTATCAAACTTAAAAGAGATTTTACTGTTTAGTCTGTAGTCGTATTTCGACCACAAGGCGATTGCTTGTAAACTTAAAACCAAGAAGAGTTTTCTCAATATAAATTACAAATTATATTTAAATAACTTTAGAAATAAACTCCTCTTAGGGCGGCTTGCACCAAAATGCTTAAATGCATTTAGTCCCTTAAACATGTTTAGCAAATGTCAAATCGCTTGAAAAGCTGTCACTTTAAACGTATTTATTGACTTAAAATTATTTAGGCATTTTGGTGCAAGCCGCTCTTAATATTGTATAAAATAATTTATACTCTCCAATGGCGGCACTTGATTAAACTCCGTCATAATTATTGTTTTAGGGCGGCTTCCACCAAAATGCTTAAATCATTTTAAGTCACTAAATACGTTTAAAGTAACAGCATTTAAGGCGTTTTGACATTTGCTAAACATGTTTAAGGGACTAAATGCATTTAAGCATTTTCGTGCAAGCCGCCCTTAAATTTTGCACTTGTACTGTTTCACAATCATAAACTATACACATTTTTATTTAAATAGCAAGCCGGTTGGCTAATTAAATAAAAATATATATTTATAAAATAATGTTAATACTTTTAGTAAGTTCAATCTAAATTCACTTATTTAATGTCTGTACTATACAGGTTAAAAGAAAATTAAGTTAATAAGATTAAGATTGTGAGACAGAATTACGGAAACGTTTATCAATATTGTTTGAATCCCGTCATTACCCTAAGTGGTAATAAAATGAAAATGCCGTGGGATACTGCCCGAGCAGTCATGGTCTCAAGATTATTAAAAAATAATAAAATTTTATTATTATATATAATAATCTTTCATATAAAATTCTCGTGTCACATGTTAGTTACCATACTCCTCAAAAACGGCTTGACTGATTTTTATGTATGCATATTCAGAAGGTTTGTGAATCGGCTACCTACTATTTTTCATATCCCTAAGTGATGAGGGTTGTCCACACATTTTTTTAATTTTTTTTGTATTTTTTATTTTTATTTTTTTATAATGTGGTATTAAAAATTCATACGTACCTAAATTTTCACTTTTCTACCATCAACCCCTATTTTTAATTCAATAATTCATATGGCAAAACTACGTTTGCCGGGTCAGCTAGTTACATATAACAATTATGACATAGTATTTCTAACATTTTTTTAGTATTTGCAGGCATACAAGCAAGTAAAAATTTTAAGATAAGCGGTCACCATTATGAGTTATAAGAAGAGGGTCACTCTTTTTAAAAACAAAGAAAAGGGTCAATAAACATAATTTAAATGCAATAAAACTGCAACAAATCAGTTTCTCTCTCATATAAATTTAGTAAAGATCCTGATTCACGGCTGGTTTCCGAAACGCAAATTAATTTTAACAAGCAATTAATCTGTGTTTAACAGATTCTTTGCTAATAAAAAATATGTTAAACACAGATTACATGCGTGTTAAAAACCGGCCGTAAATCAGATCTTTACTAAATTTATATGACCCCCCCCCCTACCCTCTCAATATTTTGATTTTTTTATTTTTAGTATTTGTTGTTATAGCGGCAACGGAAATACATAATTTGTAAAAATTTCAGCTTTCTAGCTATCACGGTTTATGAGATACAACCTGGTGACAGACAGACAGCGAAGGCTTAGTAATAGGGTCCCGTTTTACTAAGAAACCCTAAAAGACTTCAAAATCGATTACGAAATGACTGAGTTCTTAGTTAATTTACATAAAAAAATATAATCAAATTTAGAACCTACATGTTCAGAATACGGTTGAAAATAACTTTAAGCTTATTTCTCGGGCATAGTCAACAGCAGCAGATGATTACTAGTAATAGCTTTTTGCATAATCTTGCCTGGAGTTTATAGGCGATCGAAGAAGAAAACAATTCGATTTGCAAACTTTCTCTCCCTCTACAACCTCTGCGATGCTTCTGAATGGAAAATATGAAAGTAGTGTAAGTTTTTCATCATAAGATAGTAAACAAGCAGATGGTTCTCCCGATGGAAAGAGAAACCTTTGCCAATAGACACCAAAGATGTTAATAATGCGTTGCTCCGTCAGTGATCCGTGTGGCGGGATGGCAATGCCACATGCGTAAATTTACCGGCTACCTTACTCTCCAAACTGGAACACGACAATGACAAAAATTGACGCTATTGCGGCAGGAATAGGTAAGGAATAGGTATGGTGTTACATGCATAATATTGCATACTGGCGGCTTTGTCTACTTTTAAACATAGAACATTGTCTAGGTTTTCGATTTAAATGTAATAGAATAAGAGTGTTCAAAGTAATCATGACGGGAAAAGACATATGCCCGAAAAATAAATGAAGTTATAAAAATTGGTGTATTATTGGGAAGTAATACTAAAATCCGTCGATCTTCGTGTACCTCAAGCAGCCAAGCTGATTAAAGTAAATTCCCCGGGCAAACGATGTTACAAATTGGTGGAGTAACACGGCCGGCCGTTATATTAACCCGGCAAGCTGTTACGATTTGGTGGAGGCGCCGGGTAGTCGCTACGTGCAGTCGCTACGTGAAGTCGATACGTGCAGTCGCTACGTGAAGTCGCTACGTGAAGTTATAAAAATTGGCGTATTATTGGGAAGTAATACTAAAATCCGTCGATCTTCGTGTACCTCAAGCAGCCAAGCTGATTAAAGTAAATCCCCCGGGCAAACGGTGTTACAAATTGGTGGAGTAACACGGCCGGCCGTTATATTAACCCGGCAAGCTGTTACAGTACCATATACTCGGGCGAGAGATTGCGGATCTCTATCACCAGTAGTCACAATGGCAGTGACAGGTATAGCCAATTTATTGCCTTTTACGAGCTGCCTGGTAGAACGGCAGTTGGTCTATTCTTCAAAGAAGCCTGGACTAACACGGAAGAAAGTAATGGAATGACCTCACCGTAGCTTAGGTCCGAAAAACTAAAACCCCAACAATACAATCATTCTATATATTATATATTTTATCACATTTTAAACCTTTCCTGGACGTCAACAATTAATTCAAAACCAAAATTATCTAAATCGGTTCAGCTGTTCTCGAATTTTAGCGAGACTAACGAACAACAATTGATTTATATATATATATAGATTGGAACTTTTGACGAGTCAACATTTTTCCGTATCAGAAACTTGGCCACAAACTGAAAAGACCCAACGGAAGAAACTCAGCGGGTTTGTCTTTTTTATGCATATATATATATATATATATATATATATATATATATATATATATATATATATATATATATATATATTTAATAATGTATTTACAGTCTAATCGATTACACTAGTTTACACGGTTTTCATACCCCAGCTAAAAGTTATTATTTTATTATTCATTTGGGTAGAATTATCAAAAAAAAAAAAAAAATATTCTGTCACGTCTGGTTCAAGAAATATTTATTTACTTAACGGGAATACATAATTTTGATATTAATATAAAATAAAATTAAAAATGACTAATTTTTGCCTTCTTTTTATAGTCATTTGAATCAGTTTCTCTTATAATGGACCAACAATAATCCCCTAACATGTTTTCATCCCAAAATCCTTGATGTCGATCTTCAAAAACCTTTAAGTCTTGGTGGAAACGTTCCCCTTGTTCGTTCGTTCATTGTCATCTAGGATATTTGCACTCGAATTACCGGGACAAACTGGATGTGGTAGATCTTTCGAATGTAAAATGGGCTTAGTAACAGACGGAACTTCAGCATATATAATACTTGCCTTATTTTTTTTATTATATCCCAATGTCTTCGTAACACAAAAGTAACAATCATTTTCATGATTACTAGGTTCTCTCCATAACATTGGTGAACCAAATGGAAGGTAAACGTTTTCTCCTGATGACCACTTGAGTAAGACGATTCTACAGCTTTCGCAAAACACATGAGGCACCCACTTTTTATCTTGATTTACAACAGGAAATCCAAAATAATGAAGATATGCACTTTTTAACGAATCTACAATGGGTCTTTTTTTTTTTGAAAGTATAAACTGTCCACAAACATAACAAAAACGATCAGAACTTTGTTTACACTTTTTATTCGACATTTTCAATCAATCCAAAACAAGATAAATTGTCGTTTGAAGCGAACGAATAAACAATAAACTGTCGTCACCACGTTAGGTCGTTAAAAAAAAAACATTTGACTGCAGGAAAAAATTGTGACGTGATAAAATATTTCTGCTCATACTTTTAGGTTTAAGGAAGGTAGATGAACATATTTATATACATTTATTTCGGGGTATAAAAAAAAAGTTAAATTTTGTAAACTAGTGTTATTAGTGGTCGATCTATTTCTCCAAATACAAATCGAACCACCTGATTTTTTCCCTCCCAATGCCTTCTGGGAAAGATGAGAAAGGCGAGCTTTACATAGCTATGTCGGGTGTAGAGTAACCCAAATTAAAAGCTACTTCGAAAATAATATGTTGATTGTGATATGTATTATTAAAAAAATAAAACTGAAATTCCGGTGTATAATTGCGATTTACTGCTACTTCAAATTTGTAGAGGATATTGTGAAACACCACTTTTACATCAAATATTTATCGATAAAAAAAATTAAAAAAAGATTTCTTGAATTATTTTCTTGGTTAAAAAACAGGGCTTCTGTCGAGTGATATTGAGGGGATATTTGTGTTTATTTTTATTTAAATTTGCAGACATGCGAACGAGTGGGCCACCTGATGGAAAGCCGTCAACACTGTTCATGGACATTTACAACATAAAAGGTTAGCCAGTGCGATTTCAACTTCAAATAAATTTGATGATCTTAAAATACTTTTTCATTTTGCTGGTGTTTTAGAATAGAAGTGGATCGAAATTGTGTGAATTCCGTCTGGACAATTTAACAAGAAATTAAGGAGTATGTTAAAAAATAAAAGAAGATAAATATCAACACGGCTGAATTTGAGCTAGCGACCGATCTCGCCATCAACGTAAGCAATGGTTGTCCAACTGCGCTACATGTTACTGATTCAATGTGACTAAATACTTTTTGTTTTACATAGTTTGGATGTTAAAACAATCGTTGTAAGTAAAATACTACTATTTAATTAACATACATACACCTCATGTGAAAAGTTAATTTCAGTTTCAGATGTCAGCATATTTAAGCGTACAAGACTTATAATAAGCGAAATATCACACTGTTAAATAATTAATACATACATGAAGCTTTGTGAATGGTTGCGACTTTTTTTTCGAAAGCGCTGCATTTTTTCAAATAAGTGTGATCAAAATATGCTGAATTTACATTGTTTGCTATCTTGGTGAAAACATCATAGTTTTTAATGCATTTACAAGACAATTTGCTAAGTAATTCGAAAATTATTTGGTCCGACAAAAATGCTGCGCAGATGAGCTTAGTTAAGCTTAGCTTTATCATTTTATGTTTGATATGAATCAATGCATACATAGTTCATTGAATGAATTATTTAATAATTATCAATAGATGGAAATTTGATAGACTCGCAAAAAAACCAGTCAAATATGTTTTGATTTTACTAGGTTTTACATTGTCTCGCCCAGCTCTTGTACCACCGCCTTACCTATTCCTGCCGCAATAGCGTCAGTGCTTGCCACTTTCGTGTTTCGGTTTGGAGGGTAAGATAGCCGGTAATCGTATGCATGTAACATTAAACCTCGCCACAAGATAGCAACGCGCCATTAACATATTTGGTGTCTATAGGCGATGGTTGACTCTTTCCATCAGGAGACCCATCTGCTTGTTTGCTATATTATCATATAAAAATATCATTCAACAAAAATGGTGCTGTTCCGCAGACTAACAGAGCCACTAAACTTAAATTACATTTTGTGGTTGGTCCAATATATGTTATTAACCCTCAATACCCTTCTTCAAAGCTAACACTTGACTAAAACAGTCCAATCGTAAAGCACCACGTGTGTAACAATATAGATTTTCATATTACCGATCTTCATTTTAATTACAGAGCCACGGTCGTAGTAATTATTGTTGTACTTGACTAGAAGTTTAGAAAACGCAAGTCATTATACGTTGTATATTTGATATAATTGGATTCCCAATACTTGCGTGCTTCAAGTTACTTGCAATATCATCATAATCATATTGACATTTGAAATAAAACGTGGGAGACCATAATTATGTGATGTATGGCATACTGTTCCAAAATACTATGCAATGAAAATTATACACTTATTATTTCTAAAAGCATTGAGACATAAGCAGTAATCGCTGAAATCTGTAAATCGTGTCTTGGTCGAATTTGATCGTAACCACGGACCACACAAATACTAATAGAAACGGTGCTGACCTCAAAATGCGTAGCCGCTCATATGAGCAAATGTATGTAAGTGTCAAAAGCTTGTAGGTATATTATATCGTTAAAATATAAATGTGCCATATTGTGCTATTTATCATGTCGAATAAAAAGCTAAGGCTTAAAGAATACCTCTGGAGTGATTTTATTTCATCGGTAAGTATTATAACTCTGTACTTCTCTGTGTAAATGCAAGCGACATTGGCATCCTATGAAATTGCCTTAAAAGACGTATCCAGTTATATCCGTGGTCGTAACTATACGCTGCCAGCCGCTTAAACATATTTTATGGATTAAAAATAGTGTTAGCAACCGCGCTTAACTATAAGTTCTAGCCAGCCAGATGTGTGGCGCACCTGTGTTATGAGATAATGACGTCACAACAACAATGGACAAATTATAGAACGAAGAATGGTATAAATAGCCGCGGATAACATGTTTTCGATTCATTGTAATTCTATCACTTGTTGAGGGCGTTACTCTGCCCAAAAAATATACTACGCTTGTAAAAGTGATTCAAGTGTTATAGTCGGCCAAACTGTTTCTCGATTATAATAGTTTGTGTTGAAGCTGATCATAGACTACCTGTATTAATCTTTCATCCAATATTTTTCTGCTGTTTTTGTGTGATTGGTATCAAATATCCAGACATCATTTTGCTCTGTTTTAGTCTAGGTCCCCTTCGGAAAATAGACCATATTATTGGAATAAATGGAATATACCATCAGCTATTTTTCCAGGCAGTCCGTAAAGGCGAATGATTTGCATAACGTGTCACTACCATCGTGATTACTAGGCGATAGAGTTGCGCAATTCTCCTCCGGGTTTTCTGCCATGACTTTGCTTTTTTTTGTTGCAATTACGTTAGTGTTTCTCACTATCGTGATTCAGTTTGAAAGGTGAGACAACATGTTATAGAATTCAATCACATAGTACTGACTGGGTGACACGTTTTATCTTCGTCCGCGTTTTAGAATACATGAACCAGCTTATCAACACTTCTATTAGCAAACAGGAAGTAGCGGATGTTGGGGCTACATAACACTGTTTTGCAAATATCCAGCCACAACTGAGAATCATTGGTCGTGTTCAGCTGAACTAATTTCTTAGTGATCTAAGTTAGTTTATCAGACTACTGACTAAGGATTTGGCAGAGACACGTTATTGATACTTGAAAACAATTCCAATATCGCCATCGCATCGATCGTATATCACATTACCCTTTTATAATTCTGACGATTCTTAAAAAAAGCAGAAGAAAGAAACTATATCGCACGCTTAATCAAAAAAAGAATTTAAGATATTTGAGATTTGATCATAAAACGCAATAAAACCTCAATAACTATAGGTACACTCCGACTACCACTCGATTTGAATAAAAATGAACAAAATATAAGATCATGTTTCTCTTTTTTATTAACGGGTGAAAACCAAGGTGAAACCAATAAAGAGATACGATACATTTAATTATGTGCCCACTCTGCGACAAGAAGGACTATTTAAAATAATTTAAAAAACGAAACAAAATTTTAATCTGTTTACTTTTGACAGGTAAGTCCAATTCAGAGATTTTGTTCATTCATAACTTGTGATTATTTTTTGGTTTACTACACTGTACTATAAATATGTTAACGTAATTTGTTGACACATTTCGACTTAGTGCAGTTTAGTTTTGATATTTTAGTAATTAGTCCAGTAAAAAGTTTAACGAAACCATGATCGACCAGTTTTGGCGCAATGAGTAAAAATGTGTTCATTAATACTTAAATAATGATATTATGAAAGAAATTTTGATTAAAATTAAGGGGAAAGGGATGAAAAAAATAAAAAAAGGGTTGAAAAATGCCTTTTTTTAAATAACTTAATAACGGTAGGAAATAGAAAAAAAAGTTTCAAGTAAAAGCTGTAGAGAAAAAAATTCTACACAAAAAGTTCCTCTTCATTTTTTTATCTGCTTTAGTTTAGCTACAAAAAATAAAAATTAAATTTGTAGTAAAATATGTAAAAATATATAAATATGGGAATACATGTGTAGTAGTGTTAGTACATACTAATGTGATGAGCGCGCTACATGGTACAGGGCCGTAATAATTCTGGTAAGGTTTTATAATTAATTACAAAGCAAATTTAAATTTTATTTTTGTGGACTGGATGTGATGAAAATTGAATTAATATTATTACTGATTTCTCATGTTAAATTAATAACTAAAAAATTATGTCGCTGAATATTTAGGGATGTTTAAATCTCTAGATAAAATTGTCTGACTTAAGGGCTGTTGATATGGAATAAGTAAACCTTTTTTATTATTAAAATCTATCAATCATTTCAGCCCCTGCCTGCTGTGTCAATAAGTTAAGATTGAAAAAGTGAAGATTGCTCGATTTTTACTATGCAAAATTTTCTCTGGATTTCATTGTTTAATGTAGACTCTGAATTTTATTATTCTATCTAAGTAATTGAGGCAACTACCTGCTATTTCGGCTTGGTAGTAGGTTTATATATTAGAAAGTACCTACCGTCTTATTACATCTTTTTAATCCTTATTGTTGAATAGTCTTAGAAAATGTACATGTTTCAATATTTTTAGAAAACTATTACTGACATGATGAAATATAGTCAACATTTCCAACATTTCTTTCATTTTCGCCATGTTGGTCCTGGCCTCCTTTGAAGAATAGGCCAACTGCCGTTCTGCCAGGCAGGTCGCAAAAGGCGACCGATTGGCTATCGAGTCACTACCATCGTGACTACTAGGTGGTAGAGTTCTGCATTGTCTCGCCCGGGTCTGGTACCACCGCCTTACCTATTCCTGCCGCAATAGCGTCAGTGCTTGTCGCTGTCGTGTTCCAGTTTGGAGGGTAAGGTAGCCGGTAAACTTATTCATGTGGCATTAGACCTCGCCACAAGATAGCAAAGCACCATTAACACCTTTGGTGTCTATAGGCGATGGTTGACTCTTTCCATCAGGAGATCTATCTGCTTGTTTGCTATCTTATGATATAAAAAAAAGACATTGTTTTATTGGTATTTGTCTTAATGTGTTCAAAATTATTATTTTTTTTAGATTAATTTAAAACGTACAATAGCACAACATACAAACAAACTCTCTTATAAATTAACTTGTATTGATTAACTGAGTTAATACAATCTGCATATAAGATTCTCGACTCTATTTTTCGTGCCTGAATTTCAATCTGGATAATAAGCGTGATTTAATTTGATTAATACAAAAACCTTCCTTTCTATATCTACTCATTTTTTGAGCAAAGCTCCTAATGAGGCGTTGCGGAGAAGTACCCTAGCCGGCAAAAAACGTTCGTAACGTTAAAAAAGCGTAAGATTTAAAAGTATAGTCTATGTATGATGGCTATACAGTGTCTAATGTATAGTCTACGTGATGACTTATTATTATTGAAGTTTGTTATTATTATATATTTTTATAAATCATTGCAAATAATATAAAAGTGTTAAGATAATTTTGTAAAGTAGTTTTTATTTTTTATTTTTATCGATAAAAAACATAAAAATCATGATAAAAATGTATACCCGTGTATAATAGATCTTGGAATTAATATTATTGTAAGGAACTTCGTTCGTAACTGGTGTCCCATGACACCACACGTTTTTTTAATATAATAGGATAGAAAACAAGCTCATGGCTGTAGCGGTTTAAGCAATCTATAAACGCTACCAGAAAAAATAATAAAAAATGAAAAAAAATGAAATTCAAAATAAAATCCTGAATCGCTATATCACAATTATTTATCTTGTACACACTATATACAAATTTCAACGCTTCTCAAATGGATTTCGGTCCCCAGGCAGTATACCTTGCCTGGCTGGGAAGATCTTCCTTTTCCCCTTCCTTGTCCTTGTGTGACGTCATCAACCTCCACAGTTATGACGTCACTTGACAAGAAGTTGGCCCGCTGGTTCCATCACTATGATCTTTCAGCGGTACGGACTAGCGCCGCAACATGGCTTTCACGACGGAAAGAAATAACTATCGCTCATTGATTATTTTTACTACCATTTATATTATTATTTATGTTACCATTTACACCAGTTATGGTAGTGCAGCGTTGTTATCCGTGTGATGGCATGGTAATATGTCACATGCCAACCGGTGTTTTGGTATTGACGCTATTGTGGCAGGAATATGCAAAGCTGTGGCACCAAACCCGGACAAGACATAGCAGAACTCTACCACCTAGTAATTACAATATGGTCATATCATCGTGACTGCCTACCACAATGGTAGATAGTGTATTCTAGAAGCTAAAGTGTATCTAGCAAATTTTACAGTTACGACTAAAAAACAACAGATAATGAATATTTGTCACACCATCTAGCTTTAAGTAAGCCTGTACCTGCACGTGACTTGTTGACCTTTTTTTTCTATTATTATAAGATAGCAAACAAGCAAATGGGTCTCCTGATGGAAAGAGTCAACCATCGCCTATAGACACCAAAGGTGTTAATGGTGCGTTGCTATCTTGTGGCGAGGTCAAATACCACATGCATAAGTTTACCGGCTACCTTACCCTACAAACCGGAACACGACAGTGACAAGCACTGACGGTATTGCGACAGAAATAGGTAAGGCGGTGGTGCCAGACCTGAGCAAGACAATGCAGAACTCTACCACCTAGTAGCCACGATGGTAGTGACTCGCATAGCCAATCGGTCGCCTTTTACGACCTGCCTGGCAGAACGGCAGTTGGTCTATTCTTCAAAGGAGCCCGGAACCAACCTGACTACATGAAAAGCAAAAAAAATATGCGACGATTTCCTATTTTACTAAAAATAGAGCCATGTATTTGTCTGCTATCCTAAACACTACAAAAAAGACACAAGCAACTACATCACCTACTGGACAACTAACTACTCAAGAAAGTACCGGGAAACGATCAATAATACACTAAATGTTAGTTATTCATCCAAATTTATTTTATCGCCTTCAAAGTATTCTCCTTCAGAAACAATACACTTACGCCAACGAATAATCCAATCATTAAAACATTTTTAAACGCTTTTTCCGGAATTGAGTTCAGTTCTCACCGTGAAGTCTCATGTATGTCTCCTACCAAATAAAAACGGGTGCCAGGAGTGGTAATTTGAGTTTAGGAAAAATAAAGAAGTTGGCTGGAGTCATACAACAGCTAGTTAACTTTGTACAATTTGGGATCCTTTTATACTCCATATAAAAAGCTATAGTCTGTACTGTATTTTTAATCTAATACCGGCTACCACGTTCCGCCAACGCACTACACGCCGTAGTGAGGGATTCCACTCACACCATATTGACGATTGGTCATCTACGACTGTTCGATTTGCACGTACCTTTTTTATACGAACAGTCAAGCTTTGGAACAGTTTGCCTCACACGGTTTTTCCGAGCAGCTACGATATTGGGATTTTTAAGAGGAGGATCAACAAATTCCTTAAAAGCCGGCATCGCATTGGCAACTAACCCATTGTTGTAAATGTCCATGTGCAGTGGTGACCGCATTCCATCAGATGGCCCATCGCTCGTACGCATGCAAATTCAATTAAAAAAAAAACATATTAGAACTCTTGAACACAACATAGCTGTGTCCATGTTGTCGTCGCTATCGTAAAAAAAAATAAAGTGAAAATGTTACATCTCAAAGGAATGGGGAACCCATACAAGTAACCTCAGTTTATATCGATCGGTAGCATGGAGCCCTACGTGTGCGGGTCCACCTTACACTTGACTGGTTTTAAAAAAGCTGTGCTTTTATTAAAACTAATAAACTGTGAAGACAAATTAAGCGACATTCCAAAATCGCATTTGGTGAGATGTCACACGCACCATGACACTTTAATTACGACGTGAGAGAGTAACGGCATATCGATGCATTAATGTTCTTCCACAAGCCATTTGTAGCAATAAACTAACTAAATGCTAATTCGTTCAAATTAAAACTGATGTAGCGGTTTTGTCTGAGGGATATTTACAGACCGAATCTATATTCAGTTTGTTTACTTGATTTCTAAATAACCGAATGAAAGTACATATTATTATTCAAACTATTTGTTCTTTTATATGGCTCTTCTGATGAAAGAGAAACCATCACGTATAGACACCAAAAATGTTAATGGTGCGTTGCTTTCTGTGTGACGGGATGGTAATGCCACATGCGTAAGTCTACTGGCTACCTTACCCTCTAAACCGGAACACGACAATGACAATCATCGATGCTATTGCGGCAAGAATAAGTTGCATATAACATTTCGCGGAATTATTTATATTAATGCTTCATCCTTCATAGAGTGAAGTGCTATTCGATTCTCCTGAAGATGCTTCGGTTGCGAAGTGAAACGTGCGTTGAGTACATAACTTGTTTCTTACTGCCTTTGCTTCTGACATGGAAGAAAGTGTCGTGAAGTTGGGTGGACTATTGTAATGCTGTGGTCTTCTATAATTTGTCTTTGGATAAGTTTGTCCTATTCCTTACACTACCTTTCATTTCTGTTGCATCGCAGCAGTTCCATATAACATTTCGCAGAAAATTTGCAAATTAAATACCATAATTTCTCCTTTAAATTAAGGATTTCCACAAAGTAACGCCTGAATCTATTAAATATTAAACATTAATTATGCCTAATCCTAAATTTCTAAGTGCGCGCAGTATTCTTAAAAATTTAACCGAGGTTTGCAATTTACATATTACTAGCTGGCCCGGCATACGTTGTTTTGCCATATAAATTACTTGTATTGAGTATTTTGGTGGGGCGCTTTCAAGGGGGGAGTGTTAATTGAGATAAAAACTCTCCTATCTTTTAAGTTGGACCAAACAGTAACTACAAAATTTTACTGAAATCGGTGGATACATGTAATCATTTTATACAGGGTTAAATTTTAAAGGTCCGACCAAATTTTCAGAGGCTGTTCAGAATCGATATATGTTCCATTATGTGATAAAAGAATAATTTAAAAAACTTCAAAAAACTTCAAAATTCAATGCGACACAAAAAACTAAATGCATAAATATAATTTCCATTTTATACAATAAACTGCTTAAATGTTTAAGTAATTAATGTATATGCAAAAAATGAAAAATGAAATGTATTACATTATTATAAGTCATAATAGAGAACTGATAAACACAATCTACGGTCGATAGTGTAACAAAAACTGGTAAAAAAATGCAAGATTCAATCAAAATATACGCTAGAAATTGAACGATTAGGTTTCCTTCTTTATTTAGCATGATGAAAAACATATTTCAACAGTGGATTTTTCGAAAAATACATAGGGAAACTATAATATAATAAGCATTAAGAATGAATAGGTATAGTTTAGTTTACTAATAGTAATATGTGTAACTTAGTTTAGTTCCTGTTGGAACTATGTGGAAAGATGTTTTGTCGATTAACATCATGTGAAAAACTAAGAAAAAGGCGTCGTTACTGTACAGAACATGAATCTCTCGTTTGATATAAGGTCCGATACGAGGTTATATTAACCTCTGTTTATCTTGAGTTAAAGCTAGACTAGTTCTTTACTCTTATAAAAGGTATGCATCGTTATTTTTGCATATTATTTCTTAATAAAAATCTCTTCTTTTTTTTGTTCAGAAATAATATAATCTTTTTACATTTACAGCTCTATTATACAAATTGCGAGACAAAGTCTTTCATCTCTGGGCGTGCCTTTTGAACGAACCCTTACCATTTGCCAACATTAAAAAATATATTCCACACTGATTTACATTGAGCTATGTTTATAATGGAAACGTTTATAATTTTTATAGCACACTGTGACTTAAACAAGCACTTTACGCAAGCTTATCCGTAACATAATCTTTTTTACATCGAAAAGCGTATAATATAATTTTATCCCTGTGTTGGTCCCGGACTTCTTTGAAGAATATGCCAACTGCCGTTCTGCCAGACAGGTCATAAAAGACGACCGATTGACTACACGAGTCACTACCATGATGGATACTACGTGGTAGAGTTCAGCATTGTCTTGCCCAAGTCTGTAACCACAGCCTTACTCATTCCTGCTGCAATAGCGTAAATGCTTGTTACTGTCGTGTTCCGGTTTGGAGGGTAAGGTAGCCGGTAAACTTATGCATGTGGTATTAGACCTCGCCACAAGATAGCAACGCACCATTAACATATTTGGTGACTATAGGCGATGGTTGACTCTTTCCATCAGGAGACCCATTTGCTTGTTTGCTATCTTATAATATTTAAAAAAAACCGCGTGATTGACACTGTCAATCATAGCGACGTATACGTATACAGAATACTTAGAGACTAAGAGAAGTCAATGTTACATACAAGTAATATTCGAGCATGGCACATATAGACACCTCTCACGGACGCGATATCTCGGACTGGTGCGGAACAAACTGTCCCGAACCATTCCGAGATATCGCGTCCGTGAGAGGTGTCTATGTGTGCGTTGCTCGAATATCACATGTATGTAGATTGACTACTGTTAGTCTCCAGTATACTGTAGTATAGCGCACGAGCAAGCGAGGGTGATTCTCTTTTAAATGTTATGTATCCGGGACTTGGAACACATAATCCAAAAATATAACTTCATTTTGTTCATTCGGGTAAAAACAGTCTACGTTGCTCCTAAATAGGTAGACACTTTTTAATCAGAGTGCTAAGTGTGAGTTTTTCTTTTCTCATTCGATCGTGAGCGCGTTTGGAGTTTACTAGGAATGTGTATGTGATTTGTACAGCGCCACCTAGTGGTAAACGTGAGTAACCAGTGTACCACTAGGTGGCGCTGTACAAATCACATACAAATTCCTAGTAAACTCGAAACGCGCTCACGATTGAATGCGAAAAAAAAAACTCACACTTAGCACTCAGATTTAGTTCAGTAGTATTTGACTTTACTCATAATCTACCACAAGTAATTATTAGTAAAATAAAAAAGCGACTACGACCTGGCTCGAAAAATAACCCTCCTGACTCCTCCTGGCGCAGTCGAATAAAAATTACATATTCTTATGTCACTCACACAATTAAGAGAAATCTAATGACACATCTCAAGCTTAAATTCCTCAAGCCGTTTAGACTACAAAGCGTTTAAAAAGATATTACACATACATACACTCGAAAATCATTAGCCTCCTTCTAACGCACTCGGATACAAAACTGGTTTTCTCTATGATACTAGCGTAGATAAAAAGTTCGTGTAATTTTAGTCCATAATTTTGATATCTTATTTTGTCTCTTAACATAGCTGATTATTTGTTTTTATCAGTCGATTAACATTAATTCTGTCATCGCCAACACCTTATAAGCTAATAATCAAGTTGTTACAAGCTCAACTATCGTGTTGACTGCATTGTTAATTAAATTAACGTTGATAAAAATACAAATATACATAACATTAAATGGTAACGTTGGACTTTTTTTCTAATTTCATGTTATACTTTTATTTTCAGTAATTAAATTTTACGTCAATATTAATTAGGTATTTAAAATTATAGTCCCAATTGCTTTCAATTGTAATGAATGAATACAATTGTAGAAATATGTTGCTATCATGGGCGTACCGAGGGGGGGAGGGGGGAGGGGGGGTGCAGGGAGGGGCAGGTGCCCCCCCTGGAATTGGTTTACCTCTCTATTATCTACTGTTGTACATAAAAATATAGTCTTAAAATGTTACGGCTGCCCCCCCTGGCCCAGAACTTGGGTACGCCCATGGTTGCTATTGTGACAGATTTTGTGGTAGTAATGCTTCTATAAATGCGAAGCAAATTTTATTTCAGTACTTTTTTTATTTTAACACCGGATCATAGATGAAGTTAATAAATTAGAAATAAACCAAAAACAAGTGAATGAATACACTCTCGCTGGCTCTGCCTGTTATTGCAAAATAAACCGAACGTCAATAAACATCTGATTTACCATAATTCACCTGTTCATTGGTTAGTAAAATGGATAGTCATCCCTTCTTTCTGCTTAACCTGGGCACAAATGTCTTAACTCACAACCAACAACTCAAATCTGTTATATTCTATACTTTCAATTCTGTTACTAAGATAACAATATTAAAGGTAGCCCCGAATACCTAAAACTAACTAACACATTTGCCCGAAACTGTATCAAACCCGGAAATCATGACGAGCCATACAGCTCTTCCCCGTTAATGACAAGTTTTAAAAATGTTATAAGAATTTTGTATACATCTCAGCAAACCCTTTCATTGATACTTACATAATTCACTGACATGGAGGTAGTGCCACAGATAATAATAGTTAAGAAGTGCGTATAAAGTAATCAATCCGCTATATTTGCAAGCCCGCGGTATTGAATTTAAAATAAATATTTTCTGAAGCACCGCTTACATACATATATGTTTGCCCAAAGGTTGACTGGAGGAGAATGCCAATAGGCATTATGTCCGCCTTTTGTACAAATTTATTTAAGGTGTACAATAAAGTTAAATAAATAAATAAATTTAGTATGTCAAAAATCATACTATGCGTTGCCATCCCAATAAAACGTTGTGGTCTAGTGGTCCGGTGTCGGAGTTGACCGCATGAGGTCCCGGGTTCGATTCCTGGGTCGGGCAATTATAAAATGTGTTTTTTCAGTTTTCCGATAAAAACAACATTGCCGGGGATTGGAAAGTGCCCGGTTGGCGATAGGCTGGCCACCTATCACACTGTGGGACCAAGTATCTTCGGCTAATCGTGGGTGCACTTGTTGTACCTCTGCCTACCCTTTCGGGAATACGGGCGTGAAGATACTTACTTACATATATAAATATCAGCACTATCAGTGGGTGGGTGGTGGGTACCTAACTGGTATAGTTCGTTTGTAAGATTGAACTCACACATACGGAATCCATTCTAATATTATAAATGTGAAAAGTAACTTTGTCTGTCGGTCTGTCTGTTCGTCTCTTTATTACGCCTAAACCACTGAACTGATTTGGATTAAACTTAAAAGATAGTCCGAGATCCCAGAAAGGACATAGGATAGGAGTTTTCATCCCCGAAATCCCACGGGACTGGAACTATGCGGGTGAATCCACGAGACTGTCTATTTTTTAAACTATAGTAATAAGGAGTAACTTAGGCTACTTCTATTTTCGAATTTTTTTCACGCGGGCGAAGTCGCAGGCACAGCAAGTTAATAATAAGGCAAGTGAAATAAAAGCAACATAAAATTTACGTTACAATGTTACAAATTACCCTCTACCACTAATAAAAAGTTCAAAAAACCTCATTAAGATTATGGATAAGGCTCAACTTTTATTGGCCTACAACAATTGAAAAACCATAAAATATCTTCTGCTGGGGGTGACCATAAAACCTTAAGTATGCCATCAAGCTGGGGATTAATTATTAACATTTTCGTCTTAACTGCCGACCATTATTTTGATATATTTTCTGGTACAATATTTAATGGAACTTTGATTCGTTTCCAATGTTGACTTGGCGTATAGAGGTTAGCTAAAACGGCTTAGATCGTGAGGTCTCAGGTTGAGTAAAAATTGCATTGAGGTTTTTAGATAAAAATATGGGTACCAAATATTCTGGTAATGTACCGACATAGCCATTATAGCAGAAATAGGTAAAACGGAGGAGATGTTGCGGGATTCTATACGTACAACCTAGCATTCACGTTAGTAGTGATATATTTGAACAACCGTTTGCCTCTTACAAATTGCCTAGCAGAATAGTAATTCTTTAAATTCCGACCGACACCACTATCGCAAAATCATCCATAGTCGGTATAACGAATATCATTATAGTCGTTATATTCAATGAATTGTAAAGATTTCCATCCACTCACCATCTCAAAAACCAATGAATCGATGAATCGTGGGGAACTTGAACTGAGTGCTAAGTGTGAGTTTTTCTTTTCACATTCGATCGTGAGCGCGTTTCGAGTTTACAAGGAATTTGTATGTGATTTGTACAGCGCCACCTAGTGGTAAACTGGTTTCTCACGTTTACCACTAGGTGGTGCTGTACAAATCACATACAAATTTCTAGTAAACTCGAAACGCGCTCACGATCGAATGCGAAAAGAAAAACTCACTCTTAGCACTCTGATGTCTGCTGACGTTCAAAATGAGTTTGCTTCCCTCGTCCATCAGGAGAGTCATCTGATTGCTTACTATCATATGATACAAACCATAATATCCATATCCATACTAATATTATAAATGCTAAAGTCTGTCTGCCTGTCTGTCTGTTACGCTTTCACGACTAAACCGCTGGACCAAATTTTATAAAATTTGGCATGGATATAGTTGAAGATCCGGGGTCAAACATAGGCTAATTTTTTTTTCAAAAATCAGTCCCTGGAGACTGAAATAGGGAATGAAATTTTTATTAAAAGCTATTTGGACGACTTATTAATATACTCACGGGCGAAGCTGCGCGGGTCAGCTAGTTTAACAATGTAAATGCGAAATTCTCTCTATTACGCTTTCACAGACAAACCGCATACTTAACCGATTTTGATAAATTCACCAAAGAGATAATTAAAGATAGGAGGTTATAACAATCTCGCTCTGGTCGAAGCTTGACCAAAACTCTATGAATGTAAAATACAAACCTTTATTAGAAAAATCACTGGATAAACAAACTATGATTCACTTTGACCATAGATTAAAAAATAAAATGTCTTCTAAGCATTGCAGAGGCTTTAATCATAAACTGTAAACATAATAGTATACACGTCATATTTTTGAAGTATATACTTCTTTTGGGGCATTTGGAAAAAAATGACAATAGGCACGCACACCAACAGCCGACAGGTAAAAAACAACATGATAAAGTTACCTTATATTACAACTAGCTGTGCCCGCGACTTCGTTCGCGTGGAAAAAATTCTAAAATAAAAACCCGCATAGTTCCCGTTCCCGTGGGATTTCCGGGATAAGAACTATCCTATGTCCTTTCTTGGGTCTCAAACTATATTTGTACCAAATTTTATCCAAATCCGTTCAGCGGTTTGGCCGTGAAAGCGTAACAGACAGACAGACAGAGTTAATTTCGCATTTATAATATTAGTATGGATGAGCGCGCACACCGACAGCCAGCGACATGAAGTTAGCTGATATCGAGATGGGCGCGCAAACCGAAAGCCAACAAAGAGTTATAAATAAATATTCACAGGACAAATTCCACTTACTGATTTAACCCCAAAGTAAGCAAATTATTTGATTGTGATACGGGTGCTAGTCAACGATACTAATACATAGAAATACATATATAAATACTAGAATATATTTAATAAACACCCAAACCCGGAAATACAAACAATTATGCTCATCACACAAATGCTTGTCCCCGTCGGGGATCGACCCCGAGCCCCGTTGATTGTGTAGTCAGGGTCGCTAACCACTCGACCAATGGGGCGAATTATGGTTTAGCTAAGTATAACTTCTTACGTGCGTACATAGGTACACACATACACATTTTTTATTAATTTCAATTATTTTTAACGCATCTATATCTATACATATAATAAAATCGTAGGAAAGTCAATGTATGTCGGGGTTAAACTCAAAAAGTACTGCATCGATTTACTTCAAATTTTGCATGAATATTACTAACAGGTCGGGTCAACATATAGGCTACATATTATCACGCTGTCACCTACGGGGGAGGAGCTGTGTGGAGTAAACGAAGTCCGCGCGAACGAAGTCGCGGGCAACAGCTAGTATTATATAAAAATATTACCTTACTGCCCCTCATATCCATATAAATTTTAACTGTGCCAAATTTCATACTCCTCAGTCCGCGCAATTTTCACATAAGATGTACAATATTTTCGCTTCACTCTACACGTATTAATAAATGAATACACGCTATTTCAATCGCCGACTTGTTAACAAAGACCGGTGTAGAAAGATGGCGCGCTTCAGCATCGATATCACATTCACGGTGTTTCGTTAATGAATAATGATGGATACAGATTTATGAGAGGAATGCACAACAGATGTTTCATACAAATAAATAACGTAGTAACTAGTGTTTTTGTAACAAACTTCACAAAGAAGGTAATCAATTCGGTTGTTAGGTTTGTTACCTCAGAACTCGGTCACTCATTTGGATTTTTTTTTTGTTTGGGAGAGTATTAAACCCGTTTGGTAAACATAAAAAGTATCTTTACACCAATATCTCCGAATGGGTAGGCAGAGGTACAACAAGTGCACCCACGATTAGCCGAAGATTCTTGGTCCCGCAAATGTGATAGGTTGTAAGCCTATCGCCAACCGGGCACTTTCCAATCCCGGGCAACTTTGTGTTTCTCAGAAAACTGAAAAAACACTTTTTTTAATGGCCCGACCCGGAAATTAAACCCGGGACCTCATGTGGTCAACGCCAACACTGGAACACTAGACCACAGAGGCGACAAAGGTCTGATTCTAAATTACATAGTGTTAAAGCACTTAAATACTTAGTTATATTTTTATTTTAGGCATATGCGGTGTGGAATAAAAGCCCTGACCGATCGTCAAAGGTATTGTTTATTAGCTTAATACAATCATTTATATGTGTAGATAGATAAATTTTCTCTATTTGAAATAATCAAAATAATGAAATCAATAATATTTTGAATTTTTAAAATGCTTGTATTTACCCTTCAGATTCCCTAATATTTAGGAAATATTTTAAATAGAGATTACCAGTTTGAGTTGGCGGCATTGCGTATATATCGGGTGTTTAATTTTATACACGGCTTTCACTAGTCCATATAAATATTTTGTAATAATGAAATAATTGTTTGTACTTTCATTTTCTTATATATTATATTATTTTTATTTAATTTCTTAATGGGAAAGTATATGTGTATATTTGTTTGTCCATCTTTCACGGCAAAACGAAGCGACAAATTGACGTGATTTTTTAGTTGAGATATTTGAAGGGATGGAAAGTGACATAGGCTACTTTTTGGCTCGTATTTTACGCGAGTGAAGACGCGTGCAAAAAAAGGCTAGTTTCATATAAAACTCAAAACATTATTTGCAATACTTGTGTGCCCTACGTTACGTGCGATATACGAGTATTATTATCTATATTAGTCTACACTAATATTATAAAATTGTAGAGTTTGATTGTTTGTTTGGTTGTACGTGCTAATCTCGAAAACTGCTTAACCGATTTGTACAATTATTTTTGAGTTGGATAGCCTGTTTATTGAGGAAGGTTATAGAGGCTATACAATATTATGCTACGACCAGTAGGAGCGAGTAAACAAAGTCCACGCGGACGAAATCGCGGGTAACAGCTACTTTATGATAACATTGCTTGGATCGGTGTAGTAATAGATTTTAAAAAGAAGAATTGCAATCTCATTGATGACCGCTATAGTACTAAATCGTTCTCGAATAAATTACAATGAAACCACAAACCGTAGTAAACAATAAACAAAGAGTAAAAAAAAATATATAAACATCCTCCTATTTTTAGGAAATCGGTTAAAATAACTTTACATACCAAATTGTTAAAATAAAATTTAAAATTTCACAAACCCCTGACACATTTTCTTATCCGCAGATCGTCATTTTGCTTCATATGTATCATTTTAAGAGCAAAACGTGAAAGAAGCTAATGATCTTCGAAAGGAGATGTTGCAACATCAGGTTAAGGTCACCTGGGTTCCTTTCTCAATGAGTTTGAGTTGTTTTATTGCAAAGCTCCCATAGCCTCCAGCTCCACTATGCACCTACCCTTGAAATCATTCTGATTCAGAGTGTTTATAAAAATATAATAAATGAGAATACATTCAATTTGCTTATTTTGTTTGCTTCAGGAAGTCCATGGCTACTTTCGTGCCATCTGCAACTCCACTATCTCACAAATATGGGCTTTCAATTAAATAAACCGCAACTAAATCGGACCATCTGCTTGAGCGCTACAATGCCGCGGATAGACACACAGATACACAGATAGGTACACACCTGAAACTTATAACACCCCTCGCTTTTACGTCGGGGGTTAAAAAAAAAAAAAAAACTAACGTCGCCTTAATTAATTTTTGATCTACTTTTCGTCTAAACAAAATACATAAAATCTAATTTCGTATATACTTCTTCCTTTTAGAAGTTGGTTAAAAATATGAAATTACTTTGAAATCGTTAAATATAACAAACAATAAACCCCATGTCAGTTTGTACACGTGTTAGAAAAGGTTTGTTTATAATGTCACAGAACACCAAGTGGTTTTCCATTTGACTAATATAAGCAAGAGGATAAAACACACTACGAAAATAAACCCACTGTTTGGCCGTTTAAACACTTCAGAGTTTAAATCACAAGGATAACTGAGATTCTAATATTTCCATACTAGTTTCTCGCTATTTTCAAACGACATTTTATAAGATGTTACGAAATGCGACCAAAGAGGAGCTACAGGGCGCTTATAAGCTCTGGTGAGCTAATCTAAGGTTGACTTCTGGCGAAATGTTTTTGAAGGCAGGACGGTTTTGAAGTCCAATTATTCATTTGAGTCCATTATAAGGAGTGAGCTTATGTCAGGTTGACATATTGTGTCAAAACGTATTTGGCGGTAAAATCATTCTTTACTTAATTTAAAAGGAAAATGTTCCAATTTTGAAGTGTTATATAAAAAAGAGTACTTACTAATTTTGCTGGAATCCTTTTATAATCTTACGATTGGCAGTAATTTTTGTCACGGTGATGTGCAAGTCACGAATGCAAGTTTTCGCAACAGTCAACCAAAATAAAGTTATTCAAATCTGTTACCAATATCCTCCAATAACGAAAAACTCAACCATCTAAAAGTAACAGATACGTTAATAGGCCCGGGATAGTGTCAGGTACGACCAAATTTAAGTGAGTAAGGAAATATAGAAATGATCCAATCCATTGATATAAAAGGGGAGGATACGTTAGGGGGAGTCCATAAATTACGTGAGGTGTTTTTGTAAATTTTCTGTCCCTCCCTCGCCCCTGGTGAGATGTTGTGAGATTTTATTCAACCCCCTCCCCCATCCGTTAATCTTACGTGAGATTTTTCAAAATGTGGGTTTCTTAAATATGTAAACGCGTTGGATTTTTATTGTGAAAAGAAAGAAATATTTGCTTCGTGCTTTTATTTACGACTAGTTAAGACTGTATAACGTCGAAGTATGAATGAATTTTTTTTCTTTCGAACGAATTAATGAATGATCTTAATCGTATTACGATTACGCTTAAGACTAAATCTTAAGCATGTACAATCTGGATAATGGACCATAGTATAATATTTTTTTGTTCCAATCAGAAAAAAAATGCGTGATATTTGCCGAGACCCCCCCCCCCCTCTCTCCAACGTAAGATTAGATGAGATTTGACTCGATCCCCTCTCCCCCTTTAACATCTCACGTAATTTGTGGTCGCCCCCTTACCTAGTCACAGCGAATTGTCCTACAAATTTAGGTCCGTGGACACAGTGACAATCAATCACAAAAAGTCCGGTTTCGCAGTAAAGGTCATTTGGACCAACTGCTTAAGTTCATTTCGAAAAAAAAAAATCAATCACACGCGGTATTTCATATCATACATACCCTTATACTTTCCGACTGTTTTTATCATTAAACACGCATCAAAATGCCTTTTTGTGTATACAACTTTAAATGTTGTTTAAAATTTTTAAACACTTGGAACTAAAAATCTATGATATGTTTGACTGCTTCAAGCTTAAAATACCTCAACACAGTGGTATAGGCTACAGGGTCAACCGGATTGCAGATTTTTTTATGGCATTTCTCTCGAAAACAGAACACAATATTTTATTGGATTACTTGAGAGAAAAACAATAAATTTTTACCCATTCAAAAGACCTCGATACGTTACGAAAATCCTCTAAAGGGACCATCCGGTTTCCGTAATGTAAATATCGTCATTGTACGGAATTTCCTTAAAAGAATTAATTTATGTGCTTTTATGTTCTAAGGGGAAACATTACAAAAATCTGGCCTAAATAAATTTGTTACTGAAATGCCTTGTGTTTTATTTAGTATTTTCTTTGTTGTGTATATTCTTTAAATATTTACTTAAAAATTTGTTCATATTTCATGCAGACTTATCAATAATTTAAGCAAAGAAAATTACGTCGTAATTCATTTTCATAACATATGCCTCTTTTGGCTGTTTCGTTTTTCTTGAAACATTCGAAATATATTGTGACAACAATTTGGGATTCACAACAAACTGACTAGATTTTTAAAATGACTTCGAAATAGAAATCCATCACAATATTTTAAATGGTTTGAAAGTTACTCGAAAAATCAAATCGATTGTCTCTTTCAAAAGTTAACAACTTTTCCAAAGTAAGTCAAAATTAAAATAGTATCGTTTTCGACAAAGTTTAGATTTTTGACTCTTCGAGCTCAAAAATCTATGCTTAGCACCCTGTGTTGATCCGAGCTACTTTGATGAATCGACCAACTGCCGTTCTGCCAGACAGGTCGTAAGAGGCGACCGATTGGATATACCTATCACTACCATCGTGACTACTAGGTTTTTTTTTAATAAGTAAATAAATATCCACGGGACAAATTACACTTACTGATCTAACCCCAAAGTAAGCAAATTATTTGCTTGTGATATGGGTGTTAGTCAACGATACTAATACATAGAAATACGTATACAATTACAAGAATATATTTAATAAACACCCAAACCCGGAAATACAAATGTTCATGACACAAATGCTTGTCCCCGTCGGGAATCGGACCCGAGCCCCGTCGATCGCGTAGTCATGGTCGCTAACCACTCGACCAACGAGGCGGTCTAGGTGGTAGGGTTCGGCAACGTCTCGCCCGGGTATTCGGTAACACCGCCTTGCCTATTCCAGCCTCAATAGCGTCAATGATTATCACTGTCGTGTTTCAATTTGGAGATCCGCCACACGGATAGCAACGCATCATTGACATCTTTAGTGTCTATAGGCGATGATCGATAAATAAGTTTATGCATATGACATTGCATCTCTGCTTCACGGATGGTAACGTTTCATTACCATCTTTGGTATTTATAGCTTCTATCCATTCATCTCCAATTTCAGCCCTTTAGAGGTTGATTTTTGGAAAATAAGTAGCTTATGATTGACCCTGAGCCATGAACTATCTTCTTGCTAAATTTACTCAAAATTGGTTCAGTGGCTCAGCCATGAAAGTCTAATACTACGTCCGCACAATAAGGCGGCTTTCTTAGGGTCTAGCGTCTTGCGCCTCGTGACAGAAAACCAACTTACTTTGATAGCTCGCGAAGCAATTAGCTAGGCCGCCAAGCGCGCAGAGCGGCCGATCTCGAATATTCTAGAACGTTCCTTTTACTAAGCTACTCGCTATGTGGTTCGCTAAGATCTAGACGCTAAGCAATCCGCCTGTCTCTGCGAACATAGCCTAACGGAGCGGCTGACTTTCGCATTTATATTGTTAGTATTGATTTTCTTTAAATCCTAACCAGAGAAAGTTGGAATTTTTAGAAAACTTATTTCTGCTTTTTAATAAGTTTGCAGTAAGTAAATTATACCTATTAAACCTGTAATTTATCAAATGGTAAAAAAACTTAATCTCAACTTACCGTGATTGCAGTATTAAGAACCGCGAGAGGTAATAAAAGTATTATTTATAAAATTGATATGTTGATGGGTTAAAAGATTGAAACGTCACATAAACAACGTTTACGAAGTCCCAATCAAAGCACGTGAGCTCTGTAGCTAGGGCTGCCACCACTTCAAATTCGACCCGTAGTTCAATTAATAGTACATATGCTAAGTGGAAACTAAAATAATTTATACATAGTTTTTTTCTGTTTTTTCCAAAAATAAAAATAAGGTCTTAGTATCGATGTGTCTACGATACTCAATCACAATCGATCAACGATACCCAATGGTACCATCAAACTTTTGTAGCATTATTTAAAGCAAGAAAGGATTCTACTGTATAAAAATTGGTTCAAAAAATTTGTAAGGTTTGAGGGTGTAACAATAAATAGAAATGCGATGGTACCATTGGGTATCAAGCCACCATCAAACTTTATTAGTATTTTTGGCAAAGCAGAAAAGATTCTACTACGGATAAAAAATGGTTCAAGAACAGGCAATTTATGAGGGTGTGACAATAAATAATCAATAAATATTCATTTTAATGAATAAGAAATGCTCTGGTTCACCACGGTCTACCGGTTAGCAAAATGGGGTGATCATCTATGCGGCATTCATCAACTTTAATGAATATCACTTTTACGTGTAATAACTGGGCCCAACTACCTTTAATGATTTTCCAAAGTACTAATACTACTACTACTTCTACAATATTCAGAACTTTACAGATATTTTTTAGACAAACACGAAAAATCTTTATTCACCCGCAAACCGAACCTTACATTTTTTAACACAGGGAAATGCATTCGCGCACTACCGGGCTACTTTAACCAGAGGGGGTTAAGATGCCAATGACAAAAAGGATTCGAGAGCAGCCTCCTCGGTCCAATTAGCTTTCCCAAGATGCTGGATTGCACCCCAGATATTGTAAGAGGGAATCGAACCTTACTAACATAACATTTAATACCTTATGTTAGTAAGGTTCGGTTCGATAGTCAAATAAGTTAACCGGTAAAGTCTTGACTAATAGGGTAGTTAGTCAATATAAATAAGCATGTAATTCCAATAAATGCTACCTATTAAAAAAATTAAATAAATGTTAAAAAAATTACAATTAATATAATATACGAATCTGCTCTTTTTGAAACATGGCAGCCCTACACATGGTGCTATTTGCCTATTTATAACACGAGAGCAATAGGTTCATCCACAGGAATATTTTTATTGTTATTTTTATTGATATATAATGTATCGATATTTCGGTAATAAATGAATCTTGTAATAAGTATCATTTAACACTGCTTAACGTTATCTCCAAAATTGAACTTTCTTATCATGGAATATTTTCCTTTTCCATTTATTAAGTAGAACTGCTTTAACTTTTCTTAAATGCAAATAATGTCGTAATGATTATAAGTAATGATATTAACACATTTATACTTATATTATTAATGCGACAGTTTATCTGCCTATTACATTTTCACGTCTAAACCACTAAACCAATTACAATTAAATAAGATGTCGGGTCAAATATAGTAAACATAAGCATACAAGATTAAATTTATTAAAAAAATCAACCTCTGAGAAGAAGGAGGAGGACGACGAAGCTACGCAGAACAGGTTGTAAAATTATTAAAGTGGATTTTTTTTTAAATTTAGTATTATCTGTTTTTTTACTAAAAAAAGATTGTTTACGAATGATTCACAAAAAAAAGTTTAATAATGCAGTGATTGCGGGCAGCTACTAAGTTATATACGAGTGAAGCTAAAACGTTTATAGCTCTATGGGTCGTAAATCCGGTGGCTTTGTAGCACAAGCATTTAGTTGTCTATGCGTCTTGCATAAAAAATATACTGTTTTGTGCAAGTAGCTTAATTTAAAAATAAATATAAGATGATTTAAATAATAATCATCATGCCAACGCGCGGTGTTTTCCTCGAGGTTTTAGCAGAGCGTTTTTTATGGTTTAAGATAGCATACTAGCAAATGGCTCTCCTGATGGAAAGAAAAGCCATCGCCTATAGAAACTAAAGGTGTTAATACTGCGTTGCTATCCATGTCGCAAGGTGTTAATGTCACTTGCATAAGTTTACCGGCTACCTTACCTTCCAAACCGAAACACGACAAGATAAGCATTGACGCTGTTGTGGCAAGAGTAGGTAAAATAGTTTTCCCAAAAAATACAATGAAAAAATACTGAAACGACAAAGTAACTACTCATGTGCTAAATATATAATACCTCATAATGTGACTAAAGTCTAGACAACAATAAAGTTTCATCAGCTCTTCAACTATCATCTGACACGATTCAACACAATCATGATTTATAGATTTGCCTACAATTGTTCGCTATTATATTCATTTTGAGCTGTCAGCGATGTTAACACAACTTAAATCTACGGATATTATGATTGAAAGAATTGTGGAATGAATGCACTTAATGCGTTTTTTAGAGAATATTTTACATTTATAAAAAATATTTAAATTTCTTATCAAACTTTGATCATGATGCAGCTTTTAAAGCTTAACAGAGCAGCCCTGCCTTAGCATCGTATACTTACCAAGTCTTATAACCATAAACCCAACTAACTTTTACAAAACAATAAACCCTCGCCTTTTAAGAGCTGCATAATGCAAATGATCTCTTCAAAAAGAACCCAGACCTACAATGAAGGAAGAATGAAAGAAGCTATACTCTCCAGATCCTTAATGTGAAAAGAATAGTTACGAGTCTAATGAAGCTAAGTTCAACAAACTTAACAACTTGAATCCCATAAAGAATGAACGTAGATTCGATAATAATAATGTAAAAGATACTTAACAATGCGTATTATATATTTGTAGAAACATGTTTTTAATTACATCATTTTGATTCCTTAAACCAAATTGTTCTCAAATGGCTTCGTCTTCGCCTTTGAATTCCGATATAATTTAAGAACTTTACCGTGCTTCGAACGCAATTAAGGGGCTTAGTGAAATAATATGCAGATACAATCGTTCGGTTCGTACGTTCATATTGCCGCGGCGATTGTGATGAGTATTTATGAGTCAATATAATGTGATTGGTTTATTACTAGTTACTCCAAAGCGCATTGCAATGAGTTTAATGTACTGTTGTAGCAGACTTAAAATGATACATGTTTTATTTTAAAAGAAGACGTAATACGATAAAATTTATTCTTATCAACTTGTGGACGAAGAATCTCTTGATGAAATGAGATAACCATCGCCTATAAATATATTGATTGCTTACGTTTATCGACTATTATAGTACCGTTTGTAGAAACTGGAAAATGAGTTGATATTTGTTATACCGTGTTTCTGTTTCAAGAGTAATATATGCACGTAACTTTTGATGTCTTTCACGGCCATTTTATGCCTTAATTGGTCGTAGTTAAACGAAAAGGATCCAATCCACAATATGATCAAAAGTGAGTTAAGTGCACCAAACTGATGCTAAACATCTATATAATGGCCAGTAACAACATCTAAGCAAAAATAGCTCTCTATTACTTTATTCAACGTCAGAAGTAGTCCCCATGTATGGCACGTTAAAAAACTAAAAAATATCCAACTTCAATATTTCTAAACTGATTTTATGTGGATTGAATCCTTTTCGTGTAACTAACTACGTCCAATTGTAATAATGGTATTACAAAGTGAGAGTGAAAATGAATTCACTTGACTTTGTCAGCGTGGAAAATATTCTAAAATAAAGTAACCTAAGTTACTCTTTATTACATCAGCTATTTGCCAGTGTAAGTCCCGTCAAAATCGGTCCAACCGTTTCCGAGATTAGCCGAAACAAACAGACACACAAAATTTAAAAAAAAAATGTTACTTTGATATATTTACGATACATATATATCATACATATACATCCTCATATATATAAAAAAGTGGTTATTTTGATACTACAAATAGACACTCCAATTTTATTTATTTGTATAAATTAGCAAACACGCAGATGGCTCTCTTAATGTTATGAGAAACCATCGCCTATAGGCACCATAGATTTTAATGTTGTGTTGCTATCCGTGTGGCAGGATGGCTGACACATGTATTAGTCTACCGGCTACTTTATCCTCCAAATCGGAACATGACAATGACAAATGACAAGTACAACATCATTACCGCATTTAAAGATAAAGCGGTGACACTAAATACCCGGACAAGACGTTGCAGAACTCTACCACCTAGTAGTCACGATGGTAGTGACACGTAGTCAATCAGTCGATTTTACGAACTGCCTGGCAGAATGGCAGATGGAGGCTCGGACCAACACGGGAGTCTTGCGATACTTACCATTTTCCAGAACCATCTTGCTAACCTACTAAAAGAATAAACAATCACCATCTGACAAAAGCTTCGTTGTCCTTGTGTTAAATACACAGTGCTTAATGTCATAGATTTATTATTTACATACAAGTTTTATTAGAATTTTATATATTCAAAGTAGGCAATCAAGTAAGTTATTTACACGTTAATTTATGTTTATGGAAATACCAACATTTAAAGATTGCATTTATCTTTATTATACACTAACTGTGTGTCATTTTGTATCTATATATACATATATTATGTACATATATACCATATTTTACTACTTTCTATTAACACTTCACTAAAGCAGTTAAGATTAAAGGTTAGTCGTTTCGCACCACGAGCGGTTCGGACCGCTTCGAAATGTAATTTTATGACAAATTTCTTATAGTACAACCAAGCACAAAATAACGGGATAAACAAAATAATTTATAAGTTACATAATATGTTGTATGGAAACTACAAAAACTTTTAGTAATATTGCACTGTCTTCTTGGTCCAAGGTATACTTAGTCAAGTTTGCAATATTTATAACAATTTTTTGTAAGAACTCATTTTTAAATTCTGGTATACCAACGATTTCAAGGTTTTGCAGCTTGCACCACTATTCCTGTTTTAAAATGGAAAAACAAAGACCATATCTACCATAAAATCAGCAGCAATTTATATAAGGTCATTCCATAATAGATGAAAATATTTTAACCCAGCATTTGGTACGTCTAATCAAAGATATCCAACTAAAACCGAATGTCATTGAAGGATGTAAAACTTTTTGATTTGTACGAATAAAATTTCGTATACGAATAACATTTCATAGAAATCAGAAAGTTTTAAACCCTTGAATGACGTTTGTTTTTAGCTGGATATCTTTGGTTAGACGTACCGAATGCTGTGTTAAAATATTTTCACCTATTATGGAATTACCCTATATTTGCTCCTCGCGGACCATCCAAACCAAACCATCGCAGAGTCACGCTACGGACTAGGTATGTGCTGTTCCAAGTTATCATCTACTTTTGTGCCCGTCCAAATCCGTTCAGTAGTTTTGGCTTGATTGAATAACAAAACCCATCCATCTATCCATACATCTAAACTTTCGGATTTATAATATCTTACATTCTCGGCAAACTTACCAATCTGCCACTTTAATAAAATCGGTACCTTGATGAAAAACTAATTTGGTATTACACACCTAGGCAAACTTATGTATTTCTACCAAGGTATTCTCCAAAACCACTGTTACAAACAAACAACGAAAAAAAATTCTATGCTTTTAAACGCTTTCTTAGAAAATGCATCTTTTGCAGATTCGTAAGATTGCCTTGGATGTGACGATATTAATATAGATTTTCAGGCAGGTAAATTTTGGCCTATATAACCTTCATTGTATTTTTTTACATACGTATTTTTAACCAGGGAAATGGCCTATTCAAAAAAATCTTTATCATCATCTTTATCATCATCATATTATATAGAATACCTCACTCAACAGCTCCTTGCGTAATAAAGTTTTTATTGAGTAGGTGTTCGCTTTAAATCTAAACATTAACTATCCGTTTACATTCATGCCAATTAGTACAACCGTTATTTGCGTTTATATATCACAAGATGGCAAACGATCTGATGAATCTTCTGATAGAAATAGACAACCATCGCCTATAGACAGCAAATATGTTATAGGTGTATTGCTGTCTGTGTAGCAGGATGGTAAAATCACGTGCGTAAGTTAATCGGCTACCTCACCCTTTAGATCGGAACACGATAGTGACAAGCACTGATACTATTGCGACAGGAAAAGTTAGACCTTTCTAAAAGTTAAAGCTTTTTAAATGTTAGATCCTATAATAAAAAAGAAAATTTTGAGAGTTTCGAACAGAACTTGACGGTGACAAACGTTAACGCTATTGTGGATAGGAAAAGATAACTCAACCACTTCAAAATCCTTCTTGGAATTGCCTGGTAAAAAATTAGACACTCTGTTTTTTAATGCTGGGTTTGCTATAATTAGCGATCCGTCATTCGTAGCACTAACTAATTTGATTATACCGAGGCGTTCCACAAGTTTTTTGGACCATTTGGTAATTTGTCATTTACAGGAACAGTTTTATTTTACGCCTCCGTAGAAAATGTTCCTACTCGTAACTAAAACGTGTAGTTTTACTAATATAGGAACCGAGCATAAATGGGTCCCGTACTAGCAGGGACTAGTAGAATAAATGCTACTTCTAATATGTTCTTTAATCAAAGAGATGAAGCAAACACAATATGTTATTAATGTTGTTGAAAATTATGCAATGTTACCTTGTTTATGATCTAAAATACACTGTTTTAAGGAGCGCTTACAACATTAAACAAAGTTTGTAGTCCACTATAAATAACAGGCAACTGCGTATCTGGATAATCATACCAGTTGAGATTTTATCTTAGTTTGCTTCAATTGATTGCACTAGATTGCTGGTTTGTTGTCGTAAATACATACATACATTTGTTAGTCATATTTTTATATGATAAGATAGTAAACAAGCAGATGGCTTTCTTGATGGACAGTGACAGTGATCGACTATAGACGCTAAAGATGTTAATGATGCGTTGCTATCCGTGTCGAGGTACTAATGTCACTTGCTTAAGTTTACCGGCTACTTTATTCTTCAAACCGGAACACGACGATGACAAATATTAACCCTTTTGCAGCAGGAATAAGTAAGGCGTTGGTACCAAATACCCAAACGAAACGCTGTGGAACTCTACCTCCTAGTGGTCACGGAAACAGTGACGAGATTATCCGCCTTTTGCGTTGTTTTTCGCCTTTTACGAATTGTTCGCCTTTTACGAACTGCCTGGGAGAACGGCTGGTGGTCTATTCTTCAAAGAAGGCCCGAACCAACACGTTTAATCTTTAATACCTGAAACATCATATAATCCAATCGGATTAAATTTTACCAGGAAGAAAGATCAGGTTGATCACCTTTTTCATGTCTGAATAAAACAAATAAGCGAATGGCTCTCCTGATGGAAAGAAATAGCAAATCCCAGGCAAGACTTTGCAACTCTACCACTAAGCAAATATTGAAACTAAGTTCCGTGGTCATTTAAAAGGAAAGGCTAAACTAGCCTATAAAAACCTTAAGTAGAGTGAAATGTTACATGCTACAACTACAACCACATCGCTAGTAACTTTATAGAGCGCAAATTCGACGTCACATTACTTTACTACGAAGTACTTTTCTCAATTAACAGCCGGAGATACCCCCCCCCCCCCCCCCACCACACCGCAGTACTATATTTTTCATCTCGATAGCAGTTGGCGTAAAATGTTTCGAATCGTTGTCAACCAGGCCTATTACTAATCGGCTTGATACATGGGAATTGCGTAAAGACGTAGATTTGCTCGGCATCTTTTGTCATATCTATCATTTGGAGTGTTCCGAAAAGTTGGTCATAATTATGATAATTATACCTGCCACTAAATTACATAATCTTACATCGTGATAATTCAAAATATTACCCTCACTACCTCGATGTCTAAAAATCCACGATCATGCGATTCTTTATAGGCATTTCTTGCCTCGCAATAATCCTGTGTGCAATCAATTACCGACGGAAGTTTTTGAACGGGTTCAAGAAAAGGGCTAACTCATTCTTAAAAAGTCTGAAGATATTCACTAGAGAAGGCACTAGTTGGGCAAATTTATACTTAAGCTCTGGCTGCTTAAATTATATTATATAAATTTATACTTAAGCAAAGTGCTTTGCTCGCACACAAACACGTTGCTGTTGTGGTTATTATCATTTAAAAAAAAGAACATAAATTTAAAAAAAAAGCACTTTAATATATTAAATGAGTATGATACAACCGTAAAACATAAAAAAAAACAATTATGAGCACCGCTCTCTCATGCAGAAATGACTGTACAGCGTTGAATATTTCTTTGTACAAACAGCACAGACTATATAATAGTTACTTGACAATAGTTTTATCGTATCCTGTGTAATTGCTTTTCAAGCTACGATGATTACTTGCAGGAGGGATAGATCATATCTTTTCAGTGTTTATTTTTCATTATTTTTATTACGTAGAATAGCAAATAAACAGCTCTTCTAATTGAAAGTGATAACCATCGCCTATAAATACAAAATATGTTAATGGTGCGTCGTTATCTGTGTGGCGGAATAGCAATGCTACATGCATAAGTCTTTTTTTATATCATAAGATAGTAAACAAGCAGATGGGTCTCCTGGTGGAAAGAGTCAACCATCGCCTATAGACATCAAAGATGTTAATGGTGTGTTGCTATCTTGTGTTGAGATCTAATGCCACATGCATAAGTTTACCGGCTACATTACCCTCCAAACCAGAACACGACAGTGACAAGCGCTGACGCTATTGCGGTAGGAATAGGTAAGGTGGTAGTACCAGACCCGGGCGAGACAATGCAGAACTTTACCACCTAGTAGTCACGATGGTAGTGACTCGAATAGCCAATCGGTCGACTTTTACGACCTGCCCGGCAGAACGGCAGATGGCTTATTCATCAAAGGTTGGCTTAATCACTGTCGTGTTCCGTTTTGGAGGGTAAGGTAGCTGGTGAGCTTATGCATGTGGCATTAGACCTCGCCACAAGATTGCAACGCATCATTAACACCTTTGGTGTCTATGGGTGATTCTTTCCATTAAGAGACCCATCTGCTTGTTTGCTATCTTATGATGTAAAAAATGTAAAAAAAATGTATCCTATATAAAAAAGTACCGATAAAGTTCGAATGAATAAATCTCAGGCGATGTAATACTAGCAAACGATCTTATCGACTTACTTTCCACGGCTGACTAAAACGCCGCCTAATGCCGACTGTTTTGCTTCGGCGTGTTTGATGTGTCATACCAACTAAATACTACGATTGATATAATTTAATTGACATTCATCGGCATTTAACTTTCGGCAGATATGCCATGAGTTTTGATGCTAAGATTGCGCTAGAAATATAAATAAAATCATAAAAGTCTTAGTAAATATATTATTTGATTTGACGGGTCACCCACGCAGCTTTGCTCGCGAGTAATAATAATAAATAATAAATAAAGTAAATTATTAGGTCGTCAAAATAATTCACATAAAAAATTTAATCCCCTATTTTAGCCGCTTTGAAGTTAATTTTTGGAAAAGCATCCTGCGTGAAAGCATGACAGACAGTCAAACTTTCGCATTTATAATATTAGTATGAATATTAGCCGTGCCCGCAATTTCAACCGCGTGGGCTTAGGCCTAAGTTTTATTTTTTACACTGAGCCCCAAATATTGTTCTTAAGTAAAAACAACATAACTTACTCCATATATAATTAACTATCTATAAGTGAAAATCCCTCAAAATCAGTTTAGTCGAAAATTCACGACAGAGAAAGTTTTAGGTCCATTCCCTTTGAGTATATATATCTATGTCCACCCCATTGATATATATATATATATATATATATATATATATATATATATATATATATATATATATATATATATATATATATATATATATATATATATATATATATATATATATATATATATATATATATATACGTAAAAACTCTTATAACAATGGTCCAATCATACAAATTCTATCAGTTCTATTAATTTCAAATTTGGCGTTCTATTTTCTAAAATATGAGAATATAAAGTAACTTTTAAAAGGTATTTGACCGCCCCGTGGGTCGAGTGGTTAGTGAACCTGACTACTGACTGATGGAGCTCGGGTTCGATTCCTGACAAGGGCAGGCATTTATGTGATGAGCATAGATGTCTGTATTTCTGGGTTTGGGTGTTTATTAAGTATATTTGAGTATTTATATATGTATTTCTATGTATTAACGTTGACTAACACCCATATTACCACAAAAAATAATTTGCTTAATTTATGGTTAGATCAATTCGTGTAAAATTGTCCAGAGATGTTTACTATTAGTATTATTATCTCCATGCCCTTTTCCCCACAGGTACAAGCAATGCACCCACGATTAGCCGAAGATCCAACAATGAGATAAGTGGCAAGCCTATCGCCAACCGGGCACTTTATCCAACCCCGTACAACGTTAATTTTATCAGAAAACTGAAAAAAAAAACATATTGAAATGCCCGAGTCGGCAATCGAATCTAGTACCTCATGTGGTGAAACCGACACCGAAACACTAGACCACCAAAATTGCAAATTTTTTGTGTGTATTTTCTTTAAGTCGTCGTTTCGGATACTTATTAATCAGCCCTAGGCACAATAAAAGTATACACGGAGAATACTTGCAGAAAGCTAATATTTTAATACTAGCTGTTGCCCGCGACTGCATCCGCGGGGACTTCGTTTACTCCGTAATGCTCCTCCCCCGTAGGTGATAGCGTGATAATATGTAGCCTATACGTTGACCCGACCTGTTAGTAATATTCATCGGTTTCACTTTTTAAAGTATCTTCAAGACGTAATATTCTTAGGGACCATCCATAAATTAAGTCACACGTTAAGGGGGAGGGAGGGGGTCGACGAAGTGTGACATTGTGTGACAAGGGGTAAGAAGGCGTCCCAAATTTTGTGACATTACATTTTTTTCAAAATACGAGTATAATACCTCTGTAGATAAAAAATAATCGAAGGAAATCATTTTTCCAATGTAAAATTATAAAATATGTGACATCACACTATGTAGGAGGGGGATCTCACAAATGTGACCAGTGACAAGGACTGAGAAGGTGTCAAAATCATGAAATTCGTGTGACGAATTTATGGATGGCGCCTTACGTCCTGAAGGTGCCTTTGTATGTGTGCTGATAAGTGTGGTACAAACTAGTTTCAACTTAAATAATACATATTATATAGGTACATGTAATATTATATTAATGGCTAGAGTCTGTGGTCAAATTTAGAAAATAATTTTATAAATTGTGGTCGAAGTTTAACCAAGTAAAGTTTTATAGAAAAAATAAGCGATAGTTTAAATGCTAATTACGCAAACATTTACGCCTCTTCTCTTGCAGATTGGCACAAAGAATTGTTTACATACTATATTTTATTTGACCATGATGAGATGAGATGGATGGTGATACCTGCCTTAATAAAATATAACGTTGTTACCTCGCCAACCGGGGTGGGTGGCGGGTAAATCTATGTCCAGGTTGGTAATGTGATTTTTAGACTGAAACGTACCTCCAAAATTTTGATTTTGATTTTAAACTCAATGATATTTTTTGACCCCATGTTGATCCGGGTTCCTTTGAAAAAGATATCTGCCGTTCAGCCGGGCAGTTTGTAAGAGGCGACCGATCGACTATACGAGTCACTATCATCGTGGCTACTATGTGGTAGAGTTCTACATTGTTTTGCATGAGTCTGGTATCACCGCCTTACCTATTCCTACCGCAATAGCGTCAGTGCTGTCACTATCATGTTCCAGTTTGGAGGGTAAGGTAGCCGGTAAACTTATACATGTGGCACTAAAGTCCCATCACATAAACAGCAACACAATATTAACATCTTTAGTAACTACTAGCTGTTATTTCCGCCGTCGTTCACGTGATCAAAAATTATTTCTTCCCTTTGCACAGTAGAGTAAACAGTAGCAATTGTAACTATTGGATAATATAGCTTTCTAAAGGTGAAATAATTTTTAAAATCAGTCAAGTAATTTTTTAGTTAAATTGTAACAAACAACCAAATAATCAATCTTTCCTCTTTATCACAGACCACGTGAATACTAATCGACACGCCATTATCGCCATATGAGCGAATGCTCGTTATCACTGTCAAAAATGTCATACATTTGTATATATAACATATAGTGGAAAAATAGAAATAAAGCATGTTGTATTGTTATATCATACCGAATGAAATGACAAGATCTAAAAATTACTCTTGAAGTGAAGGTAAGTAGTATAACTCTGTATTTATGTGTGTAGTTGCAAGCTACACTGACAAACCTAGGAATTGTCTTAAAAGACATAACCATTTAATTCGTGCTCTTTATAATATTAGTCTTTTCATCATGAGCGCTATCTACTTGTTTGCTATCTTATGATATAAATAAAATCTAACCAGGGATTTGCACTCAAATTTTCCCCGTGTTGGTCCCGGGCTTCTTTGAAGAATAGGCCAACTGCTGTTCTGCCAGGCAGGTCGTAAAAGGCGACCAATTGACGGGTAAATCTAAGTCCAGGTTGGTAATGTGATTTTTAGACTCAAAAGTACCTTCAAAGTTTTGATTTTGATTTTAAACTCAATGATATTATTTGACCCCATGTTGATCCGGGTTCCTTTGAAAAAGACATCTGCCGTTCAGCCAGGCAGTTCGTAAGAGGCGACCAATTGACTATACGAGTCAATATCATCGTGGCTACTAGGTGGTAGAGTTCTGCATTGTCTCGCCCGGGTCTGGTACCACCGCCTAACCTATTCCTGCCGCAATAGCGTCATTGCTTGTCACTGCCGTATTCCGGTTTGGAGGGTAAGGTAGCCGGTAAACTTATGCATGTGGCTTTAGACCTCGCCACAAGATAGCATAGCACCATTAACACCTTTGGTGTCTATAGGCGATGGTTGACTGTTTCCATCAGGAGACCCATCTGCTTGTTTGTTATCTTATAATATAAAAAAAAAACGATTAATTTCTAAGCAGGCGAACTATAAAGCAATCTAGAATATTTTATGATAGATTGGAGAGACATCTGCTTGTTTGCTATCTTATAATATAAAAAAAATCTAGCCCGGGATTTGCACTCAAGCTTTCACGATTAATCGCTCAGCAGGCTAAACACTGAACCAAAGAGCAATCTAAAATATTTTAAGGTAGATATTTGTCCAGCAATGTTTATTTTTAGTTATTATGTTAATTACGTCTGGGCCAGCTGGTAACTGTGTGTATTTTAAACGCTCTATTTTACTCTTGAAAATAATACAGTTTTTGTTATTTAAAGGCTGACATATAAATTGCGAGTAATTGTTACTAAGTTAGCAACGGCTGTGAGTTGTGACTGTAAGGGTATGCGTCTACTTGTTCGCGCCATACACGTAATACCGCAGACAACGTGAATATTAATAGACACGCCATTGGAAAGTAAACGTTTTGCCGTGCAAAAGAGCAACCATGTTATACTGTTTTATCGTACCGTATGAGATGACAAGGTGTAAAAATTACTCTTGAAATGATTTTATTTCATCGGTAAGTAGTATAACTCATTATTTCTGTATGTAAGGAATTGTCTTGAAAGGCGTATCTATTTAATCCGTGCGTAATTCGAACCGTATATCTTAATACGTACAGCATAAGCAGGGAGAACATTTCTGCAAGCCCAAAGGCTCACTAGCCTTGTACCTTGTACCTGTTTTTGTAATAGGTATATTTCCCCCGTGTTGGTTCCGGGCTCCTTTGAAGAAGCTGCCGTTCTGCCAGGCAGGCAGGTCGTAAAAGGCGACCAATTGGCTATGCGAGTCACTACCATCGTGGCTACTAGGTGGTAGAGTTCTGCATTATCTCGCCCGGGTCAGGTATCACCGCCTTACCTATTCCTGTCGCAACAGCGTCAGTGCTTGTCGCTGTCTTGTTCCGGTTTGGAGGGTAAGATAGCCGGTAAACTTATGCATGTGGTATTAGACCTCGCCACAAGATAGTAACGCACCATTAACACCTTTGGTGTCTGTAGGCGATGGTTGACTCTTTCCATCAGGAGACCCATCTGCTTGTTTGCTATCTTATGATATAAAAAAAATAATCCATACTAATATTATAAATGTGAAAGTAATAATCTGTCTGTCTGTCTGCCTCTTCTTCACGCCTAAGCCAGTGAACCGATTTAGATGAAATTTTAAATTTATCGATATTACAATGGTATTTAGCATTCACAATTTCGTTCTGCTATTTGAGTAGCGATACATACATATAGTGTTTGAAAATAATTTTGTTACTAAGGTATCGCTACAGTAATAACGTTAAGTATCATAAAATATTTATGTTATCTGATAACATAAATACTTTTGGAGGGTAAGGTAGACGGTAAACTTATGCATGTGGCTTTAGACCTCGCCACAAGATAGCAACGCACCATTAACACCTTTGGTGTCTATAGGCGATGGTTGACTCTTTCCATCAGGAGACCCATCTGCTTGTTTGCTGTCTTATGATATAAAAAAAACATTTTAAATCCTTGGTTACAAGTACAAACATTTTTGCGTAGTCCATGGGTGTTGCTTGACTATGTAATATTATATAATAATATTTTTTTAAATATTTGCACACCATATATTGGTAGAATATGTCGGTAACTTAATTTATTTTTAACAACTTATAACACCCATATTCTTGCAAATAAATATTTTCTTTCTTTCTTTCTTTCTTTATTGCCATTAGAAAAATTATTACGTCTTTTAATCCTTAGATGAAAATTAAAAAACAAATATTATCTCTCATAATAGATAACAATATGATAGTAATAGTAATTAAAAAAATTAAACCAACATTAAATAAATGACATATCCATATCTCAAAAGTACTGTAATAAGTACACCCTAAGTTAGTTAGTTAGTATATTAATTAATAATACCTAATTTAAATAAAAAAGGATTACCTCAGTATGACTTTTAGTTCCCGAGAAATTCGTGGACAAACATAAAAAAATACATACACGCACACGTGATAGATTATCATACTCAAATGCGTATTATTCAATTCCAATAATATTACATATATACATGTCTGATAGCCTCCGTTTTTCGTTGGTTAAAAATGTAAGCAAAAATTAACACGATACAGTGAGCGCCTACCCTTAATATTTCTTCTAAAAATAGTAGGTATTTGTAACAATTCTAAATCAACAAAATGTTCCTTACAGGAATTACAACCGGATGGCAAAATGGCGCTACATTGTTGGTTCCTCTCATTTAACGCATTTATTTTTATATTAAAGGCGTCAATACTTAGTATTTCTATCTAACTTTAGTCTCCACAACTCAGACATCTACCGTCATATAACGTACTTACTTGCTTTTATATTTGCCATAATTATTAATAGCAATTGCCCTAATCGTCGATACTCGGTCGTAACTCTGATAATGTTAAAGCGCAAATATATTTTTGACAAATTATAGGTTAAACAATGACTCAATTTGACCGTAGACCATACTAAAATCTTTTCTAAGTTTGACAACATGCTATACCCATAAAGAAAGTAGTACACAATTAATATGTGTCAAACGCATGGTAGTGTATGTAATTTTTTCCTTATTAATTTATTTCTGTTGTGGTCGCCTCGGTGGTCTAGCGGTCCAGCGTTGGCGTTTACCACACGAGGTCCCGGGTTCGATTCCCGGGTCGGGCAGATAAAAAAAAGTGTTTTTTCAGTTTTCTGAGAAACACGAAGTTGCCCGGGATTGGAAAGTGCCCGGTTGGCGATAGGCTTGCCACCTATCACATTTGTGGGACCAAGTATCTTCGGCTAATCGTGGGTGCACTTGTTGCACCTCTGCCTACCACTTCGGGGATATGGGCGTGAAGATATTTTTTTTTTAATTTGTTTCTTATTCATCTATATTAATATTATAAATGTGAAAGTTTGGATGTTTGAATGGATGGATAGATGTTTGTTACTCAATCACGGCGAAACTACTGAATGCATTTAAAATTTGGTACACAGGCAGATAATGTCCAGGAATAGCACATACCTGGAAAAATTGAGTGATCCCGCGGGATTTACCAAAAACTTTAATAATACAGCGAGCTGCACGTTGCAGCACGATGCATTATATTTACAAAAATATTAGCTTTCTACGCTTTTTCTCCATATAAACTAACTGTGCCAAACATACTCCGCAGTCAGCGGAATTCGCGCAAAAAAGGATACAAGTTTTTCGCTTCACGTATAAATATATACATTTCTGAGGATTTACTTAACCATAATTTATTATCAGTATTTGCCTATCATCTACAAACGCTAGTCATACTTAAGATGTAATAACTGATGCTATATACGAATGTTTCTTAATAAAATAATAAAAAAATAATCATAAACAACAAAGTGAACACCTACTTCTAGTACTACTTCTAAAAATAAGTGTCCGTAGTAACAATTTTAAATCGACAAAATGTTCTTTGCAGGAATTACAGCCGGATGGCAAAATGCCGCTACATTGTTGATTCGTCTCACTTCACCCAAGGGCAACGTTATATATACACTTAAGCTCACTTCACATAGCATGGCTATCGTATCGACCACGTGTGCTCACATTGTATTTTTTTTTTTTTGTAAATAAATATTCATGGGACATTAATGATTCACTCATTTTAAATGAAAGTTATCTAAATCTGTTGATTATATGAAAGTTATGCTGTAGCCCTTAGAAGACCATTACATACGAGGTATGTGCGCATTAGCTGAGCACATCACAGTCATTTTTAGGGTTCCGAAGTAGAATAGAAACCCTTATAGTATCACTATAGTTTCACCATGTGATGTGTTATTTTCCCGATATTTCTCACTAGGAAAATAACACATCACATAATTGCGGTAAGATCCCGTTAATTATTAATAATTCAGTTCAAAAAAGCCGCGAAAGCTTAAAAGTATATATTAAGTACTAGAAAGTTGCAATTTGGTATAAATGGTCGAGTCCAGCCATTTTGATGTGTATTGTTAATGTGTATTGTTTGACACTTATAGTTTTATACGTAACTGGCTGTTGCCCACGACTACGTCCGCGCGGACTTCGTTTACTCCGCACAGCACCTCCCCCGTAAGTGATAGCGTGATAATATGTAGCCTTTATATTGACCCGACCTATTAGTAATATTCATGCAAAATTTGAAGTAAATCCATGCAGTACTTTTTGAGTTTACCCCGGACATACATACAGACAGACAAACAGATAAACAGACAAACAGACAAACAGACAAAAGTTCTAAAAACTATATTTTTGGCTTCGATATCGATTATAGATCCATGCCCCAAGTAACTTTTAAAAAAATATTATGACAAACCTCACTATAATTTTCTCTTACCGGTATGGTAAGCCTCTTTATTTTTGAATTAAACTAGTACAATATACAGACATATTGGCCTTTTCTCTTTTTGTAGGTGTTGTATTAAAATTGATTGCGTCCAAAAGTACCAAATACGCTCATAGTCCAGATCACCACTCATCTCGTTAGCGACGAATTAGTGAATCTGAGTATCGGACTACTTTTAATTTACTCTAATTAATCCTCATCAAACAGGCATACTTTTATAATTAGTGTAAACATGACTTTACAGAAGAAGTGAAGTAGAGAATACGTTAAAGCAATTTAGATTGAATTACAATGTCCACAAGGTTAAAATTCCCCCTACACCGATAGTTCATTGACCGAAATTTCTTCATCCTAATAATGGCGGTAAAAGATTTTTACATCGATACTGAGGTTTAATGTCTTCATCACCTTTATTTCAACTTTCGTAAGCAATAAAAAATATCGTGTTACAAACTACAGTAACCTGTCGTAAATAATAAAGTTTTAATTATCTTTTTTCATATATTTTACAACTAAAGGTACCATTACGTATTGGACTACGATAACTAATAACTTACATTATTTCAATTGTAATTACGATATACATTCTTATTTAAATTAATTTAATTTACAGTGACATTATAAAAAATCGTACATTCACTTATGTTTTCCTCATTTGTGGGAAAAACATATGCACATAGCGTGACAACCCAACAGTTAGATTTTACAATGATGATGTTACTAGCTGCAGCGTGCAGCCCGCTGCATTATAAAAGTTTTTATAATGCAGCAACCTCAAAAAAAAATTGTAAGTATGTTTCTAAACTGATAATTTGTACACATTCTATATTTCTTCCACGCATTCGCCCCCTTTCAGGTTTGCTGGAAGAAATCTCTTAAAATATTAAAATGTTCACAAAACAAAATATAATATGACTTTTATGTGTACAATTAAGTATTAAATAAATAAATAAAGAGTAAGAAATTTAATTTAATTTCTCTGTCTTTTAAAGCAGGAAACAGCAAAAAATTCTAAGCGTGCAACAACAAACGCGACTTCACATGTAAATCAGTTGCGAAAATTTTGTATAATAATTTTCCTTCCCATTTTGTCAACCTTTAATAAAATGTCATGTCGTGCAAGATGGTACACGCATATTTACATACACAAATGTTTCTCAGTAAGCTACGTCTGTATAATTTATACTACAAACCATACGGTTACCTTTCTTACGGTTTTATTGATAAGCATAGATTAAATTTAAACGGATAATTATAATCAAGCCACAGAATATCTTTTGGCTATGGAACCTAACTTCTGAGTTTAATTACTTAGCATCGAAATAAAAAGCTTTTGATAATATTATTCGGTTTTTTTACAAGATTAAATATTCCAAAGAGAGCCTCAAGTAAAACGCAACACTTAAATCCTCAACTGTGCGATTCTCGAAGCACTTTTGCTTGGCACTACTTCTCTGTGGAAGCAATTATCGGTAGGGGTTTTCCAAACGGATATGACCAGACAATTACAAGAAATAGCTAACTCAATCATACCACTTACTTAAGTAAGCCTCCTGTCCGTTTGCCCGATTTTCTATAAAAAAAAAAACAACCATTTTTACTTATCCTACTGATTTATTTTGTATTATTAATATTACTAACTCAGCGATAGATTTTACAAATCATCAACATTTTACGTTTTAAGGCTTCAACACAAGATGGACTCGCGACTATGAACGCAACTCAATTTTTGAAATAAATAAATGGAGTGAGTTTGGGTTGTCTTTAGGTCCCACACCGATACTCGTCAACTAAGACACTACTTGAATTCTTAAATAAATAGTTGATTTAGAAATAGAAAGATTTGTTCTTAGCCTTTGACTCTCTAGTGAAGCATACTATGTACTAAAGGTCATCTTAACTTGCCGTAAACTACGTTCTTACTCTGTGTTTACGGCAGATTAATTTTTTATTATATATCATTAGATAGCAAATATGCAGATGGCTCATCTGGTGGAAAGAGAAACCATTGCCTATAGACACTAAAGATGTCAACGGGTTTTTTATATATATCATAAGATAGCAAACAAGCTGATGGGTCTCCTGGTGGAAAGAGTCAAGCATCGCCTATAGACACCAAAGATGTTAATGGTGTGTTGCTATCTTGTGTTAGGTTTTATTTAATAGAGCAAGATTTTGCCCGAAATTATATTTAATAGGCAAAATTATTGTTTTAACTGGTATCCCCAAAAGTGGGGATGACAGTTAGAACTTGTTAAAGATATGGCAGATTGACGACGACGCTCGAAAGAGCAAGTCGTACCGAACAGTTGGCTTCCAGTAAACTGTAAAAGTAACAGTATTGAGATCATTCTTGAGCGTGCATAAGTAATTTAAGGTAATGTATTTGATAAATTATATTTCATTATATATATTATAAGTATAAGGATAAATAGAATGTAGAATTAAAGAATAAAATAACGTTATTAGAATTATGAACAATGTGAAAAGAAAATACAAATGTAATATAAATTGATTACGTGGTTTCAATTAGTTAAGGCAGCTCTTAATATTTAATACAAGGGCGGAACCTGGCCGTTGCCATAGCTACTAAATTATATTCTCAAATGCACCACTTGCCAAATGTAGGGTTCTGCCTACAATTCAGAGGTGGCATACCCCACGCTTATAAATGAATTAATTGTAAATATTAATAATTGGTAATAATACTAATAATATATAATGTGACATTCTCTCGTATGTAGTGAGTCTTATTTTTATACATTTTTTCTTGGTTAGTAAAAAGTAGACTTATTATAACTTTGCACACGCGTGCATTACTGGTAGACTATGGTGATTTAGAAATATGTAACACCTTTGTAAATATTATATTTTTGCGCCGTAACCGTTTTATATGAAAAATATTTTATTTTTATATATTCTGTTAAAGCACCAAATATTATTTTTAAAACGATATAATTCACTATTTTTTTTTTTTATAAGTCAATAACAGTTAATTTATTTTCTCCCCTTTTTCTACTGGTCCTAAAAAAAAACGGACGCTGATAGGACGGAGGTACGAAGAATATACTATGCTTTGTCGCTTTAAGTTTCAGATAATGCGACGTCGTTGAAGATCGATGAGTTCTCTGAAATGAATCACTCGTAACAGTGGAGTGGTCACAAGAACATGAAGGTGTTGAATAAGAAATAGTTGCAGTCCTAATAAGTGCTGTTGCTGTCACCAGAGTCCGTTTTCCTCGTGTAAGCAGAACATCTTTTGCTACGGATATGAAGTAGAGCATGAGTGGAGAGGTAACTTACTTTGATGATTTAACAAGGAGGATCATTAAGAAACATAGTCAGAATTCTCAATAAGGTGGTCGTGAAGCTGCGAACTGCGAATAGAGGTGACATGTAGAAACACTAATGCCTTTAGATATTTTACTTCCATAAATTAAAACTCCAATCGGTGTCAGTAGGCAATTCGTCACCGACCAGTATCTGTTTATCTAACCGCCGCCTTTATTACGTTCAAATTAGGATATTAAATAAATGTTTTGTTTAAAATTAAGACTTTCCGTAGATTGGCGTAATTTGATACAAAAGACAGAATTCTTTTAAATTTAGTTAGAGGGTAAAGTAACTATGAAGATCTCGTGTAACATGTTAGTGTCGTTTTTCTCAGACAGAGTACTTATAGAGGATGATTCTGGTTATATCAGGAAATCAATATGTTTAATTGCTGTCTTATGATAATTAAAAAAAAATAGGAAACGGAAACAAATAATATATTTTTAGTAACTATTCCACTAGAAAATCCCTTGATTGAACCCAGAATAATCAGATTTATTGTTTTTCCCGTTTAACCTTGTTATAGAGCAATAGTTATAGTTAGTCATAATTTTAAAATGTGCTGCTAAAAGATGATTTTCAAAACAGACGTAACGGGTGCCTTTTTTTTGTTTGCGAATAAAAATAACATCATAAAAGAAAAAAAACTTACAATTCCGCCGAACCGTTAGCAGTTTATCGGCAGACATATTGCCCTCTTATATATGACATTATTTTAGTTTTATAATATAATTAAACACTTCACTTTTCACTTCTACTTAATTTGGTTTTCTCTATTTAAATAAAAAACTTATAACATGGTAGTTAAAATATTCCATACGCAATAACTTCTAGCAACTACCTTCACACAACAAAAATATTATGTAAACAATGTGAGTTACGATAGCTGGACCATATTTCGGTTTCTATATCGAATTTTGTTTATATTGGAATATCGGTCTACAGCTTTGACGCATATTACAGTGAGGGTATAGTTAGGCAAAAAAAAAACTAATATTTTTCTTAATACTGCAACTCTGACTGAAGCACACCTGTGGGTTTTCAGATTTTTTTTATCTGTCCTAAAGACTTGCGTGCACTCTATACTAGCCACATTTTACTGCATAAGTGCTCAGTGGTATATAAGTGATTAACAATGTCAAGTACATTTTTGGATCTATGAGTTCTAATGTATCATGTAGTCCGGGGCTTGACATGGTATTATTACAGCCAAGACTGATTTTAGGTCAGAGTATGAAAGTTCAGTTTACTAATTAAATTACTTGTAAATCTTCTACAATATCTACGTCAGAGTAGCTATTTTTACGAATCAGATTCCAAATTTGATAAAGTTGGTGATAGTTAAAAAGAATAGACAAAATTTTAAAATAATAGACATATTGGCAAATTTTTACTTTTGATTCATCAAAGTATTGAAATTATAGTTACAGAGTATATATTTCTGGTGAGATTGAACAGTTGAGGGATAATCCTAATATTTAGGAATGAAACTCGTTTACTGTCAGCGATAAGTACTCTGTGCACCCCATTTTAAATATTTGTCTTAAAAGCAACTTCAACCGTGATTCAACTATTATGAAATTAAATTACAATGCATACAATGTTTGTATTTATAGGTCTATTTATAGGTCTCGTTATCTTGTCTCCTTAATAATTATGGAAAGGGATGCCATAAATAGATAGTGTAACGAGCATGAATAGCCATTTAGGTATTTGAAAAACAATTTAGCTACGCTACCACTATTGCCTTGTGACCCTACGGTACAAATTGAACTGCTTTTGGATGGGAGAAAACTAAGCAACGATGGTGTATTGCTACAGAGATTGCGTGAATTTAAAGCCATACCATACCATACCATACCATCTAGTAGTTTTTAGTGTTCAATATATCATAAGAATAAAATATATATAAATACGTTTTTATTTGTAAGGTTGGCAGATGTTTGTTTTACTAAGCCCACAAATATATAATAGTCTACTATGTGAGTTTAACATTTATCAAATATGAATTTGTCTCTCGTATAACAAGATTGTATGGAAGCTTGTTACAAATGTCTGTATATGGTATATCAACCGGAAGTAAAAATGTCTCGCGTGAACTCCTAGACACCCAGTATACTAACTGTAGCACAGATAATCGTTGTAGTTTGGACAATTTTCACCACTTATGTCATTAAAAGCTGAAAACTGGCTATTGGCCCCATTTCGAATTGCATAGGATTTGTGAAACCTCACTTTCTTTAGATTTGACAGACAATAATAAGAATAGATAGAAGTAATCAATAATGGCCTATTATATAATAGACGATAGCACAATAAATAAGTTAATTATATTAGATATAACGATTGCATTAAAGAGATATAGCTGTATAGGAAGAGAAAATTTCATTGGATGAAATAAGGAATAATATTAAATTTAAAATATTAAGAACATAAAAATTTTCTGCAGTACAATGGAGCCTATATTTTAGGTTAAATCCTTAGTAGTATATCGATGGAAACTCCTCGACGTACAATAGAGGACAAAACAAAAATGAAATTTGCTTCTCAAGTAATGACTTTTCATTTGTTTTTAATTAAAATCTGCAACGCGTATTGACCAGTTACAAATTTGTTACTGTGGCTAGTCAACGATTTAATCTCTCGCTATCCCACTACTTAAAATTTGGTTTGGTGCAAAGCCAAAGTAATGATGAAAGGCATTCGGATTCTTCGGATGCGTTATTCTGTTAATTAATGCAATTTTTGTACGAGATGTCGTTTTTTTAAGTTTCTTCAGATATGAAGAAAATTAGAGAATAGCTAGATTTTATGTCACCCACTATTATTACGTAAGAGGTCTGAGACAATAGTGTTCGATACATCAGATTAAACACACGGGGCTTTACAATTGAAATAGGGGCCTTTCTCCTCGTTATAGCGAAAGAAGTCAAAATAATCATGAAAACTATTTTCAACTACAATGGCTAAAAAGGGGGAGTTCTGTATACTTTGCATAGATCTCTTTCAAGTATTACAGAATGATGCCAAGTTAAAGCTTAATATTATGTTATATAAATTTAGTGAAAACGATTGTTTATTTCAATAGTAAAATAAATGAAAGTTAGTATTTAATGAAATACCCTGAGGATGCTTGTGTAAGCGAAACCGGTCGGAAATTAAATATAATATTATATTGTGAAAGAGTACAAGTGTACAAGTGTGATCAGCTAGTAAATATTGTGTTAAAATGGACTTTCACCAAGTGCCGACGATAAAAAGTGTAGAAGTATTTAATGACTTTCCTTGAATTCATATCAGTAAATAATTAATATAAGAATTAATCGATTTTAATGAGGAAAGGTGAACATAAAAATATTTGAATGTGATATATGGTCGTGATTCGGGAGGATTACGATTAATATGATAAAACTGGTGTAAGACCCGGTGGTTACTGGTGTAAGACTCGGGTGTCGCAACAGTATTATGGGGGATGGTTTATTTAATGTACCTATGTAATTGATATGTATGATACTATGGTTTTGGTTGTGAGATAGGAAAACTCGCTCCACTAACACAGACGGAGGATTACAATATACTTTGTAGTTCGGGAGAGTCACAACAGTATATTATGATGAATGGTTATGAAAAAAAATGATCATTAAAATGTATGATTATTTAATTTATTTGGGAAAAATAAGTTAATGTTGTAAAGTAAATACATCTATTTGATAGCTATGAGGCCCTCAGCCTCAGCCGGGAGGACTTAAATATTGTGATCGTATAACATGAGAATAAGAGACACGGGTGAAATAATTTGTAGAGTATTGAATAGACTTGTATTAAAAATAAATATATGATAGAATCTGTATATTTATTTTTATTATAATATTAATCTTGACAGTTATGTATATTCTAGAATCTGCCAAATGTATTAAAAGAGATTCTGATCTATGTAGTATAAAAAAAAAAAAAACTTTCTGGATTTTTTTTTACATCGAAAAATACCAATAAAATGCCAGAACAATTTAAAAAAGGAGGTTGTTTAAAGCCACTTTTGTAATATCAAATAATTTAGTGATTGAAAGTACTATGTTTAACTTTGAACTCGATTACCCTCACATGGTTTATCGAGTCTGTTGTGACATAAAATTGTTACTAGAGAATAGGAGAACCTTGAATTATATATAAAAAAAATACTATTTCTTTTATTAATAAATTAAAATATTTGACATAGTATAGATTTTTATTGGCTTTATTTCCACATTTTATCACATTGTTAAATGATTTTTTGTACGAGTATATGTATTAAAAATTATTTTTAATTTAATTAACGATTAATATCGTATTACAACTATAAATCATATTGATATAAGCATAAGTTTTGAAAGATCTGAAATTAAATTAAAATATGTTTGGTTATAAAATTATATACTTGTTAAATTAAATACATGAAAGAAAAAAAAATTGAAATTGTTTTGAAATTTAACATCTATTTTAATTCTATGTTGATTTAATTATTAAATGTACAGCTGCTGCATGTAGATTTCCATGAGGCAATATTTGTAAACAAATATAATATATAATATATATTAATCGAATGAATTATTATGGAAATGGGTATGAATAGGAAATGTTATACATTCTAACAAAATTGTAACGCAAAGATGATAAAGACGTACAACAACGCTCTACCTAAAAGTAAACATTTAGGGATGAAAATTTATTAAAAATATTTGCATGTATTAATCGAGTATTCTTTAATTCACGCGAAGAATATTCCTCATGTAAAAAGGGAAACAGGAAAGGAATTGTAAAAAAAGAACTATATGTGCATAGTATTAAAACATTAATTACTAATAACTCCGTTAAGTAGAATCAATTAGATAATATATTGTAGTAAACATTGTAAGCAAAAATAAAAATTAAAAAAAAAATGGTATGGATGTGTAGATATATTTTAGATATATTTTTTTAATTATTGATCAATCGTAATTGTTGATTATTTAACTGCTATAATTTATTAGATTTTTATGTATGGTTTTAGTTACTGGTAATTATCAGTATACAAAATACAAACTCGCTTTAAAACATTGTGATTACCATTCTTGTAAATAGCTCTGCTAATTAGGTATCCATTGTATTGTATTAAAGTCAATATTAGCTTTAGGCAGATAAAAAAAAAATGTTGAGCCAAGTGGTAGACACATTTAAAGATATTTTTAATTTGCATTTATTATAGTTCAATTGTTATCATTCATTATTCAATTTTTATGATGTATTCGGTTTATATGTATGGTTTTAGGGTTAAGTGGCTAATAATTATTGGTACTTATCTATATGAATTTGTATAAAAATTGTTGCATTGGAAAGTTACAAGCATTCCTGTAAATAGCTAACTGTCAAAACGTAATTTTTCGCTTTACATTATAGTTCAATCGCAATTATTGACTAATTATTTGTTATAAGTAATATATTACGCCTATGTGTGGATTTAGTTACTAGTAATTATTTATATACAAATGTATGTAAAATTACTGTATAAAACATTGTAATTAGCATTCTAGCAAATAGCTCTGCTAGGCTGCTATCCATTGTAATGTAAGTAAACATTAAGTAAGTAAGCAAATATTGAAAAAAAAATTTTTCTTTTTACATTGTAGTTCCATTTAATTATTGATCAATTGTAATTACTGATTATTAGTTAAGGCTTACATGTATGTTTTTAGTCACTGGTAATTATTAGTAAACACATAACATAAAATAGCATGCCATCAATATATGGCGGAATATTGTAATTTTTTTTTAACATTGTACGATCTGTAACAATTAAAATATTTCATGTAACATAAGAAAATAGATGTAAAATGGAAAAAAAAATACTAAAGAGGCCAAGTGTTAGGTTTAAGTAAGAGAGCGTGCATGAGGACATGCACGAGGTCAGGATGGTCGAGTGTTAGGTTTTATTTAATAGAGCAAGATTTTGCCCGAAATTATATTTAATAGGCAAAATTATTGTTTTAACTGGTATCCCCAAAAGTGGGGATGACAGTCAGAACTTGTTAAAGATATGGCAGATTGACGACGACGCTCGAAAGAGCAAGTCGTACCGAACAGTTGGCTTCCAGTAAACTGTAAAAGTAACAGTATTGAGATCATTCTTGAGCGTGCATAAGTAATTTAAGGTAATGTATTTGATAAATTATATTTCATTATATATATTATAAGTATAAGGATAAATAGAATGTAGAATTAAAGAATAAAATAACGTTATTAGAATTATGAACAATGTGAAAAGAAAATACAAATGTAATATAAATTGATTACGTGGTTTCAATTAGTTAAGGCAGCTCTTAATATTTAATACAAGGGCGGAACCTGGCCGTTGCCATAGCTACTAAATTATATTCTCAAATGCACCACTTGCCAAATGTAGGGTTCTGCCTACACTTGTGACGAGATCTAATGCCACGTTTTATAAGTTTACCGGCAACCTTATCCTCCAAACCGGAACACGACAGTGACAAGCACTGACGCTATTGCGGCAGGAATAGGTTAGGCGGTGGTATCAGACCCGGGCGAGAGAATGCAGAACTCTACCACCTAGTAGCCACGGTAGAAGTGTCTCGTATAGCCAATCGGTCGCTTTTTACGACCTGCCTGGCAGAACGGCAGTTGGCCTATTCTTCAAAGAAGCCCGGGATTAACACGGGGATCATTGCCATCCGTGTGGCGGGATGGCAATGCTACATAATACCTACATATACTGACTCCACTGTACCAGGCTCAGTTAAATCCCACAAAATTCATGCATACTATTAAACCAACCAAATTATATCAACCCATCGAAATGGTACATTGGTTACTCATATCTAGTAAAAATCGTTAGATCTCTTTTATATCGTTAGATAGCAAACAAGGAGATGGCTCCCCCGATGGAAAGAGAAACCATCGCCTATAGACACCACCGATGTTAATAGTGCGTTGCTATCCGTGTAACGGGATGGCAATGCCTTTCCCTAAGCCTACTGGCTACCTTATTCTCCAAACCGGAACACGACGATGACAAGAATTGTAGCTATTGCAGCAGGAATACCGCGGTGGTACCAAATAGCTGGGCGAGAATTTGCGGAACTACCACCTAGTAGTTAATAATAATAAACTAATAAACTTTATTTGCATTCGTACAGGGAAAATCAAAGCACAGGTTTAAACCTGTCTCCTGTGCTAGTGTAAACTGTGGTACAGGAGACAGTGTCTTCACCCAGTGTCACAATCTTGTAATAAATTAACACAAGCAACATATGTACAATTACGCGTGTGTGTATATATTTATTTGCTTGTGTGTGTTTGTGTTTGTGTGTCTGTGTTTTATATACATGTTTGAATTTGCATGCTTACGAGTGAGATTAGAGTGTAGTGTATGTATTCGTGTGTGTTTTTGTTTACGTGTGTATGGCCTACTTTAATATATCTTCGGTCTCATAATAATTTAGTTCTAAAAGCCAGGTTTTGATAACAAATTTGCATCGACTTAGTGTTAGTGCATATATTGAGTGTAAACTGTTTAGTTTATTATATATTCGGGACGCAGTGACATAATACTGTCGTCTTGCTACCATGGTGCGCTGAGGGATGATGTCACAGACAATAGCTGATCTCCTGCTGGATGGAATATTCTTATAGGGCAGAGATGAATTTTTTTTAAAATGACCTGAAGAATATATAACTGTCTCGTTAAGTTACGATGTTAATGACACGTATAGCCAATCGGTCGCCTTTTACGACCTGCCTGGCAGAACGGTAGTTGGGCTATTCTTCAAAGGAACCCCGATTAATTAATTAACGTTACTCTACACACTTCCAATAAATTATTCATGTTTCAATAAATTTTAAACGTCCTGAGTTATAAAATAAGAAATTGATAGAATCATATTAATTATGTCATATATGTATAAATCGCCTCTGTGGTCTAGTGGTCCAGCATTGGCGTTAACCACATGAGGTCCCGGGTTCGATTCCCGGGTCCGGCACATAAAAAAAATGTTTTTTCAGTTTTCTGAGAAACACAGTTGCCCGGGATTGGAAAGTGCCCGGTTGGCGACAGGCTTGCTACCTATCACATTGTGGGACCAAGTATCTTCGGCTAATCGTGGGTGCACTTGTTGTACCTCTGCCTACCTCTTCGGGGATATAAGCGTGAAGACACTTTTTTCGTACTCCATCGTTCGCGTAATTGCCGCAAAAAGGGGTACAGCGTTTTTGCTTCGCGTATTAATGTACACGTATAAACAAATCTTCTCACGAATACATAAAACCTATCCTATGACCTTAGTTGGAATATATATGAAACGAAATATAAAACATTATATAAAAATTGGATGAGGAGTTTCTGAGTCCTTTGCGGACATCCATCCATTGTGTCAGGAGATTGACATAAAATGCTTTTAAGAAATAAAATGATTTTTATTTCTAAGGTTAAGTACGTAGGTACTATTAAGAATTCCCAGCAGATTGCGTGAAACTAATTATTCTATTCAGTTTTATTTTATAATAGGTACTATATTATTTAATAAAACCCACGTCCAGATAAATATGTATTGTTTTAATTAACATATCGATAAATATATATTATCGAGCCAGTAATACGTGTTGTACCACGGTTCAATCAACATAATATCGATGATACGGCATGATGTAATGTAACTTGTGTCGTGATTCAAGCATAGCACGTAGCTAATGAGCTCTCTAGTTGTTTCTCGTCTTAATAGCGTAAGGACTGCGCTGATTATGCTCAGAACAATATAACTATCCAAAACTTGAATGATAGCGATGTACAGATCTATTCCCATAAATTTTCCTCACAGAGACTTCTAATATTTCTATTCCTCTCACAATAGCGTCAGTGCTTGTCACTATCGTGTTCCAGTTGGGAGGGTAAGGGTAGCCGGTAAATTGAAGCATGTGCCATTAGACCTCGCCAAAAGATAGCAACACACTATTAACATATTTGGTGTCGAAACGCGATGGTTGACTCTGTCCATTAGGAGACCCATCTGATTGTTTGCTACCTTAAGACTTATTAAAAGGTTATTTATTTGTCATTTGGGTATTGGTAAACGATACTAATAAATAGTAATATTTTCGCACCACTTTTACTCTAAATGGTAATACGCATCCACAGAGACGTCGTACAGTACGTACAGAAGAAGTCTTTGCTGATGTAGAGCGTAGTGTAGAGGGAGACCCGAATCAGTATATCCGCCATCGCGCATGGAATTGTGTCTATCCACTTTATGGAAGATTTTTCGGAAAGATCTTGGTTTGTGTGCTTACAAAATCTAACTCGTGCAAGAATTGAAGCCACGCGATCACCTAGCAAGGCGTACATTCTGTGAATGGGCCCAAAACAAGATTGCCATTAATCCCGATTTTCATAAGAGAATTTTATTTACCGATGAAGCTCACATTTGGTTGAATGGCTACGTCAGTAAACAGAACTGCCGTATATGGAGCGAAGGTAATCCTCAAGTGCATGTTGAGACACCGTTAACATCCGGAAAAACTTTTTTTTTATAGAAGAGGTGGCAAACGAGCAAGAGGTGCACCTGATGGTAAGTGATCACCGCCGCCCATGGACATCTGCAATACCAGAGGTCTTGCAGTTGCGTTGCCGGCCTTTTAAGAATGAGTAAGCTCTTTTCTTGAAGGTCCCTATGTCGTATCCGTTCGGAAATACCCCTGCCGGTAATTGGTTCCACAACACAGTAGTGCGAGGTAAAAAGTGTCGGGAGAAACGCACAGTTGTGGATTTCCGGACATCGAGATGGTGAGGGTGGAACTTCAAGTTTTGACGCGATGTCCGATGGTGGAATTCGGCGGCAGGAATTAATCCAAACAACTCGTCTGAACACTCTCCATGATATATACGATATAAGACACAGAGAGAACCTACATCTCTGCGCAATGCCAAAGAGTCAAGCTGTTTCGAAATGGCCTGGTCGTCAACGATTCGAACCGCTCTACGCTGAATGTGATCAAGAGGAAGAAGCTGGTACTGAGGAGCTCCGGCCCAGAGATGCGAACAGTACTCTATGTGAAGCCGAACCTGTGCCTTATAAAGTTGAAGGCGATGGACCGGTAAAAAGTACTGTTTCGCTCTGCTGAGAACACCGAGCTTTTTGGAGGCTAGTTTAGCCTTGCCTTCCAAATGACCGCGAAATTGAACGTAATTCGATATGTCAACTTCCAGGATTCCGACACTAGCTGAGGCTGTCAGGAGAGTATCCTCAAATCGAGGTGATACGACAAAGGGCGTCTTTTTCGCGGTGAACACGCAAAGCTGTGTGTTCTTGGGGTTAAAAGTAACCAGGTTTTGGCGACCCCATTCCGAGACATCGGTAAGTCGATTCTCGACTTCAGACACAAGCTTGTTTCGGCACTCTTTGACGTGTTCCCGAGAAATACTGCTTCGGCCGGAGAATGCATCACCAGTACTGTCATCCGCATAGCAATGTATGTTGCTAATTTGCATCATATCATTGATATGCAGAAGGAACAGTGTCGGTGATAGCACGCAGCCTTGGGGAACACCAGCATCGACAGATTTAAGGTCGGAGCACGCACCGTCGACAACGACCTTGATGCTCCGGTCAGCCAAAAAACTGGTGATCCACCGCATAATTTCTCAGGAAGCCCATAGGAAGGCAGCTTCGCGAGAAGCGCTTTGTGCCATACCCGATCAAAGGCCTTCGCATTGTCCAAACTAACTGCCAATGCCTCCCCTTGGACTCAACTGCTTCCGCCCATCGATGAGTTAGGTATACTAGAAGGTCACCAGCTGAGCGGCCGCGACGGAAACCGTACTGATTACTAGAGACATCCATCATTCATCTCTTTCTTTCTCTTACAGGTGAACATTAGAGAATTTTGGTCCCTTTTCTTTACCTGCTCTATTTTTAAAATAAGGTTCAGTCAGCCGAGCTGTTATTCTTAGGCCCGATTCTTCAATGGCCAGTTAAACAACGAGATAACATAAATGCCACAGTTAACACCATTTTAAATTTTTCAATTGACAGATAGGCTCTAACGGTTAGTTAAATACTCTAACTGGCGAATAAACTTAACTGTCCCTTTGCATCCCAGTTAGCTCGTTAACTGTGGAATAATTTGGCTTTGTAGTCAATGTGCGCGCCATATGTTTGTAGGTATATTCGTGTTTTTGCTTTTATACTGTGAAACTATGAATATTTTATTTTTTATTGTTCTGTGACGATTTGCCACAAATTCGGTTAATAATCTCACTTCACTCGTATTACTACTCCGTGTTGGTCCGGGCTCCTTTGAAGAATAGAGCAACTGCCGATCTGCCAGGCATTCTGCCAGGCAAAGGTGACTGATTGTTGATATTTTATTTGTGATAGTTATGTGTGTCACCCGTCGTGGCTTCTAGGTGGTAGAATTCCGCAATGTCTTTTCCGGGTATTTGGTACCACCGCCCTACCTATTCCTGTGTAATGTTGTGTTCCGGTTTAGAGGATAAGGTTGTCAGTAAATTTATGCATGTGGCATTGCCATTCCGCCATACAGATAGCAACGCACCATTAATATTGTTGGTATCTATAGGCGATCGTTTCTCTTTCTATCAGGAGAGCCATCTACTTGTTTGCTATCTTATGATATAAAAAAGTACCTACCTATACAAGATTTGCAAAACGTTCGCGCTTCACTATATTTTCCATATTTTAAATAGCAACCAAAGCAGGTACTTTGTAACAGCACTAGAAACTATTCAAACAAATGAAGAAAGTACAACACATAGTTTTTGATTCGAAGTTCGAACGAAAATAAAATAATAACAAAGAGACAGGCCAAGCGGACATCTGGTTACAATTTACGCCTTCGGACTTACGTCGTATTATGACAGCCCCTGGCATTACTTCAAAGTTCTCTACCTCTTTCTAAAATCTGTAAACGTACATAAGCACGTCTCGCTCTCGCTGATATATGTGAAGCTAGTCGCAAAAATCAGCCAGGTAGCTAACTGAATGTTATCTGTGCTTTGAAAAATTGAAACCTTTTATACGTTTGTTAAAATCTCAGTTAAAGTTATTGAATGGTTAGCTATCTGACGTTTTACGTGGCTATTGAAAAATTGGGCCTTAAAAATGTAATGTAATATTATATTCGAAGTAAAACTAGAATTAAAATATTTTAACTTAGCATATTTTATATTTGAAATTTTAAGATTCAGCTATTTATTGAATACATACACGATTTATGTAATAACCTAATATTCCAATTTGGGTCTTGAATAGGTATAGTAGCCATAATTTTCTTTCTGATTAGTTTTACCTAAAGCATTATACCATTTTAGAATTAAGATTAGATTAGCTAATTTTTGAAATAACTTGCCGTAGTAGTGTTCATATTTTTTTTTTCTACACTATCATACGCCAAATTTGGGCAAAAGTGAAAAATGCGTAAAATTTTCAACAAAACGATAATTTAAATTTATTTTTCGGGGATATTTTGCATTGTAGTTAATAGAGGTACTATTCACGTTATCAATGCACAAAAAATATTGAGTTTTTTCAAAATTATTGCGATGGCAATCAAAAATATAATACAGGATGTCAAATTTCCGAGAATTTAAAAAATATTGATAACTTTAAAAAAAATTTTTTTTGATTTGTCTGACTTTTTATTACTATTTGTACATTGTTTTTAAAAACAAATGCTAAACATATGTTTTTGCCATATATATAACTACCTACTTATGTGTAATAAGCGACAGATTTGAGTGTCAGATTTATTCGGGACTATGCATTTTGATTTTTTTTATATCAATATTCTCTATACATTAATCTCTTTGGCAATTTCTTAGCTTTTGAGTGTAGCGTGCATTAGCACCCAAGAACAGCTACAGTGTTATCGTGTTATAGTACTAGTAAGAGTACTCTGTTTTACTAATTAGGGGACATCCATTAATTACGTGAGACAAGTTTTACGTGATATCGTGAGTTTTAGCTCAGCCCTATCATATATAATAAAATACTCTCTCTATACATATAATAATAATAAGAACTCTAATGCAGCCTCCGGAGATTTACGTATGGTACTCAATAGTGACTACCAGAACCAACATGTCCATGTAATTTTCATTAATATCATCTGCGCCTTCAACGTCGCTTTAAATTAGGCATTCCAACCTTTTTTATCAAAGGATAAGCAAACAGACAGATGGCTCTTCTGATAGAAAGAGAAATCATCGCCTGTAGATACCAAAGCTGTTAATGGTGCGTTGCCTTCCGTGTGGCGGGATGGCAATACCATATGCATAAGTCTACCGGCTACCTTACCCTCCAAACCGGAAAACAATAAATAAAAGCATGGACGCTATTGCGACATAAATAGGAAAAGCGGTTGTACCAAATACCCGGGCGAGTTGTTCCGAAGTTCTTTCCCCGTGTTGGTCCCTGGCTCCTTTGAAGAATAGGCCAACTGTCCTTCTACCAGGCAGGTCGTAAAAGGCGACCAATTGGCTTACGAGTCACTGCCATCGTGGCTACTAGGTGGTAGAGTTCTGCATTGTCTCGCCCGGGTCTGGTACCACGCCTTACCTATTCCTGCCGCAATAGCGTCAGTGCTTTCCACTGTCGTGTTCCGTTTTGGAAGGTCAGGTAGCCGGTATACTTATGCATGTGGCACTAGACCTCGCCACACGACAGCAACGCACCATTATCACCTTTGGTGTCTATAGGCGGTGGTTGACTCTTTCCATCAGGAAACCCATCTGCTTGTTTGCTATCTTATAACATAAGAAAAGGAGCCCTGACCAGTTACCTTACCTTTAGGGAACCTGTTATCACTTGCACAAATAAGCTCAAAAGCTCGACGTGTAACAATCCGTGAAGGTCGCACTTTGCGCGCTGATACAGCTGATGGACTATGAATCGCACGCCGTTGTTCTGTGGCCTTTGCGATAGATGAAAAGACGATACTTTTTTTAATTATTATCGATAGGTAAGCGCTTGACCTCGATCTCGCCTGATGGTAAGCTAAGATGAGGCCTAAGACGATACGCGATGCCCTAGAAGGTAGTACCTATACACACTTCTCTTGAAGATCCCCAGATTGTACTCGTCGGGGAACAAAGACTCAGGAAGCATGATATAGCACAGCATGTCACATGTAATGCAGAATCTCTTTTTTAAACACCGCGTACACTTGGGCAATAAAGATCGACATCAGAGAGCACATAACCAATTAATACTTATATATAATATTAACCAAATATTCTATAGTTAATGTAAGACATGTTGATAAGAAAGGCGTGCAAAAATTGAATCGGCAGGCATTGGCGAATCCAGAAAGGAGCAAATGACTTCTACTTAAAAAAACACAATTTAATAACTAGTAGAACTGCTGGTGGTAATCTAATAGGTGGCAAAGTTCTACATTGTCTCGCCTGGGTCTAGCACCACCGTCTTGTCTATTCCTCCGCAACAACGGCACTGGTTGTCACTGTCGTGTTCCGGTTTGGAGGAAGTAGCCAGTAAAGTTATATGTTGCAAAAAGGATAGCAACGAACCATTAACATCTTTGATGTCTAAAGGCGATAGTCGGTTCTTTCCACTTGCTTGTTTGCTGGCTTATGTTATTTAAAGAACTGTTAATAAATATTTGATATTTAAGTATAAGAAGCAAAATTTATATTTAACCCTTAAATACTATTTTTTTTTAAATTTAATTGGTTTTTTGTTTTCAACGTGAATAAATAACTAAATCGTGTTTGTTGTATAGGATCCCAATTAAATATTTATTATATTCTGTTATTAGTAAGTATTTGTTGTTATAACGGCAACAGAAATACATCATTCGTGATAATTTCAACTGTGTAACTATCAAGGTTAATGAGATACAGCCTGGGGCTCGATTCACGTAAGAAAACATTTATCAAGTCATCATATTATGCCGTGTCGTAGTACGACACAACGTTGTACACATGTACAAGAGTCCTAGGCGCTTTGACTCGATTGACGTTTTGGTACGCTGGTGATAGATGGACAACAAACAGACGGACAGCGAACTCTTAGTAATAGTCAGTAAATAGAATAACAATAAATCAATTGGTACATTAATTTGGAAGTTATTATAAAATAACATTGTTTTTTCCGATATTTCTTGAGGGTTTTCTAAAATTTCTCAAAATCCCCTGGTTCGCATAGGTTCAGATTTTTAGAAAGTCGAAGTTTCGCGGAACCTAATCGAACGCCATCAATCGTGTTTCGGTCGGTCTAGCTGCTCAAAAGTTATGAGATGTTTACATACATATATATGTCATCGTAAAAATAGTCGGAAATAGTTCCTAGGGGCTCAAAACTTGGAGATCTGGTGAAAAATCGATTTTCGAAAATTGGGACAAAATCAGCAGTTCTTTATACTACTAACGTAGCGGGAAGTTACAAACTTGTCAGCTGCTATGATAATATAATATCTATATCTAAGATTGTTGAAACCAAAAATATATATTTTAATTTTTTAAAGTTGTAACTTTTGAACGTGATTATCAATTTTGGTCTTTTAAACAGCCTTAATTACAGTTTCAGCGAGCTTTAAAAACGTTGCATTGGGACAAAATTAACTGGTTGAAAAATCTTCATTTTTCAACATTTTTTTGTACATAATAAATAACTCCTGAATTAATGGTGACCGGGTCTACTGCTGTAACGCTGAAACCGGCTATAACGTGACAGATATTGCACATCAATATCTATACAAAAACTGAATGGCAAACTTTGTAAAATGGTAATTTTTTTTTGTAAATTGTAAAATTTTGGATTGAGCATAAGATAATATTTTGTAAATTGTAAAAATAACTTTTGATGTGAAATAATTCTAGTAAATTGTAATACATACAATTGTAATACGTGAAATAGAAAAAAAGAAGCCCGCTGAGTTTCTTCCGCCGGAACTTCTCAGTGTGTAGCCGCGTTCCGATCCGGTAGAAATTATAAAGAAATCGACCTAAATTAAAATGTTTGCACGCCATGTTATGGTAGAATATGATGGTAATTTAATTTATTTTAATAACTTGTGACACCCATATTCTTGCAAATAAATATTTTTCATTTCATTTTACAAATAAATAAAATTGGAGTGTCTGTTTGTAATATTAAAATACCCGCTTCCCACAAAATGTACACACGGTAGATATGCCAAAATAACGTCTTTTATATTTTTTTCCTGTATGTCAGTCTGTTTGTTCCGACTAATATACTGCTTTCATTTTAGAACATTTTCCACGCGGACGAAGTCGCGTGCATAACTAGTTAACAAATAAAAAAAAATGTTATGAATGTTGAAGAACATTTATTGATTAAATATCAATAAATGTTCTTCAACATTCATAACATTTTTTCTAAAGAAAAGAATTTGTGAATATTTAAAAAAATATTTTACCAATGCATAATTAAACCGTGATAAACATTATTATGTTATATGTATAATATTTAGTCATAATTTGGTGGAGGAACATTTTTTACTTAATTTAACCCACTTTCCTCATTATTTGCGAAAAAAACGTATAATATGAAACGATTTACGTGATATTTTCCGAGACCACCCTCTCCCCCACGTAAGAACCCCCCTAAAAGCCCCACATAATTCATAGATGTCCCCTTACCGATGAAATAAATAAAACATTATTGCAAAAGTTGCGAAATAGGTGGAAAGCATGAGTGGGATGACCGAGCCTCAAACGAGACAATTTGTACCCAGATCCATGAAAGAGTTCTTAATTCAAATGACACCCCAGCACGTCTTTCTATTTCTAGGTAGGTAGAGTTCTGCATTGTCTCGCCCGGGTCAGGTACCACCGCCTTACCTATTCCTGCCGCAATAGCGTCAGTGCTTGTCGCTGTCGTGTTCCGGTTTGGGGGGTAAGGTAGCCGGTAAACTTATGCATGTGGCATTAGACCTCGCCACAAGATAGCAACGCACCATTAACATCTTTGGTGTCTATAGGCGATGGTTGACTCTTTCCATCAGGAGACCCATCTGCTTGTTTGCTATCTTATGATATAAAAAAAACCCACAGACTTACACATTTTTGTTCCAAATTAGAAGTTTTGTTAACTTCCCACTACGGATGTAGAAAAGGAAGTTACTGATTTTACCCCGATTTTCGAAAATCGAGTTTTCACCAGATGTCCACGTTTCGAGATCCTAGGAACCTTTTCCGACTATTTTCACGATGACTCAATATGTCTGTATGTATGTATGTGTGTGTGTATCTGTGTATGTACACATCTCATAACTTTTGAATGGCTGGATCGATCGAAACGCGGTTGATGGCATTCGATTAGATCCCGCACAACTTAGACTGAAAATTTTAACCGATTCGGTCCAGGAGATTTTGAGAAATTTTGAAAAAACACCAAAAAAAATTTGGCGAAACAGAATTTTTTCATGTAACTTCCAGATTTATATACCGATTGAGTACAAAAACTAATCTTCTCTATTCCTCAAAAAACTACGTTGAATACATAAATTGCATCAAAATCGGTTTATCCGTTTGGGAGTAATCGTTAACGAAAAATTTTGAAAAACGTGTTTTTTCGACATAGCGACGAAATTTTTCAACCAACCGTTTTTTAGTATTATACGATATTTTAGTACCAAAAAAACTACGTCAAACTCCGTTTCAAAAATCAAAATCGAATCTAATTCTCAAAACTTAAAGCTTTTCAAATATTAAAATTACGTTGTTTTTAGCAAACTTACTTATTTTTTTTTATATAACTTTCGAGTTAAATCACCGATTGACTTAAAAATCTTATGAGCTTTTCTCCTTTGAAAACTGCGTAAAATACCGTTAATTTAATCAAAATCGGTCAATTTGTTTGGTATTTATCATTGAAGAAAATTAAAAATAAAATGTTTTTTGACATCACATCGAAATTTTTCAACGCACCGATTATAAAAGCAATATTATAGATCTCAAAAATTGAGTTGAATGCCATCATCGTTTTCAAAATATACAGCTTTTCAAAAATTACTGCCATTTTTAACAAAATAGATGTTTCAACTAAAAATCTATACTTATATTTTTTCCTCTTTTGAGCCTAAAATACCTTAATTTAGTGGGAAGTTTCAGGGATGGCCCGTAGGATCAACCGTTTACACATTTTTTTTCTAAGAACACGCAAATTCTTTATTCAAAAGTAATAACAATATTTCAGTTGTTTAAGAAAAAATGTTTAATATCATAATATCTTAGAATTATTTTTAAGAATTTGTTTGTGTCCCTGTGTTGGTCCCGGCTTCCTTTGAAGAATAGGCTAACTGCCGTTCTGCCAGGTAGGTCATAAAAGGCGACCGATTGGCTATCGAGTCACTACCATCGTGGCTACTAGGTGGTAGAGTTCTGCATTGTCTCGCCCGGGTCTGGTACCACCGCCTTACCTATTCCTGCCGCAATAGCGTCAGTGCTTGTCGCTGTCATGTTCCGGTTTGGAGGGTAAGGTAGCCGGTAAACTTATGCATGTCGCATTAGACCTCGACACAAGATAGCAACGCACCATTAACATATTTGGTGTCTATAGGCGATGGTTGACTCTTTCCATCAGGAGACCCATCTGCTTGTTTGCTACCTTATGATATTAAAAAAAATTACGATAATATCTATTTTATAATCTACAGAATTACAACAAAATTTTACTCTAACTTTGCATTTAAGTCTGATGGATGTTGATTGAATTTTAAATGCTGTAAGCCGGAACTTAAATCAAACTTTCCTTTAAAGCTCGAACTTGAGACATACTTAGGTTTATTTTGAATTTTCCGGTTTGATTATGAACATTTGCAATTTAAATACAATACTGACCTTTCATAGAGGGAGCAAACAGGTGGATGGCAATTAAGCACGATTCATGAACATGTATACAGCCGAAGATCATACAGATACTTTACCGGCATTTTCAGAAAACATAAGCACTTTTCTTGAAGGATTCTATGTTGTATCGTATGACCAATTATTAGTAGAGGTGTAGTGGTGAAGGGATGTCGATGATAGGTCGACGATCATTAGGATACACCCTTACTATATCCGAACTGTTTGTACCGTATCCGTCGTCGTATCCGCTGTAATCTTAACATATATAAATGACGTGTCACGTGGTTTGTCCGCGAACGACTTCGACTGAACCAATTTCAACGAAATTTTGTAGATATCTACTGTTTGATCAAACTTAAAAAGTAGGATAGTTTTTACCTCAATGAACCCTCCTCACCCACCAAATTACCCCACCAAAATATTCAATATAAATAATTTGTATCGCAAAACAACGTTTGCTGGGTCAGCTAGTATATATTTTTTTCTATACGTATGTAACCTTTAAAAAAAAGGTTTTTTCCTTTCGGAACCAGGCTCAAAAGTTTCGTTTAGATGCTAAAATAGGCCTCAGAACATATTAATATTAACATTAACCTTGTGTGCATCACACTTTTCGTTTTTCCATAACAATAACATTTCAGATTTTTGTAACTAATGAACCATAAATTGCTTTGCAATTTTTATCAAATATGTGTACAGAAAATTGAACGCTCTATAAAAAGATCTTATATTATTTTTCGAAGAATCAACTCATTCAAAAGTTATTCGAGGTCAAAGTTAAATTTAATATCAATTTAGCCGTTTTGTTTAGATCGGAAGAAAACAGCTAAATAAAATTTTTTTGTGCCCTAATATATATATATATATATATATATATATATATATATATATATATATATATATATATATATATACATATATCCTATAAATATATGGTTTTTTGCTATCTTTTCCATTGAATAAAAAATGGAATGGAAAAAATGGATATATTAAGTAGATTTTGTGTATTAGCAAGAGTATTGCAAGAAAAATAGCTGCTAAAATTAGGCTTTAAAAAATTTATTAAATGCTACACATTATGATTCGTAGAATAATCGAAATATACGTGATCTCCCAGTTTCTATTTTTTTATAACATGTTTTTTACATCAAATTTTATAAAATTAAAACAACAAAATCAAAATGTCATTTTCCATGGTGTGATATAACACTGCTATATTTGCGTTTACTGTCACATGACTTATTGTCTATTTTTCCGAATTAAATCTCAAAAATATTACCTTAAATAATAAATATTTTAATTTTTTGTTATCTCCATGTCATAATTAATCATTAAAAACTACAATAATATATCCGATTCGTTCTTAATGGACAAAAGCATATTGTATTAAGTAGATTATGATTATGTGTATTGGCAAGGGTATTCCAAAAAAATAGTTGCAAAAATTAGGCGTTAAATTTTTTTCTAATGTCTCTAATGCTTCACATTATGACTCTGGCAATAGTCTCCGAAAAATATTATCACACCTCTATAGATCTACTTAAATGAAATACAATTTAAAGCAACGTGTATTATCATCATATACGAAGCAAATACTTGACGCCCGAACTAGAAGGTCGCGGTAGGTCAAGAGACCTACGCGTTCCCTTGAAGGATGGTACACACACGCTGAAATTTGATCACGCTCGAGTGAGCACGAGGAATGTTGGTCAATACATCGATTGTTGGTTTAACCTCCGTGTTGGTATAATTCGCGAGGGAATCAACTTACAAAATTTGTTTCAATCCTTAATTTCTATAGGTACCAAATAAATAGCAATTACAAAATTTATTTGATACAATTAAAAAAAGTATGTATGTACTTATGTACGCACGTAAGAATTCATAAATTTATAATTATTAACCACAAAAATATTTCTAAAAATGTTATCCTTTGCGTTATTCTATGTTTGTAGATAAATAATAAAATAAAATAAATAAAATAGAATAGCCTTTATTGCTGCTTTTTTTCCCTACAATTAGTAAATACATGCCTACTTACCAAACACTTAATTGATTTAAGTAAGTATCTTCACGCCCATATCCCCGAAGGGGTAGGCAGAGGTACGACAAGTGCACCCACGATTAGCCGAAGATACTTGGTCCCACAAATGTGATAGGTGGCAAGCCTATCGCCAACCGGGCACTTTCCAATCCCGGGCAACTTTATGTTTCTCAGAAAACTGTAAAAGTACCTTTTTTTTAATGTGCCCGACCCGGGAATCGAACCCGGGACCTCGTGTGGTCAACGCCAACGCTGGACCACTAGACCACAGAGGCGATTTAATCTGTTCTATTATTTGAACTATCGGCAACTGGATTTTTGTGTAGGACAGCAGTAGGACAGCAGTAGGAAGGCCTCCTCTAAAGATTTCCAAATATTCCTATCTCTTGCTAAACGGGTCCATACTGGACCAGCCACTTTCTTTAGATCATCTTCCCATCTTTTGCTTTGTCTGCCTCTATTTCTTTTGCCATCTCTTGAGCACCATTATGTTATTAACTTAGTCCATTTCTCTTCACTGTCTCGTAACATATGTCCTGTCCAACGCCACTTAAGCTGTTTGTAGGCAGTGTGTGCATTTTTGAATTTTGTTTTCCTTTTTACTTCTTGTTATTTTACTTTAATTTATTTTCTTGTTATTCTGTTAGCGCCCATGTCTGGCATCCATATAGAAAACATGGCATAATGTACATTTCACATGCTTTCTTTTTCCTTTCATTGGCATTTCTTTATTCTTCATTACTTCTCTAAGAGACCAAAACCGTTTCCAAGTATTAGTTATTCTTCGTTCTATTTCTTTTTTTCATGCAATTATCTGTAGATATAAATTGTCCCAAATATATATATATATATATATATATATATATATATATATATATATATATATATATATATATATATATATATATATATATATATATTTGTTGTATTTATTTACGTACGCTATTTGTTCGTATTTACTGTTATTTCTTCTTTCGTAGCTGCTTGTTGGGAATTAGTCATAATTTTGGTTTTAGTTAGGTTCATTGTCAGACCGGCCTTAGCGCTTTTCACCTGATAGCTGCTGTAACATTAGTCCCAGAATTCCTGCGTTCTCTGAGAACAAAATCAAATCATCGGCGAAACGTAGATGGTTGAGGTTTTCGCCGTTCATATTGAGCCCATATTTGGTCCAGTTTAAATTCCTGAAGATCATCTCCAGTACTGCTGAAAATAATTTTGGTGATATAGGATAGGAGAAAGAGCCAAGGAGGCTCTTTTAATAGGAAATTCGTTACCCGTAGATTCCAGTTTTATTTGTGCTGTGCTCGCTTTGTATACGTTTTTAATTATTGGTATGTATTTTGCTTGGACCCCTTGTTTTTAAGAGCGTCCCATATATACTCATGTTCCAATGTATCGAACGCTTTGTAAAGTCAACGAACCCTATGTAATATGTTTTATTATATATTATTTATATCTCTGTATAATTTGTCTTAGAGTGTGTATATGGTCAATAGTTGAGAATTTGCTTCGGAAACCAGCTTGTTCCTTAGGTTGGTTTTCATCTAGTGTGTTGGTAATTCTGTTTAATATGATTTTTGATAATACTTCATAAATATTGGACATTAACTGTTTCTTATATCGCCCTTATCTCTTTTTTTATGCAGCAGTATGATTGACGATTTGGTTCAGTCTTCCGGGATGATTGCTTTTCGAGGATTTTTTTTTTAACAAACTGTAAGTATTGTTGGTGATATCACTGGTAACGTAGTTTTTAGTAGTTTATTTGTGATTAAATTGGATTCAGGTGCTTTATCTAGCTTTTGAGCTTCGATAGATTTTATTGTTTCTTCCTTTAGAATTAATCTCCTCTTCATTTTCTGAGTAAATTTCCTCAATTACTTCTTTTGCTTTATAATTTTAGTATAAATTTTGATAGTATTCCGTAGCTATTCCGAGTATTTCTGGTCTTATGCTGGTTTTTCCATTACTTTTATTTTCCATATTTGGAATCCAGTCCTTTTTACAATTCATTTCTTTGAACGCCTTCTTTATTTCTCTAGTTTTTTTGTTATGTTTTCTTAATGTTGTTGACCTTTTTGTTTTTCTTTCTTTTCTGAGTTATTTCTGCTATCTTTTGTCTATAATTTTCATTGTATTTTTCTTGTTTTATAAGTTTTTTCCGTTCTTGTAATAATTGATTACTTTTTAATGTTATTGCTGTCTTACTAACCATATTTACTTTTTTAGTTTCTGTCTCTAATTGTTTAAGCAATCTATTGTACATATCTTGAGTGGATAAACATACTTTTTCTCCGCCTGGCAAGGATATTTCGAGGTTGTTCAGCAGTAAATCAGTGTTACCGGTGCATTCAATGGCTTTCATTCTATTGTGAAGTAGTCGTGCTCTTTTGACACGTGTCCCTGATAGTTTAGCCCTTTTCATTCTATAATCTGAGTTAAAATCTTTAAAAAATATATTTTATTAGACATATAAAGTCGATCTCGTCCTTATGCCGGCCATTAGAAGAGATCAATGTCCATTTCTTTGATGGTTTCTTTTGGTAAAAACTGTTTAGGATGCTTAATTTATTTTCAATAGCAAAGGATACTAGTCGTGAGCCGTTTTTACTTCTATTACGTTTGTAGATAAAACGACACTAATAATAGAAAAAAACATTTAATACATTGAAAGAAACTTATTATAACTTGGACAAACTTTTTTGAAAAACTAATATGTTGATTAAGTAATTCCATTGCTTCGATTGTTCGTGACGGTATGCGCGCGCATCGTAAAATTTCACTCTCATCGTTTTTGCCCGATGCGCCAAAAGGAGTATAACTTCAAAAACAATATTGTTATTGCAATACCCATCTAATTTATAAATAAATAATTATCGCTGGGCAAATACCCGAACCGATCTATGCCACAGTTAGCAAATTGTTTTCTTGTAACATTGGTCAACGTTACTAATTCACAGAAATACATATATTGATACTGTTATATATTTAATAAACACCCAAACCCAGAAATACAATATTTATGTTCACCACATAAATGCCTAACTCTAGTCAGGGTTGCTAAAACTTGGCATGGAGATTACTTAGAGAGCCACTTGCTTCTTTGGTGTCCTATGACATAAAAAGTCAATTTCTAAAATAGAATCTGAGAGGCTGAGGGAAGCAGTGGGCAAGCAAACCAAGGTTTACATTTAAGATCAGATCTGAGTTCTTGGAAGATGACCATAAAACGGATTGTTCTCGACCACTGGTCTCCACAATAATGTAAAACTTGGGCGTGTTTATGAGCCAACAAATCACTCGCGACGTGTGTGTGCTCAAGACACACGACGCTGCCACAAAAACAAGCCGCCATGGAATTATACAGGAAATAGTAGAGTCATTACCTATTGGTTGCTACAGGCTTACTTGAATATCATTTATTTCCATAAATAAATGTTAATACTATATTATGTTATGGGGGATAATTAAAGTTAATACTATATCTTATGGGATGGGGTTCGGGTGCGATTTGCGACAGGAACGAGCAATTTTGTCATAAACGTTTGTAATAGAGGGAACGGAAAGTAATGTCGTTTCTGTGTACGTCGATATTGCATTGACGTGTATTACCACTATACATGTCAATGCGTTATTGCCATTTGGCTGTATAATATGAAGCATTGACTTACTTATGTCAAAGATATGAAGGCAGGCCAAAGTAAATTTAAGGTTATTGTGACTTGTTTTAAATAATTCGAAATTATACTTTATTTTTCCAATTTACGGCAAAATGGCCGGTCATATAACAAAAGAGCGTATCCACCATTAATTGTTTTTATAGTTTACGACCAAAGTTGCGAATAAAACTTATTGAAAATCTATTATTTTTAATTCAATGAGAAAAAGTATTCCCCCTATTATTTCTGGGTGTGGTTGAATAATAGATATCACAAACAAATAATTTGCTTACTTTAGAGACAGATAAATTTGTGTAATTTGTTCTGCGAATATTAATTTATTAAAGCTTTAGATTAAACAAACATAAATTGCTCGTAGAAATAATTTAATTAACATACGAGTACGAGTAATAAAATACTGGAGTTAGAGAAATACTAGAAGTACTTCTCTAACTCTAAAAATCTTATATGTCTTAGTTTTGTAATTTTATTGAATCATCTGTTACTTTACGAAAATCTATAATTGAAAGGTGAAATTAATAAAATTTCCTATTCTCCGCAAACCGTTTTATGTAACCTCCGCTATGCCATCGAAAAGAAAGACGTCTGGTTGTTTGTCGTGTTGGTCCGGGATCCTCTGAACAAAAGACCAACTGCCATTCTGGCCGGCAGGTCGTGAAAGGCGAATGATTAACATATTATTACCATCGTGATTACTAGATGGTAGTTCTGCAAAGTCTCGCCCGGGTATTTGGTTTGGTATCGCCGCTTTACCTATTCCTAGCACAATAGCGTCAATGCTTCTCCTTGCCGTGTTCCACCATTAACATCTTTAGTGTCTATAGGCGATAGTTTCTCTTTTCATCAGAAGAGCAATCAGCTTGTTTGCTATCTTATGATACAAAAAACAAAAACAATTTCAACAAATTTTATGTCTAATATGAATCTAACGCTTTTGTCTGCTGACTCCGATACGTTTTTATACTATGCAAAATAACTGCTTAAAAAATTTTGACGTTGCTTATAATTTGCTAACTGAAGGAATTGTTACTGTATTAAAGTATGAATTACGTTAATGTTCAATATATTGATTTTTCAGTCCGTTTAATATGAAATCATTTATTTAGAATTATTTTAACACCACTATAAATCTTCGTGCCAATCGTTTGCCAATCAAATTTTAAACCTGCGGTAAATCAAGACTTAATCTTGCAAAAACTGTAATATCCTTCGAATAATCTGCTCACATTATTACGATATTACTCTAGAAAAAATTTAAAACGTGTAATTTTCATTACGAATCGAATAGGAGCCCTTAATTAAATTTTTTATATATATTAAAATTTTCAATGATCTTTTATTTTCCCTCCATTTTGATGTATTGTATAAGCATTATTATGTTTTAAGACCGGCTCCTTGTCGTTATTAAAACGTAATAAACGATGATTTATTATTTTCTCGATATTTCCGGGGAACAGTCCCTTGGCGACCATGGCGTTTGTAATTGTAACGAAATATTGGCAAAATGATTTAGAAACCTTAACTTAATTGTAATGTATTAAGTACATATTTTGTTTGTTCAGTCACGTTTGTTTACTACAAACTTAATATACTGTTAAATGGCGAACCATTTCAATAACATCACATCTCAGTAAGGCAAAACATATTATTTGATGTTGTTTAATACAATATGTAGGGCCGAATTTGGAGGTCTGGAGGCCCTGGGGACATTACGGAGTTTAAGAAATAATTAGGGTTGTTTTTCGAATAAATGGGATATTTTTTACACAGCTTGTACATTAAGACGGAGTAGTCTCTGTAGAAGGTTAAATATAGTATGTAAAATTAATTTTCGTATAAAAATTTATTTCATCAATTAATGGTAAAAATAATAACCCAACTCCTTACATTATTTAATTAAACTATACAAAGAAAAAAAAATATGCACATATTTATATACACAGCACAGTATGAAAAAAAATCTGTCTGATACTGTTTGTACAACGTATATACATATTCAAGGACTTAGTACACAATATGATATCGAATGAAAGTAATCGGTACTTAAATTTTAACCTAATCATCCAATATAAATTTATAATCATTAACCATTTTGTCCCTCAATGTATTATATAGTACTAGCGACCTGCCTGCGATTTCACCCGCGTAGCTTTCGTTCCCGTGGGAATATCGGAATGTTTATATACTAAAACCTTCCTCAAGAATTAATCTATCTGTTAAAAAAACCGCATCAAAATTCGTTGTGTAGTTTTAAAGATTTAAGCATACATATGTACATAGGGACAGACAGAGAAAGCGACTTTGTTTTATAATATGTAATGATTTTACTCACAGACCACACAAATAATAATAGACACGTTAGTATAAAGAGTCGAAGAACGTGTAGCCACATATGAGCAAATGCTTGTACCTAAATGTCAAACACTTGTAGTGATATTATATCGTGTAAAAACAGAAAAATGCCATGTGCTGTTTTAATTGCTCTGAAGAAGCCAAGGCTAACTTTGTATTTCTGAGTGTAAAGCCAAGCTACACTGACATCATAATAAATTGCCTTGAAAGTCGTAGGTATCTAATTTAATACGCACTTTTACTAGTCAACCTGTGTATATAAGGTCTTAAAAATTGCGGACGGATTAAGGTAACCATTATCATTATGGTTCACACCATATACGGTGTGTAAAGAAAACCCTGTCGAATAATTAAAGGTGTTAGTTGGTACCGTAATATGGTTACATATGTGTAATTATTTTATGGATATTAATTAATTAGTTTTCCCAATAAAAAAAGAAATCTTAAATGGTATTTTCATACATTAAGTATGAAAACACCTACAAATAAGAAAATCCTATTATCAAAGTCGGATGCTACCAAATGATTCGCGGCGCGTTTAAAGTTCGTTTGTAAAAAGCCGAAAAACGAATACCGCACCTTCGCACGCGATTGTGCGAAAGCCGCCAAAGCGAAAATATGAAACAAACAGCGACAAGGTGTTGTCATTTTTAAAATATTTGCTTAACTCTAGGGAGATATAAGCAAAAATGCGAATATTAAAAAACGATATCTTTTTTATTTTCAGAAATAAAGTCATTTCAATGTTTTTATCAGTAATGTAATGTAACTAACCTTTATGCCTCTTTTGGATCGGACAGGGTTTTCTTTACACACTTTATATTACTATTATTAATTTGAAAAGAATAAAAAAATATTCACGGGACAAATAAAATAAACAAAAAAAAATAAAATAAATAAGTAAGTAACAAATAAAATAAATAAAATAACAAAAGCTATAAGTTTTAAGAATAAGATTCGATTTTAATTTTTGAAACGGCATTTGACGTAATTTTTTTAGTACTAAAAACTCGTAGAATACCAAAAAAGGATTCAGTCAATGTCGAAAAAACACTTTACTAAATTTTTCGTCAATGATTACTCTCAAACGGATAAACCGATTTTGATGCAATTTATGTGTTAGACGTAATGAGGAATAGAGCTGATTAGTTTTTGTACTCAATCGGTACGTAAATCTAGAAGTTATATTAAAAAAATACTGTTTCGCCAAATTCTTTTAGTGTTTTTTCAAAATTTCTCAAAATCTCCTGAACTGATTCGGTTCAAATTTTCAGTACGCATATTCGGTACGCATACGCATACGCATACGCATACGCATACGCATATGCATACGCATACGCATACGCATACGCATACGCATACATATACACATACACATACACATATTATATACATACAGACATACTGACGTCATCGTGAATATAGTCGGAAAATGTTCCTAGGACCTCAAAACGTGGACATCTGGTGAAAACTTGATTTTCGAAAATCGGGGTAAAATCAGTATCTTCCTTAAGCCTTTTTTATCTTCACTGCGTATGTAGATCTACATACGTAGTGAGAAGTTAAATAAGCGCTTTGGAAAACAAAACTGTAACTGTCATAAACAGCATGACGCCTTTGAGACTTACCAAACCATAATAAAGATGTAAGGAAACATCAATAAGCACAAAATCACACTTTTTACGGTTAGTTTCTAGGTTTATTAGATTTGATTATGTGCCTCTATATCATTTTTATGTCTTAATTCAAAAACGTGTTTCTGTAAATTAAAGTATGTAAACAATCTTTTGTTCTCACCTACAGACTACACAAATTATAAACACGGGCGGGGAACGTGGCTACATGTATACCCAGCAAATGCTTGTAAGTGCCAAACACTTACATAGTACACTGCCCGCTGCATTATAAAAGTTTTTGGCGAATCCCGCGGGATCATCTAATTTTTCCGGGAACAAAAGTAGCCTATATGCTATTCCAGGTCATCATCTACGTGTGTGCCAAATTTCATTCAAATCCGTTTAGAAGTTTTTGCGTGATTGCGTAACAAACATCCATCCATCCATCTATCCAAATATCCATCCAAACATCCAAAAATTATAAATATAAATATAGATATAGCTTCGCGTTAAGAATGCAATGAGTCATCGTTACCCGTTGACCCATTAACCAATCAAATCATTTTTGTTGGTTAATAGGCCAATTAAATCACGTTGCACTGATGACTCACTGCATCCCTAACGCGAACGTACTATAAACATGTTATCTCGTGAATAAATATAGAAAAATGTTGTGGTATTTAAGTGTTACGAATAAAAAGCCATGGCTTAAAAACCTCAGGATTTTATTTTATCGTTAAATAATGTAACTGTATTTCTGGGTGTAAATGCAAGCTACACTAGCAATTTAAGAAATTGCCTCGAAAAACGTATCCGGTTTAATGGTCATAACATATCTATCAATTCGGAAATGGCTCGTCATCGTATCGCATTTATTTTCGATGTCGACTGGCCGTCAACAAGGCGTCAACTTCACATAAGCACCTGCCAGTACGTTTACGACTAGCACAACTCTTAGACAGTAGTGTCACAGATTATATAGTTACTAGTAGTGTGTTGTAAGGTCGGGGAGAGACGTAAACGCAGAAACTAGAGTCGTGTATTTAAAAATATAAGCGCAGAAACTACTCACCTCAAATGTCCCATACAAGGGAATGAATTGGTCCAAAAGCTAGTTTGTGGCGAGGTCTAATGCCACGTGCATAAGTTTACCGGCTACCTTACCCTCCAAACCGGAACACGACAGTGACATACACTGACGCTATTGTGGCAGAAATAGGTAAGGCGGTGGTACCAGACTCGGGAAGACAACGCAGAACTCTACCACCTAGTAATTGCAATGGTAGTGACTCGCATAGCCAATCGGTTACTTTTTACGGCCTGCCTGGCAGAACGGTAGTTGGCCTATTCTACAAAAAAGCCCAGACCAACACGGGGAAATGCTCGCTTGATATCCTACGATATAAAAAATATTTAAGTAATGTGGGTATCATAAGACAATGGGCTTCATACATATTTATGACATATTAGCGTTCATCTTGTGAACGAATAGACTAACTAATAGTTTTTCTGTTTGACAACAGATTTTAGTCATAAATATAATAGTATACATGTGTGTATATTATGATGTATTATATAAAAAATGGTGTGTGTAATGTTTATTTTTAATAATTCAATGTATACAAGTAAAAATGGCGCTAGTCGTCGCTAGGCGAAGTGAAGTGAAGTGAATAATTCAATGTATTTTAAAATCGGCTCTGTTGTCTAGTAGTAGTAGTAGTATTTTTTTAGTTTTCTGACAAAAACGACGTTGCCCGGGATTGGAAAAAGTGCCAGGTTAACAGTGGGCTGGCCGCCTATCACATTGTGGGACTCAATATCTTCGGCTAATCGTGGGTGTATTTGTTGTATACCTATGCCTAACTCTTCGGGGATACGGATGTGAAAATACTTTTATTTTTTATGCCTATTATTTAAAAATATAAGGTTTCTGCACTTCTCCGCAGCGCCAACTGTGCCTAATTTCATATTACAATGTTTGCGTAATTGCTGGTAAAGGTGTCAAAGTTTTGCTTCAGGTATTAATATTTAGACGAGCGTGATGCTTCCTAAAAGAAGTTTCTAAATTTGATGAGATGCAGACAAAGAACTTATTGTTTGTTGTAATTCACAACTCCCAAAATGGTGTTCCCATTGCTTTATTTGCTGATTTACTAAACCCACTCTGCCCACGCGTTGCCTACATACATTAATCCACGGTTCATCACGATTTAGAAGTTACATGCGAGATTTTTTATTTGCCCAATTAAGATTAAACCAATATTTTTGTAAGGGGCTTGTTATTATAGGCGATCGATGCGGTGTGTGTCGCTTTTATAAGAAATTTTCATCAAATATGACAGACTCGCAAGAAACACTTTTAAATAGTTGCGTAAACAAAGGGTACGTTTATGTAAACGACTAACCTTTCTTTTTGCAAGCAGATGATTCTCATTATATAAAGAGACAACCATCGCTTATAGACACTAAAAATATTGATTTTACGTCGCTATCCTTGTGACGTGGTCTTAGTGCCAGATCCATAATTTTACCGGCTACCTGACCCTCCATACCGGAACACGACACTGACAAGCACTGACGCTATTGCGGCCGGAGTAGGTAAGGCGGTGGTACAAATCCCGGGCAAGACAATTCAGAACACTACCGCCTAGTAGCCACGATGGTAGTGAAATGATAGTCCAATCGGTCACCGTTTACGACTTTTCTTCTTCACTTTCCATCGTCAGCACTTCCACTCGGAAATTCCACTATCGAATAATCAAAAATAGAAGAATCAAAAATCTCATTTCTGTAGAAATTGGTTCCAAAAACAAAAGACTAAACTCGCACGACAAAATTAAATTAGCGACCAAGACTTTTTTGGGAGTAAAACTTTTATGTCTCCATGTTCCAATGGAGTTGAATTGTTTTACACCGAACATGAACTTCAATTAAATTATCTCACCGCCTTTGATATGTAATTATCGGATTCGAGAAAACGATTCTGGGTCGTAAAACGAATTCCATTTAAGAGCATTTCTCACTTTGTTCCATTTTAAGAGGTTATTTCGTAATAGCTTTTGTAGTTCTTTGTTACGGTGTGTTTACTTGATCACTTTTACGACACATTTTTTGACGTGCCGTGACGTATAATGAGGAGGATCACTCCATTGTAATTCATGGGTAACAGTAACTGTGTGACAACATCGATGAATTATATCACTGAGTCTCTATTTCAAAAGTACCAGTTTTTTAGCGTTCTGTACCTGAAAAGGAAAAGCAGAACCCTTATGGGATCACTTCGTTGCTAATCTATCCGTCTGTCCGTCTGTCAAGACCTTTTTTCTTGGGAACTTGGGAAATAACCAGGTCAGTCACCCTCAGCTCTGAAAGAATAACTTGTAAGTCAACGTCATCATAGATAAGAGAGCTGTGCGAAGTAAACGAAGTCCACGCGAACGAAGTCGCGGGCAACAGCTAGTATTTTAATATTTTTGGCAATTTCAAAAGGTAATGAAAACCTATAGGATATTTTTCGTTGACCTAGTATTATGAAATTCAGCAAGAAGCAATGCGTTAACTGCACATGTTAAGTAATACCTAATGAATAAAGCCCCGTTTTCACTTTGATTAATGCAAGTGCGAGTGTTTTATGCAGGTGCTTAGTATTAAGCAAAAAATACGTGAAGACAACAGTTGATCAATGTTTAGAAGCAAATGAAAGAAATAAAACAAACATTATACACACTACCATGCATACCCGAACAGAGATAGAGACTGACATAATAGTATGTTAAATTAATTAAGTGCTGTTTAAACATTGACATATTATTACTATGGACGTCGGGTCCACACTAAAAAGTCCGAAGCAAATGAGCTACAAAACGCAAAAAGGGCTACAATTCCGCGTTAGTCGAAATTTAACCTTGATATAATGATTTAGTGTTTAAATTACCTCATCGCCTCTGTGGTCTAGTGGTCCAGCGTTGGCGTCGACCACATGAGGTCCCAGGTTCGATTCCCGGGTCGGGCACTTAAAAAAATGTTTTTTTGCTGATAAACACAAAGTTGCCCGGGATTGCAAAAGTGCCCAGTTGGCGATAGGCTTGCCACCTATTGTATTGTGTAGCCAACCTATTGTGTATAACCAGCCTTATTTACTTATATTCTAATGTTATAAATGTTTTATTATTAATATTAAAGAGTCAGTATTGATCCAACTTTCGTGTTTAATTGTCTCTCCTATAGCCCGCCTTACATGGCGACCCTGCCAATGCGTGTGGCAGAGGCTCGGTTTGTTTGAAATTCCATGTCCATATTGGGACGAAATTAGACTATGACTACGAGGTTGAGCGGGAATTTTCCATACATAATGTTATATCTTCTAACATAGATTACGAGTTTTACTTTTCTAAATTTTGAAAAAGATCATCTAAAGAGGAGGTAATTTTAGCTCAAAACGCCGCTGGGGGCAATAACCAAGCTTCAGTGGAGGAAATAAGAACACATTTAGGAGCCACGAACATTATTTTGCTACTAATACTAACGTTGATAGTACTTGTAATAATATATGGCATATACAGAATTTACCGGAGATGTCACCTGCAATGGATTGACCAGCAAATACACCATCATACTCTTCGGCGTTCATTTCTACGCAGACTTCAAAGGCCAACCATAAATGAGGGAGAAGTTTGACTAGACCACGGTTTTTTATCAAAGTGTATATAAAGTGCATATAAAGTGTTAAAAAAAAGTGCGTTAATAATTTTCGGTGATGAAAAACCATAACTCGGTTCGATTATCACTGTCTCGCGTCCAGTGATTCCTATTTTCAGGGACATACCTATCACGTAATACTTTTGGTACGAACTATGAACATTATATTGTGATTTTTATATTATATTTAATTATTTACATAATAGGTATATTTTAATGGTATGTAAGTATCTACTAGTTTTATTACGAATATAAAAATGTATTCAGTTATAGGAAAAAGCAACTTATTTTATGGCTAGTTATGGCATCAGATTTAGAAATATTGTGCCGTAATATCGAAGACATAAGAGTATATCTAATTAAAATTGGTCCAGATCGTAGGATAGGAAATATATTAACTAAGAAGCTTTGTGAAGCAAATGATGTTTTTATGAAATATTCTTATTGTGTTACTCAAGTTACGAATAATATAAAGAAAGGTAAAGTGTCACAGGAAGATACGGAATTAATTTATAAGTATATTGAAACTTTTCAAAAAATTTATGGCGAAGTAATCGAATTGTGTAAGGGTAGCAAATCTGTAACAATGTCTACCTTCGACCTAAAAACTGCATTAAATTTATTGCCGCTCATGACTTATGAAGAGGCTAACACCAGACAATTAATCGATAATATTGAGTACTACAGCTCTACTCTCTCGGCAGCTGATTGTAAAAAACAATTGATTAATTTTGTATTAAAAAGTAGGTTATCCCAAACTGCTAAATTAAGATTAAGTTCAAGTTATTCTAATGTAGATATGTTATTAAGTGATATGAAAAATATATTATTACCACAAAAATCTGCTACGGCATTACAATCTAAATTAACTTCTATGAAACAGAATGAATTATCTATACAGGACTATGGTAAAGAGATATCCGAACTTTTCGTTCAGCTTACAGTTTCACAGGCCAACGGAAATTTTGATAATTATAAAGTTTTAAAACCTTTAAACGAACAATATGCGATTAAAAAATTCTCCGATGGGCTGCGAAACCGTAGATTGAGCACTATACTAGCAGCTCGTAATTATAGCTCGCTCAAGGACGCGATCCAGGCGGCGCAGGATGAGGAAATCACCTCGGCTTCATGTTCAGGGGAAGTACTTGGTATGTATCATAATAACGGTAGATTTCAAAGGGCTTTTAGGCACAATTCCGCGCGAGGTCATCGTGGTCACACTAGCCAGATATATGTGCAGCGTAGGCCGCACGGGGGTGGATACCACAACCACAATGGTCGTCGTGGTGGCTGGACCGGTTACCGCGAGCAACAGCACAGCCAGACCCCAACCCGCACCCGCCCGGCGCATAGAGGTAAGTTTTACTATAACACTCGTAATAATCGAAATCAAAGGATGCGTAATAGTAACTCTCATATAGTTAACGTCATTTCGGAACCGGAAGTGCAGGCGGAACCGTCTAATACGGAAAATAATAATATAAAGTTTTTTCGAGACTAAAATTTTATCTTGCAATAGTAATTGTTTAATTAGTTTGCCTATAAACAACCGTGCACTACATTGGTTACTTGATACCGGTGCATCAATTTCTGCGCTAAAGTATAAACATGTTATAAAAGAACAGATTTCGTATTACAAAGAGAGCATCTCTATAAACGATATCGGTGGCAAAGTGACAACAATCGGATATTGTTATTTAAACTTCAATGTAAATGGTTATCATTTGAGACACAAATTTTATATATTTGATTTCTTACCGATTAGGGCGAATGGCATCATCGGTCAGGACTTTCTGACTAAGTATAACGCGGTATTGGACTTTAGTCATAACGTAATAACGTTTTCGGTCGAAAATAGTAAGTTTAGTTTACCTATTAGTATTAGTAGTAATTATTTAGAGATCCCACCGAGATGCGAATCTATTCATATACATAACGACAGATTTAAAAGTCGAATGCTTAGTTTGCGCGTCACATATCAGCGACGGAGTTTACTTAGCCAGTTCGTTAGTAAAACCAGTATGTGGTAAGATACCGGTAAATATATTAAATACGACTGAAAATTATGTTTCACTTGAAAAAATTAAGCCGACTATCCATAGCGTTAACGATTACAACATTTGTTCCTTTTCACAAAGTGAAACGAACGCAACGCGGGTTAAAAAATTGTTTTCCTTATTACAATTAAAACATTTAAATGGAGAAGAACAAATGTCGGTAGAGAATTTATGTGCAAAATACAGTGATATATTTTATTTACCGGGAGATAGTTTAACCACGACTAATATTTATAAACATTCAATAACTTTAAAGCCTAACGTAACGCCTATATTTTCTAAACCATATAGATTACCACATGCTCAGAAAAAAGAGATAGATAGGCAAATAGGAGAAATGTTACAGGAAGGAATTATAGAAAAGTGTCGAAGTGAATGGAGTAGTCCTTTGTTACTAGTTCCAAAAAAGTTAGATTCTAGCGGTGAGAAAAAATGGAGGTTAGTAGTTGATTATAGGAAGTTAAATAATTGTATTGAAGATGATAAATTCCCTCTTCCTAACATAACAGAAATTCTAGATTCCTTATCAGGTTGCATATATTTTAGTCATTTAGATTTATATCAAGGTTTTCATTATGTCGAGCTAAATACAGACAGTCGGAAGTATACGGCTTTTGGTTCTGGTCAGTTCCAGTTGACAAGGATGCCAATGGGACTTAAGACCAGTCCGTCTTCGTTTTCTCGGATGATGACAATAGCTATGACAGGTCTTTCGTATGATAAGTGCCTTATTTACTAAGACGATTTAGTAGTTTTTGGTCGAAATTTAGGCGAAAAAATGAAAAATTTACAAGATGTTTTTGAAAGGCTAAGGCAAGTTAAATTAAAGCTTAATCCGGTTAAATGTGATTTTTTGAAAAAGGAAATGCTTTATTTAGGACATATAGTCACAAGCAAGGGCGTAGTTCCCGATCCAGAGAAAATTAACATAGTCAAAAAATATCCTTGCCCAAAATCCATTGACGAGGTCAAACGTTTTACTGCTTTTGTTAATTATTACAGAAAATTTATACCAAACTTTGCGGAAAAAGCTTATCCTTTAAATAAATTATGTAGAAAAAATGTACCGTTTGTTTGGGATCAGGATTGTAAAAAATCGTTTGAAATGTTAAAAGAGTGTTTAGTTTCTCCCCCGGTACTCCAATATCCCGATTTTTCAGATAATAATAAGTTTATAGTACAAACAGACGCTTCAGGTTACGCAATCGGCGCAATATTAAGTAATAAAAATAAAAAACCAGTAGCTTACGCAAGAAGAAGTTTAAATAGCGCAGAACAGCGATATCCAACTATTGAAAAAGAGTTATTGGCGATAGTTTGGACTGTTAAATACTTTCATCCGTACTTATACGGAAGGAAATTCAAAATATTGACGGATCACCGTCCTTTAGTTGACCTTTTTAACATGCGGGATCCATCAAGTAGGCTTATGAAGTTCAGATTGATATTAGAGGAGTACGACTATATTGTAGAATATGTAAAGGGTTCAGACAACGCAGCTGCAGATGCCTTGTCTCGAATTTCTTTTACATCAGAAGATTTACTGCATTGACTGCACTTGGCCTGATCAACCGAGTGTCGTGGGGAGTCATACAAAACCAAGAGAGGCAGTAGAACTAAGATTTATAGAGAAAAAAGACTTAGATAGTTTACGGAAACAAAATAAGATTACCATGGAAAAAAACGCGTTTTGTTATGTTGAAAGTAAGTTAACAATTTTTATTAATCCAGACTTCCGACCACAACTGACGCGAGTCGCTTTTGTGAGGAAGCTGAATAAATTTTGCAATCTAATAAACGTCGACGAAATATGTATAATAAAAAATAGTAAAAATGATATTTGTAGAAGAATTGCTAAGTGAGATTAAAATGGCAAATGATAGGTGCGCACCGCGATTTTATATAATAAATGACGTACGAAGAATTGAGGATAAAGATGACCAAAAAGTTATTCTAAACGACTTCCATCTCTTACCCACCAGTGGCCACGCGGGTATGAGAAGGATGGTGAATAACATTAAGAAATATTTTTATTGGCCAGGTATAGAACGAGATGTTCGGGAATTCGTAAAAAAATGCCCGAAATGTCAAAAAGAAAAATATAGTAGACTCGTTAAAGAGCAAATGGTCGTTACTTCGACGGCGAAGTCAGCTTTCGATAAAATATTTTTAGATTTAGTAGGACCGTTAGATAGGGATTATTATAACTATTCTTATATACTTACCTTGCAATGCGAGTTAACTAAATATGTAGTGACTCATCCTTTAATTTCGAAAAAATCGGAGGAGGTAGCTCAAGCTCTAGTTAATAGTTTCATTCTTCGCTACGGGATACCTAAGGAGATCGCAACAGACAGAGGATCTGAATTCATGTCTTCTGTATTCCAAGAGGTATGTAAACTTTTAAAAATAAATCATTTAAGTTCTACCGCTTACCACCACCAAAGTATAGGCGCATTGGAAAATTCGCATAAAAATTTAAGTTCTTTCTTACGTATACAAACTGATAACCACCCAGACGCATGGAGCCAATGGCTTCCATATTGGTGTTTCTCCTTCAACACATCTGTTCATTCGGAAACTAAATTCACGCCTTTCGAGTTAGTATTTGGTAAGGTATGTTCGCTTCCTAGTAATTTAAATACCGATATTGTAGAACCACTTTATAATCATGAAAGTTATCCTTTGGAATTAAAATTTAGACTGCAAATGTCTCAAAAGGTAGCAAGGGAAAATCTATTTAAAAGTAAGTTAGCTAGAAAAAATGTTTATGATAAATGTATTAATCCTATAGTTTACAAACCAAATGATTTAATTTTAATAAAAAATGAAAATTGTAATAAAATGGAAAGCATCTATTCAGGTCCTTATGTAGTAGTAAAAGACATGTCACCAAATGTTCAAATAAACAAAAATGGAAAATTAGACATAATCCATAAAAATCGTACTAAATTGTTTACATCAAGTTAATTATTTTTTTTTAAACCATATCTTATAAATTCATTTGTATTTGTATTTTTATTTTATGTTATTATAGTGTGTATAATTGTAGGTACACACACCTATGTATTCGTATAAACAATTTATTTTATATTAATTAGCTTAAGCTTTTACACTTCATTGTGTCGTATTTTAATAAAAAAAAAAGCAAAATCATAATGTAATTTCACTTTTTTTTTTCTCCATGGGAAGGAGATGTAGTGTGTAGCCAACCTATTGTGTATAACCAGCCTTATTTACTTATATTCTAATGTTATAAATGTTTTATTATTAATATTAAAGAGTCAGTATTGATCCAACTTTCGTGTTTAATTGTCTCTCCTATAGCCCGCCTTACACTATCACATTTGTGGGACCAAGTATCTTCGGCTAATCCTGGGTGTACTTGTTGTACCTCTGTCTATCCCTTCAGGGATACGGGCGTGAAGATACTTTATTACCTTGTTAACATATATATTCTTGTGATGTGTAACTGGGAAATTTTTTCCCGGTTTTAGTATGAGACCCTATATCCATAGTAATAATGTGACAATGTGTTCAAATGCAAAATTCATGAGTCTCCGTAACGCGTCTGTTTATATGAAGGGAATTATGAAAGTGGAAGAAGCAAGGCAAATCTCCATGAAATGTAACGTCAACACTCAGTTACAGCTCTTTACATACCGTATAATAGACTTGGCTTAGAAATATGTAATTGTATATTATTATATTCTTAACATCATGTAACTGGTGTTCTGCTAGGCAGGGCATATGGGCGACCAATTAACTACGTGTCAATAACATCGTAGCTACTAGGTGATAGAGTTACGCAACTGCGGTGGTGATTACTTACCATCAGGTGCACCTCTTGCTTATTTGTCCCCTCTTCTATAAAAAAATACAATTTATTTAAACGCTGGCCACTTGTCAGCTTTTGAATATGAGAAAAGAAAGAAAATGACAACGAAATAGTATACAATCACTACGTTTTTAAAGGAATAGAATTGTATATCACGGATAACGGACACAGTTCCCAATTAATGAAATTATACGAAGAATTAGCATTTTATTCCTGATAATTAGTACTAAAAATATAATACACTGACTACCGGTACCAATTGAATCGCTGCCAACAACTAGCTCTCCAGAAACCGAGTAGGTACGCGGTCTCTACACTACCAACACCTTACCAATTCATGTCGCAATAATATTCATGCTTTTCATTATCGTGTCCTGATTTGGAAGGTAAGGTAGCTGGTAGACTTATAATATATATTATCAAAGATATACAGACATCCCTTAACACCAAATCCCTCACGAGGTCGGCAGATTCTCTCTGCTGTACATCGCGGCTCAGATAGATTTGTCTTGCTTCCTTCACATTGCTACTCTCTTAATTCGAACTCTTCGGTTTTGTAAATACTTGACACAACTCTTTGATAGCACTCGACCACTTTTAGTCAATAAAAGTACATCAATCTTGTGTTTCATGGTTGGTTGAGTGGTTAGAGACCCTGACTACGCAATCAACGAGGCTCGGGTTCGATCCCCGACGGGGACAAGCATTTGTGTGATGAGCATAAATGTTTGTATTTCCGGGTTTGGGTGTTTATTATATATATTCTAGTATTTATATATGTATTTCTATGTATTAATATCGTTGACTTACACCCATAACACAAGCAAATAATTTGCTTACTTTGGGGTTAGATCAGTAAGTGTAATTTGTCCCGTGAATTATTATTATTATTATTATTATATGTACATCCATCCACATTTGAATTGTACTTTTTTTTAATTTAAAAAAAAATAAAGATGACCCTTTATCATTTTTACATCGACACCGTCTCAAACTCAACCTCTCTCATCTTATTGAACTTACAAGTAAATGTACTCAATTTCTTTATTATAATGAGGCACTAGCTTCTTATTGATTATTTTCGTTCAAACAAACCTCCATTTTTTTCTTTTCACTTTTTTGAGTAATACTGTCTCAAACTCAACATTTCTTTCAAGTTAAGTAAAATTTTCCACCAGTTTAACCTACACAATTTGCTTGCAAGAATCGAAGCTATTTCCATTATTATTTATTATTTCCATTTAAAAACTTTCTCCTTTTTCCATTTCTCGTTTTATTGTACATCGAAACTGTCTCAATCCCAAGCTCTCCCTAGTCTTGAATAAAATTTCCAATAAACTTAACGTACACAATTTCTATGCCATAATCGTGGCTTAAGCTTCTTAATCGTTATTTCCATAAAAAACTTGACATGCCTTTATATCGGACACCAATAATTACTAAACTACTTTAAAATTGTAGATAATGTTTTCAACTTGCTGTCATTAAAACTATTATTAAATGTCTAAAGGGCGTTTCATAGTTGCTTTTGATGAGACAGCAGCGAACAAAAATTGTGTTGATAGAATTGACTGCTGGGCATAAGGTATTATTTGTATAAAGGTGAAGAACGAGAATTGAATGTTAATATCTTTGAGATCTTATGTAGTCTAAGATAGAGATGAAATTTCGATGTTTACATGTACAGTAACCTCAAAAAATGTTAACTGAGTGATTTATACAATAATTCCATCCGAAAAATCCAACCAAATCCATCACCACGCATTTGCTAAGGAAAAAGTAAAGGAAAGGAAAGGAAGATATTATCTAAGAAATGTACTAACTCATTACATGTTGGAATGTACTTTACTCCATCATATAAAATTCCGAAAACAGGCTACAAAAATCTCTAAAACAAATAATTTGTTCATAATATTTCTAATTTTGCCCGTGATTTTTATATGGTGATATTTAGTTTTAAATACAAAAACGAATGTACTAAATTTTGGTTTTCAGCTGAAGTTCTATATTTATTTATCTGAAAACTAAACTGTTTTAAAGCGATTTCGGAACATACAGCGCCGCCCACTTTCTATAGTATTGGCGCGCGTCAAAATTATAATTAAGACGCTTTAAGACGTCTTTCTTTCTTTCTTTTATATCGTCAGATTGCAAACAAGTAGATGGGTCTCCTGATGGAAAGAGTAAACCATTGCCTATAGACACCAAAGATGTTAATGGTGCGTTGCTATCTTGTGGCGAGGTATAATGCCACACGCATAAGTTTACCGGCTAACTTACCCTCCAAACCGGAACACGACAGCGACAAGCACTGACGCTATTGCGGCAGGAATAGGTAAGGCGGTGGTAACTGACCCGGGCGACTCCATGCAGAACTCTAAAGACTTCTTAAGAGTCAGCTCTCCCTGAAGTACAGATCATCTATTGGCTCTTAAAAGGATTTCCCACGTGATGGTCCGAGCTCCCTTTGAAAAACAGACCATCGGCCGTTCAGCCAGGCTATTCAGAGACGAACGATTGGCTGGGCTAGTCAATACTATCGTGGCTGAAATAGAGATGTTGTATTGTACGGCATTTCTTATATTAATGTCAGACTAATTTACTAGAAGGCGATGCTGCGTGGATCAGTTAATATTTAAACGAATAAATAAATAAATATTGCTAGACATTTAGTTTTATCTCATGTTGGTTCGAGCTCCTAACAATCAATACTATCGTGGCCGAAACAGGAATGAAATATTGTATAGCATTTCATATATTATTATCAGGCTAATGTACTAGAAGGCGAAGCTGCGCGGATCAGCTACTATTTAAACTAATAAATAAATAAATATTGCTAGATAGGTAAATACTGAAATATGCTTAATAAACACCCAAACACAAACATCTGTGCAAACAATACAAACGCTTGCCCCTGTCGGGAATCTAACCCGTGCCCTGTTAATTCCGTAGTCAGATTCTTTAACCACTCAACCAACAGAGCGGTAATCTGTCAGTCTACTCTTATATGTTTTTGAGATCTGAAATTTTAGCGCCTTTTCCCACCTGTCGCCTTCGGCAACAGGTCTTCTTGCTCTACATTAGAGCTGGTGCTGCTACAAACATTAGGTCATTATAATTTACTCTCTTTACAAACATCTTCGTATCGAAAATATTTAAAGATTAAGCGTCCGATTGAACTAGTTTTTTATAAATAAATTTCTAGTCTGCGTGAGTTCCAAATATTTCTCATTAGACCTATAAATTTTCATCAATATCAGCTGCATTACAAACATCTATTTTATCCATTGATATAAAAAACCCAAGATTCACAGTCTCGTATAAAACTGGCACTCAAAACTGTTGCTAATTTCACATAAGTATTTATAGATATGGCAAAAACATAACGGATATTCAACCTAAAGCCCACGATTTATAGTTAAGCAATGTACTTATAAAAAGTAATAAAATTGACAGTATCGCGATCGACGCGATTCAATTTAAAATTTTGCGCTCATTTTTAGAGGACATTTTTGAGACACTGATTGCGTATCTTGGGATTTTTATATCAATATTTTTATCCTAAAAACTATACTCTTTCAAAATATCAGTACCTAATATAAACTAATCAAAGCGTAGAACCTCCTCACAGCAAGATTTTTTTCTCCGCTTGTTAATGAAATAGCGCCTCCGGCACTCCGCTTGTTATAGGTGTTGTTAAACTAAACGGTACAATCGTGCACAACTTATTTATTCTAGAAATATTTGTTTATAAATAAGGTTTGGAATTAGTCATTAGCAACTGATGATTAATATTGGCCGCTCCATTGATCGAGTGGATAGCGAACCTACGCATCGATCGGTTCAGCTTCGATTCCCCAAAGGAACAAATATTTAAGTGATGAGCATAGCTGTTTATATTTCTGGATTTGGGTGTGTTTATTGTGTATGTAACAAAATTTATGTACGTATTTCTATGTATCAGTATTGTTGACTAACACCTATAACACAAGCAAATAATTTGTTTACTTTGGGGTCAGGTCAATTCGTGTTATTTATGAATATATAATACTATCTGACCCACGCAGCTTCGCCTATTTCATCCCCTATTTCAGCCCTCCAGGGACTGATTTTTGAAAAAAAAAATTAGCCTATGTTTGATTCCGGATCTCCAACTATATCCATACCAAATTTCATGAAAATCGGTCCACCGGTTTAGCCGTGAAAGCGTAACAGACAGACAGACAGACAGACAGACTTTCTCATTTATAATATTAGTATGGAAGTATGGATATGGATAATATAATAATATTTAGAAAAGTCTAAACTGGGGCATATCAAACTAATTTTTAACAAATTATTTTCCCCGTGATGATCCGACCCCTTTTAAAAATATAGCATCTGCCATTTTGCCATGCAATTATCATTGTCACTATCATCTTGTCCACTAAGTGGTAGAATTCTGCAACGTCTCGCACGGTTTTGGTAGCATTGCCTTACCTATTTTTGCCGTAACAGCATTAATGCTTGTTATTGTCATGTCCTGATTTAGAGGGCAAGTTAACTAATAAACCTATGCATATGGCATCACACAAATTGCAACGCGCCATTAATAACTTTGGTGATCATAGGCGATGGTTGTCCTTTCTATCAAGAGATACTTCTGCGTCCTTGTTGTTATAGATATATAAATAAACGCAGTTAAAACTGCAAAACTGACTTCTCCGAATTATCTTCCTCTTGAACCCTTAATTCAATTTTAAACGAGATATCTTAGCTACTACACTTCGGATATATCAGAGCGTTACAATCATACCTTTAAGTCCATATCGTAAAAATAACAACCGATTTTGATAATACTTGGACTGGATGTTCTCCAAATTAGAATATACCTGTTTTAAATCAATAAGGTTCATCCTGATATGAGTTTTAGCTTTCGAGGAATTCATGGAAACATGTGGTGGGGCCACACTTACGTGTATCGTCCCGAAGTTATATGCACGCTAAGGCACACGCAGTCCGGAATGTATGCGAAAATAGCAGATTATATCCGGTCACATCTGCATTTATCGTGTCATAGCACGAAGCTTTGTGATGATGAACGCAAGTGCGGACCCAGCAATACAAACATACATATACACACATCTTTAGCACAAGCTTAAACGCATCATACTCAAATATTGTATTACAGATGCTTATGGGCGGCGTGATCACATACCATCAGGTTCACCTCCTACTCGTTCGCTCCTTCTTTTAAAAAAAAAACTAAATTGGTTAACCCTGCAGGCCATCCCTGAATCTTCTAAAAAAACTGTAAACTGGTTAACCCCGCAGGCATCCCTGAAACTTCTCACTAAATTAAGCATTTTAAGCTCAAAGAAGCAAAAACTATACCTAAGCATAAGAGTTCAAAAATCTAACAACTTTTCGAACTTCTTCTTCATTTATCGTTTGTAAAAATGACAATTAGTGATTTTATGTTCAAAAAGATGTATACTTTTTAAAATGATGATTGATTTTGATCCTTCGAATGGCATTTAACGCAATGTTTGAGCTCTGAATTATTTTATTACCTACAAATTCAATAAAAGGCAGATAAAAATTTTGAAACAGCATTCGACGAGGTTTTTTTAGTACTAAGTAAGTTTAGTATATTTATATCGTAGAATATCAAAAATGATTAGTTGAAAAATTTCGAATTTATGTCGAAAAAATTTTTTTCCAGTATTTTTCATCAAGATAACGCCCGAACGGACTAACCGACTTTGATGCAATTTAGGCATTGGACGCAGTTCTTTGAGGAAAAAAGCTGATTAAATTTGTACTTAATCAGTACATTAATCTGGAAGTTATATTAAAAAAATACTGTTTTGCCAAAAATTTTTATGTTTTTTAAATTTCTCAATCTCTTTTCTGCAATCTCATTTGGTTCAAATTTTTAGAAAGTTTTAGTTAATCGGACTCCAATCGAATGCCATCAACCGCGTTTCGATCGGTAAAGCCGTTGAAAAGTTATGAGATATTTACGTACACACCATAGAGTAATAACGCTTAGAGCGATAATTGCATTCAACGTTTCGTTCATATTTTAAGCCAAAACCGTATCGATGTGTGCATAACCTTCGTCACCCTTAGTGTAATTACTTGCGTTGACACGCACACAAAGACAGATTATTGCGTGAATAATGTTGCAAGCAAATAAATATTTTCCCAAAACGGTATTTAAATTAGGTCTACCTTACAAATAGTCTTTCATATTATAACATTAATAGTCATTTAGTATAAACTTGAAACTTATACTTTTATTCGGTTACGTATAATATTTTAAATGTCAAGAAATATTCTAGATGTTCTCAAGATGATATTCCAAAGCTATTTAACCTTATATTTTTTTTTTAGTTTTTGTGCTTTCATTTGTAATTTAAAATATTTTCACTTCATTAAAATAAAGATTGTCTTTCTTTCCAATAGTATTATTAGACATATAAAAAACTTAAAACTTACATTTTTTATCCCGGTGAGGTAAAATGAGTAGAATTACAGGGAAATGTTAAAGAGTCAAGATATTTTTTTTGTATATATCAGTAATCAAACAGCGGTAACCAACCAGCACCAAACGTAAATAAAAATATGGCCAATACAAGTTTACATTATTGAAGTTATAAAAACATTTATTGAAGTAATTCTTTGAAAAAAAATTTTAAAAAAATTATTGAAATATATCTTCTAAAATATAATTGTACAATAATAATAATATAATATTCACGGGACAAATTACACTTACTGATCAAACTCCAAAGTAAGCAAATTATTTGCTTGTGTAATGGGTGTTAGTCAACGATACTAATACATAGAAATACATATATAAATACTGGAATATATTTAATAAACACCCAAACCCGGAAATACAAACATTTATGCTCATCACGCAAATGCTTGTCCCCGTCGAGGATCGAACCCGAGCCCCGTCGATTGCGTAGTCAGGGCCGCTAAGCACTCGACCAACGGGGCGGTCAAATGTTATTACAAATTTGTACATTGCTTGGCGAATGCTTGTGTGTCTTTATGTGTACGTCTGTGTGCGTGTATGTGTGTATATGTATATATTTAGTGAAAGCTAAACTAGCTTGAACGTCAGCAGATGGGTGGGCAAGCGGAACAATATTTACAAGCACTTTGAGGTAAAAAGTAATAGCATAGGTATGCTTATTAATCAAATTATTTATTTAAATCAGTTTAAAAAGTTAAAATGTTTTAAGCTAAACATAATATTTCTGACTACTATATTGAGTCAAGCTACTATTGGCTCTGTGCACTACTTGAGCACCACCTATCGTGCGCAACTGTTTTGATTCAGATCTTAGAATATAGAAAAACTTAATCCCTGTGCGTAATCTCCTCTAACGTTTTTAGCTGAATCGGAAACAATGCAGCTCTTTATGGCGACTCTTTGGCTTCTACGTGCTATACTATATGCATTGGAGTATACGGCACAAATTAATTAAGTCGTGTATGAGCAATATCGTCATTCGCAATATAAATTTCAAGCTATGTAGAATTAAAACTTAATTATCAGCATAAACATATTAGGAGGCCAACATTTGGCGCAGACCGATTTTAGGGCACGTTATTCTACATTATTTCGTCGATAAAACTCGAAAATATCGCCAATAAAACTACTTGACACTTAGGAAAACATGAAATAATGCTGTACCATGGCATATTATTTCATAAGAAAAATTTAAAAAAATGTCTTTTTAGCAGTAACAGTATTTTTCTGGTATCACTGTGGCATTTAGAATGCCCGTTGGAACATTTTTTTTGCCTTCTAAAAGTACTCATTATACACGAATATAAGCTTTGTAATATTGGTTTGACAAACGGTTTTGTAATATTTGTGCCAGTATAATGGTAAGTCCCAACACTTAAAAAATATTTTTTATGCAAAAGCGAAGTCCAAGCTATGTATTATCGCACATAAAATAGTAATACACACGTTATTAATTATAATGAAAATAAGTAAAAACAAATACGTGGTAGAATATTTTCCTCTTTGGCTGGCAACATTTTGAATATCGTTCAACTTAGATATTTACGATTTATTTGTTTGGAATTTATACAAAAATATCCGATGCCAAGTAGTTTTTATGTGTGAAATGTGATCTTCAAACCCTAAATACGCTATTGTGAAGCACGGTGACATACTTTCACCACACAGTAACTCACATTTTTTGAAATTGCGAGAGCTGTACTCTGTGTGGCACGTGTCACATGTCTGAGCGGCCGGCGAGCGTAAGAGGCCTTTTCAGGCTTCTTTGAAATGGCTTAATATAGCGCGGGTCGACTAGGTTTCTATGCGTTATTATTCTATGGTACACACATACACACACTTGTATACACACACTCAGATATACTGACGCGACGCCAAAGTTAAAGTAGTCAAAAATGGTTCTTAGAACCTCAAAATGTAGAGATCTGGTGAAAACTCAATTTTCGAAAATCAGGGCAAAACCACTTCTTCGCAAAAAACTTCCTTATCTACATACGTAATGGGAAGTTAAAAAGATTAGCAATACAGCATTTTAGCAGCAAGCAAGCTGCAATTAGATTAGAAAGTAAATCCAAAAATATTACATAAATAAAGGTCAAACTGATAACCTCATTTTTTGCAGTAATTTAGCTGCATTAATTGATCTCTCAACATCATTAAATTTTGTTTTTGGTGATGTTGGTTTGAAATTTGACTTGAACATTAAAAGTTATAGCTTACCCAAGAACTACAACAGATACACAACTGGAGAGCCATTTTCTTGTCTGCTATCTAATGATACGAGTATAAAGAGTGCCTAATTGAATTAGCAGTCTATCTCTTTTAAAATTACTTCAACACCTATTTGACAAAAATTACTTAAATATAGGTACGATGCTGTTGACTTAGCCCTCAGGCTCGTTGAGGTAATTACTTCAGAATTGCGTGGTTGGATGTATTTACTTTAGGTCTCAAGTGAGCTAAATAGTAAAGGTATATTAATTGGTACATTCAATGCAACCTCCACAGAAAAGTTTTTCGAAAGAAAATTAAATTACGGATTTTATATTCATACAAATTACATAGAACCCACAAGTAGATTTTAAGGTCTCATTTATATTAATACTTGATGAAACAAAAGTCTTGTATCCATTTTACAACAATTAAGCGAACTTTAAAACAATGAAGCGAACGATGGAGAATAAAATTTGGCACAGTTAAAGTTTACATTGACGAAGACTACAAAAACTGTTTAAATAATATGCATTAGATATACATTAAATTGATAAATATAAAAACACTATAGACAGTGATTTTACGAATAAACTTTTTTTGATTAATAACAAGCTGATTTTTTTGTGAACAGCTTCTTTTTGACGAGACGCAAATCTTTTCTATTTTCGAAAAATCTCGAATCGGAAAACTGATAAAGTTAGGCGGCTTTGAATATTTTACGAGTAATTCGGTGAAGGAAAAATATTTTATTAATAACAATATTATTACTTTGTTGAAAACATGAAAAAGCTTTTGTTGTACACATTCAACAGTTTTTCTGACGAGTCCTCCAATAAAAGATTCGGATTTATGTAAAACTAGCTGTGCCCGCGACTTCGTTCGCGTGGAAAAATTTCTTCAATAAAAACCCGCATAGTTCCCGTTCCCGTGGGATTTCCGGGATAAGAACTATCCCATGTCCTTTCTCGGGTCTCAAACTATATTTGTACCAAATTTTATCGAAATCGGTTCAGCGGTTTAGGCGTGAAAGCGTAACAGACAGACAGAGAGACAGACAGAGTTACTTTCGCATTTATAATATTAGTATGGATGACCGCGTCAGGTACCTTTTATTAAAAAAGTTTTGTCTTCTACGTCTTCACACGTAGAGTAAAAAAGCAAGCAACTGCCAACGCGATGTTTTAATAAACTCATTATTCCTAGCGTAAAAAATTACGCGTGTCTGGCGTTTAGTTTCAGAGAGACTTACCCTAGGTATACTGCACCAATCCGTGTAAAGACCAAAACCCAATCATCCGTTTAATTCATGCCACATCGAACCATAAAAAATCGAACTCCTGGACTTCTTATAGTGCACAAACGCTTTTTTTATAGTATAAGATAGCAAACAAGCAGATAGGTCTCCTGATGGGAAGAGTCAACCATCGCCTATAGGTCACCAAAGGTGTTAATTGTGCGTTGCTATCTTGTGGCGAGGTCTTATGCCACATGCATAAGTTTACCAGCTACCTTACCCTCCAAACCGGAACACTACAGTAACAAGCACTGACGCTATTGCGGCAGGAATAGGTAAGGCGGTAGTACCAGACCCGGGCGAGACAATGCAGATCTCTACCTCCTAGTAGTCACGATGTTAGTGACTCGTATAGCCAAACGGTCGCCTTTTACGACCTGCCTGGCAGAACAGCAGTTGGCCAATTCTTCTAAGAAGCCAGGGAGCAAAACGGGACCAACGCTCAAATGTCGTGAAGGTTTACTATGTAGTTAAGCCATATTCTTTATGTTTATTAACTATTGTAATGGTAGATGGAAGGTTAACAAAACAGATATACTATGCGAATGTGGAAGTATGCAGGTGCCGCGGAAGACCAAGACTGACTTTTCATGATCGAATTGGTCGAGTACTGTCGGCAAGTGGTGTCAAGAGTCTTCGCAACAGGCGTGTGTGTATGAGGAGAGTAATGAATGCACGACAATCCTGCAAAGATCGTGATATATGACACTCGGTTCCCTCTACCTACCCTGTAAGGGATCTGACGTGAAGATATGTATATACGTATGTATTAACTATCGTATCCCTCAATATGTGCAATCTTTTAACAGTCAACTTGCATAATTTATACTTCCCACTGAATCGATTGGCACACAGTTAAACTGCAATATATTGAATTCTTTGAATTATACACCCGTTGTGCTTCACAGTGTACTCTATAAATTAATATATTCTTCCGTATAGATCGGGGCTCCTTTGAAGAACAGACCAACTGCCGTTGTGCCAGACAGGTCGTAAAAGGCGACCGGTTAGCTATTACGTGTCACTACCATCGTGACTACTAGTTGGTAGAGTTTTGCCACGTCTCGCCCAGGTATTTGATACCACCACCTCACATATTCCTGCCACAATAGCGTCAATGCTGAATGCTTGTCATTGTCGTATTCCGGTCTGGAGGATAAGCTAGCTGGTAGACTTATGCATGTGGCATAGCCATTTCGCCATATCCGTATGGCGCACCATTAACATATTTAGTGTCTATACGCGATGGTTTCTCTTTCTATCAGGAGAGCTATGTGCTTGTTTGCTATCTTATGATATAAAAAATAAAAATTACGTTAAATAGAATGCCGAACGATAAGTACATTCTTCAGAGTGCTAAGTGTGAGTTTTTCTTTTCGCATTCGATCGTGAGCGCGTTTGGAGTTTACTAGGAATTTGTATGTGATTTGCACCTAGTGGTAAACGTGAGAAACCAGTTTACCACTAGGTGGCGCTGTACAAATCACATACAAATTCCAAGTAAATTCGAAACGCGCTCACGATCGAATTCGAAAAGAAAAACTCACACTTAGCACTCTGCTCTGTAATAAAGTCTTATAAAGATTTTCTTGTAAAGATAAAGAACATCTACGCCACCAGGCAGATCGTAGCATCGTTCTGTTTAGCATGCCATTATCACCCTGTTTACTATCTTCTTGCCATCATACTGCCAGTACTGGCTAGCTTAGATGGCTTTGAAGTTGGAATCACCATACCTATCTTATCTATATGTGGCGATTATCTTTTACTGTTGGAATTGCCGTCTGTTTATTTGCCATCCAATACTATAATGACTATATTATTAGAACTACTTTATCTTTCCATTCTGTCGTTATATATTTTATTGATTTTCTTTTTTTTACATTTTATTGACTTTCTATCATATAATAGATATATCTGAATGTTTTTTATCTATCTATAAAATATATCTGAATTATTGTTTTATATCATAAAATAGCAAGCAAGCAGATGGGTCTCCTGATGGAAAGAGTCAACCATCGCCTACAGACAACAAAGATGTTAATGGTGCGTTGCTATCTTGTGGCGAGGTCTAATGCCACATGCATAAGTTTACCGGCTACCTTACCCTCCAAACCGGAACACGACAGCGACAAGCACTGACGCTATTGCGGCAGGAATAGGTAAGGCGGTGGCACCAGACCCGGGCGAGACAATGTAGAACTCTACCAACTAGTAGCCACGATGGTAGTGACTCGATAGCTAATCGGTCGCCTTTTACGACCTGCCTGGTAGAACGGCAGTTGGCCTATTCTTCAAAGGAGGCCGGGACCAACACGGCGAGATATATTTTTAATATATTTTTAAGCGCATCACACAAAAACCGCTGAATATTTTTACATAAGATTTATACCATTAGGTATACTTAGAGTATTTGCTATGCCATTATAATTAACGTGTTTCAGAGTTGGATTTTAGTTTAAAAATATCATCATTATATTGATGATGATAACTATTTTATTTCTCAATTCTGCAATCATAAATTTTACTGATTTTCAATCGTTCCTTTCTATATACCTATATTTACTAGGTGGTAAAGTTCTGTATTGTCTCGCTCGGATCTACCACCGCTTTACCTATTCTAGGCGCAATACCCTCAGTGCCGTTGACAGTTGTCACTGTCATGTTCCGGTATGGGGGATAAGGTAGCCGGTAAACTTTTGCATGTGGCAAAGACCTCGCCACAAGATAGCAACGCACTATTCACACTTTTGGTGTCTATATTCGATGATTGACTCTTTCCACACATTTGTCAATCTTTACAATTATAATTTTGTTATTTGCGACAGGTACATAGACTAACAGTCTCTTGGGACGCTTTTTTTAGAAAGGAACTTAGTCTAAATGACCGTTACTGCGAAACCAGGCGTGGCGTTTCGGGCGAGCAGAGTGCTCAGCCAGAGTTTAAATTAAGTGAGTTAGGGAGATTGAACCTCGTCTTAGGGCTGTATAAGTAGGAGCGTAAATGGCATCAGGATTTCGACTCGTTAATAACTCAACCGGCGTCAAAGTGTTGGCCGAACAGTGGGCTGAGTCTCGCCGCCGGCGGTGGAGATAGTAGAAAATCTGGGATCAAAATAGTGAGTTAAAATGTAGTAATATAGGGGATGAAAATTCGTATGAAAAATAGATCGTACTCTACTCTGTACAATAATCATGTTTGTTGTATGGGACCCCCTTAAATATTTATTAATATTTTTTGTTATAGCGGCAATAAAAATATAATATTGTAGCACTTCAAGCAATTTACAAACGCTACCAGAAAAAATGATAATAAATTTAAAAAAAAATGAAATTCAAAATAAAATCCTGAATCGCGGTATCACGATTATTTATCTTGTACACACTATATACAAGTTTCAACGCTTCTCAAATGAACTTCGATCCCCAGGCAGTACACCTTGCCTGGCTGGGAAGATCTTCCTTTTCCCCTTCCTTGTCCTTGTGTGACGTCACCAACCTCCACAGTTATGATGACACCTGACAATAAGTTGGCCCGCTGGTTCTATCACTATGACCTTTCAGCGGTACAGTCCAGCGGCGCCACATCATCATCTGTGAAAACTTCAACTGTTTAACTATGACGGTTCATGAAATACAGCCTGGTGACAGACGGACAGATAAACAGACAAACAGGCGAACGGACAACGGATTCCTGGTAATAGGGTCTTATTTTACCCTTTGGGTAGGGAACCCTAAAACACGTTTAAAATGCATTTTTGACTTAGTCAGATTTAGCCTGATGCTGAAGCCGCACTTGGGTCTATCGTCACAAAGCTTCGTGCAATGACACGATAAATGCAGATGTGACCGGCTACTATCGGCTATTTTCGCGTACATTCCGGACTGCGTGTGCCTTAGCGCGCATGTAACTTCTGGACGATAGACGCTAGTGCGACCTCAGCATAATAAAATCAATTTTGCCGTGTTGGTCCCGGCGTCCTTTGAAGAATAGGCCAACTGCCGTTCTGTCAGGCAGGTCAAAGGTAAAAGGCGACTGATTGGCTATCGAGTCACTACCATCGTGGCTACTAGGTAGTAGAGTCCTGCATTTTCTCGCCCGGGTCTGGTACCACCGCCTTACTATTCCTGCCGCAATAGCGTCAGTGCTTGTCGCTGTCGTGTTCCGGTTTGGAGGGTAAGGTAGCCGGTAAACTTATGCATGTGGCATTAGACCTCGCCACAAGATAGCAACGCACCATTAACATTTTTGGTGTCTATAGGCGATGATTGACTCTTTCCATCAGGAGACCCATCTGCTTGTTTGCTATCTTATGATATAAAAAAAAATGGATTACAGCTCTTTACTACTTATGGCTATAAATTCTAGTTAAATGTTCCTTCGTACTTGAAAAAAAATCCCTAATTGGATCTTAAGTACTTAAAACAGCGACGGCTGTCGAATAGATTAATTTTCGCGTTAAAGAAAATAATTTTATTATTATTTCATTATTTCAAGTGTTCAAGTAGCCATAATATCTCATCCCAAATTAGGCAATTGTATAATTGCTAACGCGTATTTAACTTATCTTACTAAAAGCTGTTATAAGAAAATATATAATTTTATAAGAAAATATATAATTGACACAATTTTAATAATCGATTGATTACATTAGATCGAATTTATACAGCTAAAAGCATTGATATAAAATACCCAAGATACACAGTTCCGAACAAAACTGACACTCAAAACTGTCGCTAATTAAGTCTAAAAAGTTTATAGTTATGGCACAAACGTGTTTTTGCATATTCAACCTTAAACGCAAGATTTAAAGTCATTTTTAAAAAACAATGTACAAAAAGCAATAAAATTTTTGACTTAAGTTGGCCGGTAGGACAAGGCACATGTGGAGTCGCATATAAATATTTTTATGCATTGAAGTAGTATTTTAAGGGTTTGTAAAATTTACATAACTGTTTTTGCGTAGAACATTTATATATCAATAAAACAAATAATGACCATTAAAATAATTTATTTATATTTCAAACGTTATAGGTTATTGGTTCTATTACACAGAACCTACATATATAGGTAAACTATGGGTTTATAGCCATGTAGTATTTGACGCTTGATATTGATACATTTAGTTTGCATAGTCTAATAGATTTAGAATATACTGAAATAGGAAATTTACTGCAATGGTGATTATGACTACGTTATAAAGTTCATAGATTCTTACATGATAACAGAAACGATTTTTTTCAGACTTATTATGTAATGTATTGACAACATAGTAAGGAAACGCATTAATTTCCTAGAAATAAGTTTAGCTTTTCGTAGAATTCTCGTTTAGAATTAGATTTCAGTTTTTCTGTTGTTTTTTTTTGCAGTATTATGTAAACGAACATTTGTTTAGTTCTAGTATCTGCAGACGTACGAGCGAATACTGCCTATAGACATTTGAAACACAATAGGTTAGATGCTAATGCGATGTCGGCTTCTGAAAATGTTATTGACTCTCGTATAAAAAATTCCAATAAAACCATTTAGAGCTAAAAAAATTGTGTTCAATGTTATTCGGAAGATCAAACTCGTTGATTATTTTGAAAAAATATACATCTTTTCAAATACTGAATAACTAAGTATCATTTTAAAAAAAAACTTTGGATTTTTGAACATTTTTTAATTCAATAGTCTATGCTTAGGCATAGTTTTTTTCTTTAAGGTTAAAATACTTAAATTTAGCGGGAAGTTTCAGGTGGCCTGTAGGGTCAACAAGCTCACAGATTTTTTTAATATAGTTACATTAGTTGGTTACATAGGTTTGTTAATACACAGAAATCCTAATAGATACGTATATTTAGTTTGGAGTATAGTTTAGTACATATAATATTATTGCCAAAGGTAATTTTAGATTAGACATTTCCTGTTAATTATAAATTTATTTTATAATTATGTTAGTTTTTTCGTTAGGTGTGTTACTAATAGGTATTTTTAGTTTGAGGTATAGTTAGTTATGATATTAGGTATAGAAAATTTAGAAGTTATAGGAAGTTCAGGTCTTACGTTTTTTACTTACATTTTAATAACACAAATGTCGTATATAAATAATTAAGATGAATATGTAAATATTATTTTTAACGTACTAGCGGCCCACCCGGCAATGTAGAGATTTTTAATAAAATAAAGAAAGGTTAAATAAGTTCTATAGTAAATATGCGCGAGTAAAGCCGCGGGTAACAGCTAGTATGCAAATAAAACAACTCGTACATATAAACAGTCACTTAAAATTCATACGAGACTAGCTGCAGACCTCTGCATTAGGATAAAAGTATTCTATGTTCTATTCCAGGTCATCTTATATCCGAGTCCAAATCCAAATTGGTACAGCCATCTTTTACGTGATTGATTATCAAACATCCAAACATACAAACTTTAACATTTATAATTTGTATAGTATAAGATATACGCAATCAAAAACAACATTTTATTAAAAATAAATTATTAAATCAAAAAATAAACATTCTTAATGCAACCTGTGCCTTCCACTTAAGAAATCGTTATCAACAACACGTGTAAACAGAACAAAATTTGATGCTACTTATGATTTCCTATTGTTATATTAAAAGTTTCGTAATATATCTCCAAAGTTCATCGTAAGAATCACAATTATATATTGTTATTTTATATTCGTACGAATAGAATAAAAAGAATCACCTAACTTGGTCCTCAAAATAAGTAATCAATATAATCAAACATTTTAAAATCGTCAAATTTACTCTTTTGGCAGTTGGTTAACAACTATAAAAGGTATTCAAAATTATTAATGAAAAAAATTAATCTTATTAAAAAAAATTAACTTATTAATGAAAAAAAATCGACTCCACTAATAATAATAGGATCAATTTGTATTATTCGACTAAATTAAAAGGAGGTTGTAATGCACTGTCCTTTTACTGAAAAAGTGACCATTGAAATTTTGTCGTATTATATTTGGAGCGTCGAGTACATTTTTAAGACAAATAAAATTAAAATCATACATTACACCCTATATTTAGTAATATAAACGACAAAAATAAATCGATAAACTCTTATACTTACCGAAAATACAATATCTTATACTTTTTTAACGTTCATGATGTTGTATTTTACAATTTATCAAAGAACAATTCTGTATTTTTGACGCGCGGGCGGTGACGTGGCGACGGGCTTCTATTTGAAGTGAGAACACAATTTTAAATTGTGCACTCATTCTTAGAGGACGTTTTTGAGACACTGATTGTGTATCTTGGGTTTTTATATATCAATGGCTAAAAGACGACGATTTAATACGGCTAAAAGTGGCAATTACAGTTGACATTACTGACAGCTCACAAGTCGCGGACTTTAACTCCCTGCTATTTTATGGACAGAGAGGCATCCTTTGATTTGTTCTTGTGGTTTCCAAAAATCTGTGTTTTAAACTTTAGTATAGTGTCAATTTATAAACATGAAACACTGTTGCCTATATTACAAGTATCAATTGCTCATGTCATAGTAAACGTTTAGATAAACTATACCGTGGTACCGTAACCTAAATCTAGTAAAGTGTTACTAAATATCTTATATCTCTGTTCTCACATTGCTAAAATCTGTAACATTTTCAGTGTTTATATAATTTTAAACTAGCTATTACTTAACATAATTTTCATCTTATTACAAGAGGAACCAAGATAGTATAGAAGGGGTTCCGTCTCCTTTCACTCTCCTTCATTCGCGTAATTTTCGTAAAAACGGGTACAAAGTTTGATCATACACAATATTAAAATCTGTTCTGTAATACATGTGTACTTATCTGTCAAACGTATGGTATTTATTATTTAATTTATTTGATTTCATAAGATTAGATGAGATGATGAGATTACATTTGATTAAGGTTGTCTGGTAGAGAATGTCATGTACTATACGTTCCAACTAAGAATAGGATCGCGCTTATTATTTACCTCAAACCACAAGTGTGAATTTAGTAATGTCAACAAAAAAATATTTGTTCAAAAAATATTGCAGATTTAACAAGAAGAACAAATATTATTTTCATCAATAAAAAATTAGTAAAAAACTTCAGTCTAGCTGTTTATTTACATATTATACAAAAAGTCGTGTTATTTACACCACTTGTAAGTCCAAAACGATGGGGCCAATTATGTTGCGATTTTTGTGGGTTTGGGTTGTCTTTGTCCAGAATAGGCTAAAAAGTATTAAAATATAATATTCATCAATAAAAAAACAGTAAAATGTGTCAGTATATATAAAAGCCGTGTTAGTTATTATACACCTTATTTTAATACATGGTAACATGATCAGATGGGAATCTAAATGAAAAATATACCAATTAGAATGACTATCTCATCACTTATGAAGTATTCACCAACAGCCGTTCTGCCAAACAGGTCATAAGATGCGACCAATTGGCTATTCGTGTCACTAGTATCGTGACTATTAGGTGGTAGAGCTACTCAACGTCTCGCTCGAATATTTGGTACCACCGAATTACCTATTCCTGCCGCAATAGTCCGGGTTGGAGGGTAAGGTCGCCAGCAGACTTATGCATGTTGCATTGTCATCCCGACACTAGGATAGCAACGCACCATTAACATCTTTGGTGTCTATAGGCGATGATTTTTTTTTTCCATCAGGAGAGCCATTTGCTTGTTTGCTATCATCTATAATATAAAAATAAGTCGGGTTTTCCTTCCTGACGCTATAACTCCAGAACGCACGAACCGATTACCGAGTAGGAATGTAGAGTCAAGTTCGAACTCGATGAATTTTTGATGATGTTTACTTTCCATTACATATAATGTCGAAGAACTGAACATGGAGCCGTAAGAGTGTAATTGTAACTCAGAGATAGAAATTGCTAATATAGTGTAGTTTGGAGTCATTTCATTTGCTACAGTGAGACCTTTCTCATGATGACATGGCTCTGAAGATTGAGCCGAAAAAGTGACATTGGAACTTCAAGAATCCAGATTCAAAGTTCAACTACAATGAACTCCTAAACTAAATGAGGTAAAGTTTTTGAATTAGCACTTAATTGTCTTGTATTGGCAAATATCTTAGTGCTAGATGATTTTTAGGATCTGATGATGAAACTGAAAGGTAACCATGAGAACTCCTAAACTAAATAAGATAAACTAATCGAAATTGTACTCATTTGTTCTGTTTGGACAAATACTCTAGTGCTAGACGATTTCCAGAGTCTCATGATAGAGCTGGAAATACTTTATGGGAACCTTGAAATAAAATTAGCAACACCATCGAATTTGAGGTAGTTTGTATCGTTATTTCAAGGACTTTGGAGCGGAATGGCTTCCAGTGCCTGATGAAAGAGCTGAAGGATAAAACCAAGAACTCATAGACTAAACCAGGTTAACCCATCAAGTGGGGGAAAAATTCAGTTTGTTTTTGCAAACAATTTGGTGCTAGACGATTTTTAGTATCTGATGATGGAAGTGGAACGTAGTCATGGGAACTTCTAAATCAAACAAGATAAATCTATCGAATTTCGGATCTTTTGTTGTGTTTTAACAAACATCCTGGTACTAGACGATTTTTGGGGTCTTATAATAGAGCCATGGGCGTACCGAGGGGGGGGGGGGGGGTCAGGGTGGGGCAGCTGCCCCCCTGGATTCTTTTTACCTCTCTACTAACTATCTACTGTACTTAAAATGTTACGGTTGCCCCTCCCCTGGACCAGAACCTGGGTCTTAAAATGTTATCCTTTGAAGAATAGACCAACTGCCGTTCTGCCAGGCAGGTCGTAAAAGGCGACCGCTATGCAAGTCACTACCATAGTGACTACTAGGTGGTAGAGTTCTGCATTGTCTCGCCCGGGTCTGGTACCACCGCCTTACCTATTCCTGCCGCAATAGCGTCAGTGCTTGTCACTGTCGTGTTCAGGTTTGTAGGTCAAGGTAGCCGGTAAACTTATGCATGTGGCATAAGACCTCGCCACAAGATAGCAACGCACCATTATCATCTTTGTTGTCTATATAGGCGATGGTGGACTCTTACCATCAGGAGACCCATCTGCTTGTTTGCTATCTTACGATATAAAAAAATGTACAAAAAAAATTTTTACAAGGATTTTGTAGCACGTTGTTTATCAGTGCCTGATAATAGAACTGGGAAAAGTCTATAAGAACTTATAAGCAAATCCAAATAAACTCATTGAGTGTGGGCTGCTTGGGTTTGTTTTGACATATACTTTGGTGCTGGTTAATTTTTAGGATCTGATTGTGAAACTAGAAGGTGACCATGATAATTTTGAACTAAACAAGATAAAACCATTGAGCCCGGTGTTGGTCCGAGCTCCTTTGAAGAATAGGCCAACTGTCGTTCTGCCATGCAGGTCGTAAAAGCCGACCGATTAGCTATGCGAGTGACTACCATCCTGGCTACTAGGTGATAGAGTTCTGCATTGTCTTGACCTGGTCTGGTACCACCACCTTACTTATTTCTGCCGCGATAGCGTCAGTGCTTGTCACTGTCATGTTCCGGTTTGGAGGGTAAGGTAGCCGGTAAACTTATGCATATGGCATTAGACCTCGCCACAATATTGCAAAGCACAATTTACATCTTTGGTGTCTACAGGCGATGGTTGACTCTTTCCATCAGGAGACCTATCAGCTTGTTTGCTATCTTACGATATAAAAAAACAAGAACTTAGATTCATTTTTTCTGTTTTGACAAATACTCTAATGCTAGATGCTTTCCAGGGTCTTATAATGAAGCAGAAAGGAGAAAGTCTTTGGAGCAGAATGGCTTCCGGTGTCAGATGATAGTGGGAAGAAGTCCATGAGAAATCCTAAGCTAACGCAGAAAAACCCATTGAATGTGGGTTGCATCGGTTTGTTTTAGCATATTTTTTGGTAAAATATCTTCACGCCTATATCCCCGAAGGGGTAGGCAGAGATACAGCAAGTGCATCCACGATTAGCCGAAGATACTTGGTCCCAAAAATGTGATCGCCAACCGGGCACTTTCCAATCCCGGGCAAATTTGTGTTTCTCAGAAAACTGAAAAAACACTTTTTTTAATGTGCCCGACCCGGGAATCGAACACGAGACCTCATGTGGTCAACGCCAACGCTGGACCACTAGACCACAGAGGCGACAACAAATTTTTTGGTGCTAGATGATTTTTTGAATTTAATAATGGAAATTGAAGGTGGCTATGGTGACCTTTGAAATAAACAAGTTAAACCTATCAAGTTGGGACTCATTTCTTCTATTTTGAGAGTTACCCTGGTGTTAGATAATTTCTGTGGTCCTATGATAAAGCAGGCGATTTGGGGTTCATTTGGTTCGTTCTAATAAGGAATTTGGAACAGAATAACCTCCAATTTCTCAAGATAAAACTGAAAGAAGTCCATAAAATCTTGCTAAACCAGACGGACCCATCGAGTATGGGTTAATTGGGTTTGTTTTGGTATACTGTTTGGTGCTGATTTTAAGAATCTATTGATGTAACTTGAAAGTGACTATAGGGTATTTTAAACTAAACAAGACAAACTCAACGCGTTTGAACTTATTTGTTCTGTTTTGACAAATAATCTGGTGTTAGATTATTTTCAAGCTCTTACGATAAAGTGAGAGAACGTAACGAACGAATGAAAATTTAGAAGCACCATCGATTTTGATCCCGTTTGAATCGTTCTTTTTTCTGTTTTCCAGTGTCTGATAATAAAGCTGGAAAAGGTCCATTATAACTTTTAAGCTAATCTAGATAAACCAATCGAATGTTGGCTAATTCGGCTTATTTTGGCAAATATTTAGGTGCCGGATGTTTTCTAAGATAAAATAATGGAAATGAAAGGTGGCCATCGAAGGTTGGGCTGATATCGTTGGCTTTTATTACTAGGAGATTTGCAGGGTTTGATAATATAAATAAAAAGTGGCCGTGGAACTCCTGATATAAACAAAATAAGTCCATTGAGTGTGTGTGTCTCATTTGTTATATTTTACATACACTCTGTATCAAAATGATTTCCAGGACTACATAGTGGAGCTGGAGGCCATGGGAGCAACTCGTCGGAACACTCTCCATGATAAATACGACAGAAGACGCAGAGCGAACCTACATCTCTGCATAATGCCAAAGAGTCAAGTTGTTTCGAAATAGCTTGGTTGTCAACGATTCGAACCGCTCTACGCTGAATGCGATCAAGAGGAAGAAGCTGGTACTGGGGAGCTCCGGCCCAGAGATGAGAACAGTACTCCATGTGAAGCCGAATTTGTGCCTTATAAAGTTGAAGGCGATGGGCCGGCAAAAAATACTGTCTCGCTCTGCTGAGTACACCGAGCTTTTTAGAAGCTAATTTAGCCTGCCTTCCAATTGACCGCGAAACTGAACGTAATTCGATATGTCGACTCCCAGGATTCCAACACAAGCTGAGGTTGTTAGGAGAGTATCCTCAAATCGAGGTGATACGACAAAGGGTGTCTTTATTGCGGTGAACACGCAAAGCTGTGTTTTCTTGGGGTTAAAAGTGACCAGGTGTTGATGACCCCATTCAGAGACATCGGTAAGTCGAATCTCAACTTCAGACACAAGCTTGTTTCGGCACTCTTCGACGTGTTCCCGAGAAATACCGCTTCGTCCCGAGTATGTAGCATCACCAGTACTGTCATCCGCATAGCAATGTATGTTGCGAATTCGCATCATGTCATTGATGTGCAGAAGAAACGGAGTCGGTGAAAGCACGCAGCCCTGGGGAACACCAGCATTGACAGATTTAAGGTCGGAGCACGCACCGTCGACAACGACCTTGATGCTCCGGTCAGCCAAAAAACTGGTGATCCACTTGCATAATTTCCCGGGAAGCCCATAGGAAGGCAGCTTCGCGAGAAGCGCTTTGTGCCATAGCCGATCAAAAGCCTTCGCTATGTCCAAACTAATCGGTCGCTAATCAGCTGGTGCTCTTCTAAATACTTGAGGAGCTGAGAGTTGATGATTGTCTCCATAATTTTCAGAACAAGGAGATTATGGCTATGGGCCGATAGTTAGACGGATTAGAGCGATCTCCTTTTTTAGGGATGGGATGCATCAAAGCTGTCTTCCATGAATTCGGTACCACGCCGAGTGAGTAGGAGAGCCGGAATAGGCGTGTTAATACTGGCGCCAACTCTGGAGCAAATGATTTAAGTACAATCGGAGAAATGCCATCCGGTCCACTCGACTTGTGGATGTCCAAGGAAAGTAGTGCTTTACGCACAGATGACTGCCGAAATTGTAGTTCTGGCATGGAACTATCACACTGCGGGATGGTAGGCGGTGCGTTCCCTTGGTCATCCAGAGTCGAGTTGGCCGCAAAGAAGGAGCCCAGGAGATCGGCCTTCTCCTTTGCGGTATGGGCCAAAGAGTCATCGTCATGGAAGAGAGGGCTGTGAGAAATTCCCTGAGACAGCTTTGGCGAGAGACCAGAACGCACGGGTCCCTGAAGGAAGGCGAACTAATTTCTCGCCAATTCTGCCTATGTGTTCAGATTTTGCCTTCGCAATAGCTCTTTTGAAGTACCTCGAGGCGGAATTGTACTCCTTACGTAATGCGCTGGTTTTTTCATCACAAGATGCGGACGCAGCAGCCCAAGCCCGATAGCACTCCTGCTTTCGGCGTGAAGCCGTTTTACAGGAGCGACCAAACCAAGGCTGAGACTTACCACCAATTGGTACCGCAGAAAATGGAATGAAAAGTTCCATGCCCTGCAGCACCACATCAGCAATAGAGTCATGTTACTGGCATTTACTCACAGAAATATCGAGTTATGCTTTTCATCTCATTCGGTACGATAATACAGTACAAAATGGCTTATTTATATTTTTTCACGATGTAATATATCTACAAATGTATGATAGGTACTTTTGACAGTAATAGGAGCGTTAACTCACATGCGTGACGACGCGCGGCTGTGTGGCTCTTAACGCCAGGAACCCGAGTCGCTCCTTGAACTAGCTCGGTGAGGTTTAACGCTATAGCGAGTTTACGCATCTCTCTCCCAACGAGTTCAGTGCACTGGTATGGGTATAGCCACTCCTGGTGGTGGATTTTCGTTACAAGGGGTACAACGTTTTTGCTCAATGGTAATGTGTAGATTAAAACCTATAAACTCGTAAATTACTCAGTTTAATTGTAATAAGCATTATTTTCAGATTTAATACAATGATTGTGAAAATATTTCATAACTTTGAGTTTTTTTTAATTTCTTTCAAATATTGCTTTGATTACGTAAAGCTTAGGAATTATATTCTTGGAATCAATTATTTGTAAATGAGTTGGGCGTTATTTCAAGCCTTAAAATTGCCATTTCTCCGAAGAATAAATAAAATTCATAATACTCTTAAAAGAGCTCGTTTTATATAGTTTTTGTTACTGGCAATTTTGTTATAAATCAACTTAAAAATCACACAGACTTTTATTGCAAAATAGCATGAACTAATTGCTGCCCTGTTGACAGCCAGTAAAATGTCGATCCTGAGTCAGGGAAACTTTACATTAAGGTGTTAATTAAAAAAATCAAATTCAGAATGTTTTCAGCCTCGTGAAGTAGCATATTAATTTTGTCAGTTTTGTTATTATAAAAAATATTTAAGCATGGTAAATGTATAATAAAATGTTTAATAAAAATCGTTTTAGAGCGTGACATTTGATCGAAATTACAAACACGTTAACAATAAAGTAACAGAGACTTCAACTTTTATTTTGTGATTTGCACTCGACGGGTTCCGTAGTGCTATAACACTACTGTTGTTTTACTTAAAAACTCTACGATACAACGAATATTTTAATTTAAATATCCTGGACATTTCTTAGCTCCCGACCTCAAAGACAATGAAGACGTAGAAAGAGAGCGGAGGGCGTTGTTGGTTAGGGCGAACATGCTGACTCGCAGATTTGCACGTTGTTTGCAAGCAGTAGAAATTACTCTATTTGAAGGTTTTTGTACGAGGGTGGATTGAAAAGTACTCGGCCTAACACAGATCCATTCAATTCTAAATAACCACATTTTACGCGTGCAGTCTATGGGCTAGATATTCGCAAAATACGTATAATGCTCTCCGAGTACAATATAATACTGCATTCAGGATGCTGTTAGGGTTGAATCGCTATTGTAGTGCTTCTGGAACGTTTACGGCACCCTGAGTAAATTGTTTTCATGCAACAATGCGCAAAAAAAGGGCATCCCTTGTGAGCCTCTACACGACCTAAGTTATTTTTTTGGGTATAATTATTTTTTCTCTGAAATTATCTTATTAAATTTGAAATATTTTTTTTTTTTTTGAGATTTGTAAATAATTAAAAATGAAGCATCTTCAGTGTCATCATTTTAAGTTGTGAATTTTAACAGAAAGCTTTATTTAAGAAGCTCAATATACTTCGTCATTCAAGTTCAATTTTCCTTCTATTTTTGGGCTTTTTATACGTTTATGAGAAGTTACGTATGAATCTCATATTTTTTACGCATTTTTGTGAAAATAATTCATACGTAAAATGGCAGTATATTGATTTTTTGAAAAGCCGTATATTTTAGAACAATGATCGATTTTGATCTTTCGAATGACATTCAATTCAATTTTGAGACCTAAAATATTGCTTTAGCTACATAATCGATAGTTTGAAAAATTTCGAAGCAATGTTGTTAAAATTTATTTAAAAAATATCGTCATTAATAAATCCCAAACTAACAGATTTTGGTCAAATTAACGGTATTTGATGCAGTTTTTAAAAGAGAAAATTTTCTATTTTGAGAAACTAAAAATTACACCCCCAGGTCAAAAATAAAAAAAGAGTGTGGAGCGAAAAAACATGGTTTTTTTTCGCTCCACACTCTTGAAAATGGCATGATTTTTTATTTCATTTTCTTCACGAATCACCGAAAATAATCACATTACGTAAATCATTTGATGTGCAAATACAAATAGTTTTACGATTTCTTTGGACACGGGGAGATATTTTAGCCACATTTTGGTGCGGAATCTTAAAAAATGTTTCTTTATCATATTATTTCTCGGGTGCCCGTAGGCTGAGTAATAATGAAATCAAATAAGGGATGGGTAATATTACAGATTAAAATAAACAAAAACTGAAAATTATATTTAAAAGTTTCTAAGAACAAAAGGTATTAACTATAAATCCAGGCTCTTATTGAAGATTAGACTTTCCTGTCAGGCAGTTCGTAAAAATTTTACAAGTATCGTTAATGATAAAAATAAATTGCATAACTTTACATCCCTAGTCATGAGGTACTGACAGATGTCAACCTCATACAAGCAACTGTCACCCGCACCATGCTACAGCGCAAATAGTGTTAGAGAGAATAAGTGTTCTGTGAAGGTAGTTTGGGCATTAATTTTTGTACGATCGAGTGCATTCATCCGGGAGGTACATAAAAGTTAATTTGGAGTTTTAGAGCCATCTAACACAGTAGAGTAAATGCACATGAGCATTCCGGCGAAGGCGAATAAGAAGCCAATTAAGCTTAGTTCGATACTCAGACACGTGATCGTATTGTTACGTACTCGGGTTCGCAATTGTAGGAAAACACCACTTATATTAAATCCGTGTATTTACACAGCACAACACAACGTAATACTAAAATACACTTTACACAATAGTCACTTGCTGTACTATCACTGAACTTAGAACACTACACAATAAAACACTTCTCGCTTCGCACTAGTCACTTGATGTATCGCTCTCGATTGCTTGATAAAAACTGACTTGTGTTTGTCAACATCTCTGTATGTATAGGCAGGGGAAAGACCTAGCTGGATCCAGAAAAATCTAAATGTATCGGGAAACAATGAATCACTTCTTATCGTAAACATGTTATGAGTCATAAATCCTAGTACACGCTACTTTCAACCTTATGCCATATCCCACAAAGTCCATTATGGCATAGCCCACGTCAACTATTTGTTTGTCAATAGGAGTAGCTATCTCTTTCTTTTATTTCTAGATAATTACCGCGCGCGTGCTCCAACTCCACACGCTTCTAGATTATTCGTAACACTACCCCCCTCTTAGTTATGTTCGTCCCGAACATCATTACTTCCATTATAGATAGCTAATCGATCAACATGAACAATCTTCATGGTCCCTCTTGGTTGCTTCTGCACTCGGTAGGTTACGTCATTGATCCGTGTGATTACTTTGTATGGCCCATCCCAACGTCGCTGTAACTTAGGTGATTTTCCTTTTCTTCGAACCGGATTATGCAGCCAAACAAGAGATCCTTCCTGAAAACCTCGATGATTGGCGTTTCGGTCGTATCTGGTCTTCATCCGCTTACTTGATTCCAATGCATTTTCACTTATTAACGAGTGTATATCGCGTAACCTCTCACGAATGTCTTCAACATGTTCCGGTATACTTAATTGGGTCTCTGCATTCGGTGGTGGGCCTCCAGTCATTAAGTCTGCTGGTATACGTAACTGTCTGCCGAAGTTGGCATAGGCTGGCGTCACTTTTATGCTTTCGTGTTCCGCTGTTCGGTAAGCCAGTAAGAACAGAGGTATGTATTTATCCCAGTCCTTTTGGTGATCTTCTACCAGCTTGGCTAAGTGTCTTTCCAAAGTTTGGTTAAATCGTTCGACCATTCCATCAGATTGCGGGTGATAAGGTGTAGTTCTTGTTTTGTACACTCCTAATAATTTACACATTTCCTGGAATACATTAGATTCAAAGTTTCTGCCTTGGTCTGAATGAATCTCCAGCGGAACGCCAAATCTGCATATCACCTCATTGACTAATTTCTCAGCAACCGTCGTGGCTTCCTGATTAGGGATTGCGAACACCTCCGGCCATTTCGTGAAGTAATCCATCACGACCATAAAATACTTGTTTCCGTTATCTGTCTTAGGAAATGGCCCAGCCACGTCAATCGCTATCCTTTCCCAGGGGGCTCCCACGTTATATAGTCTAAGGTTGCCTCGGCTTCTAACCTGCGGTCCTTTCACTGCTGAGCATGACGTACATTTTCGCCACCAATTCTCGACATCTTCTCGGCAATTCAGCCAGTAAAAACGCTCTCGTACCTTTACCAATGTTCGTCGTACTCCAAGATGTCCTCCAGAAACCCCATCATGCAACTCACGTAGTACGTCCTTGATAAGTTTCCTTGGCACGACCAACTGTAGATGATGTTCTCTTCCTGAAGGTTTTTCCTATTTGCGGTACAGTAAGCCGTTTTGCAACACAAGGCTTTCCCACTGCGCCCAATAACTTTTCGTAATGGCGCTGAAGGGAGCCAGCTCCTGCCATTCGGGCTTTCCCGTGTCTTGCTTCTTCCAATCTATTAGAGGCCGCAAATCTCTATCTTCGTACTGGGCCTCACGCATCTCATCGGTTTCCCACCTGTCATCTGTAGGCTTAGCTCGCAAGACATGAATCCTTTCCTTCGTCTCCATCCTTACACAAGGTTTGCCGTCATCCGTACATGGTCGTCGTGATAATGCATTTGAGTGAGAGTTTCCACTAAGCTGTACTGTATTCCTCGATCTCAGGTAACCATTGCTAGCCGCTTCTGATCGCACTACAGTTCCTGTGGCTCTGGTGTCCCGCGTTGAGCTGCAGTTCTTGCCATTAACCAATCCTTTAATGGATAAACTGTTGCGTTCGCTCACCTGAGGTACGACAGCTTTTGGGGTTGTTTCTCGTCCAGCCAGCACCTGCCGTTTGCTCCTGGCTGTTACTCGCTTCTCTGCTGGTTCAACAGGCTGTTTGACGTGCCTGCTCTCTTCAGCTGCTGAGTTTCCTCCCGCTTGCTGTCACCAATTCATTGAACCTGTAGGCATAGGTTTGGCTGGGCAGCTAACTCTAATATGCCCACGTTCACCGCAGGAGTAGCACATGGGGCCCAGCCTCCTAGGTTCCGCTGCCTTTACTCGAGCCACAACTTCTGTAACCTCGCGTCCCTTATATGCGCGCGGTTCGTGGCGAACGGCTTCTACCTCTAGCGCATGAGCCAAAGCCTCCTTCATCGTCACGTGGTGCTGAAGGCGAACAGCAGCACGCACTTCCAGATCTCTAATTCCATCAATAAACGCCTGGACGATGGTGTTATTCACTGTGTGAGCGTCGGCTGAAGGATACGCCTTCCTCACAAGCTTCTCAATTTCCACGGCCCATTGTTGAAGTCCCTCGCCGCTCCTCTGTACACGGTCCTTTAATTGGGCACGGAAAACATGCTCCAAGTGACGCTCACCGTAGCGAGCTTCCAATGCCTCCATCAAATCAGCGAACTGATATTCTTTAGGCATTGCATCCAACACAGAGAGCGCCTGTCCCCGCAACGCCGTACTTAGAGCTGTTAAGCAATGTTCGTCTGTCCAACCACTGGCCTTCGCTGCTATTTCAAACTGAGTGCGGTACGCACTCCATGACGTAAGACCGTTATAAGTGAGTACCTTTACCCGAGGACCCACCCGGTGAGAGCAGCTTGTAATGGCAGCACCCGACTTAACTCCCGTGATCTTCATTTTCATGACCTCCCTTTCCAGTTGGTCCACGTTTTCACTTATTTTGTCGCAGCTGGCCTCCAAGTGGTCAACCCTCTTCTCAACACTCTTCATGTCGCGCTTGACGAGGCCCACATCTCTTTTTAACTGGTCTTGCTGCGCCAAGATAACTGACAATTTATTATCAAAACCAGTTAAATGTTCCTTGATCTGTTCCCGTAGCGTTTGTTGTCGCTCTTCTTGTAGCTGTTGATGTTGCTGAAGTTGTTGCTGAAGTTGTTCTTGCAGTTTTTGTTGTTGCTGTTGCTGTTCCTGTCGCTGTTGCTGAATAGCTGCCAGTATGACAGAAAGATCAGCAGGGGCTGAGCTCGATGCTAACGACGTGCTGGCAACACTTACGGGTTCCTCACCTGCACGCATCTCAGTGTCCTCTGACACCCTCTGTGTCTCAGCTTGAGACCTGGTGGTAACACCTTCCTTCGGAATAAGTGGCATTTCACAATTTCACTTCCGACACCAGTTGTTACGTACTCGGGTTCGCAATTGTAGGAAAACACCACTTATATTAAATCCGTGTATTTACACAGCACAACACAACGTAATACTAAAATACACTTTACACAATAGTCACTTGCTGTACTATCACTGAACTTAGAACACTACACAATAAAACACTTCTCGCTTCGCACTAGTCACTTGATGTATCGCTCTCGATTGCTTGATAAAAACTGACTTGTGTTTGTCAACATCTCTGTATTTATAGGCAGGGGAAAGACCTAGCTGGATCCAGAAAAATCTAAATGTATCGGGAAACAATGAATCACTTCTTATCGTAAACATGTTATAAGTCATAAATCCTAGTACACGCTAATTTCAACCTTATGCCATATCCCACAAAGTCCATTATGGCATAGCCCACGTCAACTATTTGTTTGTCAATAGGAGTAGCTATCTCTTTCTTTTATTTCTAGATAATTACCGCGCGCGTGCTCCAACTCCACACGCTTCTAGATTATTCGTAACAGTATTTACGCAGCCCGAATATGAACCGAATACATAAAAACGTAAATAATGCTTCACCCATTATTACAGATGTATTACATACTAGAACTATTCAAATGTTAAAAAATATTTGTTTCGAAAACGTTGGCATGTAATGAATTGTTACGTTGCCTTATCATTAAAAAAAGCAATTAATCCGAATAAATTATATACTACCAATTATTGAGAATACTTTTAAATACTAATCATTCTTAAACAATTCCATATAACTATCACCAAAATCATTTTAATGAAAGCTCATATTAAAACTTTTATTTGTTGTAAAGATTGAGAATCACAGTCATAATTGTCTGGCTGTCATCACGTCAACTTAATATAAACTTGATCAAAATAGATTTTAATTACGGCACCAACGAGACGTTAATTAAATAAGATATTTTAAAATTTACAAAGATTAATGAGATAACAGAATCTAATAAGTTTTAATTACTGATCTATAATTAACCTTGCCTTTCTTCTTATTACACTTTGCGCTAGTGTTGAAAGGTGAACATTAAAAGTTTTTACAACAAACTCCCACTTCTACTGTGAGTAGGTAAGGAAATCCCTCACCCGATCATTAAAAGCATTATTTGTCAGCTTACAACGATCATAATATATTGTGTAATTATTTTTTAATATGTCGTATTGCCCACTTGAAATTAGAATCAAAGTACAAAAAATATAGTGTTAAATAATAATTTTATTATATTTTCACATTATCGCGGATGAATGAATCAAATTTGTTATGATATTTTATACATTTACATCAAAGAACTCTATCTATTTTTGTGTTATAGCACTCACCCCGTGCTTGGGAATCTGGAAAAAACCTTAAATCCCGCGTGTCGATATTTTTCTTTGCTGTTTTTAAGGTTTTTCCAAAGAACTCTATCTCCTACAAGCGTATATATATATATATATATATATATATATATATATATATATATATATATATATATATATATATCTCACAAATCAACAAATGAGTGGAACTACCTAACCTTCGGTTCACTCTGCCTATCCTGAAGGAAGGTAATATTGATGGTATATTTTTTATTCATCAAATTATTATTTATCGAAAAATAATGACTACGAAATCCAAATTTATCACAAAATTCTTTTAAATCAAGCGTAAAATATCTTTAACGAAACATTTCGACAGCATGGCGGGAAAAGTAAACGCTAACATGACATCTGTCAATTTTAAAAGCAGTCGGCAAAACGATTCCTACGCTGAAAATTCAGAATTCATCGTTAAAAATAAAAATATATATGTACTGTTTTCTCTAAATATATATTTGGCGGGAAGCTGAAATATATGACAAATTTACACATTTCTTTACCCCATGTTGGTCCGGGTTCCCTTTGAAGATTAGGTTGTCTGCCGTTCTGCCAGGTAGTTTGTAAGAGACAAACGATAGGCTATGCGAGTCACTACCATCGTGGCTACTAGGTGGTAGAGTTCTGCATTGTCTCGCCCGGGTCTGGTATCACCGCCTCAACTATTCCTGCCGCAACAGCATCAGTTCTTTTTACTGTCATGGTCCGGTTTAGAGGATAAGGTAGCCGGTAAACTTATTAAGCCGGTAAGCATGTGGCAATATGTAAAACTAGCTGTTGCCAGCGACTTCGTCCGTGCGGAGTTCGTTTACTCAGCACTGCCCCTCCCCCGTAGGTAATAGCGTGATAATATGTAGCCTACATGTTGACCCGACCTATTAGTAATATTCATACAAAATTTGAAGTAAATCCATGCAGTACTTTTTGAGTTTACCCCGGACATACATACAGACAAACAGACAGACATACAAAAATTCTAAAAACTATATTTTTGGCTTCGATATCGATTGTAGATCACGCCCCAAGTATTCTTTTAAAGAAATATTCAATGTACAGTTTTGACTTTCCTACGATTTTATTATATGTATAGATATAGATGTGGCAAATATATGAAATAAAATGTTTGTTCAATTATCTTTTTAAAATAGCTCAGAATGAGAAGTATTTAGTTTGTCAATGTGTTGAAAAGAAATAACCATCGCCTATAGCACCAATCCTGTTAATAGTCATCATGCGTAAGGTGTTTATTCATGCTCGGTTTCTATATCAGTAAAACAACTCATTACAGTAAAGAGTTATAATGAGGTTAGGCCAGAACAGACCAGACTAAACTAAACTAAATACCTAAAAATATTCATTCAACTCTAAAAATCAAATCTACCCACATTATTTAGTTCAGTTCAGAGTTAATTGAGTGAAGTTCGAAACGTGTGCAGTTCTGATTTTATAAATTGTTTTAACAAAGCAATCGGACATACTTTCTGCAAGTGGAGCAAATCTGTATATTTTTTCTATGGAGCAAGTCGGGCAGCGTGCCGTCATTAGGTACTTTCATAAGAAGGGGCTATCACCAAAAGCCATCCACGATGATAAGGTTTTTTCATTAGGGGATTCTGTTCTGTCTTATTCATCCGTCAAAAAATGGGTAGCAGAATTCAAGCGTGGCAGAGACAATGTGAAATATGAATCACGATCCGATTTCAAATCCGATCTGGCCTTCGACGTCCACTACTGACGAAAATATTAAAAAATTACTTGATTTAATTATGGGAGACCGCAGATTAAAAATTAGAAAGATAGCCGAGATTATAGGCATCTCTTAAGAACGAACTCAAAATATCATAGTCAACGAATTGGGTTTCCATAAAGTGCCTTCGAAGTGGGTTCCGCGACTGCTTTCAGTTGAACAAAAAAGGATGCGATTGACTATTTCACGTGACTGTTTGGAGTTATTAGAAGTCAATGCAGATGATTTTTTGAATCGTTTTGTTACATTGGACGAAACATAGGTTCCCTACTGTACGCCAGAAACAAAACAACAATCAAAACAGTGGAGAACACCTGGTTCACCACCCCCCAAAAAGGCTAAGGCACTTTTGTCTGCAAATAAGGTAATGGCTTCAGTATTCTGGGACTCGAAGGGTGTGATTATGATTAATTATCTTAAAAGGGGTCAGACTATAAACTGATTACTACTGTGTCTTACTACGTTGTTTATGAGAGGAAATAAAAGAAAAACGTCGAGGAATGCTCAGAAGAAAAGTCCTGTTTCATTAAGATAACGCCCGTGTTCACACGTCTGTGCAATCAATGAATGAAATCCACAATTGTGGCTTTTGACTATTACCGCATCCGCCTTATTCACCTGATCTGGCACCGCCAGACTTCTTTCTGTTCTGTAACCTAAAAAAGCACTTGGCAGGTCAAAGATTTTCGACAAACGACGAAGTCAAAACAGCAGTAGACGCATATTTTGAGTCTAAGGAAGAATCATTTTTTTTTCAACGATCTAAATGCTTTTGGAGATGGCAAAAGTGCATCGAACTTGATGGTGATTAAGTAAAAAATAGAAATATAACTGATTTAGTATGTGTTTATTTTCTTGGTTAGGCCGAATACTTTTCAGTTTCGTCATGATTTAAGACTTTCAGAAATATGATTGTGTATATTAATAGGCATACAATACACATTTTTTTATAAAAATATTTAGTTTTTGATTAGGCACATATAATTTTTAACCATTTCTAAAATGCTGGTACCCAGTAGAAGTCACTGAGTAGTGGGTACTATTATTTTAGGAATATTAGCTTTTGTTTTAAATAACTTTTAATGTTTTTTTACAAATGCACAAACCTCTAAAATATAAAAATATGGTAAAGGAAATCCCCTAAGAGTCTTAAAAAGTGGTTTCCAGGAATGTAACTGTTTCACACCACATGTTGCTCGAATACATTTCTCCTTGGGACTCTAAAACTTCGTACCAATTTAACAAAGTCTTTCACTTTCTACCAACATTTTCTACGAAACGTGAGCTAAAACTGTTCCTATAAATGTCAAATTACCAAATGCCCTAACAAATTTTGGAATGCCTCGTTATTATTAAATTGGTTGTTAATGGTAACTGCTACGAATGACGATTCGTTGTGATAGGAACCTGACATTATTCTCACATGCATTTTACTGACATGATACTCTACCCTCCAAACCTGAACATGATAGGCAATGGCGTTATTACGCCAGATGGAGGAAGGGCAATGATATCAAAAAGCGAGGTATTCTGGCGTATTCTGGGCGAGGCATTCCAAAACTCTAATACCTATAAAAGATAGGTTTAATGACAATATATAGTGGTGTACCTATTGCGTCCCGCTGTGCACTACTACCGATATTGCTTGTTTCCTTGCTTGTTTCATGTGATAGCAGGAACCCACAGATTAACGTATTTGACAAGGTAAGAGATTGCTTTCATATCACCTACAAATGCCAAGCTGTCACTGAAATTTCGCTTTTCAAGATAACATTCAAAAACTATCAATAACAAGCTTGCTCGACCAGGGATCGCACTTCATCCGGGGACCCCCAGAGTTTTGATCTGAGCTAAATAGGCTAGCTAGTGGTTACACTAGACCACGTGGTACTTTATTTAAAGTACAATCACGAGGAATAATATGTAACACACAGAAAAATACTTGTCCATTTAAAACGAAAAGTTAGTATCGGAACCTAAATACGAATATAAAAACGAATATTATAATAATTGTGAATTCATTGTTTTAATTCATTGATATAAAAAACCGAAGATGCACAGTCTCGAACAAAACTGACACTCAAAAGTGTCCCTAATTTCATTTAAATAGTTATAGATATGGCAAAAACATATGTTTTTGCATATCCAACCTTAAGCGCAAGATTTATAGTTGTTTTTACAAAGCACTGCACGAAAAGAAATAAAACTGACAGTGTCGCACCGACGCGATTCTATTTGAAATGAGAGCACAATTTGAAATTGTGCGCTCATTTTTGGAGGACGTTTTTGATACACTGATTGTTTATCTTGGGTTTTTTATATCAATGTTTTAATTCAATAAGTGACTTAACCAGAAACGCTTGTGGAACTAGAACATTTATTAAATAATCGTAATACCTACCACTGAACCCTATAGAAAACGAAAACGGACCACAAACCTGACGCCATAAGCCGTATAATTATTGATGAGATTGAAAATAATAAGTCGCCCCAAGCCCTACTATTCATTTTAATCATTCTATAATGAATGGTATGCAATAATATGACCATAACTTTCATTCTTGAAGGAACTATACAGAGTTGAGTTGGTTCAAAAATACCTATATTTTATTGCGAAATTTATTTAAAATACATTTGTACTCTTTTAGAATAAATATAAATAATAATAGCATGTCAGTGGACAAATTACACGAATTGATTTAACCCTAAAGTAAGTAAATTGCTTGTGATATGAGTTTTAGTCAACAATACTAATATAATGAGACACATACATATTTATTAGTTATTTTAATTAAATATTACTCATGTAATTTCGAAACAATTTAAAAAATTATCTCTTGTTGTCAGATCGAACACAACCAAGCCTCGGATGACTAAGAAAATGGGGGTTTCATCATAATTCCTGCTGCTGTACAATCTCATATTCTGCTATAAAAAAAACCTATAACGCCAACCGAAAAATCATTTTTGAGCGTGGCACAGCAGGATCTGAAACAGGATCTAAAATGCAATGACATTTCCGTGACTGAGATGTGAAGCATTTACATACAACCTCTTTACACTCTAGTTTAGTGGCATAGCCGATGACGGTCACACAAGGACGTGTATAATATTACCACTATACACGTCATTGCGGTCACAGTAGATACTAGAGAAAATAAGACATGACAATGCTGTCATAGAATTTTACCTACTTTTGGTAGTGTTAACATTGATGTTCAAATACAATAAACGGGCATTTAAGGAAACCTGTGGCCAGATGGCAATTGAAATAATCGGCAATTGAATTGAAGTCGGCGACGAGTGCAAACGTAAATCGTAATTTTCAACAAAATTGTTTTTTTTTAATGTAAATAGAAAAGCTCATATGACATTACTTGAAGATATCCAGAAGTATCTTCACGCCCGTATCCCCGAAGGTGTAAGCAGAGATACAAGAAGTGCACCCACGATTAGCTGAAAATACTTGGTCCCACAAATGTGATAGGTGACAAGGCCTATCGCCAGCCGGGCACTGTCCAATCTCGGGCAACATTGGTTTTTATTAGAACAGTGAAAAAATACATTTTTTTAATTGCCCTACCGGCGAATTGGCCTCGGACCTAATGTGGTCAACGCCAACACCGGACCACTAGACCACAGAGGCGTTTAACACACCCAAATCTAGTATAACTACGTATGAATATAATCAGTGAATTAGTAACAAAATAGTCCCTAATTTATAATAAAACATAATAAATAAAAACACCTTCTGTACGCCAACGATACAGTGTATAACAAATCTGTCTAATTATCAAAGATATTAGTTGGTATCTTAAGCTTAAGATCCATATGTTATAAATATTGATAAGTAATTTTTCCCGATTAAGATCATCTTAAATGATATTTTTAAATATTGTATTGCGACATTGGATTGCTAACAAAAATATTTGCTCAATTTTAGGGAAATTCAGTAAATCCATACTAATATTATAAATGGGAAAGTGTATCTGTGTATTTGTTCGTCCGTCTTTTGCGACAAAACGGAGCGACGAATTGACGTGATTTTTTAAGTGGAGATAGTTGAAGGGATGGCGAGTGACATAGGCTTTTTGTCGCTTTCTAACACCCTACTTCTTCCCGCGAAGAGAAGCCGCGGGCAAAAGCTAGTATTTATATAAATATAAATATTTGAAATATAAATAAAATAATATTTTTATTTTAATAAATAAAAATGCGTGAAAGTCGTGAAACACTCAGTTGTAACGATGTATTTTATTTTCCCCATTTTTTATTTTGCTCCCCCTCTCCACACTTTCATATCTTTCATAAATTTGAAATTAATTATATTTGCTACTAGCTGACCCGGCAAACATTGTTCTGCCTTTTTAAATACTCTTAATTTTTTCTATATTTTCTCACCTTTTAAATTACTTAAAAAATCGAACCTTCTCTGTGAAAATAGATAGTACTTTCAGTGATCCAATTTTAGTAACCGAAGGCACAGCGCAAGGTTCAGTACTAGGTCCATTATTTGACATACGTTAACAACATGAACAAGGCCATAAAAAATTGCACATGCTACCAGTTCGCCGATGATACCTGCCTGGTGATGGCTGCAAAAAATCCCCAAACTGACGCCTCTCTTTTGCAATCAGATTTAGATGCCCTCGCGAAATGGTGTCTTGATGCTGGTTTAGTTATAAATGTAAAAAAACTAAGTTATTAATAATTAAATCCCCATATATAAAGAGTTCCCCTTTGTTGCTCACAACTTTGTTGCTCACAATCACAACTGCCTCCACTCTGCTGGGGGGCCATGTAAATGTCTGCCCATAGATATTGTTGACAGACATACCTATCTTGGTTTAATTGTAGATCAGAAATTCAACTGGAGCCATCATATAGATCGTGTTTGTGATAAACTGAGGCAATTCCTAGCGAATATTACCATCCATAAAAAACGCATTCCATATAAAGTCAAGTTAATGCTGTACTACGCTCTCGGTAATTCTAAAAAAAAAAAAAACAGTAGCAGTCGTGGGACTGCCGATAGAAGTGAAAACGGAACTATTAAGTTGAGAGTAATTAAAACTATATGCAAAACATAGCTATAGATATACTATTATCATTAGCATGTCGGTGACGCGAACCGAGGATTTTACCCTCTACCAAAACGCTCAACGCGCCTAAAGAAGTTTTCACTTCAAAAAAGACAAGCCCGCTGAGTTTCTTCCGCCGGATCTTCTCAGTGTGTGGCCGCGTTTCCGATCCGGTAGTAACTCAAAAAATGTTGACTCGTCAAAAGTGCCTGTAAAGGATAATTTGAATAAAAATGTTTTGACTTTGACTTTGACTTTGGACAACGAAGTAATCCTACAAGGGTTCCGTTTTTACCAAGTACGTTACGTTTTTTCTGTACCGTAGTACAGAACTTTTTTTAAATTTTTTTTAATATTACTTGGACAGGCAAACTCGCAGACGTGCCATCTATTGATAAGTAGTCGATGTCGCCAGTGAACATAATATACTAGTTTACCTGGAACTGGCCCAGGTAGCTCGGTGCCAGTAATTGCACTGCCTGTCTTGCCCTTCTCTCCGAAACCGCATTCTGCCGAGAAATAGGCAAGATGGTGGTACCCATGCGGCCGGGAGCGTGGCACAGCGCATCCCTCCCACCGGTAACTCCCTCTCTAAACATATCTATAAATTGATAAAAATATACAGAAATAAAATATTTGAACCCTAATTACGCTATTCGAAGGTACCTACCAAAACTAGTCAAACTCAAAATTCAAAAACTAATTCCATATTTTGATCAAATACATATTATTAATATTATAAATGCGAAAGTACTCTGTCTGTCTGTCTGGTAGATGATGATCTGGCACATGGGCTACTTTTATCCCGAAAAAATGAGTTGTTCCCGAAAAATTCACCAAAATCTTTTATCATGGAGTGGTGTCCGCGCTGCAGCTAGTATTATAGATGCGAAAGTAACTGTCTGGCTGTATATGTTTTTCACGCCGAAGCTAGTGAACCGATTTGATTGAAATTTGGTGCAATGATAGCATAGATATATTAGAGGGTTATATACTCAAAGTAAGTTAGTTTGAAACCGAGCTGAGTGCGCGTTTTTGGTGTCGACTGCGTCTTAAGACACTGCGAAAGGGTACCTATTTCACGCAAGTTTTTTTTTTTTTTTTTTATAGAAGAGGGGGCAAACGGACAGGAGGCTCACCTGATGGTAAGTGATTACCGCCGCCCATAGACAACCACACTACCAGAGGTCTTGTGATTGCGTTGCCGGCCTTTTAAGAATGAGTAAGCTCTTTTCTTGAAGGTCCCTAAGTCGTATCCATTTGGAAAAATTTCTGCCGATAGCTGGTTCCACAAAGGAGTGGTGCGGGGCAAAAAGTGCCTCGAGAATCGCACGGTTGTGGATTTCCAGACATCGAGATGGTAAGGATGGAACTTCGAATTTTGTCGCGATGTCCGATGGTGAAATTCGGCAGCAGGAATTAGTCCAAACAGTTCCTCGGAACATTCCCCATGGTAGAGCCGATAAAAGATGCAGAGTGATGCCACATCTCTACGTAACGCCAAAGAATCAAGCCGATTTGAAAGAGTCTCGTTGTACGGTGGTTTGGTTCCGTACAGAGTAAAATACAAGTTAAGTTCAATAAACACTTAACACTTAACACTAAACAGTAAACACTAAACACTAAACACTAAACACTAAACACTAAACACGAAACACTTAACACTTAACAAGAAACACTTAACACTTAACACTTAACACTTAACACTTAACACTTAACACTTAACACTTAACCCTTAACACTTAACACTTAACACTTAACAATTAACACTAAACACTTAACACTAAACACTAATCACTTAAAACTAAACAGACAAAAAGTACAATAATTTCGAATGATAGGAATTTTCTATATAAAAAAATATATAAAACTATTTTTCAAACATAATATATTATCAGTAAACACTAAACACTAAACACTAAACACTTAACACTAATCACTAAACACTTAACCCTTAACACTTAACACTAAACACTAAACACTAAACACTAAACACTAAACAATAATCACTTAAGATGAAACACAAAACACTTAAAACTAAACGGTAAACACTAAACACTAAACACGAAACACGAAACACGGAACACCTTAACAATAAACACTAAACACTAAACACTAAATACGAAACACTAAACACTAAACACGAAACACGAAACACGAAACACTTAACACTTAACACGAAACACGAAACACGAAACACAAAACACGAAACACGAAACACGAAACACGAAACACGAAACACGGAACACCTTAACAATAAACACTAAACACTAAACACTAAATACGAAACACTAAACACTAAACACGAAACACGAAACACGAAACACTTAACACTTAACACGAAACACGAAACACGAAACACAAAACACGAAACACGAAACACGAAACACGAAACACGAAACACGAAACACGAAACACGAAACACTTAACACTTAACACTTAACACTAAACACTAAGCACTAAACACTAAACACTAAACACTTTACACTTAACACTAAACACTTAACACTTAACACTAAACACTAATCACTAAACACTTAACTCTTAACACTAAACACTTAACACTAAACACTAAACACTAAACACTAAACACTAAATAATAATCACTTAAGATGAAACACAAAACACTTAAAACTAAACGGTAAACACTAAACACTAAACACGAAACACGAAACACGGAACACCTTAACAATAAACACTAAACACTAAACACTAAATACGAAACACTAAACACTAAACACGAAACACGAAACACGAAACACTTAACACTTAACACGAAACACGAAACACGAAACACAAAACACGAAACACGAAACACGAAACACGAAACACGAAACACGAAACACGAAACACGAAACACGAAACACTTAACACTTAACACTTAACACTAAACACTAAGCACTAAACACTAAACACTAAACACTTAACACTAAACATTTAACACTTAACACTAAACACTAATCACTAAACACTTAACTCTTAACACTAAACACTTAACACTTAACACTTAACACTTAACACTTAACACTTAACACTTAACACTAAACACTTAACACTTAACACTAAACACTTAATACTAAGCACTAAACACTTAACAGCAAACACTAAACACAACACTTAACAGTAAACAGTAAAAACTAAACACTAATCACTAAACACTTAACACTTAACACTTAACACTTAACACTAAACACTTAACACTAAACACTAATCACTTAACACTAAACAGTAAACACTACAATCTTGACAAAAAGTACAATAATTTCGAATGATAGGAATTTTCTATATAAAAAAATATAAAACTTTTTCAAACATAATATATTATCAGTAAACAGTAAACACTAAACACTAAACACTAAACACTTAACACTTACACGAAGTCGTGGGACTGCCGATAGAAGTGAAAACGGAACTATTAAGTTGAGAGTAATTAAAACTATATGCAAAACATAGCTATAGATATACTATTATCATTAGCATGTCGGTGACGCGAACCGAGGATTTTACCCTCTACCAAAACGCTCAACGCGCCTAAAGAAGTTTTCACCAAGGAAGTTATATTCTACCCGGAATGCTTACACGTACTTCAAAGTCGTTCCGAAGAGTACCACGACATGAGTGGAGTGTGTCTCTTTCTACTAAATAAAGCGCCAATCGCCATATATAAGTGTGGCCATGCGTAGTTTGCAAAATACTACTAAGTAATTCTACTAATTTAAGAAACAGTTTTTACATTGCATAAGTAATTACGTAATAATTAAAATAAGCACATTTTAGAACTCACTATGTTAATTACAATACATTTAATGCTAATTTATTTATCGACGTGTATGAATAAAAATGATTTAACGATTACCGAATATATAAAAATCTACCATTTAGATAGTTTTATTTACACTGGCAATTGCAAGAAAGGGACAACATCCACTCTTGTCGTTGTCTTGCTCAGAACATTTTTCCCTTCTGTTAAGTAAGAAACAAATGTCAACTTTATGTGTTACGGAATAAAGTACATTTTTATTTTTTAAATTTTGCTTCGTAGTAATTCCAGTTATCGTATATAAGTTCCTTGGTTTTCACTTCAAAAAATATAAATATTCAATATGGCCTCAGTAGCTATGGGCGAACTTACAAAACATATCTAGATGCTATTTACAAATTACAATTAAAAATTATTAAAACAATTGTTTCCCCTAAAATAAAAAATCAATTTTATAATGATGACATTGGGCTTTTTAACCATTGCAAAATTTTACCCGTGCATACACAAGTACAATATTTACTTTTTAAAGAAAACTTTTTTAAAAAATCTATAATAAAAGGTATTGCACATCCCGTATACACACGCGCCATGTCTAAGGAACTGGTTTGTACGCTACGTGCGAACAATGCATATGGCGAGAGGACAACCGAGTATCTTGTCCCGCGCCTCATAAACAACTTACCGCTTGAGTTACGACATAGCTTAACATATAATAATATTAAAAATAAATTAAAAAAATAAATTAAAAAACACTTCACGCGTGGAGATTTGTGAAATAAAATTAGTGAAATCAACCAGCTCTTTAATTAATCGTAATGTGTATGTATGGGTATGAGTATATATGTGTATGTATATGTATATATGTAGTTATATGTATGTGTTTATGTGTGTGAGTGTGTGTGTATGTACTACATTTATCGTGTCATTGCGCAAAGCTTAGTGACGATAGCGAATAGATGCAAATGCGGCCCCAGCATTATTGATAATTAAGGAATGTCTTCAAATAAAAAAGTGGAGTATTTTTGCCGGCCTTATTTCGTCTGCTTTATTGGCTATGAGGTTAGCCTGTTTATAACTAAAGTTCAGATTATAATGTATTGATTCCTAGGTCAAGCTATTTTTTTAAGTTTTTTTTTTCTATAGTTGTGTTGTGTATAAAAATTAATACTACGAGGTTTGCGAGAAAACTTCTTGTAGAGTGTACCCTAAAAATATATGTTTTAAGATTTTTTTTACCATTTTTATGGCATGACTAATATGTATAGATATAAATGCCAAATTACAGCTTTCTAGTACTAAGAATATCTGAACTAAGCTGCGGACGGACGGACGGACTGACGGATGGACAGTTATATGAAACTATAAGGGTTTTTTGTTTTTTCAGAACCTTATAAATCCCTAAATAGTACATAAAATTAAAACAATCTAATGGAAACAGCTTTCTAGTACTATGAATCTCTGAGCTAAGCTACGGACGAACGGACGGACAGACGGATGGACGGTCAAATGAAACTATAAGAGTTTCTTGTTGATTTCAGAACCCTATATATGCCTAAGTAATACATAAAATTCACCGACCACACAGCCCATAGACACCTAATAATAGGCGAATGACTTGTGTCAACACATCTGACTTATAGTTCCAATGTAAATGTCCACGCGCCAATGAGTAGTGATTGGGTAATCAGTGTCGACCAATCAGATGCTCTGTACATTACTATCTTTCACTGTGGCCTTGAGTTAGCCAATTACGGCGTTGCACTTCGTCTTACTTCAGCTAGTTGCCAGAATGCATTCAATACGGAAAATAAAACATTAGCCGTCTACAGGCTCTGTGGTCGGTGATAAAAAAATAAACCAACCATATGAAAACGGTTGAAAAATCAAACAATATTACATAAAATATGCGATTTCATTCGTCTAAACATTCAGCGATCAGTAAAATTATTCGTATCTGACCCTGGCACGGGTATTCAATCAGTACCAATCGAAAGAAACCAGACGATTGCTGACAAAAACGAGTAGAAACGTTAATTTCATCTGTGCAATGGGCGACCTTCAATCGCTGCAGCAATCAACTCATCCACTGTTTCGAAGATGCAGCAGTGGTTTTTCTTACACAGAAACTGATGACCTTTCAGATGAGCTTTGGATCGTTCGATAGTCCGATGGTACCAGATACCTAGGTACAAGGCGTCACTTATAATGCTGCTGCCACTTATAAGGGCCAGGATGGGGACATGCAGCACCGCATTTGCGTATAGTCCTACCCCTCCCCTATATCGAGGAACAAACGAAATTCGGTAGTCTTATCGTACTAGAAATCGATTTTTTTTTCATTCTTTTTTCTTTTTTTTAATAGCGCCACCCGGTTTTTCGCATTGCAGCATAGCCATTTCGTATTCTCCAATTAACGACGAATCTATGTATATATCATCCGGTAGTCTTATGGGACTAGGTTTTGTGTCGTGGGCTCTTAAACCATAATGTTATTAGTAGTATTTTCAATGTAATTTCCATGACCCATTAATATTCCATACATTTTTAAGAAAAAAGTGTCGAATTTTCGTATGTTCTTTAAATTTGCATAAACTTTAGAAATGTTTGTGTAATTTACTTTAATTTAGTGATTTCAAAAATACCATGGAAATCACACGGAAAACCATTTTTTGAAAGAATCACCCACAAAACAACGCATGTTTTCTCCCCTTCTCGAAAGTTAAAGAAACTTTAAAATTCCTTTTTTTGGGTATCCATTTCTTTTTTTTTTCTACCTATATCATAAAAAAATGTTGGACTTGCAAAATTTGAATTTAAAGATCTATTTTCGGGCGGCTTGCACCAAAATGCTTAAATCATTATAAGTAACTAAATACGTTTAAGGTAACAGCTTTTAAGGCGTTTTGTCATTTGCTAAACATGTTTAAAGGACTAAATGCATTTAAGCATTTTGATGCAAGCCGCCCTTAAGCATTTTATTGCAAACCGACCAGACTATTAAATTTAAACAAAAAGTATAAGTACATATGTGTTTTAATTGTTTTATTACATTTTCATGTTTCGTATTTTGAAGCTAAAAATTTTAACTCTTCTATATCGTGCCATAGATCTGCGTGGTACAAGGCTGCTGTTTCCACTTCCACTTCTGCCGCCGTTACTAGTAAAAACATAAAAATGAAAAATATGCGAAATTGTTATAGACGAACAACTACACATTTTCGAGATTTAATGTTAAAAAAAATAAACTCGTTTATCCCCAGGGTTACGAGTTTTTAACAATGTGAGTTTATTCCTGGTCTACATACTAGTAAGACTTTCGAGTTTAATCCAAATTCAACAGTAGTTCCAAGCTGTGCTAGACATTTCAGTATTTATTTAAATAATTTAAATACTGCCCCAATAGTCAAGTTGTTAGGGGACCTAACAACGATTCGAGTTACGGATTCAGTCACGACCAATTTTTATACCTGTGCGCAAGTGCGAGTTTTAGTATGTATAGTATAAAACAAATAATTTAAATGGCTTCCTGTGCAGTAAAATGTGGGAAAGTCAGCTTACACATCAAGTTACAGAAAATAATGGTTTATACTTTCACTGATATGTATTTTTTTTTTTATTTCCAACATATTACGAGCTAAGCGGATTTCAAGTTATGCTGGTTATGCATCATACTCTACTATATAATAAATAGATAATTATTTTATCCATCTCTGTTTAATGAGAACACGTGGAAGCTCCCAACGGACATTAATCATTAATTATTCAAATAAGTACTCGAGCGATCGTGTTCGACGGTGTTCGCGTAATAAAAACGCCTGTTAAAAAACGCCTGTTAAAAAACGCCTGTTAAAAAACGCCTGTAAAAAACGCCTGTTAAAAAACGCCTGTTAAAAAACGCCTGTTAAAAAAACGCCTGTTAAAAAACGCCTGTTAAAAAACGCCTGTTAAAAAACGCCTGTTAAAAAACGCCTGTTAAAAAACGCCTGTTAAAAAACGCCGGTTAAAAAACGCCTGTTAAAAAACGCCTGTTAAAAAACGCCTGTTAAAAAACGCCTGTTAAAAAACGCCTGTTAAAAAACGCCTGCTAAAAAACGCCTGCTAAAAAACGCCTGCTAAAAAACGCCTGCTAAAAAACGCCTGCTAAAAAACGCCTGCTAAAAACCGCCTGCTAAAAAACGCCTGCTAAAAAACGCCTGCTAAAAAACGCCTGCTAAAAAACGCCTGCTAAAAAACGCCTGCTAAAAAACGCCTGCTAAAAAACGCCTGTTAAAAAACGCCTGTTAAAAAACGCCTGTTAAAAAACGCCTGTTAAAAAACGCCTGTTAAAAAACGCCTGTTAAAAAACGCCTGTTAAAAAACGCCTGTTAAAAAACGCCTGCTAAAAAACGCCTGCTAAAAAACGCCTGTTAAAAAACGCCTGTTAAAAAACGCCTGCTAAAAACGCCTGCTAAAAAACGCCTGCTAAAAACGCCTGCTAAAAAACGCCTGCTAAAAAACGCCTGCTAAAAAACGCCAGTTAAAAAACGCCTGTTAAAAAACGCCTGTTAAAAAACGCCTGTTAAAAAACGCCTGTTAAAAAACGCCTGCTAAAAAACGCCTGCTAAAAAACGCCTGCTAAAAAACGCCTGCTAAAAAACGCCTGCAAAATACGCCTGCTAAAAAACGCCTGCTAAAAACGCCTGCTAAAAAACGCCTGCTAAAAAACGCCTGCTAAAAAACGCCAGTTAAAAAACGCCTGTTAAAAAACGCCTGTTAAAAAACGCCTGTTAAAAAACGCCTGTTAAAAAACGCCTGTTAAAAAACGCCTGTTAAAAAACGCCTGTTAAAAACGCCTGTTAAAAAACGCCTGTTAAAAAACGCCTGTTAAAAAACACGCCTGTTAAAAAACGCCAGTTAAAAAACGCCTGTTAAAAAACGCCTGTTAAAAAACGCCTGTTAAAAAACGCCTGTTAAAAAACGCCTGTTAAAAAACGCCTGTTAAAAAACGCCTGTTAAAAACGCCTGTTAAAAAACGCCTGTTAAAAAACGCCTGTTAAAAAACACGCCTGTTAAAAAACGCCTGTTAAAAACACGCCTGTTAAAAAAATATATATATATTAATAAATTTTAGTAATAAAGTAGTTTTATATTTAATCAATTTATTTTTAATTATTTTATAATAATTTAATTTATATTTATAAACTACTATTAACCGAGCAAGTCGATCGACCTGTGTTCGGCGGTGTTCGCCGCCCGGAAAACGCCCGGAAAACGCCCGGAAAACGCTCGGAAAACGCCCGGAAAACTCCCGGAAAACGCCCGGAAAATGCCCGGAAAACGCCCGGAAACGCCTGGAAACGCCTGGGAAACGCCTGGAAAACACCCGGAATATGCTTGGAAAACGTCCGGAAAACGCTGGAGACGCCCGGAAAACGCCCGAGAAACGCCCGGTAAACGCACGGGAATCGCCCGGAGAACGCCTGGGAAAACGCCTGGAAAACGCCTGGAAAACTCCTGGAAAACGCCTGGAAAACGCCTGGAAAACGCCTGGAAAACGCCTGGAAAACGCCTGGAAAACGCCTGGAGAACGTCTGGAGAACGCCTTTTTTTAATAGCAGAGGGGGCAAACGAGCAGGTGGAGCACCTAATGGTAAGTGATCACCGCCGCCGTGGACAACTGCAATACCAGGGGTTTTGCAGCTGCGTTGCCGGCCTTTTAAGAATGAATAAGCTAAATGAAAAAGCTAATAACACCCCCGAGGGTAATTGATTCCACAATGGAGTAGTGGGAGGCAAAAAACTGCCAACAAAAGCGCTCGGTTGTGGATTTCCAGACATCGAGGTGGTGAGGTGTGAGTGAACTTTAAATTTTGACGCGATGTCCGATGATGGAATATTTAGCTGCAGGAATTAGTCCGAATAACTCTTCGGAACACTGATACATACGGTAAAAGATACAGAGCGAACCTACATCTCTGCGTAACGCCAAAGAGTCAAGCCAATTAGAAATAGCCTGATCGTCGACGATTCGAACCGCTCTACGTTGAATGCGATCAAGAGGAAGAACCGGCACTAAGGAGCTCCGGCCCAGAGGTGAAAACAGTACTCCATGTGAGGTCGGATTTGGACCTTGTAAAGTTGAAGGCGATGGGCTGCTGAGTACGCCAAGCTTTTTAGAGGCTAGTTTAGCCTTTCCTTCCAAATGACCGCGGAACCAACCAATAAATGTACTTTAGAAATATCGAAAAGAATTCTACGTACACATGAAAAGTTTCTAAATATCCAAGAAAGTATTCCCTTACCTCACGCGCATGCGATCCTGAAAAAAGCTTAAATCAACCTGGAACTGGAAGATATCCCTTTAGACGACCTCAGCTCTACCCTGCGCAAAAGTAAGGAGATGATAGAACCAGAGAAAATATCACCGATATCAACAAAACCCAGCTGGTCCCATCCCTTTATCTGTATATCATCATAATTATAACGGGATCGGCCTACGCAGTCCATTGGCACTTGCGACGGCGACAAAAAATCATTGTCTCAGCCCCGCGTGAAGCAGAGCAACTTCAGCAGCCGCAGCCCGCAATGCGACCGCAGCAGCCATCTTCAGCGCGCCTCGAAGTAAAGCGGGGAGGAGTTATGTTGGCATAACGTTAGGTCTCTCGACCAAATACGAAGAAACTATTAGTTTAAGTACTTTTACCACCGAAGCCTGTCGACTTAACATTTTGTATTCTTTTTAAAAAAAGGCGTTTTCATACGCTCCCAACTTAACTCGCGGCGACAAATTTACATTAGTGTGTATTTGTGATATAAACATGTCATGGCTCCTTTCAGATTTGGCCATGTTGGCCCAACAAATGATCGTCCAACATCGCCGCAATTACAAGTCATTGCTATTGGATATTCCAATGCAATGCAATGTATTCACCCCGTGTTGGTCCGGGCTCCTTTGAAAAATAAACCGACAACCGTTCTGCCAGGCAGGTCGTAAGAGGCGACCGATTGGCCATACGTGTACAACTACCATCGTGACTACTAGGTGGTAGAGTCCCACAACGTTTCGTCCGGGTATTTGGTACCATGACTAAATTGTATCAACACTATTAAAATACCACTCATTATACCAAGATTGGCGTATTTAACATTGTTTATCAGGGCGAGCGAAGCGAGCCCTACACTAGGCCACTTTATATGCACTTTTGTGGTATCTGTTATTGAAAAAATATCGCACTTCGAGGTTTGAGCTTTGACGTGGTAGTTTATAATTCATGTCTAGATATGTTATCTACTATTAAAGTACCATTTTATAAACATTAAGAAAAAAATAAAAAATACATGTAATAGAATTTTATTACTACTAACGCCATCTATTATGAAATTAACGAGTTAAAACGCTAACGAGTTAAAATGTTACTTTGGCGTGGTAGATTTAATTCATTTTCATTCACTCCATTTTAATACAATATTAATCTATTAATACACTTGTACTTTTTAACTTCCTACTACGTATGTGGATAAGGAAGTTACTGATTTTGCTCCGATTTTTAAAAATCGAATTTTCACCAGATGTCCGCGTTTTGAGGTCCTAGGAACCTTTTTCGACTTTTTTCGCGATGACGTCAGTGTGTCTGTATGTATGTGTATGTATGTGTGTGTGTGTGTGCGTGTGTGTGTGTGTGTGTTCGTGTGTGTGTATGTGTGTCTGTATGTAAACATCTCATAACTTTTGAACGGCTGGACCGATCGAAATGCGGTTAATGGCATTCGATTGGATTCCACTCAACTTAGAATTCCTGAAAATTTGAACCAATTGGGCCGAAGGGATTTTGATAAAATTTTGAAAAAACCCAAAAATAAAGTTTGGTGAAACATATTTTTTTAATATAACTTCCAGATTAATGCACTGATTGAGTACAATGACTAATCAGCTATATTCTCAAAAAAAATTAAGTTTAATGCATAAATTGCATCAAATCGGTTTATCTGTTTGGAAGTAATCGTTGACGAAAATTTTGAAAAAAGTCTTTTTTTCGACATAACTTCGAAATATTTCAACCAATCATTTTTTATTAATCTACAATATTTTAGTACTAAAAAAATAACGTCGAATGCCGTTTTAAAAATTAAAATCGAATCTTATTTTCAAAAATTACAGCTTTTCAAATCAAACGTTGTGTTTAGCAAACTTACTTAATGTTTTTGAAATAACTTTCAGGCTAATGTACCGATTGACCTCAAAATCTTATCAGTTTTTCTCCTTTAAAAACTACGTCAAGTACCGTTACCTGGATAAAAATCAGTCTCTTTGTTTGGTATCTATCAAAGACGAAAATTTTTGAAAAAATGTTTTTTGAAATTGCTTCGAAACCTTTGAACCTACCGATTATTTTGCTAAAGCAATAGTTAAATTGAGTTGAATGCCATTTGAAATTTGATCAATTTGATCATCGTTTCCAAAATATACAGTTTTTTCAAAAATCAATGTACTGACATTTTTATCAAAATAAACTGCATGTATGATTGTTTCGTTGGTTCATTCGTATTTTCTTGCTATTTTTTGTGACTTAGCAATTGAGATATTTCAATATTACTTAGAACTGAAAAAAATCTATGCTTATAGTTTTTACTCTTTTGAGTTTAAAATACCTTAATTTAGCTTGAAGTTTCAGGGATGGCCTGCAAGGTCAACCGATTACAGTTTTTGGCAATATGATTATTGTGAAACAGTACAAGTGTATTAATTGATTAATATTGTATAGAGAATAATTTTCAATCTTAGCCTGAGGGTAAAAAGCTACAAAAACGTATGGTCCTGACCGTATCCCCGAAGAGGTAGGCAGAGGTACAACGTGTGCATCCACGATTAGCCGAAGATACGTCTTAGTTCCACAACGTGATAGGTGACCAGCTTATCACCAACCGGGCATTTTTCCAATCCCTGGCATCGTTGTTTTTATTAGAAAATTGAAAAAAAAAAACACTTTTGATTTGTCTGACTCGGAAATCGAACCCCGAGGGTTTCCCTGAGAGAAAAATTCGAAAAATTTATTCGCTGAGTTTCTACCGCCAATTCTTCGCACCTGCGGTAAGTCCAATATTAATCCTAAAAATTTTGAATGTTAATTAAATAAAAAAAAAATATTTCGAAAATCTATCTTATCATAGCAAAATTTTAAAGAATTTTTCTTGTAAGTTCTAAAAAAATTTGTCATAGAAACATGTTTTTTTATTTTGGTTTTATTTTCCTGCGCCTTCTAGATCAAAGCCTGGCGATGCCTTTGATGGGAATATAATGTTTGGGTAAAAATACGCTGGCTTTTTTTGGTTAGATAATTATAAATGAAGTCCATACATTAAAAGATGTAATTCTCATAAAAAATACTTTCTTTGCAATATTACTAGGTAGTATAACTTTGCGAGCCCTTATAAAGCTCTACTTTTTGCTAGTTATCAAAAAAATGATTTCTTTGTGTAATGACTAAAACAAAGTAGCTGCGTAGATGGTCGATGGTCGTGGTGGAAGCTACGCGTAACCAGAGGATGAATAGGTCCGGACCTTCAAGCCTGCCGAGACGCCGGTAACAGATATTTTCTATAACGTATGCGCACACATCAGCCCGCGGTACAAAGGAATGTTCCAGTTTGTACCCCGGGTAGGAGAGGTAGGAAGTATCAGCCGGAGAAGATATCTGTGTCTCGGTCAAGAAGAGCAAAGCTGGCTTCACCGTCTCGAGATGGTAGTGGACGGCGTTCAGGTTGGAATGAAGCCCCCTGTAATTTTGCTAATGATAGGTGAAATATTTTAAAATTGTACGGACAAGTCGTTGATAATTATTTACATAATCAAGCGTATGTACTTTATAGTACTTATAAGTTATCGTTCCTATGATCAAGAACATTCAACTGAACTGAAACTGAACAAGATCAGTGAAGTATTTCTTTTTAACGTTTAGTATTTGACCCCCTTAACCTAAATATATAACTTAAATTTAATAGTTAGCTCTTATTTTATTAATTTTTGCCATTTAAGATAATACCGGGTGACTTGGTAGACGTCACCATATAATTTATTTTTATTTGTTTATTATTGTTAGTAATACTTAGATTAATTAGTGTACAATTATAGATTGCTCCACACTAGGCAGTCTGTGGCGTGGACACATATATATAATTGTACTCTGAAAAGGGTTGTTTGTCATATTCCTAGGCCTGATGGGCTTTTGTGGTAATATTCTATAGCTGGATCACTTTATTTCTTGTTCAAGAAGTGGGTCCGGTAAATTTTCAAATTTTCAATGCAAAAGTATCTTTTTTGTCTCATTTGGCTGTTTTTACATTCTTTTTAGTTAAATATATAGTTTTAATAGCTCGTAGATACTTACAACTAGTAATTCTGGTAGAGATTTAGTTATAATAACTAAATTGCATGTTATCGGTAGCATCTGCATTGTGATTGATGACTCATTTGTTTGTGCGCTCGGCTAAGTGCACAACTAATGAGTCATCGAAAAATGCTCGTCTCTGATTGACTGAATAATTTTCAGTCACTGCTTTGTCCACTATTTGAGTACTTAACACTAACTATAAATACAAAGACATTCTTTTAGTCCATCTAGTTTCGCTCTTGTCGCTTATTTGTGAACACAGTGAAATACTTTTAATTTTATATTTACATTAGAACTATGGCTGGATTTTGTACCAATTTAGATCTTTTTGTGAAATTAAGAAGTGGTGGTGATCTGAAAAATTATGTATTTCTTTATGAAAGTATAATTTCTGTCTTGAATACCGAAGTTTCTGGAGAAGACAAAAACCTAATTAAGGAGTTCTGTAGACTTTTTTCTGTAAATCTAAATAAAAGGTGGATAGAGTCAAGTAGAAATCAAACAACTTTTATGAATCGTGTAAGTAATCGCAAGTGGATCAACTGGCCTGTTTGTAACAGTGTTGACCTGAGAAATGAGATGGGCTTTTCAGACGTAGCCTTATCTGAGCCTGTGGATATGAATTCCGAGGTTCCTACTCTTGCAGTACGTACTGCGGAAGCGGGAACATCTACAGAAATGCAGCACAGAAAACATTTCGAAGAGTTAAGTAATAAGCAAAAAAAAAGGACGTTATACTTCCATAGTAGAAGAAAATTCAGAGGAAGAGTTACAGAACTGGTACTTAACAAAATTGAAAGACAATGGCGAAACGAGTATGGCAAAAGTCATCGAATACCTTTCCAGTAATCCAGAAGCGCTATCCGAAGTACACGAGCAATTATTCAAAAATCCAAGCTTATATTCTAAGAGCCAGTGAACGGATACCTGTATGTATTTGACCAGACCTGGGTTTTTGTACATTGAGGCCCCTATACCTACCGTACATGAGATGAGGACTCACTAAGCCCAAAGTGGTGGACGCGGCGAGTGCGCAGGTAAGACAGGTATAGATTTTTGGCTATCTATAAATGCATTTGACCGCGTCTGCCGTTTTGATATTTGAAAATATATTATTATTGTTAATGGAAAATAACAATGGCAGACCATTATCAGGCGTTTAACATTGTGGCAGACAATTTTGAAAATGTTAAAAAAAAATTTTTTGAAATTGACCAGATCTGCCATCAATATATTTTATTTATTATAGTCTTAAAAACTTATATTGATCACGGCAGACGTATTCAGTGCGTACAAACATCAGCAAATAAAAAAATCTGAGATACTACCCGGTCACATGTATCCATATAGCTAACTTTCTTCTTTGTCCAATGTATTACTGTTGTACTCATTCTAGCCTATAGTATTTTTTCTCATAGCTACTACCATTAAAAAAATGTAGGATTTATACCTGAGAGGGCTCTATTATAACCCCTACCCTATGGGGTGGAGAGTTAGTACATTTGGACCTTTTACAAAATTTAATGGTGGCTCCACCTGAACCACACACACCAAACTTCCTACGAAACTAATCTCTAGTCGAAATTGAAGTGTCTACTGTCCTCTACTATCAATCATTTCTGTCACATGTTAAACTCAAAATCGATTTGAATCGATACAACGTGTGTAACGTTTCTTATCGACATATATACGATATTTTTTATGAGGTAATATACGAGGGGTATATTTCCGGAATAAAAAGATTTCAACGCTTTTTCGGTATTTAATAATAATATTAAAATCACTATTTTTATTCAACGGCATTTTGACTACACTTTTATGACTATAAACAATGTTTTGGAGATGCGTTACAAGTTAGTGCAATTGCGGATATCTGAAGGTGTATATCCTGTTAAATAAACATTCAGAGATCACTAAAGTCGCAATCACTGAATTGTATCGTGGGGCTAATTTATTTTATTTTATTTTATATCAGAGCCTCTGATACCGATATTTTAATCATAATGATTAATATGGCACACTTGAAGAATTCTAAATCTAATATTTGGATGCCTGTCAAAAGCGAATTAGATCAGCTGTTTTAATTTTTACTTAATTTATAAATTTAAAGCGTATTTAAGGAATAAAAGTACAATAAAATAAATAAAAATTGGCAAATAACGTTGTGATATAATAGATTTTAATAATAGTTTTCAAAAATTTAAGAAACAAAGTTTGTAATATTGATCGACAGTAACGGTAACCTCTTTTGAACAAAGAAGAAAGTCTCAAATCCTTGAACGGAAAACCGGGGAAGTATTAGTTATATTTTTTTTGTCTTTATTACACTTTCGTTGTATTAATAACTTTTAATATATTTCTTTTAGTACCCATAAACGTTGCAATGGATTTTACTTTTGAAAATGTTACTTTGAGAAGGAAAAATGTATCAATGTCGAACGCGTCAATCGAATCGTTTGAAACGACAACCTCAGACTACTTAGCCAGAAGTTTGCCGGATTTATCAGCCGTTAACGACAGTATCAATAAGGAATTGCAAGAAGAAATAAATTCTCTTAGGTGTCAATTAGAAAGTGCGCACAACGAAATCCAGAACTTAATATTAGAAAATAATTCTTTACGTAAAATAAACGAAGAACAATCAAAAAATATAGTAATCAATCAATCAATCAATAAATCAATGTAACAGGAAATAATGAAACATATATTAACATCACAAAAATTTATACAGAGCTTGGTGAATTGTTAGCTAAAAGTTTAATCGGCTTCCATGCGTTCACCGGATGTGATTTTAATCCCGCTTTTTTTAATAAAGGAAAGAAAAAACCTTTTACATTGCTAAAAAAAATACAGAATTCCAAGAAGCATTTGCTGCTCTTGGTGAAGAAAATTTAACAAAGGACCAACTACAAGACCTATTTAATATTATTCAACAATTTGTTTGCCAACTCTACAATGCCAAAAAATCTCAGTACGTCGATGATGGAAGATTCCAACTATTCGTCCGCAATCACAAAGTTTCAGACATCAATGAAAATTTCAGCAAAAAAGTGCAATATTTTGACGCAACCTCAATTCCACCGTGTAAGAGTGAACTTTACCAACAATTTCTGAGAGCTCATTATATTTCTATGATTTGTAAAAATGCTTACAAAAAGCAACCTACTGCTTTAAATCCATTGGATTATGGTTGGATTGAGCAGGACAACAATTTAGTCTTTAAATGGTTCGAAGGAGATCAACTTCCATCTTTTGTGAGTGACTTAATCACCGATATTCCTGGGAAGTTATTAAAAATCAATTCTTTATCGAATATGTTCGAATAAATTTACAAATTATTTATATTTTATAATTTACGTTTAATTTTACAGAATCCGATTCAATGGATGATGAAGACGAGTTCAATGATAATAACCATGGCTCGGATGATGATGATGATGAATGAAGATTAAAATCAATAAAAATATATACCTATATATATATATATATATATATATATATATATATATATATATATATATATATATATATATATATATATATATATATATATATATATATATATATATATATATATATATATATATATATATATTGATTTAGTAATGCATGCATGATTGTTTTTTGTTTATCTAACGTTTAAATTTTGTATTCAATAAATAAATGTAAAAAATAAAATACAAATTTAAATTATTTTTTGTTCTTAGCAGTATACTTTTATATTTAAGATTTTTTCGTAATGTATCTCCTTCTTTATTGTTCAACTTTTAAAAGTTTAGTATATAGACTACATGTAAAATATTAATTTCATTAAATACAGTGATTAAGTAAATTATATGAATGTAAAACTGCTATCGTAATATATATTACGATAGCAGTTTTTCATTCACTATATAGACATCTGACCGGGTAGTAAGTATCTCAGATTTTTTTGTCTGCTGATGTTTATACGCAATGAATACGTCTGCCGTTATCAATATAAGTTTTTAAGACTATAATACATAAAATATATTCATGGCAGAACTGGTCAATTAAAAAAAAAAATTTTTTTTTTTAACATTTTCAAAATTGTCTGCCACAATGTTAAACGCGTGATAATGGTTATTTTCCATTAACAATAATAATATATTTTCAAATATCAAAATAGCAGACGTGGTCAAATGCATTTATAGATAGCCAAAAATCTATACCTGTCTTATCTGCGCACTCGCCGCGTCCACCACTTTGGGCTTAGTGAGTCCTCATCTCATGTACGGCAGGTATAGGGGCCTCAATGTACAAAAAACCCAGGTCTAGTCAAATACATACAGGTATCCGTTCACTGGCTCTTAGAATATTAAGTAACATCTCTGCAGATAAGTGTTTAGCTCTTTATACATCACTTGCGCTCTCGAAATTGAAGTACTTAGCTCTTCGCCAATTTCTGAAAGAAAAAACTGTGCTGCCTTTTCATCTTATTCAAAGCTTGTAAATGCCAAGAAAAGATGTTACCCACCACAAGAGAGTATGGAGATTATGGAGGTTTGGAATTACAAATGACGGTAATACTGCGAGGCGCTTTTTTCAAGATTACAAAAGATCATCCAGAATAACGGGAATTGACGAAAATCAGATTTTCAGATTTTCCGTTATTCTACAAGCCATATCATCAGGCAAAAACATTGACTGTGAAAAATTTAGAAGATACTGTAGAGAAACAGCTGATATGTACGTGCAACGCTATTCGTGGTACTACATGCCACTTAGTGTACATAAACTTCTAATGCACGGTGCTGACATCTGTAACCACTTCAGTGTTTTGCCAATCGGTAAGTAAAAAATAAATATATTTTGATGTATTGTTCGACTCGATTGCGTTTTGTATGTACTTATTTGTTTTAGGTATCTTATTTGAAGAAGCTTCGGAAGCTCGTAATAAGGACTTCAGAAACGTCAGGAAGAGGCACACTCGTAAAACGGGTAGAATAGCAACAAACGAAGACATCATCCATGGACTTTTATTAAGCTCTGATCCCCATATATCCTACATAAGGCCTAAACTAACGAAACAGGTTCATAGTGAGTTGTTGCCTGAAGCAATTCAGTTGTTACAGATTACTGGGCCTCCCTATGACAATGAGATTGCGGAAGAAGAAGAATACCTCATAGCAGAGCCCGAAAATTTGCCGGACCCACTTCTGGAACAAGAAAAAATATGATTCAGCTTTACATTATTCCCACAAAAGCCCAACAGGGCTAGGAATATGACAAACAGCCCTTTTCAGTGCTACAATTACTTCACTATTTCTTGATCATAGGAATGATAACTTATACGTAACTGTAAAATAAATACGCTTGATTATGTAGATAATTATCTACGACTTGCCCGAACTTGCATCGAATTTAAAATATTTTACCTATCATTAACAAAATTAGCCTAAAACTTATTACGATATTTATTCAACAAAAGATAACGTGCAGGTAGTTAAAAAAATAACAGCCAATCAGAGACAATCATTTTTCGGTGACTTGTTTGTTATGCGCTTAGCCGAGCGCACAAACAGATGAGTCATCAACCACAATACAGTTGCTACCGATAACATGCAATAATAACTAAATCTCTATCAGAATTACTAGTTGTAAGTACCTATGCGCTATTAAAACTATATATTTAACTAAAAAGAATGTCAAAACAGCCAAATGACACAAAAATATACTTTGAATTTATTTAAATAGCAAAAAAATCATTCAAAATATATATTTGTTACCGAATAATTACACGCGCTGCCGCAGATGGCCGGCGCCGACTTTTTTTCATGGATAGACCCTAGCTATCATATACTCACGTCACACACCCAACATATTTGTACAATTGAAGAAAAAAAAACGTAATTCGCTCTATACAAAAAAATCTAATTAATTTTTTTTCAGACAAACTATCAACTTTATAAGAAATTTTATAAGAATAAAAGTTGTCAGGAATATCATCACACGTCATATAAAAAAAATTGCATCGATATTGGAACTTTGTTGCCTAAGTCCACTAATTTTCAGTTTGAGCCCACTGTGCGGCGATTGCGCTCAAACATACGCAATGATGGCCCAACACCATTGACGTGTATTATTCATATGCCCAACACAGACATTTATGCCCTCTACACTATCGTGTTTGTCTTTATTGGACCAACATGACCCAAAGTAAAAAGGCAGCTTAACATAAAAATTCGTGAGTAGTAGGGATTCGTTGGTTCCCGACCACCCGGGTCGTTGGGTCTGGATCCCTGTTTCTGTCCTACCTGTGTTTCTGACCCACTTGGTGGTCGGTCAAAACTAAAAAAAAAAAAAAAAAAAAAAAAAAAAATTTGGTGTCAAAATGGGGGTTTCCGGGTACGCCCGATCGATTGCAAGCATCCGTTTTTTGATATCTCGCACGGTTGCAAAGTTAGCATTCCTGGCTCTCCTTCGTTATCTAATCACCTCATTATCATTAAGCTCGAACGCCCGTCACACAATCGCACTATTAAAAGCTCATTAGGACGTCTCGCATTGCGTATCACTTGCAACTAATGAATATGGAATAAAATAAATATCATCAAGCTGATTCCCGTGTCGAGAAGGTAGAGCGAGCGTCTTAACGTTCCACTGCGATTCACCTGTTCAGCGGACAAAAGCACGATTATGGCGATCATTCTATTATCATTTTAGCAGCCTGTAAGACTTTTACTTTTTTTTTTCATAGTAATTTATATCATTAACATCGTGAGTACTGACTAGTTGGTGAGTTCTGCAACGTCTCGACCAGGTTGAGTACCACCACCTTGACCCATCTTATTACATACATCATCAGTGCTAGTCGCTGTGGTGGTGCTATTATTACTGGGTCTGTGTGCTTATTAAATATATTCCAGTACTTGTATGCATGTAAAAAAGTATCTTCACGGCCATATCCCCGAAGAGGTAGACAGAGGTACAACTAATGCTCCCACGATTAGCCGAAGATACTAAGTTCCACAACGTGATAGGTGACAATCCCGACCCAGGAATCGAACCTAGGACCTCATGTGGCAAGCATCGTCACCGTACCATTATGCCGCAGAGGTGATTTGTTTGAATGTATTTATTTAGCATATTGCATGATGTCTGGGCTAGCAGGATCGGTCACTTCCGGTATCAAAAGCTTCACATGCTCTTAAGGTATGTGGGTGTTTCGCAATACACAAGTATGAACTTCACTAACGATTCATTGGAATGTTGTATCATAATTGCTAATGCGAATGTGATGAGCAACAAGATTTGTAACAGAACGTGTTCGCTAATGTTAATTGCTTAAAACTTCCTATATAAACCTTGGATGAAAGCACATCTACAATATATCAAATAATTATTTTAACAGAGATAGTGCTACATTATTGTAACGTGTGTGTGTGTTATTGTGTTCACGTGCTACTTCGATAATATGGATGTAAGTATCTCATTTATTGCTCTTATAATATCTTATATATTAAATATGTGTAATGAATGTAGATATAATATTTTTGTCGTTTCATATTTTTACAATATTATTCATGTATTTCACCGGAGAGGAAAGTATACTTGTATGATGAACGTACACATATTTTTTCAGATTTGGTTAGAAAATAATATTTATACCTACATGCACACACAGAAATGATGTATGTGTTAAATCTATACATATGTGTACTACATGTATACTGAACAGAAATTTTATTCAGTCGTTAAGGCGTGTAAGAACTTGTAACAAATATACACGCACAAACTTTAGATTTATAACATAGTATTAGGATTTTACGTTAGCTATGTCGTAGTGTCTAATATTTGGTATTATGTCCTTTACAGAATTCCTCGAGCATCCTTGAAGAGAACACTTTAAAACATTATTATTATCCACTGTCTGACGACGACGAGTCAGATTTACAATTGACACAGCCATTGAAAATAAAAAGAACACGTAGCAGCAGCAGTTTGAACGACCTATTTGAAAAGCCAGCCAAAAAGAAGAAAAAAATGTCGTCCTGCGTTGGAAGGGCGTCTCGAGATGGTGGAATGGCATACATATCAACCAATACCGACGATGGGGCGCAAGCCACACACTTTGTAAAAATAGAAGTTTACGATCTAAAAAAACTGGCGAGGATACCCCCAACTGATCATTGGAAACATGCAACCACTCGGATTAAATATTATGCGGCAAGTCATAGGCTCAACAAAATCAATGAAGTGATCTATGATATATCTAAGGAAATAGCCGATGCACCTGACGTAAAAAAATATCACTTCGACAAAAATACTTGATATTGTTCTTTCAATGACTGATTTTTTAAGTATGCTATTGTATAAAGTTTCAATGTAATTAGAGATAATAATGTGATTGGTGATTAATTTTAGTCATCAGTTAACAATTTTAAAAGAATTTTAAAGGTCTTTAGTTAATGAAGTGGGCGTGGAAAAGTGCCATATATATAACAGCGTTGCACTAAACAAGTGCTATTATTGTATATTTTAACGCAGTTGTCGTACAACCAACTGTAAAAATGTCTTTTATAAAAAGTTTATATTTTGAATTAAGTAACGATACTTTAGTTGAGTCACTATATGATTCGTGCTACGATGCTGAACTATATGAAATATGTTGCAAAGTAGAGAAGGAACAAGCTCAATGTAAACGTAAATCTGAAGATAATTATCAAAATGGCAATCATGAAAAACATCGCCGAATCAATGAAGATGAGTTTTGTCATGGTCACCGAAATAGATCACAGCCTTTCGTTGACTCTCAATATTTAGACTCAGAACTCTACAACATGTGTGAAACTATTGAAAGGTAAACGCAATTTATTGTTATATGAAATATTATTATTTATATACCCGCTATATGCAGTTTCTAAATTATTAATAAATTTTCAGTACTTTCATCCAAGTGGGTTGTGGAGAACCAGGTGCAATACCATCTACATCTAAAGATCATACATTTCATAATATAGAGACGTCGATTCAAGAATGTACACCATCTACTGTGAAAATGATGAAGTGTACTACTTGCAACGTTAATGTAAAAAAAAGGTATTTTTCCAATCATGTTAATAGTCATTTACATAAAAATAACTTATTTAAATTGAAACACTCCTTGGAAAACGTAGATATAATTGAAACTGCATTTAAAGACCGATTACTAACATATAGGATAGGTACGAATTCTTCCAAGGATTTTACAACCCCGGAATTATATTTTTCTTCAATCAATAACAGTGTTGTGCAACTACTCTCCGAATGTATACAACAATTTACTACATTTAAGGTTAATTTTATATTGCGGGGGAGTTTTATTCAGCAAACGAAAGATTTAAAAAATTCATTTGATTTTCAGACTTCCAACTATATTGTTTGTATGAGTACTGATGTTAATGAACTAATTACATCTGTTTATAGTATCTTAACCAATAAGATTAGTGAATTTGAAAGGAAAGATAGTGGTTGGAGCCTTCAACACCTGACCGAATTAGATTTGAATGTAGGAAAGTTTAATCCCTGTCGGGGTAGTTCTTTTATTGAGCTGCCACGTGACATACGTTCTAAAAAGGCAGTTATTAATGTGAAAAACACAGATGTTCTTTGTTTCAAATGGGCAATTCTCTCCGCTTTATATCCTGCACAAAACCATTCTGATAGAGTCACTGCTTATAGCCAACACTCTAATAAATTAAAATTTAATCAAATAGCATTCCCAGTAAAATTACGTGATATTTCAAAATTTGAAATTTTAAATAATCTAAGCATTAATGTTTTTGGTTTAGAGTACAGTAAAAAAGAAAAAAAAAATATCGTAGTTGGGCCTTTACACCATACAAAACAACGTAGACCTGTTCACGTAAATTTATTGTTATTAACACATGGCAACACTAATCATTATTGCTACATTAAAAACTTATCTCGTTTATTGTCAAAACAAGTTACTAATCGAAACAATGCAATTTTTATTTGCGATGGGTGTTTACTATTCTTTACTAAGAAAGATGCTTTAATGAATCACCAAAAAAGTGACTGTATGCAAATCCGTACGGAAATTCCATCCGTAAATGCTTTAAGGAAGGATTGGTTTGGTACATTAACACACAGCAATAAGTTAAAATTTGAAAGCTATCACAAAAAACTAAAAATTCCATTTGTAATATATGCAGATTTCGAATCATTTTTAAAGCCAATTTATAGTTGTTCGAATAATCCATGTGCATCACACACAGAAAATGTACAGAAACATGATGTATATAGCTTTGGTTATTATATTAAATGTTCATATGATGATAGCATTTCAAAATATGTATCTTATAAAGGAAATGATTGTGAGTGTGTATTTATTCAGAGTTTAATTAAGGATTTAGAAAACATTATAGAACGTAACACTTTCCGCAAATCACCAAAACCACTATCTGAACAAAATGTAAACTTTACAACACATGATAGTAAATGTTACGTTTGTGATTTAGATTTAAATTGTGAAGATTTCACCGTGTATGATTCATATACCGGCGAATTTAAAGGTTTTGCACATACAATTTGTGGTAAGAAATATGTAACGCCTGACTTTGTACCAGTCATATTACATAACATGAGCCATTATGATGCTCACTTTATAGTCCGTGCTTTACACGTAGTTGAAGGTAACATTCAAGTAATACCACAAAACAAAGAAAAATACATATCTTTTTCAAAAACTATAAAGATCAACAATCGTAGTATTAGTATACGATTTATAGATTCTTTAAAGTTTATGTCCAGTAGTTTAGAAAAATTATCTCAAAACCTAAATAATGAACAATTTATTGAATTACGTAAAAACTTTCCAAATAATGAGGACTTTGTACGTGTAAAGCGAAAAGGAATTTATCCGTATGAACAAATGCAATCATTTCATTCTTTAAATTTAACAACGTTACCCCCTAAGGAAAGGTTTTATAATTCAATGTCCGATTCTAATGTGTCAGATGAAGATTATAAACATGCAAAGGACGTGTGGCAACATTTTAAATGTAAAAATATGGGTGATTATTCCGATCTATATTTAAAAACAGATGTTTTATTGCTGACCGATGTATTCGAGAATTTTAGAAATGTATGTTTAACTACTTACTATTTGGATCCATGTCACTATTACACAGCACCAGGGTTAAGTTGGGATGCCATGATGAAATTAACAAAAGTGGAATTGGAGTTATTAACAGACTTTGAGATAATTTCTTTTTTAAAATCAGGTATACGAGGTGGTATTTCACAGTGTAGTAATCGCTATGCTAAAGCAAACAATCAATACATGGAAGATTATAATAAGGAACAACCTGATTCCTATCTGATATATTTGGATGCCAATAATTTATATGGGTGGGCAATGTCACAATATCTTCCAATAAATAACTTTGAATGGGTAGATGTCAACACAAAATTCGATGTTTCTGACGATTCTGATTATGGATACATAGTAGAAGTAGATTTGGAATATCCTGAAAACCTACATGATACTCACTCAGATTTACCTTTATGTCCTGAACGTATTTGCACAGACCAATCTATTCACCCCAAATTAGTAACAAATTTAAATAATAAAACAAAATACGTAATTCATTACCGAAATCTTAAACAGTGTTTGTCACTGGGCTTAATACTTAAAAAGGTTCATAGAATTTTAAAATTTAGACAAAGTCCTTGGTTAAAACAATACATAGATCTTAACACATCTCTTCGAACTTTATCAAAAAATGAGTTTGAAAAAGATTTCTATAAGTTAATGAATAATTCAATATTTGGTAAAACGATGGAAAACATAGAAAAAAGAGTTGATGTTAAGTTACTTACCCATTGGGAAAATCTTGGAAAGACCCAAGGAGCTCAATCACTTATTGCACGTCCCGAATTTCATAGTCTTTCTATATTTTCCGAAAACTTAGTAGCTGTTCAACTCAAAAAGGTAAAACTTGAATACAATAAACCAATATATCTCGGATTTTGTATACTGGATATTTCAAAAACCTTAATGTTTGATTTTCATTACACCTATATGAAAAGTAAGTTTTTAAGCCCAAAATTACTATATACTGATACAGATAGTTTAATATACCAAATATATACGAAAAACTTTTACAGTGATATTAAACCAGATTTAGAAAAATATTTCGATACTTCAGATTACCCGGAAAATAATATTTATAATTATAACCTGATAAACAAGAAAAAAATCGGGGTTTTCAAAGATGAAAATAATGGGCAAATATTTCGTGAATTTGTTGGGTTGCGATCAAAAATGTATTCAATGATAGTTGATAATAAATTAATAACTAAAGCTAAGGGTGTTAATAAGAGTGTTACTAAGAAATTAACATTCAAAGATTTTGAGTCCTGTTTAATGAATAACACAATCAAATTAGCGGAAATGTATAGATTCAGATCGATTAAGCACATAGTTTTTACTCAAAAAATTAATAAGATTTGTTTGTCTTCTAATGATACTAAAAGGTATTTAATACCTAATTCAACAGACACCCTCGCATGGGGGCATTATTCAATAAGATAATTTAAAGAAATTGTAAATATTTTTGTTTGTAATTTGTAATAAATGTAACGTAGTTTTAAGTATTTTTAATATTTGTAACTGTAGTTTTAAGAATATAAACTCCGTAGCACTTAAGTGAAATGACATACTTTGTATAGTAATAAGTTTCTTTCTATAAAATAAATAAATAAATAAAATAATTTGTGTAAAAATATGTATAGTATAAATGTGTTCTGAGCAATAAATTTATTTGTATATAAAGACTCTGTTTTATTTCTTCATATGCCATTATAAATTATTGTTTATAAAGAGGTAGACGTTTAATATAATACGGAATAAAAATGATTCACTTTATTCATCCATTCACATCGATAGTGGCTGGACCTAGTGGATGTGGAAAGTCTAACTTTGTTTCAAATTTTTTGACTTACATAAAAGATATATGTGATGTCAAGTTTGATAAAATATTATGGTGTTATGATGAAATGCAACCACTTTATAATAGAATAGATGTGACATATATCCAAGGAATACCTGATATGAATATGTTTAATGGGAAACACCCTCAATTACTCATTATCGATGATCTTATGAGAGAATCGGATGGTCGTATAGTTGATATCTTCACGAAAGGAAGCCACCACAGAAATTTAAGTGTATTTTACATAACCCAAAACTTATTCCATCAGGGCAGAGGTCAGAGAGATATTTCTCTAAATACCAGCTATCTCATATATTTCAAAAATCCTCGAGATAGGACACAAATAAAACATTTGGCCCGTCAGGTGTTTCCCGACAATCCAAAATTCGTGGAAGAATCTTACAGAGATGCTACTAATGAGCCTCATGGGTATTTGATGATAGATTTAAAACAAGCTACGAATGACGCATATCGGTTTAAGACGAAAATATTTCCCTTAAATGAACATTGTATAGTGTATGTACCGAAAAAAGGATTTAAATACGATTTGAACGATGAGATTCTTAATAGTATCCGATGAATGGTGTCGGTGAAACAGCGTCTACTGCAAAGTCCAGTAGAAAAATTTTATACACTTTTAAATCAAAATATCGCAAACTTTTAATACAATCTTACAGTGATAATGAATTAGATCTTATTTGTGAAAACCTTTATAAAATTTTTGATGGAAAACTTGCAGATGTCACTAAGTCTTCGGGTAACATTCTGCAGTGCAGTTGTTTTTTGATACCGTTTATAAACTATTTTACACCTTAAAATTTCTCAGTGTAGAGCTATGTCGAAAAGAGTGAAGACACATCAAGATTTATTAAGAGCTTTACATACACTGAAACCCAAACATCGTACAGCCTTATTAAAAGTCTGTAGCGATGAGGAAATAAACTGTATTTGTGAATGTATTTATAATGTTCTGAATGGTAAAATAATATTGAAGGAAACAGAAAAGTCTAAATTAAAGAAATATAAAAAGCTGTTGCGTTTGCTAGTGTCGAAGGGTAAACATAGGTTAAGAAAGCGAATCATTATACAGAAAGGTGGGGCTTTTCTTCCTATTATTCTTAGCACAGTATTAAGTGGATTATTGAATTACATAATAAATAAATAAAAACAAAATGGATACTACAAAGAAAATGATATTGATTGAACCAGACGCATTGGAGCGACTAAAGAAAAGAGAAAATATTTCTGATGATTCTTTGTCAAGATTAGACAAGGAAATGCAAAAAATATTAAAAAGTAAAATTGATGATCGTGAAAAATGGTCATTATACCTCCAAGAATTACAGAAATACTTACACTTAATACAAGAAGATAAAAAACCTTTAAAGTTACCTATCACAATTGAAGAAGTTAAAGACAACACAAGCGAGAAGCAGATGATTCCATTTGTAAAAGAGTTATCACCAGTTCAGGACGTACAGACACCGGAATCTCCGGATATATTACTAAAACACTACACGGCTGATTATTTGAAACGACTTATTCCTAAAACTTACAAAAAGAAAGGTAGCATTCTTTTAGATACTCTTTATAAAAATAACGATAAAATTTCCTGGAATGATGATGGTACTGTTGTGATCAACAAAGAACATTTACCTCAAAGCAATATAATAGATCTCATAAATATAACTCTCCGACCCTTAAAATATAAACCTGATGGGTGGGAAAAGTTTGCAAAAGCATTAAAAGATATTAAAGTACCACTAATATGTGTTGGTAATCCTGAAATAAATAAATTCATGAATGAATTGTATGTAGAAGATTTTCGTCTTAATACTCCTACAAAACTAAATACACCGAAATTATCTAAACCAGGAAGAAAAATAGATTGGGAAAGATGGACACCTTATTAGATATACATAGTACTTACTATGATATAGCAAATCCGGCGGGATATAGTAGTGTAAATGCATTAACTAGAGCAATGAAAGGTAAAATGAATCGAAAACAAGTTCAAGAATGGCTGCAAAAACAGGAAACTTATACTCTTCATAAACCTATAAAAAGAAAATTTCCAAGAAACAGATATATCTTATCAAACTTAAATGAACTCTGGCAAGTAGATTTAAGTGATATGAGAAAGTATAGTCAATATAATGATGGTTATAATTATATTTTGTGTGTTATTGATGTATTTAGTAAATATGCATTTGTTAGACCCTTAATTAAAAAGAATTCACAATCAATAAAAAATTGTTTTGAGAGCATATTTTGCGAGGCAAAGGCCACACCTAGTCACATACAATCGGATAAGGGAACCGAATTCGTATCAAAAGATGTAAGACAATATTTAATGAATAAGAATATTAATTATTACACAACGAATAACCCTGATATTAAGGCTAGTATAGTGGAAAGGTTTCAGAGAACTCTCAAAACGAAAATGTGGCGATACTTCACCCACAAAAATACATATAGATACATAGATATATTGCAAGAATTAGTCTATTCCTATAATTATAGTTTTCATTCGACTATAAAAATGCGCCCAGTTGATGTTAATTTTAATAATATAATGACTGTATGGCGTAATATCAACGAAGGACGATTACAGGGGAAAAAAATGGTACACAATAATCAGAATCCAAAATTAAGTATAGGCGACTACGTTAGAATTACTAAATATAAGCATATATTTAAAAAAGGCTATGAGACTAATTGGAGTGATGAAATTTTTATAGTGGCCTCGGTAAAACGTAAGCCTGTATTGATTTATACCATAAAAGATATTCTAAACGAGGGAATTGTAGGTACATTTTATGAGAATGAATTACAAAAAGTTTCTTATGACCCCACATCGTATTTTAAAATTGATAAAATAATAGGTTCACGTTATTCTGGAATCAGAAAAGAAGTGCTTGTGAAGTGGGTAGGTTATCCGAATAAATTTAATACTTGGGTTCCTATATCAAATTTAAAGAAAATATAATGGATAATAGTTTTTATTTAACGTTACTTAGTAACAGCTCCATGGGCTACTTTCCAGAAAACACAACAGCAAACTTCTTCACTAAACTACCTAAAACTATTAAGCTAGAAGGAGAATGGGTGGTCGGTCTAGTTGAATGTCACTATCCGTGTAGTATGTTAAATGTACAGGATCATGAAAATGTAGTATACATTTCTAAAAAAGTATATTTACCCGATTCAAAAACAGATTATGCTAACGTTGAATATAAATCCCATATACCAGCAACAAACTACGAAAATATTAGTAACTTCTTAAACGCATTCAATGCAAATCCTTTATTAAATGGGAAAGTAAAGTTTCAACACGATGAAATATCAAGACTTGTCGCCGTAACAAATATGACAAGTAACATTACTCGAATAACAGCTAACCCCAAATTGTCACTTCAACTTGGGTTCGAACCCAATACAAATTTTGTTAGGCAGAATATTGGTAAGTATCCAATAAACTTACATTTAGGTCTACCGTCACAACTATTTATTTACTCCGATATAGTACATCCACAGATAATAGGAGATGTAATGTCATCTTTACTGAGAATAATTCCATTAGATCCTACAAAATATATTTATGGAGCCTACAAAATTAATGTATTTTCTCCTGCACACTATCTTCCTGTTTTACGTAGGGAATTTGATGTGATAGAAATTGATATAAGAACGAGCATTGGTGAAAGAGTACCATTTCAATTTGGAACCTCATGTATTAAGCTTCATTTCAAAAAAATAAGTTCTTAATATTACATTAAATATATAAAAATGGTATGTCCCTATCATCACTATTACTCTGCACAAGCAGGATCTGGTGTAGGTATAATTTATAAAGGAACACCATATCAACGTGGACATGGCATAGGGAGTTTTCTAGGGGGTTTATTTAGGTCAGTATTTCCAATTTTAAAAAGTGGCGCAAAGGTTCTTGGAAAAGAAGCATTAAACGCTGGAGTTGGTCTTCTAAGTGATTTGGTTGGAGCTCAACCTCTTGATGAATCGATAAAAACTCGATTCCGAACCGCTACTTCTAATTTAAAAAGAAAAGCTGATGAAAAACTCGACTCCATAATGGCAGGATCCGGTTATAAAAATAAAAGGCAAAGACTTAAGTCTATCACTCACAAGAAGACATCAAAACAAAGAAGAACTCTTAAAGGAGCTCTCAAAAATAAAAAAGATATTTTTGGAAATTAAAAATGGCGTTCCTACACAATAATTCTTGTGAATGTGTGAAATCAGAATTGGATATCTTTGCTTTACCGACAACACAAACAAGTATAGAGAGTGGTCAATGGATGCAATATCGTCCGATATCATCGCTAACTGATGATGGCCCTATCGAGTTTTTAATACCTGGTGCTGGTGATGAATATATTGACTTATCACACACAATGATTAGTATCAGTGCACGAATAGAAAATATTGATTCATCAAGATTAGCTGTCGATGCCAATGTTGCACCTGTAAATAATTGGCTACACTCGCTTTTTAGTCAGTTGGATATTTATTTAAATCAGAAACTTGTTTCTCCACCAAATAACACATATGCATATCGTGCGTATATAGAAACTTTATTAAATTATGGTCCAGCAGCGAAAGCTTCCCATCTTACCTGTGGTTTATGGTATGAAGATACTCCAGGAAAGTTTACTTCGTGTGACGCAACTAACGAAGGATTTGCTAAGCGACAGCAACTATCAAAGCAGAGTTCAACTATTGAAATGATAGGTCATTTACATGGTGATATATTTAATCAAGGGAAATTTTTAGTTAATGGTATTGAAATGCGGTTAAAATTAGTTCGTTCGAAAGATTCTTTTAATCTCATATCGTCCACAGTAGAAAATAAATTCAAAGTTAATATAATAAATGCTTCGCTCATAATCCGTAAAGCAAGAATCAATCCATCAATATTACTTGCACACGAAAAAGTACTAGCAACAACCACAGCTAAGTACCCAGTTGCTAGAGCTGAAGTAAAAGTATTAACTATTCCATCTGGTGTTCAAGGGAAAGTTCTTGATAATGTATTTCTTGGGCAAATGCCTAAAAGGTGTATTATAGGATTCGTTAGCAATAAAGCATTTAATGGCAGTTTCGAAACGAATCCCTTCGATTTTAAACACAACAACCTCAATCTGCTTAGTGTATATGTAGATGGACAGCAAATACCACCGAAAACATTAACTCCCAATTTTTCCGACAATGCTTTTACCAGCGTTTATCATACATTATTCTCTGGGACCGGTATACACTTTTTAAATGAAGGTAATTCGATATCTAAAGAAGCTTTTGCAAACGGGTACTGTCTAATGGCTTTTGATATGACTCCAGACTTAAGTGCAAACTCTACAACTCATTGGAATTTAGTAAAACGTGGAAGTGTTAGAATAGAAGTACGGTTTGAAGGCACTTTGTCATCAACAGTAAATTGTATAGTATATGCAGAATTTGATAATGTTATAGAAATAAACAAAAATAGAGAGGTTATTATAGATTATAATAGCTAATCTTAATTTTAATTAATTTATGAAATAGTACTTATATATTATATTGCTAGTGTATTTACTGTCAATTTCATTCAGCATATCTTTAAAAATAGACGCTTTTAAAAATTAAATCCTATGATGGATTCTATAGAAATCCAAAAGTTTCTGGATATGGTTAATGGTAGCTTAAAGCTTAATGTTTTTGCAGCTAATCGTATACCAGTACATGTTAGCTTACCCTTTTATTCTATATCAAATTTAGATCCTGATACAAAGCCTGGTTCTCATTGGGTAGCAATATGCATTGATAAACATGGTGTTGGGGAATATTTTGATTCTTTCGGGAGAAAGCCAACTGGTTATCATGAGTCATTTTTGGTAACAAATTGTAAGAAGTGGAATTATAATAATAAAGTAATTCAAAATTGTTTTAGTTCTATGTGTGGAATTTACTGTCTAGTTTTTATATATTTCAGATATTATGGAGTATGTATGTTTAACTTCACTAATATGTTTACTACTAATACTGTTATTAATGATAAAATTGTAAATAATTTGTTTAAATACTTTTTCTGTAATAAAATATAATTGATAAAGAAATTTCGTTGTATTATTTTACCCTGTATGTCATAGGAATACAAAAAAAACAAATGGGATAACAAAAATAAAATCTTTATTTAAGTATTCAAGTATTAATCACATTATTATCTCTAATTACATTGAAACTTTATACAATAGCATACTTAAAAAATCAGTCATTGAAAGAACAATATCAAGTATTTTTGTCGAAGTGATATTTTTTTACGTCAGGTGCATCGGCTATTTCCTTAGATATATCATAGATCACTTCATTGATTTTGTTGAGCCTATGACTTGCCGCATAATATTTAATCCGAGTGGTTGCATGTTTCCAATGATCAGTTGGGGGTATCCTCGCCAGTTTTTTTAGATCGTAAACTTCTATTTTTACAAAGTGTGTGGCTTGCGCCCCATCGTCGGTATTGGTTGATATGTATGCCATTCCACCATCTCGAGACGCCCTTCCAACGCAGGACGACATTTTTTTCTTCTTTTTGGCTGGCTTTTCAAATAGGTCGTCCAAACTGCTGCTGCTACGTGTTCTTTTTATTTTCAATGGCTGTGTCAATTGTAAATCTGACTCGTCGTCGTCAGACAGTGGATAATAATAATGTTTTAAAGTGTTCTCTTCAAGGATGCTCGAGGAATTCTGTAAAGGACATAATACCAAATATTAGACACTACGACATAGCTAACGTAAAATCCTAATACTATGTTATAAATCTAAAGTTTGTGCGTGTATATTTGTTACAAGTTCTTACACGCCTTAACGACTGAATAAAATTTCTGTTCAGTATACATGTAGTACACATATGTATAGATTTAACACATACATCATTTCTGTGTGTGCATGTAGGTATAAATATTATTTTCTAACCAAATCTGAAAAAATATGTGTACGTTCATCATACAAGTATACTTTCCTCTCCGGTGAAATACATGAATAATATTGTAAAAATATGAAACGACAAAAATATTATATCTACATTCATTACACATATTTAATATATAAGATATTATAAGAGCAATAAATGAGATACTTACATCCATATTATCGAAGTAGCACGTGAACACAATAACACACACACACGTTACAATAATGTAGCACTATCTCTGTTAAAATAATTATTTGATATATTGTAGATGTGCTTTCATCCAAGGTTTATATAGGAAGTTTTAAGCAATTAACATTAGCGAACACGTTCTGTTACAAATCTTGTTGCTCATCACATTCGCATTAGCAATTATGATACAACATTCCAATGAATCGTTAGTGAAGTTCATACTTGTGTATTGCGAAACACCCACATACCTTAAGAGCATGTGAAGCTTTTGATACCGGAAGTGACCGATCCTGCTAGCCCAGACATCATGCAATATGCTAAATAAATACATTCAAACAAATCACCTCTGCGGCATAATGGTGCGGTGACGATGCTTGCCACATGAGGTCCTAGGTTCGATTCCTGGGTCGGGATTGTCACCTATCACGTTGTGGAACTTAGTATCTTCGGCTAATCGTGGGAGCATTAGTTGTACCTCTGTCTACCTCTTCGGGGATATGGCCGTGAAGATACTTTTTTACATGCATACAAGTACTGGAATATATTTAATAAGCACACAGACCCAGTAATAATAGCACCACCACAGCGACTAGCACTGATGATGTATGTAATAAGATGGGTCAAGGTGGTGGTACTCAACCTGGTCGAGACGTTGCAGAACTCACCAACTAGTCAGTACTCACGATGTTAATGATATAAATTACTATGAAAAAAAAAAGTAAAAGTCTTACAGGCTGCTAAAATGATAATAGAATGATCGCCATAATCGTGCTTTTGTCCGCTGAACAGGTGAATCGCAGTGGAACGTTAAGACGCTCGCTCTGCCTTCTCGACACGGGAATCAGCTTGATGATATTTATTTTATTCCATATTCATTAGTTGCAAGTGATACGCAATGCGAGACGTCCTAATGAGCTTTTAATAGTGCGATTGTGTGACGGGCGTTCGAGCTTAATGATAATGAGGTGATTAGATAACGAAGGAGAGCCAGGAATGCTAACTTTGCAACCGTGCGAGATATCAAAAAACGGATGCTTGCAATCGATCGGGCGTACCCGGAAACCCCCATTTTGACACCAAATTTTTTTTTTTTTTTTTTTTTTTTAGTTTTGACCGACCACCAAGTGGGTCAGAAACACAGGTGGGACAGAAACAGGGATCCAGACCCAACGACCCGGGTGGTCGGGAACCAACGAATCCCTACTACTTTCGTGTTTCCACTTACGACTTAGTAACTCCAGTTTTAGGACTTTTCTTGTAATTCTGTTGCGCCTTTTCCAATCTTGTGAACAATTCATTTTGATTTTTAATTAGTTTAGTTTGCATTAATTTTTATTTTAAATGTCAAATTTTTGCAATCAATAATTTTGACTACTTCAAGTTCAAAGAACGAAGTTTAATTTTCACAAGTTGAAAATTGTTCTGAAAATCGACTGAGTTTTTATTACCAAGGTCCAAACTCCAAAGTCCATCCCGAGTTTCGGGCCACAACCTTCTTGACTTTTTAATTAAATTATATCGTAAATACAGCTCACTGTTTCGTTCGATTTCTTCATTGCAATTTGTCCATGCAATAAGTAATAGATACCAATATCCAATATCGAAAACTGATAAGTTATATTTTTCCAAACTTTTGCTGTAATAAAATATGCTAATTTCATCACTCGGGGATAACAACACTCTTTGCAAATCAAAAGTAGCACAGAAGATTAACACGTATTTGTTTTTACCTATTTCATTATTATTAATAATATGTGTATTCCTATTTTATGTGCGATATTACATAGCCTGGACTTTGCTTTTGCATAAAAAATAGTTTTTAAGTGTTGGGACTCACCCATTATATTGGCACAAATATTACAAATCCGTTTGTCAGACCAATATTATGAAGCATTTATTCGTATATAATGAGGACTTTTAGAAGACAAAAAAAATGTTCCAACTAGCATTCTAGATGCCACAGTGACCATCAGAAAAAAACTCTGTCACTACCAAAGTCATTTTTTTTTTAATTTTCTTATTAAATAATATGCCATCGTACTGCATTATTTCGTATTGCTTAGTGCCAAGTAGTTTTATTAGCGATATTTTCGACTTTTATCCACGAAAACATGTAGGGTAACGTGCCCTAAAATCGGTCTGCGCCTAATGTCGACCTCGTAATATGTTTATACTGATAATTAAGCTAATATTCCACATAACTTTTAAGAACGCGGGCAAGACTTCATACATCGTTTTTTAATTATTATCTTAAAGTTTAATATGTTCCTTAAGATTCTATATCAACTGCTTAATTTATCCGCATTTAATAAATATTTTTTTAACTTGGGGAATAGTAGTTAAATAAAGTTGGAATTTAGGTAAGGTTAACGTAAGCAATCAGTTCTCTCCTCAGTAGTCTGTGGTTAGATATTTATTTTGTCATTGGGTGTCTTCAGTATTCAAATCTAAGTGAGGTTGACAGAATTCTGAGCTACGTTTTTGCGAAGACACTTTATAGGTACTTAAAAGAACAAAAAATAAATTAGCTTTAACTATTCTTTAATACAAAAACAGGGAGAATTTTTATTTGATACTTATAATGAAAATTATAATATATAAACTTATTGCTGTTTTAATGAAAAAGTAAATTAAGTTTTATACAATGATAACACTTAAATTTGATGATAGAATTCAATCAAATTAAAATCTAAATATTTTTTACATAATTGTTCCTAGCGATATATTTTATTTAATTGATTTAACAATCGTAGAAAATTATTCTAGTTTAATTCTAGTAGTGAAAAATAAAACTGTGAATATCAAGTGCCTTAAAATTGTTTCCTTCCTTTGACTACAACTTAATAAAAATAAGTACCCTAAAATAGTTATATTGAAGATTATTTGACATAGACAAAAAATAATTTATATAAATCGTTTTATTTAAAAAAATATCACAATATTGAATATTTGATGCTCATTTCTCTTAATTTTGAGGATTCTTTTAATTTTGAGGACCAGCAAGTAACGATCTAATGTAATTTTTACATATCAAATTTTTTCTGCGTAGTTTTAAAGAGACTAAAATATGAATTTATTTCATTTATTCTATGTCACACAGAAAGAGACTCAGTCATTAAAATTGATGACCATTTAGATTTTTTCTTTGCAGTTTTTATCAAATTAAAAAGATAATTTAAATACATACCATAAAAAATTGAGTGCATATTATGTTTACAAAAGTTATTTAATAAAATTAAAGTAAATTTTAATGCAAAGTCAATACCTTATTTCAATTTCAAACATCCTTTACTGGCTAACATTAGAGAAAAATGGGGCTGAAGTTAGGGAAACATTGACCGACAATAGAAAAAAAACCAGGATAGAGAGGGTCAATCATTTAAAACTTAACACGTTTACATATTTTTATTTCGTAGTTGAAATCAATTCGAAACATCAATAGTGTAAAATTTAAATATTGATTAACACGAAAAAGAAAATTAATATTTTCTTCCCGATAACCGTTTAAGCCTAATAGGGTCCGAAAGTTACGTATTTGGTTAGGCGGCCGAAATTTGGCTATTTTACCCTATAAATTTTTACATCACTGAGATTAATTTTAATTTTTAAAATTTTAAATAAATAATTTGATTATTAAGTATACATATTTTCGTGTCACAATTTGCACAAAAACGAAAAAATCCAAGGTGAAATAGCTTTGGAACGTAGAATTATAACACGTAGAAACCGAGTGGGCCGCGATGTTTTAAGCCATTTCAAAGTAGCCTTAAAAGGCTACGCATGCGCTTGCCGTCCGCTCAGAATCGCGATACATGTCATACGGAGTGCAGGTCTCACAATTCGAAAAAAATATGACTTACTGTGTTGTTAATAAGTATAAATAACAGTTAAAGCAAATACAATAATTAATTTTCTTAACATTAAGGTCTAACTAAAAATATTGTGCGCAATTTTTTTTCCACAACTAGCAACTGTATAGTGATAAGTTATGTGTTTCAAATTATCTATTTTTAGTCGATTTACATAACAGAAAAAATATAAATTGTAAGTACTTACCTGTGAAATGTTCACTTTTTTGTTTTTCTAAGGTGTTAGAACACTTCTTTATAATGCAATAAGTCATTTCGAATTATTTTTCGCGAACTGTGTCCGATATAACCTGATCTTGATTAACCGAATTGAGCCGTTTCTGGCTCAGTTTTATTTACTCGTTTTTTGTGGTTTCTAGGCGTTATTATTCTAAGATCAGAACCAAAACAGTTGCGGACGCTAGGTGGTGCTCAAGTCGTGCACAGAGCCAATAGTAGCCAATATAGTACGTTTAGCTTAAAACATTTTAATTTTTTAAGTTGATTTAAATAAATACTTGATTAATAAGTATCTTATTAATGTTTACCTTAAAACGTTCGTCTATAACGTAAGTATTGTTTCTGCTTGCCCACCCATTTGCTAATTTTCAAGCTAGTTTAAGGTTTAGAATCATGGCAAGATTTGTATGAAGGTTAAAATAAAAAAGGTTCCAAGGTAATAGATTTGAACAAACATACATACACATACACGCACACAGACATACACATAATAACACACAAGTATTTGCCAAGCAGTGTATTTCAAACATTTGTACGATATAGGATAATATATTAGTAGATACATATCAATAAGGTTTTTTTTTGTAAGAATTACTTCAATCACTGTTTTTATAACTTAAATAACGTAAACTCGTATTGACCAATTGACCATATTTTTTTATTTACGCTCGGTGTCGGTTGGTTACCGCTGTTTAATTACTGAAATTTAAAAAAAATATCTTGAGAACCTCTAAAACATTTTCCTGTAATTCTACTCATTTTACCTCACCAGAATAAAAATTGTTAATTCTAAATTTTCTATATGACTAATAATACTATTGGAAAGACAGACAATCTTTATTTCAGTGAGGTAAAAATATTTTAAATCACAAATAAAAGCACAAAAACTAAATAAATATAAGGTTAAATAGCTTTGGAATCATCTTGAGAACATCTAGAATATTTCCTGGCATTTAACATATTTTACCTAACCGAATAAAAAGTGTAAGTTTCAAGTTTATACTAAATAATTAATAATGTTATAGTATGAAAGATTATTTGTATACCGGTCAGGTAGATATATTTTAAATACCGTCTTGGGAAAATATTTATTTACTTGCAACACTATTCGAGTCTTTGGAGTCTTTGTGTGCGTGACGACGCAAGTGATTACACGAAGCTTAGACGGACATTGACACGGTTTTGGCCTAAAATATGAACGAAGCGTTGAATGCAATTATCACTCTAAGCGTTATTACTCTATGCATTCTAATATTATTATTTAACATGTCCGAACAAACAGAGCATGCTCTTTCTCATTTTTACGACACTTGCAGATATTAACACCAGGATATATTAATAGTGTTGACGATACTCACCATTTTTGTATTATTACCGCGACTTGGTAAATAAATACTGTCGAATATTATTAATAGTTCTGGCTCAGCCGCACTTGCATCTACCGTCACAATGCTTCGTGCAATGACACGATAAATGCAGATACCTCTAGGTAGTACATACACTTATACATGGCGTGTGGTATATGTATTTGTAAAAGTGTGCACATACTGTATATCTAAAATAATGTACCTATTTATAGGAAAAATACACCACCAGGGCATCAATATACACCTTTGTGGTTTTTCTCGGTGCTCTTGTATTTTTTTGTGTAATAATTAAATTTTTAAATGGTAAATAAATTAAAAAAAAAACCTTTATATATATAAATTAAAAAAACCTTCCCTGGACTTCAACACTTAATTCAAAACCAAAATTAGCCAAACCAGTTCAACCGTTTTTGAGTTTTAGCGAGCATAACGAACAGCAATTGATTTTTATATATATAGATTATCCGCACAAAAAAGAAGACCTCTCTTTTTTGTCCGGAACATCCGTGAGTTTTATCCATTTATTAAACCGACGTCTTTCTTTATGGTGCCATCGCGGAAGACACATAAAACAGTTCCCAGATAGTAGCATATTTAATTAATTAAAACGTAGTGATTATACACTCTTTGATTAATTTCACGTTTTTAATAATGGATTTCCGCAAAGTAAAAAATATGATAAAATTCCTCTCTTCCCCTCCCTTCCTTTCTCTCCCCCTTTTTCCGCTTCTTTCCACCGGCTTTCGACTGTTTCTGCCAATTTCCATCTGTTTTCGCCTATTTCCGCCTGTTTTCACCTGTTTCCGTCTGCTTCCACCACTAATTTCCTGTTTAAGTTCGTTTGACCACCAGTTCATGCCTGAACTTACTATTACTTTTAGTACTTTTGAATTTGTCTATGAATTATATTCATAAACCAAAAAAATGAGTCCCGTTTTAATTAATATAATGTGGTCACTTCAAGCACGTATGGTAGTGAATTGAGTACGATAAGCGCACTTTCGATTAAGTAGCCTGTGGCCGGAGTGCCCGCGATGGGTAGTAAAGATTAATTGGGATGAATGGACAGGGAAATGAATATCTATATCTTGCTTTAATAAGTGTTGCTCATCGCAAAAATGGTTATGTGTTTGAAGATTTCTTCGATTTCATACTAATAAAATATTTTTTTAAAGAATAAGGAAATAAACAATTTGGAGGCTTATTTGATGGTAATTGAGTACCGCCGTCCATTAACAGCTGCTATATAAAGGGGTGCATTACTGGCTTACGAAAAATAAGTACCTAAGTAATCTCTTTTCTTGAAAACACCCAAGTCGTATCAGTTTAGTTATTTGTTCTTAAGAGGCAACTCATTGAAGGCGAGCTTGGCTCAGTAGTCAAAAATATTATTAGTAGTAACACACTTGTGTCACTGATATTATAGTGACTTCTAGGTTTCCTAAATTAGTTTGTCACTATCTTGTTGTCGGAAAGCTTATGCGTGTAGAATTACACGTAGGTGTAATTGGCATAAAAGAGGGCGTCGCGGTGACGGATTGAACTGATATATACACTTTTTATGGCAACACTGAAGCTATCGAGATTCGAGCACAGACTGTTATAGATGGATTCGAGTCATAAACGTCAATTATTTCTTGTTTACTTTCCAATAATTTCACTTTTTTATTATATTTCTAGTCTAGTAGTTTTGGAGCCTATTCAATGATATAAACAATCAAATCTTGTGTGTTGTAGCTAAATTTCGAAGTACCAAAAACAATTATGCAGTATATGTGATACCATATAAACGATAATGGTGGCCTCAATTATTTTTTACTCCTTTTTGCCAGGCTGTATCTTTAAAATTATGATTGGGTATAAACAATAGTTACTTATTTTTATCAGGGGAGCAATCTTCATGTTTTTTGTCTTGCTATGAAAAAAAATTGCAATATATTAGTGGTAGTTTTAGTTTAAAGAGGTCTTATAAATTTGGTTCGATGCAGGTTGATTGAAGAAAGACTGTATCTATTGAAGGACACGGTAGTAAACGGTGGTTACATACCACCGTTTACCAATAAAATTATAATAAAAAATAATGCTTAACTACATAGTTTTCGCCGTGTTGGTCCCGGCCTCCTTTGAAGAATAGGCCAACTGCCGTTCTGCCAGGCAGGTCGTAAAAGGCGACCGATTGGCTATCGAGTCACTACCATCGTGGCTACTAGGTGGTAGAGTTCTGCATTGTCTCGCCCGGGTCTGGTACCACCGCCTTACCTATTCCTGCCGCAATAGCGTCAGTGCTTGTCGCTGTCGTGTTCCGGTTTGGAGGGTAAGGTAGCCGGTAAACTTATGCATGTGGCATTAGACCTCGCCACAAGATAGCAACGCACCATTAACATCTTTGGTGTCTATAGGCGATGGTTGACTCTTTCCATCAGGAGACCCATCTGCTTGTTTGCTATCTTATGACATAAAAAAAAGACTTTAGTGAAATGAGGGTAGTAATATTCAAAAAGTATAGGACAGTCACCGCTCGAACAATAGCGTTTTAATAACAAGTCTAGTCACAAATTCGGCAAATCACTGTTTGTGAACAAAGATCTTCAATATTCATGCTCATGTATTCGTACATAAACATTTTATTGGGTAATTAGGTGTAAATGTAATAATTTAACGCTCGGTTTTAACGCTCTAGGTCTAAAAAAAGGTGCCTATAAATTACATTGTTCTGAACAAAGTAGCGTCTGTTATTGGTAAAAACCCATTGATATATCAATGGTAAAACCGGACGAAGCTTTGAATGACGTTGTAATGGACATAATACGGCCGCTTTTAGAAATAAAAAATAAGTCTCATTTTGCAAATACCTAATTAAAACCGGACGTACTTCAGCAAATCGTTTATTTAATGTGATTTAAATACATTTGACAAGCGATTGAAGTTATAAGCACATTTTGAAATCATAAGTACATAAGACCGCCTCGTTGGTCGAGTGGTTAGAGACCCTGACTACGCAATCAACGAGGCTCGGGTTCGATCCCCGACGGGGACAAGCATTTGTGTGATGAGCATAAATGTTTGTATTTCCGGGTTTGGGTGTTTATTATATATATTCTAGTATTTATATATGTATTTCTATGTATTAGTATCGTTGACTAACACCCATAACACAAGCAAATAATTTGCTTACTTTGGGGTTAGATCAGTAAGTGTAATTTGTCCCGTGAATTATTATTATTATTATATAAAACATAACAACTGTACTGTTAAACAAACAGAAAAAAAATGACAAATTCACCCTTATCACACATTGTAGCACTTAGTTATGCCGCGGACAGCCTGTACGATTGCGATTACGATACGATTCTTATAAAAGAATATTAAAACCGTGGCCCGAAGCGGTGCTATTCTTACTTTGGCGTCGAATACAGTTGTGTTCGTTTACCCTACAGGAGCTTCGATTGCATAGTGAAACGTGCTTTGCGTGCTTATACTATGTGCTTTTGTTTGCTGAAGCTGAGAAAGTGTAATGGATGTGGGTGGATAACTGTGTGTGTGGTTATTTTTTCTTTTAGTGGCATCGCAGAAGGCACAAAAAACAGTATTCGAAAAATAACAGATTTAATTAATTTCACCTTTGAAATATGTATTTTCGTAAAATAACGTCTAACTATATCAATAAATTTTGTACAAAATTGTGGTCAGCGCTTTACTCATATTTATAATCAACTACGTTAAAAAATATGATTAACTAGCTGTTGCCCACGACTTCGTCCGCACGGACTTCGTTTACTCCGCACAGCACCTCCCTCGTAGGTGATAGCGTGATAATATGTAGCCTATATGTTGACCCGACCTATTAGTAATATTCATGCAAAATTTAAAGTAAATCCATGCAGTACTTTTTGAGTTTACCCCGGACATACATACAGACAAACAGACAAAAATTCTAAAAACTATATTTTTGGCTTCGATATCGATTGTAGATCACGCCCCAAGTATTCATTTAAAAAAAATCAATGTACAGCTTTGACTTTTCTACGATTTTATTATATGTATATAGATAATGCCTACATCTAGAAGAGTCTCTAGAGACTCACGGCGCCGTTTTTTATTAATTCTAATTAAGTCTAGTTAAGGTTTTTCTTTCAGAAACACTAAGGTGTATAGGTGATTATTATGTTCAATATATTCATTCAAAGTGCTAAGATATTCAGGACATTGGTGCATCTCTAGAATAGGCATAGTAAGTTTATGATGCGTCTCGTCATAGGTACTTTCGTACATATTTAAAGCGTCTTTGTAACAAACATACAATCATAATCAAACTACGTTTAAACAAATCACTTTTTTATATACTTACAATTAATTGCACATTTTTTCGTAGAAAATGCGAACCAAATGCATATGAGCAATATCCATAGATCCACCATTGGGCCTACAGAAAACAAATATGATGCGCAACGTGCATTTTGGGAGCACGTTACGCGTAGCAAACAAGCTATTCGCTTCATGCTCGCGTCTATATACCCCTTTGAGTATTAAAATATACTCAATTGATACAGTATTAGATGCACTGCATGTTACACCTCTAAGAACACTTAGATTAAAGGGTAAACGTATCTGATTTATATTGTATCTACAATCTACATATATTGTACCATTCAGTAATTAAATTATAATTTTAGGATGGCTAACACAACAATTCTCTGATAGTAAAAGACAACCAAAATTGATCGTTTTTTCTTTCGATCGATTCGAAGATGCTTACATCTTTGCCAACTTTGTGTATCTACCGATATTCTTGATTGTAAGACGTTGCGTCACAAACTTAAGTTTACCAATAATCTTACTTTCCCAGTCGAAACGCATGACACACAATCCTAAACTTGAAATAGTCTAGACCCATCGTCTCGAATTTTTACATCGTTACCTAAGTAATCAAGGTATACGTATAAGTTAAATTTCAACTTCAAAGTTGAGTAAGATCTATTTAAAATTGGTCGCTAGATTGAGGTATAATTATAGTACCAAATATGCAGGGTTGTATATTAAATAAATACACAAGTATAAAATAAATAAACAGTAAGTATCGCTAAACAAATTACGCTGATCTAACCTACAAAGTAAGCAAATATTTGTTTGTGTTGTGGGTGTTAGTCAATAACGTAGAAATACATATTCAAATACTTTAACATACAAAATAAACACCCAAATTCAGAAATACAAACATCTATGTTCATTGCTCAAACGTTGTGTGCCGAGAATGGAACCTGAGCCCCATCGTTTCATAGTTAGCTTCGCAAACTAATCGACCAATGAGTCGGTTCTACTAAAATTAAATATATTAATAAAATTTGCAGAAAATACATAATACATCCATCCGGCAACACAACTGAAAGACCTCTTGTACTGCGGATTTTCATGGGCGGCGGTGGTCACTTACCATCAGGTGCAACTCTATAATAAAAATACAGAGAATAAGTAACAAATATCATGGTACTTCGCTTATTTCGTTAAAATATTATAACACGAAAACTACGTTCGTCCTGTTCTAAAAATCCTCATATGCTTTTTTTCATTCTATAATATAAAAATCTTAACGAAATAAAAAGAATATTTCGGTTATAAGATTTCCGAAAATTTTATTCCTAAGGAATATCCCTTATAAATATCTATACATATAATAAAATCGTAGGAAAGTCAAAACTGTACATTGAATATTTTTTTAAAAGAATACTTGGGGTGTGATCTTCAATCGATATCAAAGCCAAAAATATAGTTTTTAGAATTTTTGTCTATTTGTCTGTTTGTATGTCTGTCTGTCTGTCCGTCCGACCGTCCGTCCGTTCGTCCGTCCGTCCGTCCGTCCGTCCGTCTGTCTGTCTGTTTGTCTGTTTGTCTGTCTGTCTGTCTGTTTGTCTGTTTGTCTGTCTGTCTGTCTGTTTGTCTGTTGACTGTTTGTCTGTTTGTCTGTTTGTCTGTTTGTCTGTTTGTCCGTCCGTCCGTCCGTCCGTCCGTCCGTCCGTCCGTCCGTCCGTCCGTCCGTCTATCTGTCTGTCTGTCTGTCTGTTTGTATGTCTGTCCGTCCGTCCGTCCGTCCGTCCGTCTGTCTGTCTGTTTGTATGTCTGTCTGTCTGTTTGTTTGTTTGTCTGTTTGTCTGTTTGTCTGTTTGTCTGTTTGTTTGTCTGTTTGTCTGTTTGTCTGTTTGTCTGTTTGACTGTCTGTCTGTTTGTCTGTTTGTCTGTTTGTCTGTTTGTCTGTTTGTCTGTTTGTCTGTTTGTCTGTTTGTCTGTTTGTCTGTTTGTCTGTTTGTCTGTTTGTCTGTTTGTCTGTTTGTCTGTTTGTCTGTTTGTCTGTTTGTCTGTTTGTCTGTCTGTCTGTCTGTCTGTCTGTCTGTCTGTCTGTCTGTCTGTCTGTCTGTTTGTCTGTTTGTCTGTTTGTCTGTTTGTCTGTTTGTCTGTTTGTCTGTTTGTCTGTTTGTCTGTTTGTCTGTTTGTCTGTTTGTCTGTTTGTCTGTTTGTCTGTTTGTCTGTTTGTCTGTTTGTCTGTTTGTCTGTTTGTCTGTTTGTCTGTTTGTCTGTTTGTCTGTTTGTCTGTTTGTCTGTTTGTCTGTTTGTCTGTTTGTCTGTTTGTCTGTTTGTCTGTTTGTCTGTTTGTCTGTTTGTCTGTTTGTCTGTTTGTCTGTTTGTCTGTTTGTCTGTTTGTCTGTTTGTCTGTTTGTCTGTTTGTCTGTTTGTCTGTTTGTCTGTTTGTCTGTTTGTCTGTTTGTCTGTTTGTCTGTTTGTCTGTTTGTCTGTTTGTCTGTTTGTCTGTTTGTCTGTTTGTTTATCTGTTTGTCTGTTTGTCCGTTTGTCCGGACCAAGTACTGCATGGATTTACTTCAAATTTTGCATGAATAATACTAACAGGGTCAACATATTATAGGTTACATATTATCACGCTATCACCTACGGGAGAGGAGCTGTGCGGAGTAAAAGTCCGCGCGGACGAAGTTGCGGGCAACAGCTAGTTTTTAAATATAATTTAACGCGAGAGAAGCCGCGAGCTTTATCTAATATCAAATAAAAACGACTTAGATTGCTCATTAATCTTTAAATTACAGCAATGTGTTTTCTCCTTCAACCCTCCCAGGTGGTTTCTTTAAATTAAGATCTGGCGATAAAATGAGCCCTCTACAATTTATATCAACAATTTACCACTTCAAGTTTAGACCCCAAGCGACGATGTTTTTAGATGTGATAAATGTTTTTGGTATATTTTTCTTAGAAATTTTTTAGTGAAGGTTATTAACATCAAAGATGATAATGGAGCGTTGTTCTTTTATTTGGGATGTAGAAATATTAAAGCATGACATGAACAAAAATGCAATTTTTTTTTTATTTATCAGAAAACAGGTTCCATTTTGTTAGTATTATACTTACAGCAAATAAAAATGTTACTTTAATAATAATAATAATAACTAAACAGGCAAGAACAGAGATGCACTTATCTCCTGTTACTAAGAGAGTGCAGCCCCATCCATGCCCGCAGATCCCACCCACCGTTCCGACAATGTCCTCAGGAGAACGTTGCAGCTGAGCCACAACCTTCTCAACAGAGAAGCGCAACGCATATGCATCACTGCAAAGAAATCAGGGGTGCGCGCTGCCGCGAAGATGGCAGGTGCGCTGCACCACCGTGGCAGCCGCACCATTCCCCTGAAGGTGTTGTTATACTGGATGCGAAGCGCGTTATATGCCCGATGCGTGTACTTCACCCAAAGCCCACACGTCTACAAAGTGTGGCAGTATGACTTGAATAAAGTAATTTTGACTTCTTATGTACACCGTGTGAACCTGCGAGCCAGCATATTACACCGAACGGCCATCGCCCTTCGTTCTCTCTCGATGTTCATGTCGTCAGATAATTTTTCGGTGACCCAGTGACCCAGATATTTAAATTTACTCACCTGATTAAGTGGTGTGCCGCAAAGAGTGATCACATACGCATGATATTTTTTTTCCCGCCCTAAATATCATAAGTTCACTCTTCTTGGCGTTATATCTCAGCCCATTAGCCCCCGCATACTCTTCGCAAATATTTAGAAGACATCTCAAAGCTATGACTGAGGGACTCAACAGCACCATGTCGTCGGCATAACTTATTTATGCAAGTTCCATCTATTGAGCATCCGACACCGGTTTCATTGAGTCTCTCAATCAGGCCTTTTATGTACAAATTAAAGAGGCGCGGTGAAATTAACCCCCCCTGCCTCACCCCACACTGCAGCCTGTAAACGTTAGAAAAAGAGTTTGCCCGACGGACAATTACCAAACCAAACTAATTCCGACGGGAGACCTTCAATATTGCAGAGTTTTTCACATAACACATTGTAATTTACAAGATCAAATGCCCTAGATAGATCTAAATAACGTGCATAGACGGGTGTGTTCCTAGCTGTGTAGTAATGAACAGTCTGCTTGAGACAAAATATAGCACTTTCAGTAAATAGGTCCGGTCTAAAGCCAAACTATGCATCGTGCAGGTGTATATTTTTCTCCAGATGTTTATCAAGCAGGCTGTCCAAAACCTTAGCAATTATGGTGGCTAGTGAGATAGGCCTGTAATTAGACAGGTCTGACGGGTCACCTGTGTTGTTTTTTTTAATATAGGAACAACCACTGTACGCGTTAGGTCCTCAGGCAAATAGCTATGCGAAAGTGACAAAATTGAAAAACATAGCAAGCACCCTTGACAGGTGGATACCAGCGTATTTCAGATGCTCGATACTGAGATCATCGTGCCCGGAACACTTTCCTCTGGCCATATTTCTGATGACATTAGAAATTTCCTTAGCCGACGACATTTCCTTAGCAATGACGCATGTAAAGTCATTTACCGGCTACCTGGGTCTTTAGTTGTTTCGCACCGCGGACGGTTCGGACCGCGGTGTGAATTGACCAAGAGGTCTTTTGGCATTAGTCGTTTCGCACCCCATTAATGGAGTGGTGCGAATCGCCCAAGGTATTTTTTGGAATGGGTCGATTCGGACCACGAGCCGAAACGATCATATGCTCTTTTCTTATTTATTTTATTATTTAAAAGAATACTGTTCCCTACTGCACAGTGGTGTGAATCAACCCAATACAATAAGTGATTGGGCGATTCGCACCCCTCTAACATTGAGGTCCGAAACGACTAATGCCAAAAGAGCTCTTGGAAATTCACACCGTGGTCCGAACGGCTTGTGGTGCGAAACGACTAAAGATCCAGCTTACGGGTGGGGCTACCTTATCCTCAAAAAATTGAAAAATGTTACTTTTTATGTTACTTTTATTACATTTTTAAGTGGGCACTGCAATGGGCTACATTGTAGTCAAATAACCGACTTCGGACCTAAATAGGCCGCTGCAAGCAAAATATGTGTCGATGAGGCTTCTGTTAAGGGAAGCCTTATGAATGTGGGGTTCCAATGGAGCATCTCCTATTATGTCCTAATACCTGTACGGTGGACGACCTTAATGAGGACAATGATACTGCCTTAGCTGTGGCGTAGTTTTGGTCTGACAAAATATAAAGGCCATGAAGATTTGCTACTGTCGTGTTCCGGTTTGGAAGGTAAAATAATGCATGCAAAATCAACCCAGCCACACGAATAGCAACGCACCATTAACATCTTTGGTGCTTATACGCGATGGTTTCACTTTCCATCAGAAGAGCTATCTACTTGTTTGCTATTCTATGATTTAAAAAAACTACGTCATTGTAATGATTAAACATGTAATTATCAAATTTATTTGACTGCGCTGTGTTATTTGTTTTCGCTCTATTGGGAAATCTCCGTTTTTCGTAAAACTGTTTCATGAGGGTTGTACCAAACAAAACTTGATAAAAAGTAAAAATAACCATACACAGTTAGACGATCGAGCTTCGTTCGGATAATATTTTCTCACGTGTAATCGGTTTATCAAAGAGATTACACCTAGGTCAATTTTAATAGTAAAATACTATCTAAACACAAAATAACACGGAACAGATTCCATACATCGTTTGCTTTAGTGTTAATTTTAAATTTAATATATATTCCTTAAGATTCGATATCAACTTCTTAACTTATCGGCCTTTAAAAAATATTTTTTAAGCTTAGAGAATAATCCATACTTATATTATAAATGCGAAAGTAACTCTGTCTGTCTGTCTGTCTGCCTCTTACTCACGCCTAAACCACTGAACCGATTTGGATGAAATTTGATACAAAGATAGTTTAAAACCCGAGAAAGGACATAGGATAGTTTTTATCCCGGAAATCCTACGGAAACGGGAATTATGCAGGTAAAACCCCAGGACTTTTATTTTGGAATTTTTTCACGTGGACGAAGTCGCGGACACAGCTACTAGCTAAATAAAGTTGTAAAACATTTAGTAACAAGCAACAAACATAACAAGGAAAGCCTTGGTAGACTGTGTTTATGTATTTATCTTGTCATTGTGTGTCTTCAGTACAACTACTAATCTCAGAAATCTAAGTTAGATTGACAGAATTCTGCGCTAATATTTTGCCAAGACACTTAATAGATACTTAAAATAACAAAAAAAGTAATTAGTTCTAAATTATTCTGTAATACAAAACAGGGAGAATTTTATTTAAGAAATCATATAAACTTTTAATATTTTAATGTAAATTAAATTTAAAGTTTTGTTCAATGGTAACACCTAAATATGATGATAGAAGTCAATGAAATTAAAGTCTCAATATTTTGATATGATTATTCGTAGTGATATATTTTATTTAATTATCTTAAATAACATAGAAAATTATTTTTGTTTATGTAATAGTTAGCACACCAAAAGACACGCAAAATATGTTTAAACCCAAAATCACCAGTGTTCTTTCGTCTAAGTCGTTAAAGCTGTTTCGTAGATATCAGTTACATACAAATATACAAGAATTGCTCTTTTAAAGTATAGGTTAATTTAAACACAGCAAATCAGCAACACCTGACTTCCAATCTCCCATATCTCTGGGTCCCTGGATCAGATCGTAACCAAATTTGTATGCGACTAAATAGAAAGGATATAAAAAGAGTTTTCTTAATCGGTTAATAATGACCGAGTTCTTAAGTAAAAACGTATCATTACGCCTGGTTCCCTTGCAGGGTTGGACTAAATCAAACATCTATAAACTTTCTTGGTTCACCACGATTCACCGGTTTGGCGGTTGGCGAAATTAGTAGTAATCCCCAACTCCATATCCGCATTTTACGATGTAGTCGATAACGATGATCGACTATTTCTAGCGATATATCAGGGACCGACGGCGTCACGTGCTTATCCGAGGCACGACACTGGTAACTCAATTGACGTAATCGATCATATAGCAAGGAAGAATTTCGCCACGTCGAGCCTGTCGACACTAGCTCAGTGGTAGAGCGTCCCGGCTTTAGGGAGACGGTCAAAAGTTCAATCCCTGCGTATCGATATTTTCCTTTGTTATTTTTAAAGTTTCTCCAACTCACCACCGTCTAAACTCCGGGCTGCTACCGAGACTGGATTTTTGAGAAAACCTCGAAAACCCTCAATAACACTTTTGCCCGACCCGAGGGTTGAACCGGGACTTTATGATCTGAGCCAAAAAGGCTACCCCCCACCCCCAGTCTAGCACGGGGCAGTCACTGTATCTGAAGTATCAAACATAAAATAATACAGCCGAGTTAAGAATTCTGATTGATTCTGGTTTACAGAAGTTACAGAGGTGGGCCCATTGCCATTTAAAAGCCGAGTTAACAACCTCCTCTTCTGTGGGAAGTCGTTTAAACTTTAAAGATTGAAAAAGTACATGTGGTCCGTTTTATAATTCTCTATTACAATATGTAATCTAAGAAGAGAGCTTTTTGGGGACGGCAAATTCGGAGTAAAAAATTGTTTTCTTTTTTATTTTTCTTACAGGATTTAAATTTTGTGCTGATATCCGCGGTATTATATTGCCCATTGCAGAAATTTTATACTTTCTACCCTTATAGTGTTATATGTATTACTTGGTGTACCCAGGTAATACATATAACTATATAATACATATAACTATATATAACTGATTTTTTTTATTAGACCGTTAGTCCCACGAACAAACTTTTTTTGATTAATAACAGCTGTGTTTTGACGAGACAACCATCTTTTCTATCTTCGAAAAATCTCGAATCGGATCGAATCGAATTATTTTATACTAGATGCAGCGTGCAGCCCGCTGCATTATAAAAGTTTTTGGCGAATCCCGCGGGATCACTTAACTTATCCGGGATAAAAAGTAGCCTATGTGCTATTCCAGGTCATCATCTACCTGTGTAACAAATTTCATTCAAATCCGTTCAGTAGTTTTTGCATGATTGAGTAACAAACATCCATCCAAACATCCAAACTTTCGCATTTATAATATTAATATAGATTAAGCAGATATAGAATAATCTGTTTAATATAAAATATATTTAATACAAGTGTAATACTTGATTTTTTTTTATTCTAGAATCATTTTACCAATCGTTATTCGAACAAAATTATTCCTAAATACTCGAACCGCGGGATAATGTCTGCCTTCGGTGAGACACAAAGCTGCAGAAATGTTTTCTAGAATAATTCTTTTGAGCTCAAAACTATCGATACTGCCGCGGATAGTCATATGATACTGCTGCGAATGAAATTTTTGGTCAGTATAATGGCTTACAGGCTGAATTCAAAGTGAAGCCTTTTGCTTTGTTTTTCGTGCCTTGCTTTGCCCACTCTTTAAATTTATATTATTCAACTTGTTGCTAATTTTTGCATAGAGACTGTCACTTTTTCACGTAAGCTCAATATAAAACTGAAATCGGGAAAGAAAAAACGCTAAAAGAATAAACGTGTTTGTCAGGTAGAAATGACACATATAGAATTTTTAGAGGTTTTTGGCCTGAAATTCCTAACAGTGGGATCAATCAAGCCAGCAATTCAAGCAAATTGAAACGACGGAAATACTTTTGAATCTAGAAAAACTGAAAACGGTGGTTATGGTAGTTGTATGGAATGTTTTTTTGCAAAGTAAAAACCAAGTGGCTGTTCAAATTTAGGCTTCTATCGTTGATTTAATCACTGTTGCTTCGACAGTGTTTCGTAGTTAAGAGAAAGAATTTTCGAAGAAACAAGAATAGAACAATGCACGTCAAAACAGTGTACAAAATATAGAGAAAAGGCAAAAATATGATATATATAAAGTTTCGATGAAGCAATAAGAATGTATGTGAAAGATTTTAGTTTTAATTTGTAATACTTTTCTCGTCCTCACTGATAGGCTGACGGAATTACTGTTTTCTGAGGATAGGCTCGCATCTAAATTAGAAAATAGGCAAGGTCCCCAACAGCCAACCCTTACGGAAAAAACCCTTTGCTTAAAAGGAATGAATTCTACTAAATTAGAAACTAGCTTACTTCAAGATCCATAATACATTTCTATTCTAGAAATATATAGATCTAGAAATATATATAAATAGAATATTATAGAATCTATATTATTGGAACGAACCCCCATATTCCGTGCGCATTATATGACGTCACACAAACACCATTTAAAGCACTGTATAATGTGGATAAATCTTATATTTTACGCTGTGTGGAGACATTTTTCAATAGACTTGGTGACGCGTTTCGCTAATTTGAATTTCGCTCCACATTTCAACTAAAATTTTATGCAATTAAATATAAACTAAATTAAAAAATATATTACTGGTGTAATCTCAGGACCATAAAATATCAAAGATAAATAAAAACAAATAAATTAAAATCACTTGCATATTCCCTCTTAAAGTGGTTGACAGGGATAAAGCTGGACATGTTTGGCGATTTGGGTCAGATGGAGGCTAATTGGCGAGAAAAGGAACGTAATCAAAGATCAGTTAGAAATTTAGAATCGTTCGGTCTTAAGTAATTAGCATACAAAAAGACATATTTTTTGATGAATTCATACATTCACCATATAACTACATTCATTATAATACCAAATGATCAAGATATACAGCCGATGCTATTGAATGAGTAACAATACAGTTTATTTGCCTCATGGACAGTGGTTTATTCTTTGTCCTACCTTAGTAAAAGTAAGTGATGTGTTTACGATTCCATGCCTTGGATTAGCACGCAAAGCTGTCAGTCTCGAGTAACACAAGAAAATAAGCAATATTATATATACCTATAGCGAATATAAATCTGTAAAGTGAAGATCTGGTAGGGTTCCAGCAATTAGTACCTAGTCGAGATGATAGCTACTCGTTCGGATAATCGTTTGCACTTTTTTAAAATGCCTGGAATGAAGACACATGATATTTTATGATAGAGCAATAGTATATATTAATGTGGTTATTCATATAAATGCGTTTGTATCTTTTTGTATTAATAATAGTTACAGGAATGATTTCAGAACCAAATAAATAAAATTACAAGATTAATCAGTTCCTTAGATTTCTTGAATATACATGTTGTTTGAGTTTGATTGGGTATTTGCACTTTATTAAGCTTTGATTGAATTAATAGAGTTGAAAACTAGACGACCTACTAAAATGATTAATTGGACTCCAAAGAACACGAATGACGAAGCTGATTTAAATTAACCGCATTTTCTTTAAGAGTGTCAAGCTACGATATTTTTGTTATTCAAAGAAGCAATAAAGTAATTTAATTTGCAAATACTCGTAGGTATAATAATATTGATATCAGGGGACAAATTACACCAATTGATCTAACCCCAAAGTAAGCAATTTATTTGCTACCTATGGGTACTATATATAAATACTGAAATATGTTTAATAAACACCCAAATCCAGAAATAAAAACATCTATGCTTATTACACAAATGCCTGACCCTATCAGGAATTGAACTCGAGCCCTATTGACTGCGTAGTCAGGGTCGCTAACCACTCGTCCAACACGGCGGTAAAGTATCATTTGTTGAGTAAGTCCTATTCATTTCCGCCAAGTAACGACTGAATCTATAAAATATTTTTGTTAATGCTATGCTAATGCTATCTACCAACTATCGCTTGTTTTTGTGATATCCGGGACGGACAACTTGACGTGCTCATCCCAGACATGGTATTTCAACATACAATCACCAAACTCGAGACCTTTACAGAGGTTCCACAAACTTTGACACAAAATGTGACGTTTCTAAGTCTTAGTAAAAAGCGGAGTCTTTACAGTCATAGCCGCCTGTCGAGGCGCCTGCGACATCAAACTCGCGGGCACTGATGGCATATAGTATCAGTATAAATTTTAAGCTTGCTTAATATTAGGAAATTATATAAATTTTAAGCTTGCTTAATATTAAAAAAATTATATAAATTTTTAAGCTTGCTTAATATTAGAAAATTAAAAGATAAATACAAATATTTCAAAATACCATAATGTTATTTTCGTAAATAAAATAATTTCAAAATTTTTTTGTATAATGTCATCGACCTACCTATCTGCCACCTATTGTATATATAATATTATATAGATCCCCTTTCGGGGCGCTCTTTGTAGAACTAAACTGCAAGTATCCCTTCCCAGACTTAAAAAATCATTTTTAAGCCATTTAACAATTTACTAAGTTCTGAGATTAAATTAAACCACAAACAAACAGAAAATATAGCTAAAACAAAATTAAATCCTATTCCATGAAGTATCACGTGATTAATTGACTACCTATATGAGATATAAATGCCATCATATCCAATTTGTCTACATCATTTTTCTTGGCTGCTATCAGCGATTGATGATAGGTGATTATCAAGTCTAATTACGTTGACGGCATGTAGTATTGTTCTTATCAATATTCATTAATCCATTGGAATGTATGTATTGAGAAACTGTAGTTTCTCGTACAGAGATTTAGGTCTTGTGGTTAATTTTTTATTAGCGTTCGAATGAAGGTTTCGTTTTAGAATTAGATTCATTCTAAATTTATACCTTAAGCATGTATTAGTATGGAAACTTTATGGGAAACAGGATATATAATTCGGGCATAAAACCACCGTAGAATCATCATTATTTTACAAAGTTACTTTTGAATCTGAATGCAGAGTCAGTCTATCAATAAACTATATCTGTGCTATTATTGTCGCGAATAATCTAGAGACGTGAAGAGTTGGAGCGCTGGAGAGATCTAGAAATAAAAGAAAGAGATAGGCTGCTTCTATTGATAAGCAACAGTCGCCGATACCCAAACAGCTATGCCATAACGTGTCTTCTGTAATAGGCCATAAGGGTGGAAATAGCATGTACTAGGACTTATTTAAATTAAAATAACTTGTTTATTATTAGCTTTGTTTACGCATAGATGAATCGGGAATAATGTCGGATTTTACCTTGGGTATAAATAGGGATCTATTGATAAATAGAGTGCAGTTTTTATACAGCGATCGGAAGCAATAGTACGTGCGACCAGTGTGAAGAGAAGTGTTTTAGTTCAGCGTAGTCAGTAGTTCAGTTATGTTTAGTGTTAATACAGTGAGTGTGACTAGTGTGTATATTTATGTATTGCATTGTGATATTTTGTATATTTGTGTTGTAAATACACGGTTTTAATATAAGTGGTGTTTTCTTGCACAATTACGAACTCGAAGCATGTAACATTATTATATAGATCAAAACCCTCTGCTTGTTTGCTCGTTGCTATTGCTTGCATCGACATAGTAATACCTCATTGCTTGTTGTAATCGCTTATCTTCCGCATATTTTTATACAGAGCAAAAACGTGGAAATTGGAAAAGAAGAAGATCTAGAAATTTGATGCTAGAGGAGAATGCTCGGAATATCGTGGACAGAGTTTCGTACCATTTCATTTAATTTAAAAATTTCCATTCTTTGGCAACGTTTCAAGACGAGGCAGCCAGTCCATAGAGCGTAACATGTCCAAGGTAAATTAGAAAGCACTAGACTACGCAGAAGGTCAACAATGCGTTGGACTGACCAAATCAAGTCAGCATTGGGCGGTACATTATTTCGCCCGGGTCTGGTTCCACCGCCTAACCTTTTCCTGCCGTAATAGCGTCAGTGCTTATCACTGTCGTGTTCCGATTTGGAGGGAAAGGTAGCCGGTAAAATTATGCATGTGTCATTAGATCTCGCCACAAGATAGTAAGGCACCAGTAACATCTTTGGTGTCTATAGGCGATGGTTGACTCTTTCCATCAGGAGACCCATCTGCTTGTTTGCTATCTTATGACACAAAATATGTATGATATAAAAAAATACAAACATGACGATCACGACACTGAAATAAGTACAGCGGCAGACAATAAGAAGATCACTCTTTGGCGATCAAATATTTATTTGTAATTGATTCAATCCGCAGACTGGCTAATAATCTTATTGATTTAGGAGATGCCGGTAATAGTCACAATTCTGAAACATGGCTGAAACTTCTAAAATTTATGAAATAAAAAAAAAAGACAACGCTGCTGAAACTTTCGAAAATAGGCTAGAAAATGCTTTAAAATTAAAAATCTTCAGTCAACAGATCAAATCTCAAAAAGAACTATAGCTACCAAACATTCCGTTGGGTCCAAGCAATATATTTGCAATTTCTTCAGTTTGAAACGCCTGGATGGATTTCGATTAATTTTGGTGTACAGTGTTACACAGTGTACACTGTAGTCAGGGTCGGATTGAGTCAGAAGGCCCCGAGTGGCTCCACATAAGCCCGAGACCGGGGAATAGATAATAGTTGATGGGAATTAGGATACTGTTACCCAATCTTTTAATTTCATTTCTCTCTAATTGTACGAATAAACTATCTGATCTTGTGTACGTTTAGGATCCCTGGCTTGCGGCAAGTCCCGCAACTCATGCCCGCACAAGTTAGGGCCAGGCTGGCAAACGCCACCTCGATTATGTGGCGAATCCAGCGCTGAAGGATTCCCAGACTTAACACTCACGCGACTTAAAATGTCGCATGAGTGTTAAGTCTGAAAAACTCATTGTTCCCGTGGAAACAAACATGTTTGACGGAGGCGGATCTCTAAAAAGCTTTAAAAATGTATCAACAACGCTTTTCTTAGCTCTGAATTCTCGCTTGGCTATATTGAACATTAAATTATATATCAACTCGATCAATACCGTAGTGCGAAACTAAAAGAGCTTCGAGACTTTCCACACACATTTATAATATGGAACGTACGTGATGTTTTACAAAATCTGAAATTGGTTTGATTTAGGATAAGAATATTTTTACATGGCCTCTTTTTCTTGAGATTGTCTCTAATATACTGTAGATAAATTGTCTCATAAATATCTTATAAACGGCAACGCAACAGCTAGATATTTGGTATTGAGGGTGGCTATGGGCGGCGGTGATCACTTACCATCAGGTGCACCTCCTGCTTGTTTGCCCCACTTCTATAAAAAATATGTGTCTGTATGTGTGCTTTTGGCCCATTACAACACAGTTACTTTGCTGTTTTAATGAAAATGTAATTAAAGTTTTATACAATGGTAACACTTAAATATGATGATAGAATTCAATCAAATATAAGTCAATTCTTTTTATATAATTGTTTCTAGTGATATATTTTATTTAATTGATTTAAAAATAGTAGAAAATTGTTCTAGTTTATCTAATATTCGTCACTCCGAAAGACATGCAAGGTATGTACAAAACCAAAATGGCCTGTGTTGTTCCATCAAAATTCGTTGATCTTTTTAGGCATGAAAGCGAAACAAAGGAATTCATTTTCGCATTTATATTTTACTAGCTGTTACCCACGACTTCGTCCGCGCGGACTTCGTTTACTCTGCACAGCTCCTCCCCCGTAGGTGATAGCGTGATAATATGTAGCCTATATGTTGACCCGACCTATTAGTAATATTCATGCAAAATTTGAAGTAAATCCATACAATACTTTTTGAGTTTACCCCGGACAGACAAACAGACAAGCAGACAAGCAGACAAGCAGACAAGCAGACAAGCAGACAAGCAGACAAGCAAACAAGCAGACAAGCAGACAAGCAGACAAGCAGACAAGCAGACAAACATACAAACAGACAAACAGACAGACAGAAAGACAGACAAACAGACAGACAAACAGACAGACAAACAGACAAACAAACACACAAACAGACAAACAAACAAACATACAAACAGACAAACAAACACACAAACACACAAACAGACAAAAATTCTAAAAACTATATTTTTGGCTTTGATATCGATTGTAGATCACGCCCCAAGTATTCTTTTAAAAAATATTCAATATACAATATTGACTTTCCTACGATTTTATTATACGAGTATGTATAGATATTATATAGGAATATAGGATTTCTATGTATTAAAACCGTTGACCAGCACCATACCAGCACCTAAATAACAAGCAGAAAATTCGCTTAGGTACTTTGAAGTTAATATTCAATTATACGACATTAATATTATTTCGAGCAACGATGAAAAAAGATTTTTATTATTTAACCTAACGGATACATACACCACTTATAGGTTTAATAATAATCGTTATCTAAGTAGGCATCCGGTACGAGTTAGCAAGACTTCTTTAGAAGCATTTACAGCCAATACACACACGCACCAACGTTATTTAAATTGCTCTGTGTGTATTTCCAGAAAGCGATTACTGTTACATGCACTATCTTTGTAAATTGTAGAATTGAGCAAAGGCGCCGCAACGTCGCGTCGCGTCGGCGTATTCATTTATCTCTCACTTTAACCGTGCTAAAATTACAACTTGGAATTCTCGTTAACAGTTGTTAATGCCAGTGTTTAAAATATATTATCGACTTCAGTACGAAATAAAATACAGTACCTAGGTACTTATTCAAATGTACTTTACAAAATTACGACTTGAAAATTGAAATGATCCGAATATACTGAAAGTTGAGAATAAACTTCGTCGGTGGAATATTATTACTGAGTAACGGAATAATTACAGTAAATTAGGAATTGCTCGAAAAATAATTTCAACAATTTAACTCAGTGTAAAGAAATAACATATCTAAGTATAATAAGTATGTAGGTATTCAATACATCGCAATCGCATAGTACCTATATGTGCCTATATTATGTAATGGCGGAATGACACAAATAATTATTCTGAATCTTCACGACTAACGCCACCAACGGCAATTTACATGTAACTATCTTTATTACATGAAAGCTACTAGGGGCTACTACTAGTTACTACTACATGAAAGCTACAGTTACTTGCCCTCTGTTTTTTAATTAAATTAATAAATTATGATGTTTAAAATGTTTCAATTATTTCATAGTTTGAATTAAAACAAATTAGTCATTTAGAATATTTGTATTTATTTACTACAGCTTGGTTTGAAAGAATTGGATACGTCCCAACGTAGTCACTTTCACTTGTAGTTCACACTTTATTATTAATACACCTAACCGGTTTCGCAAATTACAGCATCATCAGGGATGTGTTACTTAATTAACTTAAAAGTAACAATATTTTCAATTTTGTAAATACTAATGAAGGGTTTTATTTAATTTTGACATAAAACCTAATCTTAACAGGATTACCAACGCAAATATCTTACTTTGCACAAAATAGGAAAACTCTTAGTCATCTTGCGTACTTATTTCAAAGATACACGATTTTTAGTATTAATATAATAATAATAATAACCTTTATTGTCAGAACAATACAAGTAGACGTGGCACACAACTTAGATCTTATTTAATACTAACTGAAGATTTATTACAATATAAATAAATATATAAATATATTATTAAGTAAAAATTTCTTAAAGTCGTTCAAAATTAAATTGTAACTTAACTGTAACTTAACTATAGTAGTAGTACCTATATCCATGCAGTATATATATATATATATATATATATATATATATATATATATATTCTGCATGGATTTACTTCAAATTTTGTATCATTATTACTAACAGGTCGGGTCAAAAACTTTACTCTTTAAAAACTTTATCGGGTAAAAACTTTACCTCCCGTGCTAGTTTATAACTGAGTTACGGCGAGGTAAATATCTTACTTCAAACGAATAGAATTATTTGTATGAATATAAGCCCCATATTTCTTTGCATTGCTTGCTATGATTCATGCAGTTACAACAGCAAATAGGCATTTGAACAATTGAACAAAAAATAACACAGTATATGAAGAAAAAACGAATTGCTAGTTCTATTTCCTATTTATACATAATATACTTAGCCATATAAAATATACCTAATATACACATACAGTTTAAATACATAAGTGTAGTAGTATATATTAAAGTTAAAGGTTATATTTATACGTACGTACATACATACAAACATACATACACACACATACATACACACACATACATACACACATACAATTTATCTTAGAATTTTCATCAACTTCTCTGTTTCGTCGTAGTCTAGGTTTTTTAGTAACTATTTTAACGCCCTTCCGCATAGAAACCTGCACATGTCTTTCATATGTTTAATTTTAAGAATGCGATTATACAAAAATGGACCAAGAAAAAACGGAAAACTTTTTGCAAACACGGTTTTACATGTTGGAATTTCATACACCTCGTGTCTTCTTTTAGTTGAAACACTACCAGTTTTTGGATGAGTGTGCTGTTTAAGCACAACTGTTTTTTAAAATAGTTGTCTAATATGTAATATATCAAATTCTTTATATAATTTACTTGTTGGATACCTATAATGCTTAAAATTTATTACTTTTAGGATATACCTCTGAGCTCTTTCAATATTGATAAAAACGCTTTGCTTTTTACAATCCCAAGCAACAATGCCATACGTTGCTATCAATTGACATACAGAAAATTAAACTGTTTTGTTAGTTTTATTATCTTTTAGGTTTCTTTGAAGATTGGTATAAGTTTCCGTATAAGAGACCTTAAATTACATATCTGTTTCTTCCAATTTGCAACATTTTGCTACATCAGAGCAGTGACTGTCAGAGCAGTGACTGTCAGAGCAGTGACTGTCAGAGCAGTGATGTGCTTTTAAAGCAAAATCAAAGGACATTGCCAACGTGTGTAGAGACGTGTGCCCTACTTCATTTAATTAGTGGCCAACTGTTCTAGAGTACTCATTGAAAAGACTTTTAAGTCTAGATTCTGTTGCAATATCGTTTATTCTATAAAAGTCCCGTTGAGAACGAATAACGCAATAAAACAAAAAACAAAATGTCCATCGAGTTGACATTTTAAAAACATGCTGCAGATAAATACATAAGCGTTTATAACACTAATTATAACTGATGTTTTGGTTTCTTTCTCAATTTAAACCCTCTGCGCCAAGAATAAATTGTACAAATGATTTTTAGTTTTTTATTATTTATATCATAAGATAGTAAACAAGCAGATGGGTCTCCTGATGGGAAGAGATGTTAATAGTGCTTTGCTATCTTGTGGCCACACGCATAAGTTTACCGGCTATCTTACCTTCCAAACCGGAACACAACAGCGACAATCGCTGACGCTATTGCGGCAGGAATAGGTAAGGCGGTGGTACCTGACCCGGGCGAGACAATGCAGAAATCGATCACCTAGTAGCTACGATGGTAGTGACTCGCATAGCCAATCGGTCGCCTTTTACAACCAGCCTGGCAGAACGGCAGTTGGTTTATTCTTGAAAGGAGCCTGGAACCAATACGGGGAAAAACGGGGAAACACGAGGAAAAAAGAGTTTTTTAGTTGTATATGCCTACTTAGTTTAAATTTTTTCGGGCAACAAAATATCATATTCTCAAAAAATCACATTTTCGTGAAATTACTAATTCTGATTATTTACCATAAAAATCCAAGTATATTAAATATTTGTCTGAGATGGGAGGAAGAGATTAGGTGTAAAAATCACAACATTAGCATCCAAATCAAAACTTCAATATAAATCAAATGTAAACACTAAACGTTTGACGTTAGGTGCCCCACAGACCTACAATAATATTGCGCAATACTTTTATTGCATTAATTATTAAGTATTCAATATTATTGTGCAATAATATTGAATACCCGTTTGTTTCCACACGTTCAATAAATTCACTTAATAAAATTGACAAACCAGTGTGATCAATATTTTCGTGCGAGTAACATGTCTGCCGACGAAGTTTTGGCGGCAACCGTGCTAGTGATTTTGTTAAACAATTCTATACTTTCAAGTAAAAACTCCCGTTCTTCATATTTTATTCATTGGTTTTGTTTCCATCAACACTTATATTGATTAGTGAATTGGCCTGAATGTCAAACTTCGGCCGAATGTTGAGTTTCGGCCGAAAGTTGAATTTCGATCGAAAGTCGAAATTCGGCAAAATGACGTATTTTGGTCATATGTTCAATTTCGACCGAGTGTTGAATTTCGGCCAGTAGTCGAAATTTTGACCCATTCTAGTAATTAACTATTAAATTAACAACATGAATAAAATTGCCGCGAAATGACGAAAATTTCTTGCTCGCCATTTTGCTTAAATTTACGACACGACCATACATTAAACACCGTGACTGACCGACCGCGACCGCTCCAAGCTCTGAAGTGAAAAATATTGTGCAATATTAAACATACACATTGCAAGAAAAAAATTTTGTACAACAAAAATTAAACCCGCTCAAACTTTCGTTCAATCATTGTACAATCTTTAATATTAATTCTAAACGGTCAATAATATTGTACAATACGTAATATTGCGCAATATTATTGTAGGTCTTAGGGCCGCCTTACACAATACGTACTTGCTTCTAGTCTTGGGTAGTTCGCGAGCGACCTAGGTGGGAAGAGCGCTCTTTTAGGTGAACTATGCGAACTAGTTCATTGAAAATCCCGCTCTTAGTTCTTTTTATATTTCTGTTAGCGTCCACTTTACTAGACAGTGGCACTATGTGACCAACCGAGTTATTTACTTTTACTGTGCGCGCCTTGATATTTCGATAATCGATATCGATACTAAACAACTTCAAATCCCCATGGTTGAAATTTTATCAAATCATATGAAATCATAACAATCGTCAACTGAAGTATTGCTGGCTAATTATCAAACAGAATACTGTTATGAATAATCTAGAAGCGTATAGAGGTGGAGCGCGCGCGCGCTTACTATCTAGAAATAAAGGAAAGAGGTAGCTACTGCTATTGACAAACAAATAGTTGACCTGGGCTATGCCATAATGGACTTTGTGGGATATGGCATAAGGTTGAAAGTAGCGTGTGCTAGGATTTATGACTCATAACATGTTTACGATAAGAAGTGATTCATTGTTTCCCGATAAATTTAGATTTTTCTGGACTTTACCCTGCCTATAAATAGAGAGCTGTTGACAAACACAGGGCCGTTTTTATCAAGCGATCGAGAGCGATACATCAAGTGACCAGTGCGAAGAGAGAAGTGTTTTATTGTGTTCTAAGTTCAGTGATAGTATAGCGAGTGACTAGGGTGTAAAGTGTATTTTAGTATTACGTTGTGTTGTGTTGTGTAAATACACGGATTTAATATAAGTGGTGTTTTCTACAATCACGAACCCGAGTACGTAACAATACTAATACCATTTATGTCTTATTTTACGGTAAGTTTAATTAAAATTAAAAATATTCTCTTCAATTCCCATTTATTGTTACAAATAATTGATTATTATTATTATATATCGTTAATTATGACCAATTATTAATATAAATCATTTTATTTTTTCGTTTTTATTTCAATAAAAGATTTTATGTGCCATAAAAAAAAGTCAACTTTAATTGTAAAAATTCATACTTTTTAAGTATTCTAATATAATTACACGTTATACTAGGAACTAGCCTAGCTGTTGACTAATCATTAATATAAATTATTTTATTTTTCATTATTTAAATAAAAAATCTGATATTACATAAATGGATGTGTAAAATTTTCGTGTAATACTTTGTATTTTTTAAATAACAATAAACAAAACTTACAATAATCATAACTATATTTTTTCTTTATTTATTGTTCTTAATAAATTATTTCAAAAAAAGAACTAATGAACTAATAGAACGAACTAGTTCATCCTTGGATTTTGAACTAAATTGAGCGCTCTCTGTAGTGACCGGTTAAGCCCAAGCCTACTTGCTTCTATTCCAACTTCCAAGGAGAATCTAGTGTAGGAATCGGACAGTGATGCCAGGTTCACTGTTATTACAGTAGATTCACTATAATTTAGCTGCTTTTTCCGTTATAACTATATTTTATTATATAGATAATTAGTAGAGGTAAACAAATTCCAGAGGGGGGCAGCTGCCCCTCCTTGCCCCCCCCTCCCCCGGTACGCCTATGATCCTATGTATTAATTGATTTTTATGATATAATGTCAAGTGTCTATAGTCCGTAAAATATAGCTTGATACCTGTGATACATGTCAACATGATCATCCCCATCAAATCTTCTATTTTTTGAGTGACATTCATTCAGACACAAATGTCATAGGTACTTCGTGAGACGCAAGACTCGAATAGTGGCGCACAGATCAGATATATGTGTAGTGCCGTTCGTGCATCTGATTAACCATAGACCAAAAATGATCGAATACAGAAATAAAAATGATCGATTGGAATATACACGTTTTTAATAAGTAACTTTTACTTATAATGTATTTGTTATATTTATTCATTTATTACGTACTAAGGACGAATTTTAAATAACTTTCCAAATCATAATCTAAACATGATATCTTTTTGTAGTCCATGCTACGAAGGTGCGGGTAAAAGTTGCTTGTAAATAAACAAGTAACATTGTAAATAAACATCAGTGCAAAATCTGTGTGACTCTTGCTTTTTGTCAAATATGTATAATCATCTTTAAAAGAAATCGAAGACGATGAAATAATTTATGATCCAAACGAACCATCTCTAAGTGAAACGGATAGTGATTAATATAAGTTTATTATATTAATCACTATCCGCTATTTTATATTCAAAATATATAATTTGATCACATTATGGTGTATTTTAATTTACTTTTATTTACTGTAAAAGCGCTGTATTTAACTTTGTGATTTACTGTATTTTTATACCAATCTACTGTATTTTTATATCCAAAACACTGTTATATTACAAATCTGACCTGGCAACACTGGAATCGGATATCGATTTATTGCAGAATCTGTACTCGAAATTAAATCGATACATGCACTGATAAAATATTGAGATAATTTACATTGGAATTTTTCATTATGATAAGTTAAATACAATTATATAACGTTACATAATAAAATTAATTTATTTTTCGTATTGCTAATAACGCAATTTAATGAATTACTATTTACTATTTTTTTTATATGTGACAGTAAAATACTAAATAATCGAGTACGTTTTTAGTAGTCTGTGAAGATTTTCAGACAAATATTCCACTAAGGCGCCCCATAGACCTACAATAATATTGCGCAATATTACGTATTGTTCAATATTGTTGACCGTTTATGGTTAATATTGAAGATTGCACAAAGATTGAACGAAAGGTTGAGGGGATTTAATTTTTATTGTGCAATATTTTTTTCTTGCTTTGTGTAGGTTTAATATTGCACAATATTTTTAATTTCAGAGCTTGGAGCGGTCGCGGTCGGTCATTCGCGGTGTTGAATGTATGTTCGTGTCGTAAATTTAAGCAAAGTAGCGAGCAAGAAATATTCGTCATTTCGCGGTAATTATATTCATCTTGTTAATTTAACAGTTCATTACTAGAATGGGCCGAAATTTCGAGCACTGGCCGAAATTCGACACTCGGCCGAAATTAAACATGTGACCGAAATCTCATTCCGCCGAATTTCGACATTCGGCCTAAATTCGACATTCAATCGAAATTCGTCTTCGGCCGAAACTCAACATCCGGCCGAAATTCGACATTCAGGCCATTTCACTAATCAATGTAAGTGTTGATCGAAACAAAACCAATCAATAAAAGATGAAGAACGGGAGTTTTTACTTGAGTGTATGGAATCGTATAGATTTATTTAACAAAATCACTAGCATGGTTGCCGCCAAAACTTCGTCGTCAGACATGTTGCTCGCACGAAAATATTGATCAGAGTGCTAAGTGTGAGTTTTTCTTTTCGCATTCGATCGTGAGCGCGTTTCGAGTTTACTAGGAATTTGTATGTGATTTGTACAGCGCCACCTAGTGGTAAACTGGTTTCTCACGTTTACCACTAGGTGGAGTTGAACAAATCACATACAAATTCCTAGTAAACTCGAAACGCGCTCACGATCGAATGCGAAAAGAAAAACTCACACTTAGCACTCAGACTGTTTTGTCAATTTTATTGATTGAATTTATTGAAAATTTGGAAGCAAGGGGGTATTCAATATTATTGCACAATAAAAGTATTACGCAATACTATTGTAGATCTAGGGGCCGCCTAAAACGTCACTAATAATGTAGGTACTGGATTTTAATATTATTAGGTACTTAGGTGACTACTATTATTATATCAAATGGTAATGTCTAATTTTTTACATAATTTGTCAATATTTTAGTATCATACTTCAGGCAGGCAGGCAGGTAGAAATATTAAAGCAGTTGAAACATCAAAACTTGCCTAGGTATATTAATATCAAAAAATAATCCTACTGAATTCACATATTTGAAATTTAAAAAATTACAAGCTACAATAGGTAATATTAAAAATTGAAAGGAAAAATTTAATTTAAACAGTTTTCATACTTATCAAACTTTCATGCAGTTTATGAGGTCGTACTTTTTAATATGCTTACATAAAAGTCCTATTTTACATTTCACACGGCCTATCGTGAGTTTTTCCTTTGCACAAGTAGAGAGTAGAGACATCTAACAAATGTTGAATGAATAAAATGAGTAACGTGGTAGTGCTGCCCTCTATTATAATAATGTACAGTTCATTAAACAATGTTGGCTGTTGAAATAATTATAATCATAGAATAATAACGCATTATTACTCTATGTTTATAATAGGTATTATTGTACAATTATGTAGGTATCTATTGTAATACTAAATCATTTGTATTTTAATAATTTAATAAATGAAACCTTGCAATTGCTGTGAAATGTTTTTATTTTTTATTTATTGACGATGATTATTTTTTGACGTAAAAGTTTAACCAGAATATTGAACCTAGTATGGCAACCTCGTGTTATTTTGTAAGTTGTACACGATCTGAATTTTTGACTTTGGTTGCTGATTGTTAAACACTGTGAACCAAGACAACAAAGTATTTTGTTTGTGTAGTGCATTTATAACATGACATTGAAAGCTATAAAAAAGATAAAAGTGTGAATGATTAGTAAAAATCCTAAGCAGAATCAGTGAAAAGCGATGTGATACTCTCCTTGGCAGTGTTCTAAGATTGTGGTCATATCGCGAAGTTTCCGAATAGTGTCACGATAAAAATTGGAGATGGCTTCTAAACCTGCAAACCAGAAAAGAAAGTACGTAGCATTTTATTTCAATTCAATATGTTATCGATTCTTGGTCCTTTTTCACAGATTCCTAAATTTTTAACCTTTAGTCCACTTAATCCTGGGTCTAGTTTCCTCATATGTCACTTTCTCCTTTCCGTCACATGGAAATTATATATTATTCATAGAGGTAATTTATGTATGAAGCTACCGTAGCAGCATCCAGAAGGTCATAAGACTTGATGTTCTCATATAGCAAATTAAAATCAAACATGAAATCTACTTCTAACCTTAATCTAAAACATTAGATCTCCTTTGTTTTTTGGAGACTTAGTATCTGTTATATTTATAGTTTTTATCTAAGATACTGACAGTTTAGTACTGGGAGTTTCCCCCTTAAAACATATTTTATAAATGTAACTTGCAATATGTTTATGCCAATTTCAGGTAATGAAAAATTATTACATTTATATTTTAAGTAATAGTTTGAAATAGTTTCTCTGTGCAGTTATTTATACTTAGGACAATTATTGTTAAAAAAAATTGGAAATCATTACCTTGGAACTTAAAGTAACGCCTTACATTTATTGATGCTAAGATATTTTAGGTGAGCATCTTATATTTCTAGATAGGTACTAATATTATAAGTAGCAATTAACAAAACATAAGACTTAGTTTATACTCCTACAATTTAATAGTGAATTAAAGTTTGAGATTTTATCTGAATATGACATAATTGTTACAATTCAATATAATATATAGATGTTCAATTATAGCTAAAAATAACTAACTGATTGGATCTTTTAATTTCTTCTTATTGGGTGATAGTTGCATTGCATAAGTCCACTGGCAACCTTACTCTCCAGACCGGAACACGAAAATGACAAGCATTGATGCTATTGCTGCAAGAATCGGTAATGTAATGGTACAATATACCCAGGCAAGACCTAGAATTCTACGACCTAGTAGTCAAGATGGTATTGACATATATAGCCTATCGCATTGATATAAAAAACTCCAGATGCTCAGTCTCAAACAAAACTGACACTCAAAAGTGTCCCTAATTTCATTTAAATAGTTATAGATATTGCAAAAACATATGTCTTTGCATATCCAACCTAAAGCTCAAGATTTATAGTTGTTTTTACAAAGCTATATACAAAAAGAAATAAAATTGATAGCTTTGTGACCAACGTGATTCTTTTTGAAATGATCATTTTTGGGGGACATTTTTGAGACGCTGACTGTGTATCTTGGGTTTTTTATATCAGTGGCCTATCATCGGTCTCCCCTTATGACCTTTCAACAGAACAGCAATTGATCTATTCTACAAAGGGAACCTGGACCAAAATTTGGAATTTTGGAAATATATTATGGTCCATCATTGTTCTGGCTCCATTGGCATGCAGTGAGAACAATGATGGACCATAATAATTCGACTGTTAGTCTGTACAATATGTCCTGTTATAACTTAAGAAAGCCTTGGATATTCAGTGAGATTACTTTATTGCGCTAATGTCATTTTGTTATTGTCAACCACTTCACATCTAGCGAAATGAGTGGGTATTAGCTAGTAATATTATAAAGTTGGGGATTTAGTTAACACTTCCTACTTCATACAGTTGTGTTATTTCACATGAAATGGACAGTGAAAAATGCCCGGTTCAGGATTTTGTTTATACTAGCTTCAGCATGCAGCCTGCTGCATTGTAAAAGTTTATGGCGAATCCCACGGGATCAATTTTTCCAGAATAAAAAATACCCTATATGGGTGATTCTCAGATAACTGTGATTTTTTAAATTTTAATTTTCCTAAAATTAAAAATGTTTCAAAACCCATGTTTTGGGTGTTATTGTTATCTAATTACCCACAGAATTAAGCCTGTAATGTAGTTTTACTACAACTACAACAAATCAAAAACTATGACAAAAATTGAAAATTTCAATGCCACGGTACTGACATCATTTCCAAGGTACTGACATATAAATGAAAAATTCAAATTACTTACCTAAATTTTTTCAAAATCTTAAAGTAGCAAAATAAATTAGAGATCATAATAATCCAAAGAAATTTTTAAAGTTTTTTTCTTGATATTAATAATCTTTAAAATTTATTAATTGTGGAATTAGAAGAAAATTTTTTTTATAATATTAGAACAAAACTAAATTTAACATAAGTTGATAAATGAAATCTACTACAATTTTTAACAATTATGAATGTAAAAAACAATAATACATATTTTTTTTTTATAATTCAATATTATTTTACAACTTAGAGTATTTTATCACAATATTTGGTAAATTATTTTTTATTTCGTACACTCCTCCGAAGGGTTACAGTCAGAGTCACTTTTGGTTTTTTAATTTCATTATTGACTTCGGTGTCTTTCTGAGATTTTTTCAACATTTTATCATTCTGTACTTTCGGAGAATCTAATGGAAATCGATTATCATCGTAATTTATTATTCCCATCGAGAAATGTTTACATATTACGCCAGGTAGACAATCAAGACAACTTAATGAATTAAATAATATTAGACCAGGGTTTTTCTTACTCCAAGTGTATTGGTGCATTTTCATGGTACCAGTATAAGAAGGACATTTTTCCGGCAGTAAGGCATCAATAGTTTCGATTTGTGGAGTAGTTACAACGTCAATTTTTTTGGCGGAGCAACGCAAAGTTGATACCAACATGTCAAAAGTAGATCTGTCGTTACCAAATTTCACTTTGTTCTTTCTCTCGTTCTTTTTGACAATATTTTTCATAAGCTTCGGGATCTTCTCTTATCTTCTGTCTTCGTTATCTTTCCGCTTCTCTTTTTCTTTAATCTTTCATCCTGCTGAATTTTAGTAACTTTTTTTTTTGTTTTAAATTCACGTTTTTTGCTTTTCGTAGACGTCATATTATTGCACAAGTTTTGGATCCCAGGTATCTCTTTGAGTTTTGTCCGGAGTATTGGAGTCATTTTTGATTAAACTAGAACAACTAAACATAATAATAAACTAAAACTTTAAGGGAAAAAAAATTACAAAATTATTTGTTAATTTTACCATGGTACTGACATCCACGGTACTGACATTTCAATTAATAATTAACCTAACTTTTTTATTGCAGATAATTAAAAAATTTTTTCAAATAATTTTAATCTTTCACGTAAAAATGAATGAAAATTTAGTATAATTAATTTAAACATCGCATTAACACTCGTAAATTTCAATACCATGGTATTGACTTGTAATTTTATGACTTACCTTTTTCAAAACAAAACATATTACTCTTATCATAATGTTGACACTATAAAATAAAGACACAGCTGCAAATAGTATACAAATAGTCCTTCTTTAAAATGCCACCAGAGAGGGCGCATGGAACTGAATGAAAGATGGAGCTTAGGCGGCAAACATTTTAAAATTAAAAATTCAACAAAATTCTCGGACATGAATCAATGATGATTATTTCTTTTTACCAATTAATATTTTGGTATGATTGCAATATAATTTTATGGTCTATGCATTATACTTTAGTTACAAGAGATAAAGTTTAAATTACCAAACGAATTTTAATAGAAATTTATACATATAGTTTAAAAAATGAGAATCGGACATGCCACGGTACTGACATTTTGAGTGTATTTCCGTAAGTTATATGTGATCCGTGTCCACTTTGTAGAATGTCCTAATTTTTCATGTAGATTGTAGAATACTATCAAATTTATCATATTTATAGTTTTTTGATAAAAAAAAGTTATGTTGAATGATAAATAAAGTACTAGACATAAAAAATCACAGTTATCTGAGAATCACCCATATGCTATATGGTATGGTATTTTCAGGTTATCATATGCATGCCAATTTTCATCCAAAATGGTTAGGCCGTTTTTACATGAAAGAGTAACCAACATTGATCCATCCATCTATCGAAACATACTTTCTTATTTATAATATTATAGAATTATAAGATTGGATAGGATTACAGGATTATAAGATAGGATAGGATTAACAAGCTTGCATTTTGTACCCATTAGGATAAAAATAATTTTTGAGTACTTATTTACATATTTTGCAGTGTCTAAAGCCAGGTTTTAAGCATATCCAAGTGTATCCTACATGGTGAAATAGGATGTGTACAGATGAATTATGTCATTTAGCAAACTCAGCTTTGCAAAATTTAGCAAACTGAATTTCAGGCTGAATTTTTAACATAACCTTAAGGGTGCGTATTCATTTCGTAACAATAACTTCATGTTTTCAATTTTTTCCAAAGCAAAAGCGTAAGAATGTGAGCAGATTATTCGAAGGATATTACAGTTGCAAGATTAAGTCTTAATTATTCGATTTATTGTAGGTTCAAAATTTGATCGGCAAAAGATTACGCACGAGGACTTATGGCGTTTTTAAAAAAATTATTCTAAATAAATGAGTTCATATAATGGACTGAAAAAAAAAATCAGTATATTAAATACTAGCTGTTGCCCGCAACTTAATCCGCGCGGACTTCGTTTACTCCGCACAGCTCCTCCCCCGTAGATGATAGCATGATAATATGTAGCCTGTATGTTGACCCGACCTGTTAGTAATGTTCATGCAAAATTTTGAGTAAATCCATGTAGTACTTAGATTACCTTATCTATACATATAATAAATCCTAAACAAATTGACTGATTTTGATCCAGTTAATGGTATTTGATGCAGTTTTTAAAAGAGAAAAGCTGATATTTTTAAGTCCATCGGTGTATTATTAATTTAACACTTTTTTTTAAATTTTCCGTCAACGATTTCTCCCAAACGGATTAACCGATTTTGATACAATTTATGCATTAGATGTAGTTTTTTAAGGAATAGAGCTGATTAGTTTTTGTACTCAATCGGTACATTAATCTGGAAGTTATGTTAAAATAATACTGTTTTGCCAAAATTTTTTTTGGAGATTTTTAAAATATCTCAAAATCTCCTAGGCCGACTTAGTTCAAATTTTCAGGAAGTATAAGTTGAGCAGAAGCCAATCGAATTCCACCAACCACGTTTCGATTGGTTCAGCCGTTTAAAAGTTATGCGATGTTTAAATACACACATACACACACACACACACATATACATACATACAGACGTACTGACGTCATCGCGAAAATAGTTTGAAAAGATTCCTAGGACGTCAAAACGTGGAGATCTGGTGAAAACTCGATTTTCGGAAATCGGGGCAAATTCAGTAACTTCCTATCTACGTACACTATGTACTACGTAGTGGGAAGTTAAATACTGTTATCAAAAATGATATTCTTGCGCTGTAGTGCACTAAATCAAGACTTAATCTTACAAAAGCTGTAATAACTATCCTTTGAATAAATCTATTCACATTAGTTATTGCAATATTGCTCTTGAAAAAACTTGAAAAAATGAAGTTTTCATTGCAAATTGAATACGTGCTCTTGAACTGATCAGAAAGATCCATTTATATGTGGCAATAGTGTTACTTAGATATTTGTGTATGATACTAAATTTTCAATGGTTTGAACATGATTTAAATATAAAAGCGTTACACAAAACTGAGGCATAGGCATAGAAGACAATTCCTTTGATTTCAAAATATGTAAAAATAACTTATGCGTGACATACAAATCCTTTCCTAAATAAAAGAAACAAAATTATAAAAAATATAGAATGCTAAGTTTAAATTTAACTAGTAAGTCTAGTGTACTTGGTATTGTGAACACAGGCATGTGAGATGAATTAAAAGTCTAAAGTGATTCACTTTTAAATGACAGTAAATTTTTAATGCAAGTGGCAGCAAAGTTTTGTTTTAAATATATTTAATTCTGAAATTGTTTAATGTACCTTAATCACTAATTCTAATTTTGAGAATGACACAAAATTTGCCTTTAAATATGCTTAGTAAAAACAAACATTAACTCCGAATTAGATCAAACTTGGCATGGATTTTGTTCTTTTTATCGTAAAAGGCTAACTATTGTCATCTGATTAATTTAATGTCCATTACAACACCAAATATACAAATATGCGCAACTTCAAAAAGTATATTTCTATTTGTAAAATATGTTTGTTGCTATCCATGTGGTGGAGTCTTATGCATGTGGCATCAAGGCCCCACCACACAAATAGCAACGCATTTTTGGTGTCTTTAAGTCATGTTGTCTTTCTCTTTACCAGGAGACTCATTTACTTGTTTGTTATCTTTATCTTATGATATAAAAAAATTTATGTGCTAACTACTAATTTAAACATAGGTTCTGAATGGTTGATCTATGCAGCTATGTCCATGAATAGAGTATCATGTCATCAATTTAATCTTTCATATTAATTTTCATCCCCTATTTTTAGCCTCTTAGGGGTTGATTGTTGAAAAAAGTAGCCTATGTTTGACCCCGGGTCTTCAAATATGTCCTTGCCAAATTTCATCAAAATCAAATCAGCGGCTCAGTCATGGAAGTGTAACATACAGACAGGCGAGTAGACTGTAAGGATTATAATATTAATATAGTATGGATTGACGAAAGTGATGTAAATAATAAATAAATATTTACAGGACAAATTACACTGACTTCTGATCTAACCCCAAACTAAGCAAATTATTTGCTCGTGTTATGGGTGTTAGTCAACAATACTAATACATAAAAATACATATATAAATACTGGAATATATTTAATAAACACTCAAATCCGGAAATACAAACATTTAACTATGCTCGTCACACAAATGCTTGTTGCTGTCGGGGATCGAACCCGAACCTCGTCGATTGCATAGTGAGGGTCGCCATCAACTCGATCAACGGGGTGGTCAACACATGTACAACATGAAGTGTTACTTGATTCTCTCTGTATACCTCTCTATCCTCTCTATGTAAGGGAGGAAGAAAACTATTTGTTGCAATAATATGGGTGTAATAGTTAAGTTCATCATCGCACCAGGACCATCTACGCACATGTTATGGCTTGTTGATGAGTAATCAATTTAGATTTTAGCATGTGATGACACAAAGCTTTTGACCCCCACCACCCTTGTTAGAAAATGTCACATTTCGTTGACCTCCCCTCTATAAACATGTGACCCAATTAATGGCTAAGAGTCCTACGTAAATTGTCGTAACTTAAAAAATGCGATTTTTGTTTCGTTTATGAAAATAACTCCACTTTTATAGATATTTTTAATAACTCTTATATATACTCTAAATATATATATATATATATATATATATATATATATATATATATATATATATATATAGAGAGAGAGAGAGAGAGAGAATAAAAATAAATTTTCTGTTAGAAAAATGCAACTTCTAATAGAAATTTCATTTTTATTCTTCGAGTTATGAATATTGTAAGTAAATAAAAATAAATATGTAATAAGTTATTGTTATCTGTAAATATATTTTTAACTTCCCGTTAAGGAAGATTGGTTTAACCCCGATTTTGGAAAAAATGAAACATCATCAGATCTCAACGGCTTGAGGATGTAGGAAACTTTTCTGACTAATCTACGTTTAAACCTCATAACTTTTGAACGGCTTTGCCGGTATTCGGATGGATTCAACTAAATATAGATTTTCTGAAACTGATTCAACCATTTATAATTATATATAGATACATATTGTACATTTTCAAAACTTAAAAAAAAATACCGAAGCAATGTTTTTTTTAATAACTTCATTTTTTTAAAAGGTAACTTGTTACCGATTAATTCCAAAATCTTATCAGGCCTTCTCTGTAAAAAAAATGCGTCGATTGCCGTAAATCGGATCAAAATCGGTTGATTCGTTCGGGAGTTCGATTCACCTGCCGAAGAGATGTTGAATTGTTTTGAAAAAAAAAAATACATAACGATGTACGTACTCCTCAAGCTCGATCGTCTACGCTTAGGTATATTTTTTGTCTGCTTTGAGCAAAAAGCTTCGGGCTAGTTTCTTTTATTACTATTAATTGTAATTTGGTTGTTTCACATTATCATTTACAAATATCTAACCAATTGAAATATTATTACAAAAGTTAACTCTATTAGCTAAATAATAATAGCTATTTTTCCAGTACCTTCGCCAAAAATACAACCCGTGTGTCACATTATGCTGTTTGAGCATGATAAGAACACTGATATTGTCCCTCGACATTTACTTGAAAAACACATAATATTATTGGATTCAAAACCACCTGTTTCTGTAGAAGTAGAGCATGACAACATTTTTTTGTCAATCCTTCGGGAAAAATGCATTTTTTTGGGAATAAAATGTTTATATTATGTACTACATCTACATAACTAATTTCGTTCAATTCCACGATTATTAAAAGTGAACAGACCGTCATTAGGCACTCATAAGACACTATTCATCGTATGCTAGCGAGGAGGGAAATTTCTTTCATCATGGTAAAAAATATTGCAAATATCTATACATATAATAAAATCGTAGAAAAGTTAAAACTGTACATTGATTATTTTTTTAAAAGAATACTTGGGGCGTGATCTACAATCGATATCGAAGCCAAAAATATAGTTTTTAGAATTTTTGTCTGTTTGTCTGTATGTATGTCCGGGGTAAACTCAAAAAGTACTGCATGGATTTACTTCAAATTTTGCATGAATATTACTAACACGTCGGGTCAACATAATACCTACATATTATCACGCCATCACCTACGGGGGAGGAGCAGTGCGGAGTAAACGAAGTCCGCGCGGACGAAGTCGCTGGCAACAGCTAGTAACCTATATTTTAATTTTTAATCAAAAAGAAAAATATATGCAACCCTTAATTTTCAACCCTCTACGATCAACCCCTATTTTTTAATTAAATAATTTATATGGCAAAATAACGTTTGCCGGGTCAGCTAGTATTATATAAAATACATATGCTATGCATAAATACATACTGATAACACGTAACCATACACTAAAATATCATTGGTTAACAGGTAAAGCTCACTAAGTAAAATTTTTGGTAATCTTAAATTATTGCCACGATGTTATTAATTTAAACCTTACCTTGACCTGAAAAAAGTCACCAAGTCCTTAAACATATTTTCTAAAGAGTTATAAAGAGGAAAAACTTTTTTAAGTATTTACTACATTTCTTTCTAAAACATGGACAGGAAAACTATCATTAAAATGTCTATGTCTCAAAATTCTAATAATATTACTTAGAGTTTTCCCGTCGAACGACGATGTACATAAATACGAGTATATCAAAGCGACAAATAAATAGAATTATTTATGCTAACAAACAAGAATAACTACTAATCCTCTGTAACTGGTTAAGCAATCAAAACTATTACACGATTAAATTATCACTTGTACATTAATTTCACTTTATACCTAATTTTATTTTTAACATATCACTTAACCGGTTTAACTTTTTAAGCATCTTCAGGATGTTAATATACTTAATTGATTATTAATTGTTGTGTGATGTAAACTAACATAAATATTGATTTTTAGAGGGTAAACTTAAATATCACACAAAAGTATGTTAGCCTAAACGATTCTCCCTTACCAGTTACCGCCCAGCCACGTGAACCGGCGCGGCGAGGCGGCGTCTGCGGCGGCGCGGCGGGTGAGGCGGAAATTCGCGCGCGCGGATTTTTAGACCGCGGGAACTTGCGTCCTCCGCCGCGACCAGTATAGCCCGAGAGCAAGATGACTTTTTCAACTTTAACTCGATATTGCTTGGAGGGGAGTAGTTTTGTACTTCAACACTTACTATTTGGAAGAGAATATGTAGTACATGATTTAAATAAGAATCGGGGTATAGTATAGACGTTGAATTTCAGAAGTATGAGAAATATGTACTATATAAAGACAAATTTTTAAAATGAGTGTCGAAACTCGAAACCTTTGATTTATAGTGTTGCCGCTTTATAGTCCATTATCGATAGGGTTTCATTACCTCAATAAGTACAATACTATCAATAAACTGCAATACAATCGATAGCATTGATAATATTCATGATTAAAAAAATAAACTATTAAAAGTATCGATAGTATTGCTATTTAATATTGCATTACCCACAATTACTATTGGATAGTATCAATATTATCAAAACTATCGATAGTCAACTTCATTCTAATACTGACCGATGCTATCGATTGTACATCATCGATAGTATCGAATATATCGATAGTCAATGCAATATTGTCTAACAATACTATTGATAGAATCGATACTTCGTTTATCTCCAATGATTGATACTATCGACGCAGTCGATAGTTTATTTACTTGCAGCTATCGACGTTATGGCGTTTCTAGATTAAAACTATCAATTTTTTGGCGACACTACTTATATTCTTATGAATATTCAACATTGTGGGAAAAAAGAAAAATTGTATCTCTGGACTTTGTTTATACTTATGATGTGGTGACCAGACTTACAAATTACTGACCTTAGTATGTATTTGAAAATTAAAGTTAAAATGTTCATAGTATATTTTCTCGGCAACTACAACTAAACCATTCTGGTTCCTAGACTATACGCTAAGGCCGTCGCCATGCTTTGTGCTGATTCATACATTTGTCTCACTCGCTCGCCGCGTCCTGCACTGCGCGCCCGATTCGCTCACAAATCGTCGCCCCGCCGGTGGCATGTTTAGTACTTCCCCATACATTTGTTTCAGATGCCAGACGCTTCGCCGCTCGCGCCGCGCGAAAAATCGCAAGCGCGAATGTCCTGCGGCCAGGCCGTTAAGATGTGGGAAATTTTAATTTACAATTATTGCTAATTTAAGACTATAACCAAGGGTGGATGCGGGGGGGGGGGGGAGTCATGATTCCTCAGCAGGGTTCTAGGTATGGATTTATCATTGTAAACGAATAAGGATTAGAGCCTATCTTGACAACCTCAAATATGTGACCGACCCCCCCTGATCCGAAGGTTAGATCCGCCATTGACTATATAGATAAATATATGTAAAATATAAAATTAACTAAAATAAAATTTTAAATAAATGATACATCATGAAGATTCTTAAAAGTGAAACCGGTTGAGTGATATATTAAAAATAAAGTTATAAAGTGAAATTAATGTACTAGTGACCATTTAATCGTGTAATAATAATGGAATTTCACCAAGTGCCGACGATGGAAAGTATAGTATATACAATCAAAACTATATATACGCTGAAATCACGTTCTTGTCAGAATATTTGGAAGGAGGCGGAATATAAACAGTTTTATAAATTTTTGTTACAAAATTGCCCGATGTCCGCTTTCTAAACAGCTCGGTAAGTCGTGTCAGCGGGGACAGTTAGACAGTTTTATTTCACAAGAGTTTAGGGAATTCCCTTTTAACTATGCACTTTGTGACAGACTTTCTCAAAGAAGGATGTTTTATGTACGATGCATATGTTTGGTAGATTTTTATAAAGTGTAAAAATTATAAATTCTTGTTAAAAAGTGGGAATCTAAGTAAATATGTATGTTCCTTCCTATATATCCTATATATGTATGGTCCTTCCTTGTCCAGCTCCCCTATTCACGTAATTGAGTCAATGCACATAGACACAGTATACTGGAGGCTAACAGTAGTCAATCTACATACATGTGAAATTCGAGCAACACACACACACACACCTCTCGCGGACGCGATATCTCGGAATGGTTCGGTACAGTTTGTTCCGCACCAGTCTGAGATATCGCGTCCATAAGAGGTGTCTATGTGTGCTATGCTCGAATATTACTTGTATAGCCAATCGTTCGCATTCCACGAACTACCTAGCGTAACGACAGGTGGTCTCAAAGGAGGCCCGGACCAACACGAACATTTATGAGCTGGTGGTCCAATCCAAGCTATAAATACGCATTGGCGCATAATCTTTTTTGTACTCTCTTTTACAACGCTGAACGATTCGCTTCATTCACGAACTTAAAAATGTTTTTCGTCTCATACATTCGTTTACCAAATTTTACGACGTACCGATAAACGATTTATCGTCGACAAAACTGTTTACAATGTAAACTTTACATACATACAAACGCAGAAATATTCTAGGCACGGATTAAAAACTGGATGCACCTTTAAGGGAAATTTCTTAAATAGCAGTGTAGCTTTCATTTACACTCAGAAATACAGAGCTATGGTACTTACCGATAAAATAAAACCACACCAGAGGGCCTACCATGAACTCTTATAATACTTGTCAAGTTCCAGGCAGTTCAACTATGAGTATTAACCTGTCAGGTTTTACGATCGTACCATGAACTAATTTTTGTTGACCTGCAATGCGTCGTCTTCTGGCCGGTTACATTATTTCTGGCAGCACATATCAAATTAAGGCGATAACATACGCCAAACTACGAAATATACGTCTCTTTGAAAGCCTACTTCTCCTAAACCGTTAATCCAATCATTTAAAAAAATATACATTGTATGTAAAATATAATTAACTTTAAATTTTAAGTTCGTTTTTTCAAATTTCATTGTTATTTTTGACGAAAAAAATAAATCGAATATCTCTCTTATTTTTACGCAAGAATTTTCTTATAACTTCTAAACTAATGAAACGATTTTGGTGATTTTTTCACTTTATTACAGACAATTTATTGCTTTATAAAATTTAAGTTCAACATTTTACAAAATCATTATAGTGTGCCATTAAATCAATAAAAACCTTATTATTTCATTCGCGGACAGCGCTCGCTCCGAAAGTCAGTCTCCCGGTAGCGTTCGTACGAGGAGGCTGTGTCGCACGTCAGCGTATACCGCTCTCCACATTAGAGTCAAAGAGTAATAATACAGATAGTGCGTTTGGCACAGTAATAAGGTTGAGTTGTTTAAAAATTGGACATTTCGTTTACGCTTGAACGTTTTTTATAGTTGATAATAAGTTTGGAGCGGGAAGGCTGATTTTTTACAGAGGTTGTTCTTATGATGTAATTTAATCCCTTAAAGAGGTAAAGGGGGCGTTAATGATTGTATTAAAAAAATTGTTTATTACTTAAAATTTAGTATTTATGCTTTTTAGTACGATTAAATAAATACGCATTTTTGAATTTATCCCATAAAGGGGTAAAAGGAGAGTTTTTGTATGAAAAATGAACTGTTTGTTGTAGAAATTACTAAAAATTTAGTATTTATGCTTTTTAATACAATTAAAGAAATTCATATTTTAGATTTTTTTTTAATTTCATCCATTAAAAGGGTAAGTGTATAAGTTTGTATTAAAATAAAAAGTTTATATTATCTAAACTCTCATAAAATTTAGTACCTGCTTATTCAGTTCAATCCAAATTGAAGAACGTGCGCGTAATGTAGTTCGAAGTTTCATCCCTTAAAGGAGTAAAAGTGGGTGTTACAATTCATATGAAAAATTAAACGCTTATGGTCAACATAAATTGAAATTTGGTACTTATGTTCTTCAACACAATTTAAAAATAATATATATTCAGGGATTTCATACATTTTATTCCTTAAAAGGGTAAAAAAAGCGTTTATGTTTGTATGAACAATAGATTGTTTATTGTAGAATATTGTAGAAATGATTTAAAACTTAGTATTTATGTTTTTTAACACAATTAAATGAATACGAGTTTAAGGTTTTTTAAATTTCATCCCTTAAAAGGATCAAAAATGTGGTTAAGTTTGTATAACAAATAAAATTTGTTTCATCAAAATCTTTTCAAATTTATTAGTTACTAGTGACCTGCCCGCGGTTTCACCCGCGTAGCTTATGTTCCCGTGAGAATATCGGAAAGATTTATATACCAAAACCTTTCCCAAGAATCAATCTATCTATCAAAAAAAACCGCATCAAAATCCGTTGCGTAGTTTTAAAGATTTAACCATACATAGGGACATAAGGACATAGGGACAGACAGAGAAAGCGACTTTGTTTTATACTATGTAATGATGCTCTTTACTTCAATTACATAAACGTGCATGTAAGGAAACTTTGAGTTTTATCTCCCAAAGAGGTAAAAGAGGGTATTAAGGGGCTGAAAGCTAGTACTTTATCATCTTTGTTTGCGTGTGGACTCTGAATAATATTTGAGACTATTCAGGTACTTACCTACGTTTACGCTTGAATGTTTTAATGGCTTTAGATGGATAAGTATTTTGTAAATATTTTATATAAGTGTACAAAAAATAAAACAAACAAACAACGAATATAATTCAAGCAAACGACTAAAAAGTAAAACTCTGAAGAAAAAAGATAAAAAACCGGTACTATTTGAAGGTAGTGAAGTCTTCGCAACCAGCATGTTTATGTGAAGAGAGTAATGAACGTGCAGGAAGCAAGAAAAATTTGAAAGGATCGTGACATATTGCACTCGGTTCTCTTTGCCTACCTCGTAAAGGGACTGGCTTTAATATATATCGTTGTTGTTATTGTTTTAGCAATAACCAGGACCGACTGCTTTATGTGCTCATCCGAGGCATGGAAGTGGTAGTACACCAACCGCCAGACTCCAAGCTGCTACTGAGATTTTTGAATTTTCGAAAAATACCTTAAACCAAACTTTAGGTTACCCCCTTGACTACGAGGTAGTTATTATAATCAGTAGTTATTTTTTTCGACCTTGGTTTTTTGCAACACATCAACCCGGTTTTGGAACTACCGCGTTACATATTCCTGCCGCAATAGCGTCGGTGTTTTTAACTGTCGTGATTCGGTTTTGAGGGCAAGGTAAACATATGCATGTAACATTCTAACCCTGCTACATGAATAGCAATGCACCATTAACTTTTCTATTGTCTATAGGCGATATTTATATGTTTCTATCAAGAAAACTGTTTACTTGTTTGCTATCATAAGAAATGAAATAAATATAAATTAAATATATTATACATACAAATAGTCTAAATTAATCAACCTGTTTAAAACTTTCCTTTTAATTTAATTGAAAGCAAGCAGATATGGTTTCCATTAAATTAAATCTCTACTTTTTCTTACGAGATTTCGAAACAAAAACTTAAATTTTTAAAGGTTATTTAAGAGATCACTTTTTACAAAATCACATTTTCAAAGGTTTTGTTAAAATTGTTAATTGTATGTATTAAAATAAAGTGCTGCACGAGATGTATTGTATATTATAAGATAATAGGATACGTAACAGTCATTATTGTGTAAAATTGTCATATAATTCTTTTGTCGATTTTCGATATTTACTGTTTTTTCTTTCGATATTTATCGTTTTTATCAAATGAATCGATAAATGACCGATTATCGGTTATGGGTTTTGAGTTTGCTAACATTCATTTGATTCATATAGGTAAATAAAAATGTTAAAACGTATCTGCACCCACTGTATATACTCTTTGACTTTTGGAGATGTCGGCGTGCGGAATAGTACTTACACTGCGCTTGTCACTAACTCAAGGTCGTTCGCAGGTGTAATCGCCTTAACGTTGAGAAACACATAACTTGCCGATTTTTAAATTTTAGTATAAAGTTATTATTATTAATGCATTTTAATTATAAATCTTGAATTTAAGAATACAAACTGGCAAATGAGACCGAGTTTTAAGTTATTCAAAGTCTACGTAAAATATATGCAACATAGAGTAAACGCGTAATATTTGTTAAGCGGCATCCATTAAAGAACGCAACTCTGGGAATATTACACATGACCTTGAACTGTTTAATAAAGACATTTATGTTATGAGCGCGGTTTTTAAATTTCTTGAGTACGTCTTGATTTTTTGAGATTAGAGTTTTGGAATAGTTTGTGACTATTTTAAAGCTTAAAATTACACATTGATTTGATGAACGTGATTGATGTCGGAAGCAAAACGATCGTATGATGTCAATATATTCAATGAACAATTGGAAGTTTTATGAGATATTTTAAATACTCATAAAGATATTGCAACGGGATTCAATAAAAGTGCACACTCAAAACGTTAATTTTCATCACACACCTAAATTTATGTGTATCTCCTCTGTGGTCTACTGGTCCGGTGTCGGAGTTGATGACATGAGGTCCCGGGTCGGACAATTCAACAAAATGTGTTTTTCAGTTTTCTGACAAAAGCAATGTTGCCCGGGATTGGAAAAAGTGCCCGGGTGGCGATAGGCTTTGGCTATTCGTGGGTACAATTGTACCTCTGCCTACCTCTTTGGAGATATGGGCGTGAAGATACTTTTTTTTATCTAAAATTAAAAATAAATAAAAAATGCTTTAAAAGTAAGTAAATATTAAATAATAAATGAATAACTTTAAATAGAAGTAATGAATTAAGTACTATATTTTATACCAATATCAATATTTTTCTAAAACACAGTTAATGTCAAAAAATATACAGTATAAATTCCAAATAGGACTAGGGCTAGGAATAGCAGTAATAATAAAAAATACCTACGTTTACAGTATATTTAAGACAAAGCAATCCAATATAAGTTACTTTTTTCCACCTGCAACTGACCGGCAATATTATGACACTTTAGCAGTTCAAATATCGATTTCGGTCTGACAAAAACACTTCATGGTACGCTAATAAAGGGCAGAAGTTGGTTTGAATAGTAAAACGATCGCTCGCCGGCATAGGTCACGTGGTCACTGACTGGCCTGTTAGATAACGCTTTCATGGTACGAAGTAGCAGGACAGTTTAATTATCGGCTAAAATTGACCTGCTATAAGAGTTCATGGTAGGGCCGCAGGGATGTTTTTTAAACATTGGCTTCTTATTCGACATGATAAAATAGCGCAAATTGGCATATTATTTTTTTCAACATATACCTACAAGCGTTTAGCTATATATCTACAAACATTTGCTCTTATGAGCGGCCTATGTTGGTCTGGACCTCTAACAAGAACAGACCATCATTTCACTCACTCACAATTCTGGCTATACGTATCACTATCATCTGCCCTAATAGTGTCAATGCTTGTACCTATTTATCGTGTTCCGATTATAGCGTTTCTGCTACACGGACAGCAACGCACCCTTAACATCATTAGTGTCTATAGGCGATGTTTTCTTTGCATCAAGAGTGCATTTCTTTGCACCATTTGCGTGTTTGCCATCTAATGATAATTCTGCTAATATTATGATGCGAAAGTTTGTATGGATGAATGGATGTTTAAAACTCTGCACGCAAAAACGGCTGAAACGATTTGGATGAAATTGGCACACATATAGATGATGACCTGGAGTGACACGTAGGATACTTTTTGTCCCGAAGAAATTAGTCGTTTGGTGTAACGGGCTGCAAGACGCAGCTAGTAATAATATATAGAAAATTATCGGAGAACTTGGCTACGGTAATGTTATCTACCAGTATTTTGACTCAGCCATGTCCTTGAAATAAATACCTACAGCCACCCGCGCCGTGCTGTATAATGCGATAGAGCTGCCCACCTTTAATATTTTACCTACATTTGCCTGTGCTGTCACATCGGCCGTTCGTCACTGCGGCGCAACCCTCAGTCTGTTGTGTATCGAGTGCATGCCGAACTCCGAGCGCGTAGGTATAACTCGCGTTCTACCCGTTTGTATGAAGATATAATACTGGTAGATAACATTACCGTGACTTGGCTAGCTTGTTCAATAATATTTTTGTATAACAAATCATAGATAATCACAGTCATTAAAAATAGATCAGCAAAGCCGTACTGTCGGCATATTTGCAGTTATTTTGCTACCTACTACTGTTGAGTCTGAATCTATTTAACAATTTATTAAACTACATTAATTGGTTCCAGAAAGTTCTATGTTAGCAGGTCGTTGCCCTTTAGTTTAATGAAAGTCATCTTCAAGAATGAATATGGACAGACGGGCTTGACGAATATTATTTTGATAATATTGTTGACCCATATCGAGTGTTTTTATATCAGGATAGCAAACAAAAAACAAGCATATGAATGTTATGACGTTCCTGACGGAAAGAGATCAAATTTTAATGGTGTGTTTCCATTAATTGATAGGTTTGCTTTAGTTCTTTAGTACAGGCGACATGACCTGTATGCAATATGTTAACATTTAAGTATGCATAAACTGTGGCGATATTTCTTCTAGAGTTTCGCCGACAACACAAAAATATGCGTAATATTTTTGACGAATTACTTATTGTGTTTATCTTATATGGGTGATTCTCTGCTATCTAGAAATTCGTCCATACAAGACTGTCCTAATCAAATTTGATTAAATGTAGAGAATGTTAAATGTAGATAAAATTAAAGGCAATAGTATAGTAAACCAATTATACATTTATAAAAAACCCACATATTTTCTGCTTGGTTTTTGAGTTATGGATGATTTTATGCAAAATCGTGTCAGGGGACTGTTAAAACCATCTAGGGGACTGTTTTTAATGGACAAAAACAAGCGTTTATATTTAAGTAATATCAGAGTTTTTTTTTTGTTATTCTTAAAATATGTAATTTTTTGAATAACACAACAGTATGAAACCAAATTTTACTTATTATAGTGACTTTTTAAGGTTAAAAATAATTTTAAACATAAAAAATCAACCTCTTAGTTTTAACAGCTTTTTTTGAAATTATAATTATGACAGTAAACTTTATCTTTACAATAATAAAAATTAAAAATATAACCATTGCTTCTGCTAATTAAGTATGAATTAACAATGGACTGTTAGACTGTTATTTTTAAAATGAATGCTTAATAAAATAAAATCATTGAAACATATCTGATTAACGAAACAGTATCTAGTATGTAGCCACATACTAGATATCAATTCTTTTGAACAAAACATCGTTATTAAAACTATTAAAATAGTAAAAATAGGACTTAGCAGTGAACTGTTTTCACTAACGGCTGAGACGCGTGGTCCACCAATAGATGCAGTAATAGCGCTAAAGAAAATAGTGACTGCCCGGTTAGCTCTACAACACAACACATACAACCGAATGAAATTCACACCAATTGCGTTCTTTTTAATGATATATATGTCTCGCGCTAAAAGGAAATTTGACTTCAGTGCGGTTTTCAAATTTTAACAGGGGACTGATTAATAATTTGAAGACAGCATTCGCACATACATATTTTGATTAAAATTCTATTGTAAAAATGTAATTGTTAAGTCATAAAGATGCTTAAAATTTTTTTTACGCATTTGAGTATTTTTTATTTAGGTACCACAGTAAAAAATGTGTAAGCGGTTGACCATACAGGCCATCCCTGAAACTTCCCGCTAAATAAAGGTATTTTAAGCTCAAAAGAGTAAAAACTAAAAACATAGATTTTTTCAGTTCAAACATCTATTTTGGTAAAATGGCAGTATATTGATTTTTTAAGTTGCATATTTTGGAAACGCCGATCGGATTTGATCTTTCGAATGACATTCAACTTAATTTTTGAGATCTAAAATATTGCTATAGCTAAATAATCGATAGGTTGAATAATTTCGTAGCAATGTCAAAAAAAACATTTTTTCCAAATATTTTCATCATTAATAAATCCTCAACAAATTGACCGATTTTGATCCAATTAACGGTATTTGCCGCAGTTTTTAAAGGAGAAAAGCTGATAAGATTTTTAAGTCCATCGGTGTATTAGCCTGAAAATTATTTTAAAAATATAAAGTAAATTTGCTAAAAGTGACGTAATTTTAATATTTGCAAAACTGTAACTTTTGAAAATTAGATTCGATTTTGATTCTTGAAATGCCATCTGACGTAATTTTTTAGTACTAAAATATCGTAGAACACCAAAAATGATTGGTTGAAAAATTTCGAAGTTATGTCGAAAAAACACCCTTTTTTTTAAATTTTTGCTAGTGTTTATATATGAATCTTCTTTAAAAACAAATAAAGTCCGATAGTTAGTCACATTACTTTGGTATATTTCATCCCATCTGCCCGTTCTTTTCACTGAATTAATTATTCAAAGACTGACAATATTAAATTACCTAGGTAATTGAGACAAACACGTTAAAAAACTTATGTAGGTTGACATTTTAATGGGGACATCCAATTTAAAATATAATTATATCTTCAATAATACGTTTTGATTAGGGTCATGATCGCCGCTATATTTTGCAGTGACGAGCAGTTAGAACTTAGAATTATAATGAGATTCAGCAATTGGTGTCGCATCGTTTTCATTTGTAGTGCCATTAACTTATTTTTAAAATGTAGTAGGTACAATAAATATATAAAAATGAGAATCTTCTGATTGCTGGATTAGGCAAAAAACCGTCACTACCAGGGATGGTTCCGGATCCCTTGTATTGGTCCCGGGCTCCTTTGAAGAACTGCCGTTCTGCCAGTCAGGTCGTAAAAGGAGACCAAGTGGCTATGCGCGTCACTACCATCGTGACTACTAGGTGGTAGAGTTCTGCAACGGCTCGACCGGGTCTGGTACCACCGCCTTATCTATTCTTGCCGCAATAGCGTCAGTGCTGGTCGCTGTCGTGTTCCGGTTTGGAGGGTAAGGTAGCCGGTAAACTTATGCATGTGGCATTAGACCTCGCCACAAGATAGCAACGCACCATTAACAACTTTGGTGTCTATAGGCGGTGGTTGACTCTTTCCACCAGGAGACCCATCTGCTTGTTTGCTATCTTATGATATAAAAAAACACCAGGCGTTAAATTGTTTCGCCTTTCAAGACAATTTCTTAGTTTGTCAGTGTAGCTTGCATTTACACATAGAAATACAGAGTTACACTATTTACCGACGAAATAAAACCACTTTAAGGGTAATTTTTAAACCTTGTCATCTCATTAGGTACGATGTAACAGTACAGCATGGTTTATTTCTATTTTTTTCAAGATATGTATCTACAAATGTATGAGACTTTTGACTGTGATAAGAGCGTTTGCTCATAAGCGCGGCGACACGCTTCCTTCCCAATAGCGTATCTATTAGTATTCATGTAGTCTGTGGTCACCACCCATCCATATCCATACTAATATTATAAATGCGAAAGTAACTCTGTCTGTCTGTCTGTCTGTTACGCTTTCACGGCTAAACCGCTGAACCGATTTAGATAAAATTTGGTACAAATATAGTTTGTGACCCAAGAAAGGACATAGGATAGTTTTTATCCCGGAAATCCCACGGGAACGGGAACTATGCGGGTTTTTATTTTAGAAATTTTTCCACGCGAACGAAGTCGCGGGCATAGCTAGTATAAAATAACACTTATCAGACGGAACAAAACAAATGCACTTCGATACTGGTATCAGAGAAGATTAAGCCATATCTATTCCAATGTTCAAAAATACATTCGTTACCGTTGTTTGATTTGCGTGAGCGTTGCAGACACTCCAACATTATCAAATTAAATTGCACGACTAATGCATTCTATTCTGATAATTTATAGTTAATCCTGATCGATATTGATTTATAAACGCGTAATGAATTCGATCTATATCGTATTGTTAAGTAATACAAATCAAACATAAACTTATGCATGTGGCATTAGACCTCGCCACAAGATAGCAACGCACCATTAACATCTTTGGTGTCTATAGGCGATGGTTGACTTTTCCACCAGGAGAACTATCTGCTCGTTTGCTATCTTATGATATAAAAAAATCTTTATGCCTACAAGTTTTTACGGAATGTACTATGAGTTCAAAATAAGAATAGGACTGTCAGGATGACATATTGCTCCGCATTTTGCAAAAACTTCGCAAGTGATGAGTAAGGTGTACAAAAAAATTCTAACAAAGAAATACTTTAAAAAAATTCATTTCATTCTAATTGGTATATTTTTTATTTAGATTCCCATCAGATTATGTGACCATGTTTATGTATAAGGTAAGAAATAACTAACACGACTTTTATATATATGATTGAACGACTATACTGATATATTTTACTGTTTTTATTGATGAATATTATATTATAATACTTTTTAACCTATTCTGGACAAAGACAGCTCAAACCCACAAAAATCGCAACAAAATTGGCCCCGTCGTTTTTGACTTAAGTGGCATAAATAACACGACTTTTTTATATAATCTATAGATGAACAGCTAGGCTGATGTTTTTTACTAATTTTTTATTGATGAAAATACCGCAAGCAACATTTTTTGAACAAATGTTTTTTTTTTTGCTGACATTAATAATTTCACACTTGTGCTATGAAGTTGATAATAAGCGCTAGGATCGCGCTTCTTAGTTGGAACGCATAGTATGATCACGGTAAGTATATCGCGTCAGAGAATACGTATTATAAAAACGTATTTTTGCAATATCGACTTATTGCAATATCTTGACATGTATTCTCTTCGGTAAACAAAATGACCATTAACAAGTAAATGTTACATTAACTCAGCTGTTGTCCTATGTTGAATCATGGCCAATCAAAGTCAAGTCAAAAAAAATTTAATGTAGGATTCGTTTGTTCATACTGTGGAATAGTATAATAGCAGCTTCAAGGAATTACAAATTATTAAATATTTCGAATTAAGGGTACCTACTATAAACAAGACATCGCTGCAACCCAGCAATACACGTAATTTAGATTGTGGTATACCTTTATATGAGAACGCAAACAAGTTGTCAGTGCTCTTACCGCTATCCCGCAACTTATGTATAAGTTCAAACGAGAGGACCACGTGCTTAAAACGCTCCGATTGCGAGCTAACGTCGCCGTCACGTCGCCACCTGCTTGATGTGAATAAAGCCCCGTATTCACTTTGATTAGTACGAGTGTGAGTGTTTAATACAGGTGTTTAGTATTAAGATAAAAATACGTGAAGACAGCCGTTGATCAGTGCGAGTAATAAGTAATCATCATCTGTTCACTTTTACTACGCGGATTACGAATCACTCGCACTGATCCACGGCCACATGAGTAGATAAAGGGAACTCTTTGCCACGGCTATCTTCACGTATTTTTGGCTTAATACTAAGCGCTTGCACTCACACTCGCACTAATCAAAGTGAAAACGGGGCTTAAAGCAATAGATTGGACTTGGCTGCTAGCGTGTTGATCACCATCTGACACAGCAAGCGACGTGCATTAGTAAGTTGGTGGGTAGCGGTAAGAACTAAGAAGTAGTCATGCTGTGCTGTTATGGTACTCTTGTAATGAGCGACAATCATAACAAGCTACTAAAATTATCAATCGCCTCTGTGGTCTAATGGTCCAGCGTTGGCGTTGACCACATGAGGTCCCGGGTTCGATTCCCGGGTCGGGCACATAAAAAAAGTGTTTTTTCAGTTTTCTTAGAAACACAAAGTTGCTCGGGATTGGAAAGTGCCCGGTTGGCGACAGGTTTGCCACCTGTCGCATTTGTGGGACCAAGTATCTTCGGCTAATCGTGGGTGCACTTGTTGTACCTCTGCCTAACCCTTCGGGGTAATGCGTAGTGAAGATACTTTTTTTTTTAAATTATCAATTTGAAATTCTTAGAAACCTCGCTTATTATCCTTATGATTCGTCTTACATTGATAATTGTAGGTTATGATAAAAATAACATAATGCAATTTTAAGTGATCCCACTTTGACCATATTAAATTGTTTGCAATTTTAAAACAAATATCCTGAATCATTGCATCCTGTTTATAATTATCCGTTGTAGAATTGCCAGGTAGCTAGCAGTTGCCAGATATGTAGGCGGGATGTCGATGCGTCATATAAAGCCTGGCGGCTACCTTACCCTCCAAAGCGGAACATGACAATGACAAGCATTCATACTATTGCGACAAGAATAGCTAAGGCGGTAGTACCAAATACCCGGGCGAGATGTTACGGAACTCTACTACCTACCTAGTAGTGGTGGTAGTGACACGTTTAGCCAATTGGTCGCTGTTTACGACCTGCCTGGCAGAACGGCCGTTGTTCTATTTCCAAAGGAGCCCGGACCAACACGGGGGCAACAGTCCATTAATTGCCGATTTGCTTATTACTAAAACTTTTTCTAACTAATGAGTAACGAAAACCGTCCAAAGCGAAGAAGGGGTCCATATAGGTAAACCAACTAAATTATCAAGATACTAGCGACCTGCCCGCGGTTTCACCCGCGTAGCTATTATTCCTGTGGGAATATCGGAAAGGTTTATATACTAAAACCTTCCTCAAGAATCAATCTATCTATTAAAAAAAACGCATCAATATCCGTTGCGTGGTTTTAAATATTTAAGCATACATAGGGACAGACAGAGAAAGTGACTTTGTTTTATACTATGTAGTGATTTACAAACACTAGCTATGGCCTGTGGTCGAAATTCGACATTAGCTACACAATAAAATCTCTTTTAAGTTTGCCAAGACTTCAGCCATGAAGAAAATATTATACGTGTGTGTATATTATCATGTATGTCACATGAATGTAGTGTGTAATATTTATTTTGATTAATTAAATGTATGTATGTATTTCTAATGCATTTTATTTAAAAATATTAGGTTTGCTGCACAATGTAAATTTAACTGTACCAATTTTCATATTTCACCGTTCGCGCAATTGTCGGTAAAACAGGTACAAAGTTTTAACATGACTCAAGCAAATATATAAAAAAATCTTTCTATCAATCATCCATATAAAATAATTACACACAGCGTTATATCCACGGCAAACTTACGTATATATGCAAAACGGCAAATGTTATTATTTAGAATAATGGTTTTGGAGAAAACCTTGATAGAAATACATAATTTACCGCCCCGTTGGTGGAGTGGTTAGCGATCCTGACAACACAATCGACGGGGCTCGGGTTCGATCCCCGACATGGACAAGCATTTGTGTGATGAACATAAATATTTGTATTTCTGCGCTTGGGTGTTTATTATAATATGTTCCAATATTTATTCATGAATTTCTATGTATGAGTATCGTTGACAACACCCATAACACAAGCAAATAATTTGCTTACTTTGGGGTTAGATCAGTAAGTGTAATTTGTCCCGTGAATATTTATATTTATTAATTATAAGTTTGCCAAGGTTTGTAATATCAATTAGGTACAGTTTTTCTTCAAAATAACGATTTTACTAAAATGGCAGATTCATACGTTTTCTGTGGATATGATTTTATGCCTTTGACGATCGGATAGAGTTTTTGTTTGTCACTGTACATATGTACCGAATGATTTATTTGTAAACTTGTTTTTCCAGCAGTATAAAACTTGTTCGAGAACTTAATCAATTGAAGATATTTTACTGTGTTCTCAAAGTAAATTTGAATAAACAAACAAACACAAGTAGATTAGACGAGCTGACCTCGATTACACACCTGGTGTTATTTAAACAATAAAATTTGTGATTAAGTGTAAATTCCAAGATAAAAATGTTAATTTTTGATGGAGGCAATAATTAAATACTATCACGCGCATATCTACAGAGGTAGACAGATGTGCAATGAATTAACGGTATTGTCTGATAAAGAATCGAACACACTGAGGCAGGTTGCGACGCGCCGAGCTGAAACGTAATAAATAATAGTTAAAAAAAACTAAAAAACACGCTTTTATAAAAACCGAACTGAAAAATTAAAAATAAATTAAAATGAAGAATAGTGTAAAAAATTTGAATAAACTTGAATTGAGGAAAAAAAATGTATTCTATAAAAAAAGCGTGGGGTGCATTTCTGTTCGGTTTTTATAAAAGTGTGCTTTGAAGTCTGTTTTAACTATTATATAAGGTAATTCCATAATAGGTGAAAATATTTTTAATAACATTCGGCACATCTAACCAAAGATATCCAGCTAAAAACAAACGTCATTCAAGGGTTTAAAACTTTTTGATTTGTATGAAATTTTATTCGTACAAATCAAAAAGTTTTACACCCTTGAATGACATCTGTATTTAGCTGGATACCTTTGATTAGACGTACCGAATGCTGAATTAAAATATTTTCATCTATAAATGGTATGACCTTATATATTTTTCATTTTTTAGTAGAAAAGTAGCTGATCACGTAAAGAACCCATTGTTGGTCCGGGCTCCTTTGAAGAATAGGCCAACTGCCGTTCTGCCAGGCAGGTCGTAAAAGGCAACCGATTGGCTCTGCGAGTCACAAGAATCGTAGCTACTAGGTAGGTAGGTACCTTATGAAACTAGAACATGACAGTGACAACCACTGACGTTATTGCGGCAGGAACAGGCAAAGCGGTTGTAGCAGACGCGGACGAGACAACGCAGAAATCTGCCACCTAGTAGTCACGAACTGCCTGGTAGAACGGCAGATGGCCTATTCTTCAATGGTAGCCGGGACCCACGTGAAGGGGATATTATAATTACAGGGAGTGTGCTTAATTACAGCGATTCTATAAAACTTGATATTTTTCCTTTATCTCAAGTTTAATAACAGTGATTTGATTGATTAGATACTGTTAGTTTACGCCAAGAATAATTTAATATCTAGCTATGTTCTGTTTATAATGATTTTATTGATGGAATGAAAACCATATTGATAGTAGATACCTAATTAAGTTTAAATTTATATTGGCCCATTCTCCGTATTAGTTAGGGCCCCGTTTGAAAAATAGACCAACTCTGTGTCTACTAGGCAGGTCGTAGAAGGCAGTCGATTTAATGGCTACACGTGTCACTACCATCGGTAGAGTTCCGCAACGTCTCGCCCGGTACAAGGTACCACCGCCTTACCTATTCCTACCGCAATAGCGTCAGTGCTTGTCATTCACTTGTTCCGGTTTGGAAGGTAAGGTAGCCGGTAGACTTATGCATCCCGCCACACGGATAGGAACGCAACATTAACACCTCTAGTGTCTATAGGCGATGTTTTCTATATCCGTCAGGAGAGCCGTTTCACGTCACACGTCACATTTATGACAATATTAATAGAATTATATTTTTAACCCAATTTTCCTGCTCTGTGTGTAGATTTCGGTTTCAGCTTCTGTACAGACGCACGAGGTTTTGAGTTCCAATACTAGATTTCCTTTTTATATGAAAATAAGCAGACGGCTTTCCTGATGGACAGCGACAACCATCGCTTACAGGCACCATGCCACATGCATAAGCTTTTCGGCTACCTTACTCTCTAAACCAGAACTCGACAGTGACAAACAAGCATTGATACAATTGCGGCAGACACAGATAAGGCGTTGGTGCCACAAGATGTAGAACTCTACCACTTAGTTATCAAGATACAAATGACACATAAGTATAGCCAATCGCTTGCCTTTTACAAACTGCCTGGTACAATGGCAGATCTATTCTTCAAAGGGGCTCCGGGTTCAAGTATTTTTTTCTGAAAATGATTTTTTAGTTTTTGAGGAGATCTAACTTGCCAGAGATTGGAGATGTTATTTCAGCTGGGCTACACAACATGGGAGTGAATACCGTTAACTAATTGTGGATACCTCATAATTCTTTTCAGAGATATGGCTGTGACGGCAATTATACGGCAAAATACGACGGCAAAATAAATAGGATTAGTATGATTTTAAGTAATATTGATATTATTGTCAATAGTTAAATTTCCGTTTCAACAAATTGTTATATATTTTAGTATTTTACAAGTGAACTTTAAGTACCACAATAGATAAAGACTTAAGTGCCATGATCAAATTTATTGGGCGCTCTCTTATAAGATGTGTCTCAACCTAGTCTCATCACGAGTTGATTTTTGAAAAAAATATGTTTGGACATGGATCTTCAACTATCTTTATGCCAAATGTTCAGTGGTTCAGCCGTAAAAGCTTAACAGACACACACATACATACTTTCGCATTTATAATATTAGTAAGTATCTAATTATTTATTTATTTATAAAAGCGGTTCGACTCAACATTCTTCATTCGAACTGCAAAGGACTGGAACATGCTTCCTGAGTCTGTGTTCCCCGATGAGTACAATCTGGGGATTTTCAAGAGAAGAGTGACCAGGTAGGTTCTAGGAAAGCGCGTTCCATCTTAGGCCTCAGCTTACCATCAGGCGAGATCGGGGTCAAGCGCTTGCCAATCTATACATATAATAAAATTGTAGGAAAGTCAAAACTGTACATTGAATATTTTTTTAAAAGAATACTTGGGGCGTGATCTACAATCGATACCGAAGCCAAAAATATAGTCTTTAGAATTTTTGTCTGTTTGTCTGTTTGTCTTTTTATCTGTGTGTCTGTATGTATGTCCGGGGTAAACTCAAAAAGTACTGCATGGATTTACTTCAAATTTTGCATGAATATTACTAGCATGTTGGGTCAACATATAGGCTACATATTATCACGCTATCACCTACAGGGAAGGAGCAGTGCGGAGTAAATGAAGTCCGCGCGGACGAAGTCGCTAGTCTATAATAAAATAAAAAAAAAACTATAAATGTGAAAGTCTGGATGTTTGAATGAAAGTCTGGATGTTACTCAAGCACGCCAAAACTATTGAACGGATTTGAATAGAATTTGGCACACAGGTAAATGATGACTTGGAATAGCACATAGGCTACTTTTTACCCCGGAAAAATTATGTCATCCCGCGGGATTCGCCAAAAATTATTACAATGCAGTGGGCTGCTGCAGCTAGTATATTATATTTTCCTGTTTTGATAACATTACTCTGAATAACAAATGTTATTTAATAATGTGTAATAAAGTCCTAAGACGCGTTGTATTATTTTATATACAAATAAGTGCTAAGAGCCGAGAATTAGGGTAACAAAATAACTGAGAAGATAACTGTTGACAATATACCGTTGCTTTAACCCTGAACTAGTAATAATGTGCATTTTTATTGTTTGCTGCATGTACGCGGTTAGCCGAATCGGTTTTATTGTATGTACATTGACAAATATTTTTTGTATCGTAGGTTAGCAAACAAGCGGATGGTACTCCTTTGACAGAGAGATAACTTATTATTAAAATTATCTTCACGCCCATATTCCCGAAGGGAGTAGGCAGAAGTGCAACAAGTGCAGCTAACATTAGCAGAAGATACTTGGCCTCGCAATGTGATAGTTGGCAAGCCTATCGCCAACCGGGCACTTTCCAATTCCGGGCAGCGAGGTTTTTATCAGACAATTACAAAAAAATATTATTAACATTTTTATTATCATTAGCATCCATCTTGGTTTTGACTAAGCGTAGAAATGATTGACACTTTTAAATCATTTTCATTCGATGAAATGAAACAAAAAGATCATAATGATTTCACGTGTGAAATCGTACCGACAATGATTTTCATTAATAAAATTGCCCGAACGTCAATTAACAGGGTGTCATCACTACATAGTATAAAACAAAGGTTCTTTCTCTGTCTGTCCCTATGTCCCAATGTATGCATAAATCTTTAAAACTACGCAACGGACTTTGCTGCGGTTTTTTTTTAATAGATAGGTAGATTGATTCTTGAGGAAGGTTTTAGTATATAAACAAAAGCTACGCGGATGAAACCCCGGGCAGTTAGTTAAAAATAAAGTATGAATTATAACTACTGTCGCTTCTATTCGAATTGGAAATCAGCTTATTATATTTTTGTACCTGACTACGCAATCGATGGAGCTCGGGTTCGATCCCCGACGGGGACAAGCATTTGTGTGATGAGCATAAATGTTTGTATTTCCTGGTTTGGGTGTTTATTAAATATATTCTTATTCTAGTATTTATTTATATATGTATTTCTATGTATTGGTATCGTTGACTAACACCCATAACACAAGCAAAAAATTTGCTTACTTTGGGGTTAGATCAGTCAGTGTAATTTGTCCCCTGAATATTTATTTATTTATTTATTCACATTCGACGCTATAACATAACGCCAAGCTATATACCTTGCGGCTAGCGTAGGCCATAGTTATAATTTTATAACATACGAAGTTACGAACTACGCGATCTAACGAGTAACTTGCTAGACCAGTGTCTCCCAAACTTTTCTGCCATGCCTCACTGTAACATTTCTAAAAAAACGTTGTTTAGCGAGTTTTAAAACGTCTGGGGTTCCCCGCGTGGCGTCAAACTTCGCGATGAATCCCCGACGAGGTTTACTTGACGAATCTAATCACCCAGTTGATATTTTGGAAAAGTTCCTAACAAAATTATAAAAAAAGTATCGTCACGCCCATATCCCCAAAGGGGTAGGCAGAGGTGCAACAAGTGCATCCACGATTAGATACTTGGTCCCACAATGTGATAGGTGGCAAGCCTATCGCCAACCGGGCACTTTCCAATCCCGGACAACTTTATGTTTCTCAGAAAAACTGAAAAAACACTTTTTTTATGTGCCCGACCCGGGAATCGAACCCGGGACCTCATGTGGTAAACGCCAACGCTGGACCACTAGACCAAAGAGGCGACTAACAAAATTATATCTAACAATAAATATAATTTGGCAACAATATCTAGCATTGCATTTAAATAGCCCGGAGCGAAATGGTTAAAGTCGTGTAGAGTCTATTTTTGAAAATGCCCCCCCCCCCCCCTCCCCCTGCCTTAATTATCAAATTGGTCCCTTATGGTGCGTGAGCCCCACGTTGGGAAACGCCGTGCGAGACGTAGACGCTAGACGTTATACATATTTTATAGCTTTAAGCTCATCACACACGGCTAAGATACTATAATATTTCATCCTAAGATGCCCTAATATAAAATATTACAGTATCTTAACGTATCACACACGGCTAAGATACGATAATATTAGTCTGCATCGTTGGATTTCTATACAGTGTGTAAAGAAAACCCTGTCGGATAATTGGTGTTAAAAAGGTGTTATTTAGTACCGTAATAAGGTTACATATGTGTAATTATTTTATGGATATTAATTGAGTAGTTTTCCCTATAAAAAAAATCTTAAATGGTATTTTCATACATTACGTATCACAATACCTACAAGTAAGTAAATTCTATAAACAAACAATGCCGCACAAAGTTGGCAATACGTTTATTGACATCATATAACCAGTTTAGTTTCACATAATTCAGGACAGGAGCAGGACAGTTTCCCATGTATCGAAACTATACGAAACCTTTGTTCCTGATTTTTACTGAGACACGTCAAGTTAATAAAAATTGATTTGAACAAATTAATAAAAATTGATTTGAAATTGATTTTAACTTGACATTCAAAGGAAATAAATTGTTTCATTATATCATAAGATAGCAAACAAGCAGATGGCCAGTGGCATATCTAGCATGGGTGTCACCGGATGCGGTCGTTATAGTATCGCCCCTGCTATATGGTACTAAGGTGAGTTGAAAAAGCGACGGTGACTGCGTGTTAAAAGCGTCCAAGGTTCAAATTCGTATTTTTTCAACTGTTGATTAATGTAACTAATCATTGCTCGCTATACGTGCCATGGAAAGCATAATAATTTGGTCTTTATGTGCCTTGTTTTTTTATAAATAATTTTGAGTTGTATTTTTCCACGATCACCCATTCAAGGATGACAATGTTCGAATGGATGACACCCGGGATATATCGACCTCGCCACGTCGCTGTAGCTAAGCTACTGCAGATGGCTCTTGATGGAAAGAGACTACCATCTTTTGTAGACAACAAAGATGTTAATGATGCGTTGGTATCCTTGTGGCGGGATTTTAATACCACATGCATAAGTTTATCGGCTACCTTACGCTCCAAATCGGCAAATGACAGTGACAAGCATTGACCATATTGCGACAGGAACAGATAAAGGTGGTGGTACCAGACATGAGCGACACAGTGCAGAAATCTACCACTTAGTAGCCACAATGGTAGTGACTGGTATAGTCAATCGTTTCCCTCTTGCAAACTGGTTCTGGCAGATGGTCTTAACAGAAGCCCGGACCAATATAGGAGATACAATAAAGTATCTTCACGCCCGTATCCCCGAAAGGGCAGGCAGAGGTACAAAAGTGCACCCACGATTAGCCGAAAATACTTGGTCCCACAATGTGATAGGTGGCAAGCCTATCGCCAACCGTCACTTTCCAATCCCGGGCAATATTGTTTTTATCAGAAAACTGAAAAAACACATTTCTGAATTGCCCGACCCAGGAATCGAACCCGGGACCTCTGTGGTCAACTCCGACACCGGACCACTACATCACAGACGCGATAATACGCGATACAATACTGATGAGTTTTACTTTTTATTGATGACACTCTGATACAGTTATCATAAAAAAAGAAAAAATATTTTTACGTATTTTTGCTGGATAATTTGGTTTGATAACGATTCACCTGTTTGTCAGTTGGCAAAATGGGTGGTGATCCTCACCAGCGGAATTTACACATTGTTTTATGACCTAATATCCTGATTGTGTTTAACGTTGTAACCAAAGTTAAGGGATAGGTTTAATAATACTACCACCAGAATCTAAGCTATTTTAAATATTTGTTATCTAATCTAAAACATTTAGATTTTCGATAACGAAAAAATCTTAACAACACTTAGGCACTACTCGGGGATTGAACCCGATATCTCATAATCTAAGTCGAATAAGTAACCGGTTAGACAATTTAAAGCAGTCGTTTCTAAGAAAATATTGCTTAACAACGAAATCTTTAATTAGAAATTAAAGTGTCCTACCATTCAATGTAAATGTGGTGAGCGTGGATCTTTACAATGTCTAGACGCGCCACTATCCTATTCGATTTTAATATCGATAAACGGTTTTATGATTTGGACCATATTTGAATGAGGAGCTGAGAGATCATCAACTCTCAGCTCCTCAAGTATTTAGTAGAGCACCAGCTGATTAGCGACGGCAGTACGGTTTCCGTCCCGGCTGCTCAGATGGTGACCTCCTAGTATACCTAACTCATCGATGAGCGGAAGCAGTTAGTTTGGACATAGCGAAGGCCTTTGATCAGGTATGGCACAAAGCGCTTCTCGCGAAGCTGCCTTCCTATGGGCTTCCCGAGAAATTATGAAAGTGGATCACCAGTTTTTTGACTGACCGGAGCATCAAGGTCATTGTCGACGGTGCGTGCTCCGACCTTAAATCTGTCAATGCTGGTGTTCCCCAAGGCTGCGAGCTATCACCGACACTGTTCCTTTTGCATATCAATGACATGATGCGAATTAACAACATACATTGCTATGCGGATGACAGTACTGGTGATGCTACATACTCCGGCCGAAGCGGTATTTCTCGGGAACACGTCGAAGAGTGCCGAAACAAGCTTGTGTCTGAAGTCGAGAATCGACTTACCGATGTCTCGGAATGGGGTCGTCAAAACCTGGTCACTTTTAACCCCAAGAAGACACAGCTTTGCGTGTTCACCTCTAAAAAGACACTCTTTGTCGTATCACCTCGATTTGAGGATACTCTCCTGACAGCCTCAGCTAGTGTCGGAATCCTGGGAGTTGACATATCGAATTACGTTCAATTTCGCGGTCATTTGGAAGGCAAGGCTAAATTAGCCTCCAAAAAGCTCGGTGTGCTCAGCAGAGCGAAACAGTACTTTTTGCCGGCCCATCGCCTTCAACTTTATAAGGCACAGGTTCGGCTTCACATAGAGTACTGTTCGCATCTCTGGGCCGGAGCTCCCCAGTACCAGCTTCTTCCTCTTGATCGCATTCAGCGTAGAGCGGTTCGAATCGTTGACGACCAGGCTATTTCGAAACAGCTTGACTCTGGCATTGCGCAGAGATGTATGTTCTCTCTGCGTCTTTTATCGTATATATCATGGGGAGTGTTCCGACGAGTTATTTTGATTTATTCTTGCCGCCGAATTCCACAATCGGACATCGCGTCAAAATTTGAAGTTCCATCCTCACCATCTCTATGTCTGAAAATCCACAGCTGTGCGATTCTCCCGACCCTTTTTACCTCGCACTACTGTGTTGTGGAACCAATTACCGGCAGGGGTATTTCGGAACGGATACGACAATGGCACCTTCAAGAAAAGAGCTTACTCATTCTTAAAAGGCCGGCATCGCACCTGCAAGACCTCTGATATTGCAGATGTCCATGGGCGGCGGTGATCACTTACCAACAGGTGTACCTCTTGCTCGTTTGCCCCCTCTTCTATAAAAAAAATGTGACCCCTGAACCGAAGACTGGATCGGCCTTTGTATATGTGACCCCCCCCCCCCCAACCGAAGACTGGATCTGCCCTTGTTCGTTGTTCGAGCATACTTACCTGTGAGTTAACTATAAGCATTATTTGCCTACATAATATCTCATTTGCTTACTTTAGGGTTCGATTTATTAGTGTTAGTCTTTACCACAGAACACATGAATACTACGTCTTTACACATTTTATCAACTGACTTCTCAAAAAAGGAGGTTCTCAATTCGGATGATTTTTTACATCATAGGGAAGCAAAGAAGCAGATAGGTCTACTGATGTAAAGAGATGACCATCGTCTATAGGTGTTAATGGTCCGTTGCTATCCGTATGCCAAGGTGTAATGCAACTTACATAAGTTTACCGACTGCCTTACCCTTCAAACCGGAACATGATAATGACGAGCATTGACGCTATTACGGCAGGAGTAGGTAAGGCGGTGGTACCATTACCGGGCGAGATGTTGCGGAACTCTACCACATAGTAATCACGATGGTGGTGACACGTATAGTCAATCAATCGGCTTTTACGACCTGCCTGATAGAACGGCAGTTGGTCTATTCTTCAAGGGGGCCAAAACGGGGAGAAATTTATATTTTTTTATCTGTATGTTCGGGTTATAATTCTAATTTCTAAATCAAGCAAAGATTTTCGTTTTTGCCATAGAGTTAACACTTTCTTTTTTATGACTAATCAAACAAGTTCAAAATACGTCGAATAGGTAAAACGCAAAATATTAAACAATCTATTACATAAAACGCATTAAATTGAAAAGGTTTTATTACTATAATCAAAACTTACGACACAGAAAATTGTATAAACAAGCTACTCTTTGTATTATTTTAAACAAAAAAAAAACAATTGTACGTAGATGCATATCTTCACGCCAATCCCTTACCCGGTAGGTAGAGAGAACCGAGCGCCATATATCACGATCCTTGCAGACTTGTCTCGCTTCCTCCACATTCATCATTACATTACATATACAAAAACAAGTGTCATCTATGAACCAGTGAAAATAATCATTTGGCTTTATTATATTTAAACAAACGTTGTTCATCTTTGAACTTTTAAATAGTTAAAATCGATATATATAAGAGATACAAAAACGTATTAAGTCTATGTTGACGATATATTGCGACGTGAATGGCTTAAAATAGTATAAGCGATTGTGATTTCAAGTAATATTAATCTTTAAGACGAGGCATCGCGACAAACGTAGAGCGGTTATATCGCGGTATACAGCGTAGAGCGGTTCGAATCGTTGACGAGCAGGCTATTTCGGAACAGCTCGACTCTTTGGCATTACGCAGAGATGTAGGTTCACTCTGCGTCTTCTATCGTCTTTATCATGGGGAGTGCTCCGACGAGTTGTTTGGAATAATTCCTGCCGCCGAATTCCACCATCGGACATCGTGTCAAAATTCAAAGTTCCATTCTTACCATCTCGATGTCTGGAAATCCACAACTGTGCGTTTCTCCCGACACTTTTTGCCTCGCACTACTTTGTTGTGGAATCAATTACCGGCAGGGGTATTTCCGAATGGATACGACATAGGGACCTTCAAGAAAAGAGCTTACTCATTCTTAAAAGGCCGGCAACGCAACTGCAAGTCCTCTGGTATTGCAGATGTCCATGGGCGGCGGTGATCACTTACCATCAGGTGCACCTCATGCTCGTTTGCCCCCTCTTCTATAAAATAAAAAAAAAAAACGGGAAAAACTGGTTTGCTTAATCACGTTTTTTTGTATTGATTGTTGAATAACAATTTTACAAAAATTACACGATATATCTGAAGATATTATCTAAGGAATGTGCTAACTCATTACATGTAAAGTACATTCTTACTTTATTCGATCATATAAAATTCCGAAAACAGGCTTAAAAAATCTCTAAAACAAATAATTTGTTAATCATATTTCTAATCTTCCACATATTTTTATATGTATATAGTGTAGTATTTATATATATATATATATATATATATATATATATATATATATATATATATATATATATATATATATATATATATATATATATATATATATATATATATATAGTGATATTTAGTTGTAAATACAAAAAAGAATGTGCTAAATTTTGGTTTTCAGGTGATATCCTATATTTATTTATCCGAAAATTAACACCTTTCTCAGCGGTTTCAGAACATACCGTGCCACCCATTTCCCATAGAATTGACGCGCGTCGAAATACCTCGCCTTAAAGATTTTTCGTGAATTTTATCATTATAAAAAGTGTCCGTGATACAATTTACATTTCTGAAGAATTTAAATTACCATAATATAAGCATTTATCGTATTATGCGTTTCTTTCGAGGCGAATTTTTTAAAAAATCTCATCAATCTCCTTTGGTGAAGATCTGATTCAGGTTCCAAATATATAGGTGGTTGGAAGTTGGTTTTCGCAGTTTTATTGCGATTATATTATTAGATAAAGACTAATATAGGTACAAAAATATTTACATATTAGATTATTTCATAATGAAACGTTACTGTTAAGCTTTCCAATGTGTGGAAAACATTTAAAATTAACCTAATGAATTATAATTTTACCAACGTAAACACAACACAAAGTACAAACGTACCTACAACAATAGCCTGTCCTATTAAACTGACCCCGCTTTGCTGCCCATATGTATTGTATATCGCATACGTTAGCAATTATATACGCCGTTTAACTAGAGACTTATTTACGTAATTATGCTTTACACTTCACAGTTCACGATTCCCATAAAAACAACAATTTTACGTAATAAATTATAAAAATATTAAAATAGCTAGCTTGAAACAATAAAAACTTGAAAGAATAAATTATGGATGAGTTTCTGACAAAAATATTATTGTATACAGATTGAATGGTAAAAGATAGTACATATTGAAGGACACGATAGTTAATTGTCATAACTCATAAGTAAATATTAAAAATATAATAAAATGAGGATACTGCTCTTACAAAGTAAACCTTACCGAATTCATTGTAGTAATATTCAAATCACATGGTCACCACAGGTTGTAGGTACTAACGAGTCTAGTCGCGAGTTTGCTCACTGTAAACAATAAACTTCTACGGGCCGCGCGTGTGTCTGTACTATTTCCACTGCTAAATATTTATATTGGATAATTTGGTCAAAATTTAAGTGCTTACTTATTTTTTTACATATTCGGTATCGGAATCGAGTAATAAACACCCTCCTTTAGTACGTTCAATCTTTTATCTGTCAACCTGTATATTAAAAGCAAAAAGTTGATAGGCTCTTTCTATTGTAATATTCATGTTATGTTTGACATCGTCGTCAATTCTCATTAGGTGAGGGCGATATATCTACTAGCTGTTATCTATAAAACACTTTTATTGTTACTAACCCTCTGGTCGAAATTTGACAATAGTTTTATTTTCTTTTTTAATATTAAGCCTACATATTCCCTTATAAACTATGACATACATAATATATAAAGTTCTGTATAAAACATACAGTTCTCTATAAAGTATAAAGTAAAAGGTACTGCATAAAGTACTGTATAAAGTAATAAGTACTGTATAAAATATTCTCATTACATTACTGTATAAAATATTCACAGTATGTTTTAGGAACCTCATCAAATTGCAATTTATACTCGATTACTCGAGTATTCGGTCCTCCTACTTAAAGTTATGAAAATATTCATTAAAGTATGTCTGTGGCCCGCGGACCCCTAGGGGTCAACGAGTATGTGTACGGGGCTCCACCATCTTAAGGTGCTGATCGACGGGCGAGTCTATACAGCGGTCTTAAGGCGAGGCATCGCGACAAATGGGATAAAACTGGTTTGTTTAATCACGTTTTTTTTGTATTGACTGTTAAATAACAATGTTACAAAAATTACACGATATATTTGAAGATATTATCTAAAGAATGTGCTAACTCATTACATGATAGAATGTACTTTACTCGATCATATAAAATTCCGAAAACAGGCTAAAAAATCTCTAAAACAAATAATTTGTTAATTTTCCACATGCCACTTCCACATTCCACATTCCATAATATTTCTAATCTTCCACATGATTTTATATGGTGATTTTTAGTTGTAAATACAAAAAAGAATGTGCTAAATTTTATTTTTTAGCTGATGACCTATATTTATTTATCCGAAAATTAACACGTTTCCCAGCGGTTTCAGAACTTACCGCGCCACCCATTTTCTATAGAATTGACGCGCGTCGAAATACCTCGCCTTAACGGTCTAAGAGCCCTCGACACAAAAACTAATGACCAATTGCATTTCATAAAACCGCGGTATTGTGATAATACACGGGCGAGCTTTACCGATGAACCATAAGACCGCGGTATAGGGTCGCTCGTTGATCAGGACCTTAAAGGTCCTGATCTATCGGCCATAAGTTTTGTGTCGAGGGCTCTTAGAGCATAAAGGCCGCGGTATAGACGCCCGTCGATTAGCACCTTTATCTATGAACATTTAAACGCCAATGTGTTTTTATTAAGGGGATCCTTGAAATTGTGCTTGATTTTCAAGGGGTCCGCGGACTGAAAAAGTTTAAGAAACGCTGTCCTATAGCACATGTAAAAGAAAAATCTGAAAACGGTTAATTTCAAAGTCAAGCAAAATTAAAATTAGATTTTTTTTATTTTAAACTACATAGTTTAAAATCGAAAATTGCGAAAAATCGAAAATTGCGACGTCCAATAAATTTTTTTGCGGTTAAGGTTATAATAACCGTGTCTAGGCATAGTTACATTGAACTACTTTGTAGGTATTTGTATGAGAGCATCAATGTTCTTACCAACAAGTTAGGATTCTCGGTTCTCGAGATCAATTCTCACTTGTCCGGTGTTTCTAAGAATTTATTAAAAAATTCAATCGACACGTCAGTTTTAAATATCTTGCTTTACAAGGAATATCCTGGGGGTTATCTTAACCGGTTCCTTAAGTACCAGTACCAAAAAATAAGTAATTTGTATGACAAAACAACGTTTGCCGGGTATATAACTTACTGCATTCATTCAGTATAGTACATAATCATATACCAGCTGTGCCCGCGACTTCGACCGCGTGGAATAATTTCTAAAACAAAAACCCGCATAATTCCCGTTCCTGTCGGATTTCCGTAATAAAAACCTATCCGTATCCGTAAAAATCCTATGTCCTTCCTCGGGTCCTAAACTATTTTTGTACCCAATTTCATCAGAATCATCATCCAAATCAGCTCAGTAGTTTAGGCGTGAAGAAGAGATAGACAGACAAAGATATTAGCTACGCGATCAACGGGGCTCGGGTTCGATCCCCGACGGGGACAAGCATTTGTGTGATGAGCATAAATGTTTGTATTTCCGGGTTTGGGTGTTTATTAAATATATTCCAGTATTTATATATGTATTTCTATGTATTGGTATCGTTGACTAACACCCATAACACAAGCAAAATAATTTGCTTACTTTGGGGCTAGATCAGTCAGTGTAATTTGTCTCGTGTATATTTTATTTATTAGTATGGACTTTATTGAATGAATGCAATAAGTATGCAAATAGACTATCTAATCAGTGTTGTGGCTCAATTGCTGCAGTGTAGGCTTGTTGGGTTCAATTTTGGTATCACATCGTTTTCTTTCTTTCTTGTGTTCTAAATATATGTTACTGTATATCTTTATATATTATATATATATATATATATATATATATATATATATATATATATATATATATATATATATATATATATATATATAAATCAATGCCACTTTTCGTTGTAATTTTATAATATATAATAAAGAACGTGCTGACCTATTCAAACCAAATATTTAGGCTTTGTTCGAACTATTTAGTATATGGTTTATGTGAAGTTTGACGATGACGTGTAAAAGAAGAGCGGCTCTTCATTTATCACGTTTTTAATATTTCACTTTATACGTAGCGAAGCACGCACCGGGCCGCTAATACTTATATGTAAACATTCCATTGTATTTTTTATAAGTATATTTTAAGTGAATTGCTGATATCTGTTCAATAGCATCGTAAGCTTATGTGTAAGTTGATACCAAATAAATTACAATAATAATAACAATATTTGACCTGGTGGATGTTATATAAATTATTTGAGCAACGTCTGTATAGACACACTTCTTATCGGATTATACCGCGTTAACATTTCGATAACTTACGCCTAGATAACCTATAATTTTTGAAGGTTATGTTTCAAAAATTTGTTTTCGTTTCCATGCTTGAACTTGTCCACTGGTGGCCACAGTTCATCATCTATAGTAGGTATAGAGTACCTATATAAATCTGTAGCGTCTGTTTATATCATGGATCAAACGTACGCCTTTCAAGCTAATTTCTTATGTTTTCAGTGTAGTTTGCATTTACACCCAGAAATACAGAATTATAGTACTTACCGATGAAATAAAATCACACCAGGGGTATTTTTCAACCGATGAAAATATGGTTCTCAACTTGACGCGTTTATTTTTTTATGTTAGACCACGCGAATGCGTCGTAAATACGACTTACACTCTAGTCACAACGTTTGTCTTACAATCAATCACTAGAGTCTAGAGTGATTGATTGTAAGTCATAAATGGTCTGAAATACCTCCGCTGACATCTGTTTCAGACGAAAAAATGCGGAAAAATATAACTTAATATATTTTATAACACACTTCGTTCTGTTAGCTCCTATAACACTATCAGACTTCATACATGTGATCTATATACATATAATAAAATCGTAGGAAAGTCAAAACTGTACATTAAATATTTTCTTTAAAAGAATACTTGGGGCGTGATCTACAATCGATATCGAAGCCAAAAATATAATTTTTAGAATTTTTGTCTGTTTATCTGTTTGTCTGTACGTATGTCCGGGGTAAACTCAAAAATTATTGCATGGATTTACTTCAAATTTTGCATGAATATTACTAACAGGTCGGGTCAACATATACGCTACATAATATCACGCTATCACCTAGCGGCCAGATGCTGTGCGGAGTAAACGAAATCCGCGCGGACGAAGTCGCTGGCAACAGCTAGTATTTAATAATCTTATTATGTAAATACTTGTCATGTTGTCACAAAACTACTGAAGCGATTTTAATGACATTTCGTGAATATCTACTGTTTGGTTCAACTCAAAAGATAGGATATTCTTCATCTCAATCAACCTCCCTCCCCCCTTCTTTCAAGTACCCCACCAACATATTATTTACAAGTCATTTGTATGGCAAAACAACGTTCGCCGGGCCAGCTAGTTAAATAAATAAATATCGCATGACAAATTACTCGAATTATAAACTAGCTCCAAAGTATGCAAATTATTTGCTTGTCAAATGGGTGTTAGGTAAAATAGTAAAATACTAGTGCAAAAATACTTATCAATAGTAAAATATATCGATACTGAAAATATGTTTAATAAACACCAAAACCTAGATATGCAAACATCTATGCTAGTTTTTTTATATTTTACCCAGGAAATCGAACCTGAGCCCCAGGTTTGCGTTTTCAGGGTTGCTAATCACTCAACTAACAGGGCAGTCATTGCATTGTTTCGTATCTTTAAGTTAAAAGAGATATATTTGTTTATTAATCCATGGTCGATTTTCGATCACGGGGCGATGGTTAATCGTTTTAATCACATTAATATGAATACATAAATAGTCGGCTCTGTGGTCTAATGATCCGGTGTCGGTATTGCCCACATGAGGTTCCGGGTTCAATTTCCCGGGTCCGGCAATCAAAAATGTGATTTTTCAGTTTTTTGATAAAAGCAGCGTTGCCCGGGATCGGATAATTGCCCGGTTGGCGATAGGCTTGCCTCCTATAATATCATTGTGGGAATAAGTATCTTCGGCTAATCGTGGATGCCCTGGTTATTCCTCTGCCTGCCTCTTCGGGGATACGGGCATGAAGATACATTATGATTATTATAATTTATGATTTTTTTTAAATAAATTTTTAAATTGCTAAAAATCCACGTTGAATAAGTTAAAATTTGTACTTTTTAGAAATATAAGGCTATTTAATATTTCTTTATGTATTCATGAACCTAAATAACATAGAAAAATGGGCAAGTTTTAATCGCGCGACTTATTATCTTTTAAATGTGCACGTATATCAGTTTTTGCTACCATGCGAGTAATAACCAAGTGATAAGGGCATCTTTGGTATTATCAGTCGCTCGTTGATTATGTAGTCCGATGGACCGCTTTGTATTTTCATTAAATAAAAGGTGATTGTTATGTTTATACACGGGGAGCGTATCCCACAGCAGTGTCCTGTTGTGGGTGGTTTAGAAGAAACTGGATGGAATATCCAGTGCCCTATGTATAATCAGTGGTCAAGACAACCGGATAGTTATGTGTGTAACGTACAAAATCAAAGATACAATAGTGGTCTTTCAGTGCAGTGTCATAGGGACTATTATCCACATGAGTATACTCATCCACAGCAATATTATGTGCCTCCAGTAGTGTACCCTCAACCGACACAGCTACAGACTAATCTACCTTGTTATGGAAGGCTAGAATGGGATTACAACAGCATGTGCTACAATGTGGACGGTCAGGCCTGCCAGTACACGGCAGTTGTCGATCTCGAAGATTTTATGTAAGTCTTGTATACTCGTCATTAGATTATTTTATAGACCGGGATCCCAGAAACAAACTTTTTTTTTATTAATAACATGCTGAATTTTTGTAAACAGCTTCGTTTTGACGAGACAACCATCTTTTCTATCTATTCTAAGAAGTCCATGAGAAATCCTAAGCTAACCCAAAAAAAACCATTGAGTGTGGGTTGCTTCGGTTTGTCTTGGCGTATTTTTGGTGCTAGATGATTTTTTTGAACTTAATAATGGAAATTGAAGGTGGCTATGGAAACCTTTAAACTAAACAAAATAAACCCATCGAGTTTGGACTCATTTGTTCTGTTTTGAGAGTTACCCTGGTGTTAGATAATGCCTGTGGTCCTATAAATGCCAAGAAAATGCCAGATGTTTTCTAAGATATAATAAAGATGGAACTGAAATATGGACATCGGATATTGGGTTGATATCATTAGCTTGTATTACTAGGAGATTCGCAGGGTTTGATAATGTAAATAGAAAGTGGGCAAGGAACTCTTGATATAAACAAAATAAGTCCATTGAGTGTGGTCTCATTTGTTATATTTTACATACACTCTGAATCAAAATTATTTCCAGGATTACATAGTGGAGCTGGAGGCCATGGGAGCTTTGCAATAAAACAACTCAAGCTCATTGAGTAAGAAACCGTAGTAACCTTAACCTGATGCTGCAAGATCTCCTTTCGTAGATCATTAGGTTCTTTCGCGTTTTGCTCTTAAAATTGTGCATATGTAGTGGAATGGCGGTCTGAGGATGTGTCGGGGGTTTTTGAAATTTTTAATTTTATCTTATTATTATGGGTATTTTATCAAAGAATATAAAAAATGTCATGTTTAAAAATAACAATTCTTTGCCAAGGTTTAGACAATTTTGGTTTAAACTATATGGCACGAGTTCCCCCATGGTAATATGCATATTTATATTATCGGTAGGACTATTCGAACAGGACTTAATGTATAAAAAATTGATGGAATTGTTTTTGGTATTCATACGCCCTTTTCTCCTGCACTATTGTGTTTGTTTATACAAAAATCTTTCCGAAAATATTAAATTTATCATTGACATTATAACAGTTATAAACGATTGTTTTTTTAATGCGCCGGTAACATTTATTTGTGCAACTTTCCTAATACAAAGAAAAAAATCTTATTATTTAAATTTTAAAAAAATATTAAGGATAAACTGCCAGCACCTGCTCTTAGACTCTACGAAGTAGAGGATAAAGGACTATTCGGTGAACAAATTGCTTAGCAAAATTATACTCCTAAACAAATCGTACTCTGAGTATAAAGTATTGCAAAAAACATATACCTAATTAACAATTTGCAACAAAAAAGTTTCCCCGTGTTGGTCCGGACCGTCCGTTTTTGAAGAATATACCATCTGTCATCCTGCCGGGAAATTCGTGAAAGTCGAACGATTGGCTATACATCTCAATACTACCGTGACCACTAAGTGGTAGAGTTCTGAAACGTCTTCCCCGGGCACCACTACCTTACTTACCTTTATTCCGCAATAGCGTCAATACTTATTGCTTAAGTAAGGTAGTCGGTAAACTTATGCACCTGACATTGCCAGCCGGCGACACCGATAAACTTATGCATGTGGCATTAGACCTCGCCACAAGATAGCAACGCGCTATTAACGTCTTTGGTGTCTATAGGCGATGGTTGACTCTTTCCATCGGGAGAGCCATCTGCATGTTTGCTAGCTTTTGATATAAAAAATATCAAATTACGAAAACGGCAAGATTTACAGATCATATATCAAAGCGATTACTACTTATTTTTTAATTTATATTTAAATACTTTATTGCACAAAAATGGTATAAAGGCGTAATCTAATGCTATTAAGCATTTATGTCTAAATGCTTTTAGAAATATTAAGTGTATAATTTTTTTCTTTCATAGTATTTTGGAACAATATCACATATTATTATTTATGATATAAAAAAAAAAATTTGATTTAATCATAATTATCATCTGTACGCCAAAACGATCTCCCCCTTGTAACTCCCTCACCTGCTACAACAGAAATAGAAGAAGAGAAGAGAGAATATTATCTACACTTCTTTATAATATATATCATGAAGAGAAAAAAACTTATATTTTTCTATTTTTGTAACGAATAAACTACTGGGCTGATCTTAAAATTTATTTTATTAGGTACTAACTGACCCGCGCAGGTTCGCCCGCGAGTAGGTTAACATGTCATCGATATAGTTTTTCATACAAATTACATCCCCTATTTCACCCCCTTTAGTTAACTTTAATTAAAGGGGGTGAAATAGGAGTTCATTTTTGAAAAGAATAGCCTATGTGTGACCCCGGATCTTCAACTATATCCATACCAAATTGTATGAAAATCGGTCTAGCGGTTTAGCCGTTAAAGCGTAACAGACAGACAGACTTTCCCATTTATAATATTAGTATAGATTAGAGAGCTACACTACCCAGGACTGACATAGGTTACTTTTTACCTGATCGAGCAAAAGGAAGTACTGATTTTGAGTCACGCAAGCATCTCCAGTCGCGAGTAGCAGCTAGTAATGTATAACTTGGTAACCAAACCCAATAATTAATCAATAATAACAACAGAAAAAATTGACATTCGCGCATTTCGTGCGTACGCTTGACGTAATTAATGTGCTGTCTTAATTTATAAAACACTTATCTAATCGCAAATTTGCTGTCCTCATCAACACCAAGGTTAAAGAAAATGTTCTAATAATATTAATTTGGTATCAATCAATGAACTTCGACTTAAAACTATAGTCAAACTGGCGCGACAACGCGTCTGGCTGTGTGAAATAAACGGTCGCCGGCCACATATTATTTTATTATAAATATAATTTTGATATAATAGTACATTATTGCAAAGGCCGGGAAATAGGCAATAGAAGGACGAGTATGAGTTTCGAGACCGAGCCGCAGGCGAGGGCTTCAATGATCGGGACAGGTAACTGCCATTTCCGCCGAAGCATATATAGTGCTTTTCTCAAAAAATAAATGAATCAATAGCTTTTTATTTTTCTTGATTTTTTCGGGAATGGGATACTCCATTAAGAACCTAATAATTGATTTCTTGAACCAAACTTATTGTGAACAATCTGACGCGCGGGGAAAAGAAACATGGTGTTCCGATTGATTAATTCCGGTATTATTTTGCGCATGTTTACAGCTCACTCGACTGGTCGGTACTAATTCTTGCATTTCGGTTAGGATTGATTATAAGATCTATTAGTCTGATGTGCTGACAGAATAATTTATCTGTTATTGGGTCTGTAGTCTGTTTACTCAATGGGACACCCTAATCGCCTAGTGGTATGTGATAATGAAATATACTTTACGACATATAATTCTCATACCTACCAAATATCCAAAAAAAAAAACATTAAAATCGGTCGAGCCGTTTCAGAGGTTGCGGTTGATTGTGTGACTACAACCACTGTGACACGATATTTCTATGCATTGACAAATTAGATAATTATTTTATGTTTAATCTATATTAATGTACTATATTATTTAATATTATAAATGCGAAAATTTGGATATTTGGATAGATGGATGCATGTTTGATACTCATCACGCAAAAACTACTGAGCGCATTTGAATGAAATTTGGCACACATATAGATGATGACCTGGAATAGCATATATGCTACTCTTTATTCCTTTATTTATTACTATTTATTTATTTGAAAAATTAGGTTATCCCACGGGATTCGCCAATAATTTTTATAATCTCACGCATCAGTGAGACTTCATCTAAGTATAACATATATATATTTATGAAACCGTTTTATAGGATTAACTCTAAAACTATGTGACTGATCTTAAAAATTCGTTTACCTATGGAAAGATACATTATCAGGAGTAGGTACCTTACATAGCGTCAGGTACTCGGCAGTAAACAATACACACAAACAGTTTCTCTTCGATCTATCTAATGACGAAAGCGCTTAAGAATTTAACTGTATTTTTTGGGATCACCATATACAAGTAGAGATGTTAGGAATTTCTTTTATTTAAAATTTGGTTGATGAATATTGTCTGGATAAATGCCAGAACGCTGATATGAAATCACCTGATTCAGTAACTGCGTGAGCAATCTTGTGATTCTCCATGCAAAAGCAATTAACCACGTGAGTGGTTAAAATAGGTTCGTATATGACTAGATAGTCAAATTGTTTTAATTACGTAACCCATGGAATTCGTTATATGTGTGTCCCAGAATGCCTATAAGAAGCCGGGGCGCGGCGGTCATACGCATTGAGTAGATGATGTAAAAATATTTAAAAAATCTAAGTCGAAAAATTTTTTTTTTGTTTAATACAAAATTTAAAAAAAAGCGTTATTAAATTTTATTAACGGACATAAATTGAATGAGTGAGATAGAAGCATAATCTTTGTTATGATGAATAAGGGTTTAGCAACCCTTATTTATCGAACGGCGTCGTCATCACAAGACGTTATTAAATATCATCGGTTATCAGCATACCGATAATATTTCATAACGTCTTTTTAATTTTGTAGTATACAAAAAAAATTCGACTTTAAATATATTTTACATCAGCTACTCAATGCATATGACCGCCACGCCCCGGCGTTCTGGGGCACACTGCATATATATATATATATATATATATATATATATATATATATATATATATATATATATATATATATATATATATATATATATATATATATATATATATATATATATTTCTCAGTTGATGGTTAATAACATTAGGAATTCTGCAACTCGCCAAAGTCTGGTACTACTGCCTTACCTATATCTATCTATCTTTGGTGTCTTAAGGCGATGGTTATATTTTTTATCAGGGAAACCTTATTTGCTGTCCCATGAAATAACGCATGCTGCAGAAAGTTCTTAACTATGGACGTTGAATTCTACTTCATATCTGTGTAATGTCGTTGATATAGGTTTCCATACAAACTTTTATTATATCTTGGGAGATAAGTTTTGAAAAAGGCTAGGCTTTGTTTGACCCCGGTTCTGGATTGAAGTATCCTTATATCAAACAATATCGCTTTAGTGGTTTAGCCGTGAAAGCGTAACAGCTGGACAGACTTTCGCATTTATAATATTAGTATGGATATAGGATTATAATATTATAGGATAGGATAGGATTAGTATGGATAGTTAGTCGAACGAGTCCACTTGCTGTGTTTGCAAAGATAGCTTAATTAGTTTGAAATAGCCTCGTGTACGTTGAAACAACATATCCACTGAGCCACTGATAACCTCACTCCTGTAGCACGAGGTACGTAATGGTGATAATGCGCCTGGGCCATTTGTTATCTTGTACAAACTTGTGTTCATTATTTACATAATATGATGATTATATTTTTAAAGGACTTTTGAAAAGTCATATTTTGCTAATCAATACTCTTCTAAACAAAACTGCGTTTGTCGAATTTCGGCCACAGGATATCACTTGTATTTATTATTGTACATATTAATATCGAAATTCGACCATAAACTAAATACTGTTGTCAAACTTAAAAAAAAGTATCTTCACGCCCGGATCCCCGAAGGGATAGGCAGAGGTCAACAAGTGCACCCACGATTAGCCGAATATACTTGGTCCCACAAATGTGATAGGTGGCAAGCCTATCGCCAATCGGGCACTTTCCAATCCCGGGCAAATTTTTTTTTCAATTTTCTCCGTCTCAACATAAAGTCAAACTTAAAATAAAATCTATTTTAAGTTTGACAACAGTATTTAACTGTAAAAAAATAGCATATTATACATGTGAGTATAATATTATGTCTCACGTGGATGTAGTGTTTATAATGTATATTTATAATAATTTAATGTATTTCTAATGCATATATAATTTAAAATATTAGGTTTTTGCAGTCCTTCACAATGTAAACTTTAACTGTACTAAATTTCATAGTCCACCCTACGCGCAATTGCCTTAAAAAAGTACAATATTTTCTTCACGTATTAATATGTAGATATATCCCAAAAATAAATTATACAGATCGATCTAACTCCAAACCCATAAATACAAAAATCTATGCTCATCACACAAATGTTGGTCAATGTTGGGAATCGAACCTTAGCCCGTCGATTGCGTAGTTAGTGTCACTAACCACTCGATCAATGGGGCAATCGCTATATAGATACTAAAGATGTTAATGGTGCGTTGCGATCCGTGTGAATGTCGGTTAGAAATGTTATATACATGTGTACAAAGTATGTACATTGTTTTTTTTTTCAAAATATGGTAAAGAATCAGATGGTTCTCGTGATGAAAAGAGTCAACTATCGCCTATTGATATCAAAGATGTTTATGAGGCGGTGCGATCTGTATAATCGTTATGTCGTATGAGGTTTGTAACGCCGCAGACACTTTCTTTTTTCATAAATCGTCACATAAAAAAATCGTTCGATCGATAGAAATAGTCAATAATCGCCTTTAGACAGTCACTAAGATCATATGCGTCGCTTGTTTTATTTTATTTTTACTACTTGTTCCTAAAGCGGTCATACTCTGAAAATTTGTAGTGTCTGCATTTTATGGCTCGGATTTCGGAACACTGTTACAGATGGAGAGACAGTCGATTATCAGTAATTGTGATTACTGTTTAGTTGTAAGAGTTAAATGTACTACGTACTAGATATATTATGCTAAATGGAAGTCGTGGTCCACTCGCTGTAACGCTGAAAAAATAATAAATCGTCCCACCAGTCAAATTTAAGCAGCGCACCAGCACATAATAGCATACAATATTTACCGGCTCTGTGGTCTAGTGGTCCGGTGTCAGTGTCGACCACATGAGGTCGGGTTCGATTCCCGGGTCGGGATTAGAAAGTGCCCGGTTGGCGATAGGCATGCAACCTATCACATTGTGCGACCAAGTATCTTCTTCTAAACGTGCACTTGTACCAACCAGACTTTCTGAAAATTTGAACCAATTCGGTCCGGGAGATTTTGAGAAATTTATAACATTCTAAATCAAATAAAATGTGTTTCATCATATTATGGGGCAATTATATTATGGTGCAGTCTTGTTAGGTTTATATCATGAGGAAAATGGTTATAACTATAATGGATATACAATTTGCACATCGTTACAGCACAGGTTCAATTGGCGACCGGGAACGCAACTATTTTTGCAATCATCGCCAATTGGAGAGCCTCGTTACTATGTCCTATGTTCATTTGGATAATGTACGTTGTTTATGATACTGACCGCGTTTCATCGCGAGAAGACAAACTTGTTGATGTTCTTTAATCGTAGCATAGTAAATCATGGATACTTTCATCTTTGATGTCTTAAAGCGACTTTTGAATATCAAAGATGTAAATGGTGAATTGCCATCTATTTGAGTAGCACGAAAAGTATGGCACAAGTTTACCGATTAATTTACCCCACAAACCGGGTTAGCCCCATAGCAAATTTTGTCCAAATTCGTACAGCTCTTTAAGCGTTAAGATGTAACAAACATATACGTACAAACATTCTCATTTGTAGTATTAGTGGCTAATAAAATTCTAATATATTTGTCACAGTTCGATCTATCATAACGCCAATGACTACAGCGCTAATATTTTTAGGATTCGGTTCTTAATGAGTGTTAAAAAATCGTATTGCTGAGATTTCAATGTCCATCGGTCCTTCTGTCTCTGGGCCGTGTCTTTTAAACAATAAATAAATATCTACACTTGCATGGCATCGCATCGCATCGCATTCACCGAAATCCTACACGACGTATATTTAATACATAGTTGTATTAAATACAACGCCCAAGCTACGCCCGCGACTTCGTCCTCATGGAAAAAATTAAAAAATAATTTATTATTAGGAACCTGCACTACCCAGAAGTAACATAAACTACTTCTTGACCCGACAAAGCAAAAGAAAGAAATGATTTTAAGTCACGCGAACGAAATCCCGAGTAACAGCTAGTATTGTAATAATACGAATTCGTTTAATGCGAAAACATCACTGTAGGTGATTTTATAGGTCAATGCCAGAACAATAACGTTTAATGTTACAGTGTAACATTCATATTTCAGTTTTTATCGCGATGGTAATCGCTAACACGTAAAAGTATTAAACGTGGTCTAATACTTTTACGTGCGAATTGAAAATAATAATAAAATAATAGGTTCTCTGTTGGTACACAAAAATGTACCTTATTATTACAGCGTTAGACTTCTTCGTTGTTTGTTTCAAAGATCAGGCAAATATGTTTTTTTTTTTATGGAATAGGGGGCAAACGGGCAAGAGGCTCACCTGATGGTAAGTGATCACTGCCGCCCATGAACAGCTGCAACACCGGAGGTACTGCAGGTGCGTTGCCGATCTTTAAGGAATGAGTACACTCAATTCTTGAAGGCCCCTAAGTCGTATCGGTTCGGAAACACATCCGCTGGTAATTGATTTCACAGAGCAGTCGTGCGAGGCAAAAATTGCCTTGAAAATCGCACTGTAGTGGACTTGCAGACATCCAAATGGTGAGGGTCAAATTTAGAATTTTGGCTTGATGTCCGATGGTGGAAATCAGCGTTTGGTATTAATCCGAACAGCTCATTGGAACACTCCCCTTGGTAATAGCGATAGAAGTTCCAGAGAGAACCAACATCTCTTCGCAACGCCAAAGGATCAAGGCGATCGGAAAGAGCCCGGTCATCGACAATACGAGATGCTCTGCGCTGTATGCGGTCAAGAGGAAGAAGCTGGTACTGCGGAGCCCCATCCCAAAGATGAGAACAATACTCCATATGAGGCCTGACTTGCGACTTGTAGTCGCAAACAGTCGGCTGGTGTGAAGTACTGCTTCGCCCTGTTCAGAACACCAATTTTCTTGGACGCCAGCTTTCCTTCCAAATGATCACGAAACTGGACGTTACTCGATATGTCGATACCAAGAATTTCAGTGCTGGCTGAGGCAATCAAAGAAATATTTTCAAAACGAGAGGATGCGGCAAAAGGTGTTTTCTTGGCGGTAAACGCACAAACTTGTGTCTTCCTTGGGTTGTATTGGACTAAATATAGTCGACCACATTCCGAGACTTTGTTCAATAAATCCTCGACTTCAGACACAAATTTTTTCGGCACTCGTCAACATGTTCCCGAGAAATGTTAGCGCGGCCGGAATATACAACATCTCCTGTACTGTCATCTGCATAACAATGGATGCCGCTAATTTGCAGCATATCATTGATATGCAGAAGAAACAATGTGGGAGATACTCGCAGCCTTGGGGAACACCAGCATTGACAGATTTTGGGCCTGAGCATACACCGTCGACAACCTTAATGCTACGATCTATCAAAAAACTGGTGACCCAGTTGCATAATTTATCGGGAAGTCCATTAGATGGAAGTTTCGCAAGTGCTTTGTGCCGCACCCTATCAAAGGCCTTCGCTATGTTCAAACTAACAGCTACTTCCCCCTAAAACTAACTTCCCCCTTGGTCTCAATCTGTCACTGGGCCAATTTTTAGTTAGTTTATAGTGGGTGTTTCTCTTTCTAGCATGAGAACCATCTGCTTGTTTGCTTTCTCATGATATAAAAAAATACAAATTTTAGTTTCGAGTCGTTTTTTTGTCAATATATATATTGAAAATGTCTCCCACTACCTTCTGTCTTACTCACTTATTCACTTTCACATTTAATGAGATTAAAAAAAATCCTGTATGATTTTAAAACATTTTTTTTTACACAAACTTTCTCAATAACGAACACAGCAAAAATTAAATATCCAATTTGGTGTATATATTCCAAAATTATGCGCGTAAAACATTTCAAGGAACATTTTTGTTTATATATATATTAATATATACTAGCGATCGTCCTGCAGTTGAAATTCAACTGTGGACTAAACAATAAAAAATCACCTTTAGGCTGACTACAGACTTTAGCCGTAAAGATATTAGCATAACATGTGTGTGTATATTATCGTGTATGTCACACAAATGTGTGTGTAATGTTTATTTTCATTACTTTAACTAGCGCTCCAGCTTTGCACGGGTAATATAAACAAATAATCTTGGCAAATTATACACCTAAACTTTTTTCAAAAACTCTTTTATCCATTGGTCAAAACTGCATGGAAATCCGTTCATTGGTTTTTGAGTTTTTCGCGAACAGATAGACGCAGCGGGGGACTATGTTTATAATAGATATGTATTATTAAAAAATATTAGGGTTCTGCAGTCCTCCGCAATGTAAACTTTAATTGTGTCAAATTTCATACTCCACCGTTCGCTTAATTGCCTTATAGAAAGGTACAACATTTTTTCATTACGTATTATATATAGATTATGGATTTCCGCAAAGTAATACCTAAATGTATAAAATAGTTCACGGGATGACGTTCATCTAGAAAAGAAAGTTCTAGTCCCGAGAAAAAGAAATATAAACGTACGAAAGCATGAGTAACTAGTAAAATAAAACAACCGAATTTTATAATCGATGAAAAGCAAGAAACATATAATGGGCTATAACTAAATAAAAAGAAAATTATAAAAGTGGCTCGTGTTACCTGCGCGAGTAGTTTCATGCGTACAAATGTAGCCGGTTCCAAATGTTTCGTGATGAGTTTATTGGCCCTTTATCTGTGCATGTCGCCTGACTGGTGTGTAAAGTTGTTTCCGTATCGCTTACTGTCATTCGTCCGTGGGTTTGATTGTCTAAAATTGTCCTATATCAAGAATACCTAATAGAACTACCGTACAAGAGATTCATTCCCTTACAAAAGTCAAGTTTAGGCATAAAAATATACTTTAGACTCGCCTGCAAGCAAAATTGAAACTTAAAAATGTGCGCGAACCGTGAATTTTCTTTGCGTACTTCAGTTTTATGGCCGAGCTTTGAACGTCAACACGGGATTGTCACTTGAGAAACTTTTGTCCGTAAGTTCATGTAGTATGCGCGATGACGACTTGACCGCGACTGTCGTGCGAGCGGAGCGACAGCCCACTGTCATACGCCGGCAGGGCGAATATACCTATACTGCGGAGTGACCCCCCTGCCTATGTATATATATTAGCGATGGGCCGAATGTGGTTTGAACCGAATTCGAACTTCGGCCGAACATTCGGTGAAAATGAAAAATTCGGCCGAATTTCGGCCGAACTTCGGTTTAGTAGGCGCTTTCTTGAAAGCGACACGTTTACGAATTTACTTAAAATTTAGATTATTTTATACTAGCTATTGTCCACGGCTTCGCTCGCGTAAAGTAAGAGACAAAAAGTTGCCTATGTCACTCTCCATTCCTTCTGAACTATCTCCACTTAAAAAATCACATCAATTCGTCGCTCTGTTTTGCCGTGAAAAACGGACAAACAAACAGACACACTTTCCCATTTATAATTTTAGTATGGATATATAGGATATTGTTAATAGTTTTCGCAACGCACGTGAATTAATGACGTAACGGCATAAATTTGATACATTTGAGTTACATTGTTCCAATTTAGGCACGGATCTTTATTTTTAACTTCCCTTTACGTATGTAGATAAGGAACTCTTTTTGCCCCGATTTATGAAAATCGAGTTTTCACCAGATGTCCACGTTTTGAGATCCTAGAAATCTTTTCCGACTATTTTCACAATGAGGTCAGCATGTCTGTATGTATATGTGTGTGTATGTGTATATGTAAACATCTCTTAATTTGTACATAAATAACATACATACATAAATAATTTTGTACAATCTAAGTACATAAATGTATAGATTAGCTATAAAATCTAATCAGCTCTATTCCTACAAAAACTGCGTTCAATGCATTATTGCATCAAAAAATTTTAATTTTCCGTTCAAGAGTTATCGTTAACGAAAAATTTTAGAAGTGTTTTTTGACATATCTTGGTAATTTCTTAACTAGAATTTTTTTATCTTCCACAATATTTTAGTGCTTATAAGACTGTGTCAAATTTAGTTTCAAAAAACGAAATCGAACCAAGTTTTCAAAAGTTTCAACTATTTTAATATTAATATTTGTTGTTTACAGAAAACTTCACAAAATTTTTAAAATACCTTTCCGGATAATACACCGATTGATTTAAAAATCTAATCAGCTTTTCTCTCTAAAAATCTGTGTCAAATATCGTAAATTGTATCAAAATCGGTTTACCTGTTCGGAGTTATCGTTGACGAAAAATTTTGAAAAAAAGAATGTTTTATTTATATAAATTCGAGATTTTTGACCAAAACTTGTTTGACCTTCTACAATATTATGGTACTTAAAACAACTACGTGAAATATAGTTTCAAGAATTAAAATCGAATCAAGTTTCCAAAAGTTACAATTTTTTAAATATTAATATTTTGTTGTTTACAGAAAACCTAATAATTTTAAAATAACTCTTTGGCTTATATACCGACTGACTTAAAAATCTAATCAGCTTTTCTCTTTTTAAAACTGCATCAAATAAGTAAATTGCATCAAAAATTGATATTGCTTCGACATTTTTCAGCCTGTAGATTACGTTACGTACGTTTATAAAACATTTTAGAGGTCAAAAATTGTGTCGAATGCCATCCGAAAAACCAAAATCAATCATCATTTTCAAAATATAAAGCGTTTAAAAAATTTTAAAATTACTGTCATTTACAACGACTTTTATATAGTAACGAACATTTGTAACAAATTAAAGATTTTTGAACTCTGTAAAAAATGTGATATGCGTAGATATAGATAGATAAAGATTTAGCGAGAAGTTTCAGTGATGACTTGCCGATGCCGGGTCAACCGTTTTACATGCTTCGTAATCTCTTCAAACTCAAAAATCTATGCTGAGGTTTTTTATTTTTGTTTTTATGTTGTTTTATTTAGCGGGATGTTTCAGGGATGGCCTGCAGGGTCAAGCAATTTACAGATTATTTTGGTAAGTATAATATAGCCTATGTTACTCGGGGATGATTTAATATCTTTCTAATGGTGAGAGATTTTTTCGAATCGGTCCGGTAGTTTTTGAGTTTAGTTGATACAAGATATAAAAATATAGAAATACAAATCTTTCCTCTTTACAACATTAGTGTAGATTTCAGTCAAAATAGCGCAAGTTTCTAGTGCCGAACATTCGGCATTTAAACCGAATTTCGGCCGAATGCCGAAGTTCGGTTCAAGCTGCCGAAATTCGGTTAAACCGAATGTGAAACGAATTTCGGCCCATCCCTAATATATATATATATATATATATATATATATATATATATATATATATATATATATATATATATATATATATATATAGTGAACAGCTTCGTATTGTCGAGACAACCATTTTTTATATCTTCGAAAAATCTCGAATCGGGTAACTAATGAATTTATAGGGCTTTGAAAATTTTTATTCGGTGAAGGAAAAATATTTATTAATAACAATAATTAATTTTCGACTTTAATCGCTTGATTATATTATGAAAAACATGAAACTTTTGTCCTACACGTTCGATCGTTTTTCTGACGAGTCCTCCACTCTGAAGTTTCGGAATTATGAGATTTGATATTAATCAATTGAAAGAAGAAATTGATATTAATCAATTTAAAAACAACCTAACTTTCTCATAATCGATTTGTTAGTTATTATTATAAATTACAATTCAAGGGTTATTTTTTCTTACACGTAAAGTGGAAACTTTTCTTAATCCGACACTCCAAAGTTTTCTTTTTATCTATCTTTATTAGTTATCCAATTCGAGATTTTTTGAAGATAAAAAAGATGGGCGTCTCGTCAAAATGGAGCTGTTCACAACAATTCAGCTTGTTGTTAATAAAAAAGTTTGTTCCTGGAACCACTGACTATTTAATTATCTTTACTGAACCATATACAAAACGCACAAGCTAAAAATTGCGCTCTGCTCTGCTGTCTCTGCAGACTGATGTCTGGAAATCCACAACTGTGCGATTCTCTAGGCACTTCTTACCACGCACTACTCCTCTGTGGAATCAATTACCGGCGGGGGTGTTTCCGAACGGATACGACTTAGGCACCTTCAAGAAAAGAGCATACTCCTTAAAAAGCCGGCAACGCAGCTGCAAGACCTCTGGTGATGTGGCTGTCCATGGGCGGCGGTAATCACTTACCATCAGGTGAGCTTCCTGCTCGTTTTCCCCTTTTTTTCTATAAAAAAGACTATATGCATCGATACGCTTTGCAGCCGACACGATACCGATACCAATAATTATAAAAATATATCGTCGATACCGATGCCGATGCTGATAACGACAGTAAAGATTCTGAGAAAGAAATAAATGTTGAGGATTTCGAAACAAACAAAATTACTTAATTTTTATTTAAAAACTTATATATCTAAAATTATAAAATTGATAACAAATTAGAAATCAAGACTTACCTGAATTAATAATTAAAATTCAAAGTTATTGATTCAAAGTTATTAAAAATCAAGACTTACTAAAATTAATAATTGAGATTCAGGAAGCAAATTCTTAAATTATTCGTTGAAAGGATCTGCTTCTTTTCTCACACATATCTCTAGTTCAAGATGTGTCTGTGTGTCGGCAAACTGATATCGCCGGTTCCGATAAATCGGAAAACTCGTGATTTCGTCGTTAAGTCGGTATCGGATGCATCTCTACAGACAATCATAATGGGCGATTTAATTTTGATCATACTCTTGTACTTACCTAGATTACATACGTAATTTCCTACGTACATACACAGGAACATACGCAACTAGATATGTATATTCATACTAGCTGAACGCGCAGTTTCGCCCGCGAGTGGAGTAACAGGTCAAGATGTTAGCCTATTATGCTCAGATCGTGAAGTTAGTCTCGGTTATCGTAGGAAACAAATGATAGTCGTTATCAGATCCGTAAAACCTAGTAGGGGTTCATCAGGTCATCACAAAGCGGTGAACCGTGGCAAAGCGAAACGTCTATTGACTTTCGTTTTACTCTGCCTACCGCACAGTGAAACCGATTTTTTTTTGTAAATAGTTTTAACAAATATTACTGCTATACGTATAGAAACGCTAAGCATGTAAGTTTAACCATTACCATCAAAAGCTTAAACTAAGTAGGTACACACTTATATTTTTAACTTAAAATAAGCCTATTTTAAATGTCACTAGGGCAAATAAGTATTATTACAAGGAAGTACACTTGACCAACTGTTAAACCGGTTTAGAAGAAAACACGACTTCATTTGTCACGATATTAAGTGGTCGGAACAACGCGATTAACAACTTTTATAAGTACATCACAGACTCATGTTAATATTATAGAACTAGCTAAACCTGGCCACGCTTCGCTGTGACACAGTTATAAGTCACTCAAAAATGCTTAGAGTTTTTCGTTTTCGTTGCAACTTCTAAGTTAACTAAGTGGTGTCGGACTCCGCGCAATGTACCTAGGGTTCCCATAGTTTCCAATCACAATAATGCAGTCACACATGCTACTTTTATTATCGGCGATCGGCGATTTAATCGTGTTTTGGAAGCCGAAACTTCACAGACAGGAGGTTTGCTTTGCGCCTTAATAGAAAGATATTAACGAAAAGATAAACTTTTATTGATTCTAAATGATCTTAAATAAACTAATTTACTTTACTTTTATATTAATTTCAGTCTCATTAACAACCATTGATATAAAAGCCCGTGATTCACAGTCCCGAAAAAAACTGACACTCAAAACTGTTGCTAATTTCACAAAAGTAGTTATAGATATGGAAAAAAATATTTTTTTGCATATACAACCTTAAGCGCAAGATTTATAGTTGTTTTTACAAAGCAATGTACAAAATATAATAAAATTGACAGTGTCGCGATCGAAGCAATTCTATTTGAAATGCGCAAATTTTTAAATTGTGCGCTCATTTCTAGAGGACGTCTTTGAGACACTGAATGTGCATCTTGGGTTTTTTATATCAATTTTAACAACAATTAAAGCTATTAGTTAGGAACTTACAAACAGTTTTGGTATATTTTCTCTGGTGCTCATTACATATGAAAAGTTTGAACTTGGTACGCTGTACGCGAGATTTACGGTCTGTCGACCTTGGGCAACAATAACACCTTCCTGATTTTGAAGCTGAAGAGGTTTTCGCAACTATTCGCCGTACAATATGCACATGAGATGTGATATATGTCAAAAAAAACATTTATCTTAAATATCTTCTAAATAAGAATTGCTCATTAATAAACAGAAATAAACTATCGTGTAACTTAAAAAATAAAGCCGTAATTGACCATAGCTAGCGGAGTTTTATCGACATCATTATAGTGACCGTTGTTCAAAAGATGATTGTATTGTTTCTTAGGAATATTCCTTTACGATATAAGATAGGTATTGTAACATTATTTAACAAGTACCTATTAGCTTTTAATTTCTTGTTTGTTTTTATTGTATATAATAGTAAATTTATTTACACTATACAATATTTTTATTTTATAGAATACAGGTCTCAAATGTTACGGTGGTAAACAATCCAAATAAAAGTAAAAAAATGTCAATTTTTATTATGTTTACTTAGACTGTCGGTTGTCGGTGTTCGGTTCACATTATGGGGCACCTAATTCGATGTCCGGATCATAGTTTTTGTGTTTTGGTGGTAAGGAAATCTATCCCAATAATATCTGTTATAAAAAAACTCATACGTGTTTATCATCATATCGTCATGACGTAATGTGAGTTTTAAAACTGTTCCGTTAGACCATTGAGGCGATTGAGCAGAAGTAGGAAACTAGCAAAAAGCAGAGCTTTGTAAGGGCTCGCATAGTTATAATCAGAAATCAGAAGTACTTAATTCAATAAAACTTTTTACAAGTTATTTTGACACTTCAACATATTTTATAATAGTGCAAGACGGGATGCAAGATAGGAATAATTCCCAACCATTCCAAAATATCACGTCCGTGAGAGATGTCTTCTATCTATGGGTGCGTTGCTCGAACACCCTTTGTATGTAGATTGACTTCTGTACCTATTTGTTTTGTGACCTCGCTTCGGTTTTACCTCAAAGCTTTATTTATAAATATCAGCACAATATAATTACATAACAAGAACGGGTTGTTTGTTGTATTTGTTGCCTTGGCTAAGTGTATATTAATTTATATTTAGATCGCATTTTGATGCATATTTTCTGAGATATTTTTTTTAAATTTTTTTTTTTGTCTCAAAAGTCACATTTTCTCGTTGTCAAACCTTAATACTAGCTATTTAATCCAACCTGGATCGTTCCCGGCGCAAAAGTGCCCATGACACTCGTCGCGTTACCGCGTTGAATTGCGATGGCCAACCTTTGCACCAAAAACGATCCAGAGCGGGAGTCCCCTGTAATTTCGCTCTCTCTCTCGTTATATTAATATTATAAAAGCGAAAGTTTGGATGTTTGGATGGATGTTTGTTATTCAATCACGCAAAAACTACTGAACGGATTTGTATGAAAATTGGTACACAGGTAGATGATGACCTAGAATAGCACAAAGGTTACTTTTTATCTCGGAAAATTTAGGTAATCCGGCAGGATTCACCAAAAACTTTTATGATGCAGCGAGCTGCACGCTGCAGCTAGTAGTTTATAACTGCGAAAGTTTGAATGTTTGGATGGATGTTTGTTACACAATCACGCAAAAACTACTGAACGGATTTGAATGAAATTTGGCAGACAGGTAGACAATGACCTGGAATAGCACATAGGACAACTTTTATCCCGGAAAAATTAGGTTATCCCGCGGGATTCACCAAAAACTTTTATAATGCAGCATGCTGCACGCTGCAGCTAGTATATTATAAATGCGATATTTCGAATGTAGGATGTATGTATGGATGGATGTTTGTTACTCAATCACACAAAAACGGTTGAACATGATGACTTGGAATAGCCCATAGGCTACTTTATATCCCAGAAAAATTAGGTGATCCCGCGGGATTCACCAAAAACTTTTATAATGCAATGGGCTGCACGCTGCAGCTTGTTATAATATAAACAATTTTTATTGTAATTCAGTGCACACGGTTGATGTATTTCTTAGTATTTCATTACTCGTGATAATCGTTGCTGTAGAAATTCCACCAGTTTTTCTGTGTTCGCACCAATACATCAGTATTTTCCTCAGTGCGTACCGTTCAGATATGTCTGTCTTTATCGCTGACGCCGAATTATCGTTCCCCAAAACTAGTTCGGACCCACTTGTCAATCATGTAAGTTTATTTTGTTTAAACACGCTATATCTTATAGATGAATTACTTATCTTAAACTAACAACTCGAAAAATATTATTAAACACTTGTATTAGGTAATTTATTTCCAGAAATCTTATTTAATAGTACTTTATTCATTAAAACTTTTTACAGGGTACTTTGACGCGTTAATATTTTTTAAACTACTACTGGATCAGAAACGCGGCCACTGAGAAGATCCGGCGGAAGAAACTGAATGGGCTTGTTTTTTTTTTTCATGTATCAATTTTCTATTTAAGATATTACATAATGTTTAGTAACTGTTACAATAATAATTTAATCTTTCGATTACCGATGTGATTAGCATTTTTATGTTCGTACTAGTCGTTACCTGCGACTTCGTGATAAAAAAAGTCGAGTCGGGTAAAAATATAGCCTTTTATATAATAATAGTCTTTCCTCATTAACATTAGTATCGTTTTTTAAATCCAATCGGCTCATTTAGAGATAAGCGCGTTCAAATGAGTGTGGTTGAAAAAGATGCCTGATAAAAATTATGAAGGACAGTACATAATCAAAAAGAACGATCCTATACGCTTAGGGCACGTGACACATGTTTGTTGCACACGACAGAAGAGATATTTCTCGATGACGAATATTTTGTTTATCCTAATATATGTATGCCTTGCAAATATGCATATTAGGATAAACAAGATATTTTTATTCTCATATTCATATACCTATATACAAGTACTTTTGACGTAAACAGTCAAATTATGTGTGCAGCTATGTCACCCAGGGTAAATAAGTACCGGTTATGTCTCAAATGACGAGAAATTGAGACGACAAAATTTTCTCACGTTATCCTAATGCGGTATGATCTACATCTGACTCAGTTGACCTCTAGGCCAATGAAGTGATATTGAACCAATATTAAAAATTATAGTTACGGATGAATGGAGAGGACATTTTTCACTTAAAAAAAAAAGTATCTTCACGCCCATATCCCCGAAGGGGTAGGCAGAGGTACAACAAGTGCACCCACGATTAGCCGAAGATACTTGGTCCCACAAATGTGATAGGTGGCAAGCCTATCGCCAACCGGGCACTTTCCAATCCCGGGCAACTTTGTGTTTCTCAGAAAACTGAAAAAACACTTTTTTTTAAAGTGCCCGACCCGGGAATCGAACCCGGGACCTCATGTGGTCAACGCCAACGCTGCACCACTAGACCACAGAGGCGATATTTTTCACTTATTTCTCGAATGTGGAAATGCTTTATACAGAGGGTTATAATATAAATAATTTAACTGTGATTTACATTAATTTTGGTTGTTTGATCTTATATTAAATCAATTTGTATTTAACTGTATGTAATTTTAAATATTAACAAGTACAAGCTTTGCTGCTCGTAACAATCATTAATGTTAACTTATCTGAATTAAATAAATTATTTTTTTCCTTTTAAAAATGGATTAACAACTTTCCTATGGCAAATTTTACATAGTGGCTTTCCCTAACAGGTAATTTCACGTGAAATGGACAGTGAAAAATCCGGTTCAAGATTTTATGTTTATATTTAGATTCATTATAATTATCATTATAATTAATCTTTGTCGAGAATCTTTTTCTTTATTTTTTTATAGCATAAGATAACAAACAGATAGGTCTCCTGACGAAAAGAGTCAACCATCGCCTATAGACACCAAAGGTGTTAATAGTGCGTTGCTATCTTGTGGCGAGGTCTAAAGCCACATGCATAAGTTTACCGGCTACCTTACCCTCCAAACCGGAACACAACAGTGACAAGCACTGACGCTATTGCGGCAGGAATAGGTAAGGCGGTGGTACCTGACCCGGACAAGACAATGCAGAACTCTACCACCTAGTAGCCACGCTGGTAGTGACTCGTATAGCCAATCGGTCGCCTTTTACGACCTGCCTGGCAGAACGGCAGTTGGCCTATTCTTCAAAGGAGTGCGGGACAAACACGGGGGATTTCTTGCTATCTTACGATGTAAAATAGTATATCAGTACTATCGTGTCTCTTGTAACTTATTAAAATGCTACACATTTGTCACTGTAAAAAATTTTACTGCGATACATTATATTTATTTACTAGCTGACCCGGCAAACGTTGTTATGCCTTTTTAAATACTCTTATTTTTTTCTATATTTTCTCACCTTTTAAACTTTCCCTGGACTTCAGCAATTAATTCAAAACCAAAATTAGCCAGATCGGTTCAGCCGTTCTCGAGTTTTAGCGAGACTAACGAACAGCAATTGATTTTTATATATATACATTTAATACATTATTGTTTACTTATTTAAGGACAAATGAAATGTGTGTGTATGCACGAAAATTTTATGTATAGTTTTGAAATTTAATAAGAAAATAAACCACATTTGGAAAAATAAAAAAGTAAAATTAATAATACAAGCACATAACATTTTATATTATTTAAAATTTATGCATTTACTTGTATTATTCGTTAGCACATGCAACGATTGGACATCGTCATGCATCTACATAAAGGCGACATCCCGGTGAATCCTGATGAAGGAGTGCATTTGGACTTTTGGTTCATTCTGTCTAACTTGCAAGGGCATCAGCGTAATAATATTTATGATAAATTTATGAAATTTTGATTTTTTGCAATATATATCAAACATTATACATTGCTGTATGCGCGTATAACGCAATAATTACTGAATGAAATTTTAATCATATTTTGCAACTTTCAATTCTTAGACACTTCACAATCCTTATCGACCTTATTATTTACGACTTTAAATATAATCTTCTGGGTAATGGTGACCACTTCATGGTGGTCTATTTCACTGGCTCGTTTGTCGTCCATTACTTTAATAGCATGGGGAAAGTCTGTGGTTGTATGACATTTCCAGTTTTCTACTTCGTAATCTTATCTATTTTTACATATTCAATATGACAGATCATGTACTTCCGGCCCCATGATATAATAATAGATAACAGTATTTATGAAAAGATAACATCTATTATCATTTTACTGAAAATTATAACTTGCACCCTGTACTTAACCATTATTAAGTCGCTAACTTTTGCATACGAATCCAGTATCTCGTCTTGGTTTACGGGTCGTCCATTAATCACACTATGTCTTTAATACACACCCTCCCTGGTGATACGTAATGAGGTTTTAGATTATATAACACAATAGTCCAGTTAATTCTGACTATCTATTTTATATTATATATCGATTTTCCCAATATCAAGCTCAGCTTGAGCGTTTTTTACCGAGTGCAGGGCGGGAAGGAAATGAATTTGTATATAATATAATTATTTGTAATTACAAATAATGATAACTAAAACCTATTAATAAATTTTATTTACTTACTAACACTGGTTTTAAACCTTAAATTAGGAAAACTACACACATATGATAAAAAAGCAAATCATAGGATAATAAACAAGCAGATCTCCTTTTGAAAGAGACAACAATCATCTATAGATATCCTATTGTGCGGAAACGAGAGCTGGGTATGTCAGAAAGGCCCAAACTTGAAAAGGCCAAAATTGAGAACTCATTCCGAATGATTTTCACAAGTTTACGTCTAAAATAAAATTAAAGTAAATGGAGGACGATATGCGGGAAATCGAAATGTCACTCATAGAAGTAAAAACGCGGGCGTCGCTAGTAAAAAAATAATTTATCATTTGCTGACGTAATTAATACTATAGCAATTAGGAACAAACTGATAAAATATGTCGTCGAAACTAATGAGAATTTAATGGAATATTCTTTTAGCTATGCCTAGTCACATTTTTACTCTGTCCAGAGGAGTGTTGTCTTCTGTTAATAATTATTACAATAGTTTTTAAGTCCATTAGTAATAGTTAATTAGATAATGAACAAATAGTGTAAGTGTAAAATGTGTATTATAAATGAAAACTATTTTCAAAAATGTGAATTAAATTCCAGGTATGTGAAATTAATGTAATTGAAATAAAATCAAGATCTTGTGTTAAGATCTTGGTTTAGTGATGAGCAGAGCAAAGCAAAGACCAAGCCTAGGGCGGTCTTGGTATTGTTTTGCTTGTTCGGGCTTGGTCTTAATTAAATACTCTAATCCTTGTTTTGGTCTTGTTCTTGCTTATAAGTCTTACGTATTCAGTCTTGATTTGAGTAATCTGACCTGTTACTTATTTTTTTAAATATTTTTTCACCAAATCATTTTAAACATAAATTATGCAAAATTAGTATTATAATAATAAAGTATAATCACGTTCGGTTCCCTTGCGGGTTTCCAGTTCATCACGATTCACTGCCGGTTGGCGAGATGAGCGATGATCTCCATCGCTGCATTTTACCAACCTGATAACGATTATCACCATTTTTTTTTATAAAATAAAGGGGAAAACGAGCAGGAAGCTCACCTGATGGTAAGTGATTACCGCCGCCCATGGACAGCCACATCACCAGAGGTCTTGCAGCTGCGTTGCCGGCTTTTTAAGAAGGAGTATGGTCTTTTCTTGAAGGTGCCTAAGTCGTATCCGTTATATATATCGTATCCGTATATCGTATATCGTTATCCGTATATGGTGTCCGTATTTCTAGCGATAACGGAAAAAGACGGCTTTACGTGCTCATCCGAGGCACGGGAGTGGTAACACATCACCCGCCAGACGAAGCTGCTACTGAGATTTTTTGGATTGTCGAGAAAAACCTCGAAAAAACCTTAATAACACTTTTGCCTGATCCGGGGATCCAACCCCGGGACCTAATAATCTCAGCCGAATAGCCTATCCGCTAGACCACGGGCCAATCTAGTACTAAACTAATCAAGTATTTAACAAATAAAACACTTTATTTTATTGTGATCCAAAAATATTAAAAATCAATCATTTATTTATTACTAGCGACCTGCCCGCGTTTTCACCCGCGCAGCTTTTGTTCCCGTGGGAATATCGGAAAGGTTTATACACTTAAACCTTCCTCAAGAATAAATCTATCTATTAAAAAAAACGCATCAAAATCCGTTGCGTAGTTTTAAAGATTTAAGCATACATAGGGACATAAGGACATAGGGACAGACAGAGAAAGCGACTTTGTTTTATACTATGTAATGATTAACTAGCTACAGCTTGCAGCCCGCTGCATTGTAATAGTTTTTGGTGAAACCCACGGGATCACCTAATTTTTCCGGGATAAAAACTAGCCTATGTTCTATTCCAGGTCATCATTTACCTGTATGCTACGTTCATTCAAATCTATTCAGTAGTTTTTGCGTGATTGAGTAACAAAAATCCAAACTTTCGTATTTATAACTAGCTGTTGCCTGCGACTTCGTCCGCGCGGACTTCGTTTACTCCGCACTGCTCCTCCCCTGTAGGTGATAGCGTGATAATATGTAGCCTATATGTTGACCCGACCTATTAGTAATATTCATGCAAAATTTGAAGTAAATCCATACAGTACTTTTGAGTTTACCCCGGAAATACATACAGACAAACAGACAAAAATTCTAAAAACTATATTTTTGGCTTCGGTATCGACTGTAGATCACGTCCCTAATATTCTTTTAAAAAAAATATTCAATGTACAGTTTTGACCTTCCTACGATTGTATTATATGTATAGATATTAATATAGATCTTTACCTACCTATATAAGGTCATTCCATAATAGGTGAAAATATTTTAACCCAGTATTCGGTACGTCTAATCAAAGATATCCAGCTAAAAACAAACTTCATTATTTTTATTCGTATACGAATAAAATTTCATAAAAGTCAAAAAGTTTTAAAACCTTTGAATGACGTTTGTTTTTAGTTGTATTTTTTTTTTTTTTTTATATCATAAGATAGCAAACAAGCAGATGGGTCTCCTGATGGAAAGAGTCAACCATCGCCTATAGACACCAAAGATGTTAATGGTGCGTTGCTATCTTGTGGCGAGGTCTAATGCCACATGCATAAGTTTACCGGCTACCTTACCCTCCAAACCGGAACACGACAGCGACAAGCACTGACGCTATTGCGGCAGGAATAGGTAAGGCGGTGGTACCAGACCCGGGCGAGACAATGCAGAACTCTACCACCTAGTCGTGTTAGTAGTTGTATATCTTTGGTTAGATGTACCGAATATTGTGTTAAAATATTTTCACCTATTATGGAATGACCTTATATAAATCTGTAAAAAAAGTCAATCTGCATCTGTACATTGACTTTTTGTCTGAATTTCGTGACAAAAATATTAATTATTAGTAACACCAATTTTACAACTTCGAATTTTTTTGTCTGTCTGTCTGTATATCTATACCTCGAGAACGGCTTGACCGATGTCGATGAAAGTTGATATAGGTATGTAGGTAGGTAGGTAGGTAGGTAGGTTAGGTAGGTAGGTAGGTAGGTAGGTAGGTAGGTAGGTAGGTAGGTAGGTAGGTAGGTAGGTAGGTAGGTAGGTAGGTAGGTAGGTAGGTAGGTAGGTAGGTAGGTAAGTAGGTGAGAACATATGATTACGAAAATATTGACTACTAGCTGTTGCCAGCGACTTCGTCCGCGCGGACTTCGTTTACTCCGCACTGCTCTTCCCCCGTAGGTGATAGCGTGATAATATGTAGCCTATATGTTGACCCGGCCTGTTAGTAATATTCTTGCAAAATTTGAAGTAAATCCATGTGGTACTTTTTGAGTGTACCCCGGACATACATAAGACAAATAGACAAAAATTTTAAAAACTATATTTTTGGCTTCGGTATCGATTGTAGATCACGCCCCAAGTATTCTTTTAAAAAAATATTCAATGTACAGTTTTGAGTTTCCTACGATTTTATTACATGTAGGTATATAGATATCAGGCTGCCACTTACATTATATTCTTGGATGCCTTATCATTTGAAAGTTAGTAACTATATTTTACAATTGCCAACTATATTATTTTAATAAAAATAATATAGTGCATTAAACAATAAATGTGTTTGTGTGCGTATGAGTGTGTGTGTGTGTGATGTGTGTTGTGTGCGTGTGCATTTATATTTCCGGTTTTTTAAATTTTTTTACAATCATCATAGTCATATAGGTAAAGGCAATATTTTACATATTTTTTAACTGGAAAGTTGCTAATTTTTTAATTACCTTCTCTCGACTTCCTTCATTCTTTTAAAGCATACATCAAATTTTTAATTTCAAATAATACAAAATACTTGAAAGAAGTAAAAATAAATAAAGAATACTTAGTTCGAGAACATTCTTTTAGATCCTTGGTTTTGATCTTGGTCTTGTCTTGCTAGTGTAAACATAGTCTTGATCTTGTTTTTCGCAAGAAAGTTATAGTTGCATGCTCATCCGAGGCAAGGGGGTATTAACACACCACGATCAGACTGCGCCTCAATAACTCTTTTGCCCGACCCCGGGACGAACCTAGGTCTTCATAATCTGAGACGAAATGTGTATGTACCTTGCACATTAAGGATAATGATAACCGATAGTAACATACCTTCTTACAATGCCTTTTGAGTGAAATTCTCGTGTTAACGAAAACATTTTCTTGACAGGAATAATGAGAAACGAAAAGAGAAGTCGCGTGTGGCAGCTCGATGTAGGCGCACAAAAGAGATGCAGATCTTCGCCGAGCTGACTGCGGCACTGCCGGCCAAGAAGGAAGAGGTAGAACAATTGGATAAGGCATCAGTTATGCGACTGGCTATATCGTACCTCAAAGTTCGAGATGTTGTATCAATGTGTAAGTCATTTTAAAGTATCCGATCCGTATCGATTGATCTGTGTATATATAAGTATATAACTACATATTTATACAAATAGATGGCTCTCCTGATGGAAAGAGTCAACCATCGTCTATAGACACCAAATATCTTAATGGTGTGTACATTGCTATCAGTATGGTGCGCTTGGAATTTCACATGCATAAGTTTACCGGCTGCCTTACTCTCCAAATCGGAACACGGCATTTACAAGGATTGTCGCTATTGCGGCAGGAATATGTAAGGCTGTTGGTCTATTCTTCAAAGGAGCCCGGACGAACACGGGGCATATATGCAGGTGTTTTTAACCTTTAGGTATCACCGGCACACTTTTCATTTTATCAAAGTTTCACGACACACCAGTAAAAAAGCAGAGTTTGAAGTGATAATTATCATTGATCTTTAATAATTATATGTGGTTCCGGTATGAAAGGTTAAGGTATACCAGTAAACTTATGCATGTGTAATTTCAAACGCTCCACATGGATAGCAATAGAGGTATGTTACGCCGGAGGTACTGAATCAAAGGTCAACACAATCAAAGATCAACAACAAACACAATCAAAGATCAAAAGATATGACTAATTATGTCGCATATTGCGATTTTTTGGTATTTCAAAAGGGAATTAAAACCTAGAGGGTACTTCCCGTTGTCATAGAATTATGAAATTTGGCAAGAACCCAAATCGAAAACCGTGAATTTTTACTTACATAAACAAAAAATACAATCTTATATGGAGCCCTTGCGAGTTCAACTCACACTTGACCGGTTTTTTTTATAAGATCATCATCTAATCCCTGTGTAATTATGATATACAGCTTAAACAAATTTTTTTATAATACCACCACTGTTTTCAAAGGAACGGAAGGAATGCGTTTTCTGGCCGTAGCGCGTGGACGGTGTGCGCCGAGGCTAAAAGTTATTTCTAATGCTAACCATAGTTAATTACGCTGAAGGTAAACAAGATTCTCATGGTATGTAGTGTTCTCGGTGTTTTTATCCGTATGAGACGCTAAGGGATCTTGTTTTCAACATATTTTTAGTGTAGATTGTCTAGTAGCGTAACCTTACGAAGCAATTTAAATCCAATTTATATAAATGATATGTTGATCGATTTATCTGAATTGTGAATATCAAAGTATTTTTAGCTACTTACGGCGCACCTCGTGTTGGTCTAGACATATTTGAAGAATAGACCTTCTGGTTTCCTGTTAGGCAGTTTGTAAAAGCTAATGGTTAGAAAAACGTGTCACCTCGGTGGGAGGGTTCTATAATAATATGTCGCTCGGATTGTGTATCGATTGTTATCATCGATTTATTCCCATTGCAATCGCATCAATACTTTTCGGTGTCGTGTTTCGGTTTTAAGGGTGGGTAACTTAGCCGGTAAATTATTAGACACTTTTATTATTGCCCTTGTACATAAATTTCACTTTAACACATATATTTTTAATATATTAATCAACCGGTTTCACTTTTAATTACTTTTAATTTCTTAAGTAATATACTTAACTTGGGTGAGTAAAGGTAAGTTAAGTATATTACATCCTGAGGATGCTTTAAAAGTTAAACCGATCGAGTAATGTAAGTAATAACAATATAAGCAATAATAAAAGTGTCTAATAACAATGGAATTTCACCAAGTGCTGACGATGGAAAGTATAGAATATATTAGCCGGTAAACTTTTACATTTATACCCCGTCTAACGATTGAACAAACTTGTCACAACTTTCGTGATTATCTACCCTATGGTAGTCCGCAACGTACCTATTACTTTAGTACAATTGCCTCTCATTTTCCTGCCACAATAACGTCTTTATTTTTTTTTTGTTTACACTAGCCACAGTTTTACATAATTTATTGCTAAATTTGACATAATTTTCTAAAAACGATCGTCTACACTTTCCCAACAGTACACTTAGTTTTAGAACTAATAAAATGTCTATAAACTAATAAAATAAAATTATTTAGTGTGTTTATAATGTGTTTTTCTTTTGCAATTTTTTTTAATACAATAAATTTTTATATCCTTACACCTGGAAATTTTGCCGATCTGGCAATTTAACTAAACCTACGGAATGCAACATTGTCTATAGGCGATGTTTGACTCTCTCCAGCAGGACAGCCATCTGCTTGTTTTCATACTATTCAAACCGGAATGCAACAGTGACTAGCATTAATGCTATTGTGGAAGGGAAATATAAAGCGGTGATACCATTATAACTCGGATCGGAATCGAAACTCTACCACCTACCTATCGAATACGATTGTAGTGACATTTTTAGGCAATCGTTTTTTTTTTCGAACTATTTTGCAGAGTGGCAGATGGTCCACAGACCACACAAATACTAATAGACCCATATGCTTGTTTGCTATCTTATCTTCTATACATCTATACTCTATACAAATAAATAAAATTGGAGTGTCTGTTTGTAATATTAAAATTACCGGTTTTAACTAAATGTATATGGATGTATACACGGTACACATACTAAAATAACACTTTTTACGATTTTTGTCTGTCTGTCTGTCCGTCTATCTATCTGTTTATTCCGGCTAATCTCTAGAACGGCTGGACCGATTTTGATGGGACTTTCACTGGTAGATAGCTGATGTAATAAGGAGTAACTAAGGCTACTTTTTTTAAATCTCACGCTGACGAAGTCGCGGGCACAGCTAGTAATATAATAATATAAAAAAATGTAAAAAAAGTAAAAAGACACGGTGTTAGGCGCAAAATCCGTACGCGCTCATATGAGCAAATGTATGTAAATGTCAAACGCCTGTAGATATATTATATCCTTAAAATAGAAATATGCCATATTGTGCTATTTTATCGTTTAGAATAAAAAGCTGAGGTTTAACAAATAACTCTGGAATGATTTTATTTCATCGGTAAGTGTAGAGTAAGAAGAGGTATAACTCTGTATTTCTGTGTAAATGCAAACGACGTTGATAACTTAAGAAATTGCCATGAAAGGCGTATCCAGTTTAGTCCGTGGCCTATTTTTTTAAAGGGGGCCCGTATCTACACTGGGGAAAAAGGCTTATTCCGTTACTAATTTTTCTAATATGTTAGTATTTATCCTTTGGCCTGAGATCACGACGTATGTGTATTTATTCATGTGTATTTATTCAATAAAGAAATATATCTGTAAAGTAAAACACATAGTTGTAAGTTATATTTACGGAGTTCGAAATGCAGCAAATATAAAAAAATCGGAGCAGCCGTTTAAGGACTGCCGACAGAAGTAAAAACTTAAACTATTTTTACTAACATAAAATTATTATGGTCATATCTACTGGGTTTATAATAGGTATACAAATTTATGCGCAGCGCGCTATAACTGTGTTCGTAATATACATAAACTAAACTGTTTGTATACCAATAGATACATCACAAACATCAGCATGTTGATGACGCTGACTCACGTTGAAAAACCCATACCAAAAATCATCTGTTCAATCAATCACCAAAGAAGTTTTCACTTCAAATAATCAAAGAAAACATAATGTTTGAACTTGTGTTTTGGTGCTTCCGAAAATCTGCAGTCGGAAAATAATGTATGTCTATATTTATATAAAGATCAATTGCTGTTCGTTAGTCTCGCTAAAACTCGAGAACGGTTGAACCGATTTGGCAAATTTTTGTTTTGATTTAATTGTTGAAGTCCAGGGAAGATTTAAAAGGTGAGAAAATATAGAAAAAAATAAGAGTAGTTAAAAAGGCAGAACAACCTTAGCCGGGTCAGCTAGTTTGTAATCTATATACAATAAAATCGTAAGAAAGTCAAAACTGTACATTGAATATTTTTTTGAAAAGAATACTTGGGGCGTGATCTACAATCGATATCGAAGCCAAAAATATAGTTTTTACAATTTTTGTCTATTTGTCTGTTTGTCTGTATGTCTGTTTGTCTGTATGTATGTCCGGGGTAAACTCAAAAAGTACTGCACGGATTTATTTCAAATTTTGCATGAATATTACTAACAGGTGGGGTCAACATATAGGCTACATATTATCACGCTATCACCTAGCGGGGAGGTGCTGTGCGGAGTAAACGAAGTCCGCGCGGACGAAGTCGCTGGCAACAGCTAGTATAAATATAAACAACAAAAACGTCCGCAATCTGATAGTAAATTATTTATTGGATCGCAACGTACACGCATAAAATATGACCGTGACGATAACCCTGATTGAGTAACTACATTAGATTACGAAATTGCCATAGATACGTAACAATATGGAAAAATTCAAACTTGAGCAGAGATGAAAATTAAATCTATCGCCGATTCATATTTCATTGAAATAATAGTTTCAATATCTCTTCCAAATATTTTCCCCGTACCATAGACTTATAACACATTATTCTAAGCCCTATACATAATTGTCTTTAATATTATTTATATTTTATATTAATACGTGAAGGAAAAACTTTAGACCCCTTTTAGACAATTGCACGAACGGTGGGGTATAAAATTTTGCTCAGTTGTGACATTTGTGAGACCTCCCACCTAGTGTGATGTCACATATTTTACAATTTTACATTGGAAAAATGATCTCCTTCGATAATTTTTTGTCTATACAGGTATTATATTTTGAAAAAATGTGATGTCATAAAATTTGGGACACCTCCCTACCCCTTGTCACACATTGTCACACTTCGTCGACCCCCTCCCTCCCCTTTAATGTGTGACGTAATTTATGGATGATCTCTTACCATAAATGTATTTTTTTATTCTTACACTATTTTATACTTTTGTATTTTTTGACTAGGCAAATGGTGGACTAGACAAAAACTTTTTTTATACCCCATATTCTGTTTAACTACTCGTAGAATTGTCCGACGTTATTGACGTCACTAACGGCTAAACAGGTTCATTTATATTCCGAAGGCATTACTGAACAGACACTAACCGATGCACTAACCGCGATTGTTTTAAATTTAATATACTTTGTTTACTATGCAGTGTACACAACACATTAGATAACATTGATTTGTTTTATGATGTATTGACGCAAGTTCGAACTATTCATTCATATCGTGTGGGATCGTATGGGATGTGGTTTTTCTACGCTGTCGAGGAAGCAGCGAATTAATGTATAATAATGAGTAGGTAAGCAAGTAGAGTTGGCTGCGACCCACGAAATTACATTGCGAAAACAATAAATATATAAGTACTAACAATTGTTTTGTTGTTAATATATACATAGGATTATATGTATATAGTCAATATTTTTATTGCCAGTTATTTATTGATTACTAGTGGGGTCCTGGCATCGCACGGGGTAGTTGAAAACATATTTAATTTCATAAGGATTTACAAGTTACCATTTTTAACTTCCTGCTACATGCTACAGGAAATTACTGATTTTCCCCCTATTTTGTAAAATCGAGTTTTCACCAGTTCATCGAGCTTTGAGGTCCTAGGCACATTTTGCCACTACTTTTTAGCTAAATATTATCACCGTGGTTTCTTTGACAGAGTGAAATGTTCTTATCTGGAACAAAAAACTAGTGTATTGTATGTTCTACACATATTTATTAACATCAAGCTATAATATTTGATTATATTTATATCAGATTTTTACTCGTTAACGTTGTTTACCCATCCCTAGCTTAAAACTCTACAATATATGCAGATTGCAGTCCCATGCCCTTTGTAAACTGAGTAGAACATCTAAACCATGGACCAATTCAATGTATAAATATGTCGAAGTCAATTTTTATATTTCGTCGTTATAAAAACGGCGTCGTCATTTTACAAACGTAAAAGCTCAGTACAATTTACCGAAGGCAAATTGTTGATAAAATAAATTGCATCAATGTCAACTATAAACTCCAATATCGCCTTTTCCAGGCATGGGACCCATGACAGGTAACCTTACAAACCTTGTTTTTTATGTTAGAAGCCGGATAGGTTTCTAGTTCTAAATAAACTGCCCATTTACAAAACCAGTAATTTAATCAATATGCCGCAATTTGTTAACGGTGGCGGTAAATGCCATGCATCTATATACTATATTATTAATCATCAGGAACCTGAAATTAGCAGCTAAAAGTAGCAACTATTTTAAGATCGTCAGGGGCGAAATTCTCCGCCACAATTTTTCGGATTACATCCACCAGGATGATCGGAATTCTTTGAAATTCAGCCTGGCTCTTCTCTAGGATGGCCTTGAGATATCCTGGCACAAATTATAGCGGGGCAACAATTACAAAAAAGTAGTAATGTATCAAAATTGAAAAATTAAAATCGGAGTTTTTTTTTGCTTTAAAAGCTGCTAGCATGAATCTCAGAATCTCAGAATGAAGCTCAGAATCTTTCGAGTTTCGGCCTGGCTCTGCCCTAGAATGTCTTAAAGATATTCTGACCAAAATCACCGCGGAGCAACCATTGTAATTTTTTTTTCAATGTATGAAACTTGAAAAATTCAATTTTTAGGTGGTTCTTTTGCTTTTAAAGTCGTCAGCATGAAACTCGAAAGATTCTGAGCATGCTAGCAGCTTTTAAAGTAAAAAAAACTCCGATTTTAATTTTTGAAATTTGGTACATTGCAATTTTTTTTGTAATTATTGCCCCGCTATAATTTGTGCCAGGATGTCTCAAGGTCATCCTAGAGAAGAGCCAAGCCGAATTTCAAAGAATTCCGATCATCCTGGTGGATGTAATCCGAAAAATTGTGGCGGAGAATTTCGCCCCTGACGATCTTAAAATAGTTGCTACTTTTAGCTGCTAATTTCAGGTTCCTATTAATCATCGATATAGTAATACCTCTAGTAACACCTCTAGTAATACCTCTAGACTTGTAACTTCAAACAAAATATCTTTCATAAACGGCCCCACGACGTTTGTTTTCTTTAAACAGCTAGTTTGTTTTTTATTACCATCAAGTAATAATGATAGGCGGTATGATCAATGCTTGTCCCTGAATGGGTATACATCGCATTGTCATATTTAAATCAGTGTTGCGTGAAATTTAAAATAAGACCAACAATTTGACGGACTGAAAAAGTAGTTAGGGAGTGTGCTATATGAAAGGTAGCAATGAAAGATTTGACTTAATTTTTTAATATTTTAATATTATTAATATTTTACATTTTTTTAATATGTACTTAAAACTGCTAAAAATCGAATTAAGTTTTGTAACATACAGCTTTTTAATTATAAAAAATTTGCCATTTACAACAAATTTTATTTATTTAAAATATTTATTACGCACAATGTACAAAAGGTGAACTTAATGTCTGAAGACGTTTTCTACCAGTTAATCTTAAAGTTGTAATTATATATCCTAGATTGAAATATATTTATTGATGGAACCTCTTGAATATAATTTGGGAGATAATTCCAGAGACGTATTGCTGTAAGCGTAAAAGATTCCAAATAACTTCTTCTGTATTGTGGACTGGGACCAAAGGACATTAGTGTATAAAGAGCGCTGAATACGACCCTGGGTATAAAAGTAATGAAACCGTTCACGTAAATATGATGGAGATTGGAGATGGATGTGCACTATTTAAAAAAGCAATATAATAACATGATCATTCCGACGGTTACGCAAGTCCAACCATTTTAATTGAGAATGAAACTGACTTACGTGACCAAAACTTAATAAATCTTCTTCATATTTTTAAAATAACTTTAAGACTTCACGTTTTTCAAATCTGATTTTAAGAAACTGGTCAAATAACATAAATTTAATTTACTTGAATCTTTTGCTTTGCTTGATTCGTTCGGGATTTATTTACGACATTCACTTTTTTTTTGAAAAAAAAATAATCTTTTTGACGTTATTTTGTTATTTTTCAACTAATCGATTTAGAAGCTTAAGACAAAATTTAAGAGCTCAAATATTGAGTTGAGTGCCATTCAAAGGATCAAAATCGATCGTCGTTTTGAAAATATACAACGGTTCAAAGAAAAGAAGTAAAAGTTCGTTGACACTCGTATCCCCGAAGAAGTAGGTTGAGGTACAAGTACACCCACGATTTGCCGAAGACATTTAGCAACATAATGTGACAGGTGGCAAGCCTATTGCCAACCGAGTACTTATCCAATCCCGGGCAATGTTCTTTTTATCAGTAAATTGAAAAAACACATTTTTCGAATTCCTCGACACGAGAATTAAACCTAGTACCTCATGTAGTCAACATCGACACCGGACTACTAGACCACAGAGGTGACAACTGTTCAAAAACGAAAATAGTTATATTTTTAATATATTCTAGAGTTCTGAAATTTTTGAGTTTCAAAAATCTATGTTTTAGTATACTTTTAGCTTCTTTGAACTTTAAATACCTAGCCTAGCTAGGGTATTTTGTCAGAATCTATTTAAAAGACCAATTCGTGTTTAATGTAGCAAAGAGAACACACAAACATCTTGTAAACTAGAAAAAATCAACAATACTTATTTTATTGAGCATCATACCATTCCTTTAGAGGCACAATTGTATTAACGCGTGACAATCCAAAATTAAGTCAATTTTGAGCGCTAGGAATGTTCCTATACATTGATTTCGTAAATGCGAACCTTTGTATGTTTAGATGTTTGGATGGATGGGTGTTTGTTACTCAATCACGCATAAACTACAGAACGGATTTGAATGAAATTTAGTACACAGGTAGATGATGACCTGGAGTAGCACATAGGCTACTTTTTATCCCGGAGAAATTAGGTGATCCCGCGGGATTCACCAAAAACTTTTATAATGCGCGGGCTGCGCGAAGCAGCTAGTATTAAATAATGGCGACATTTTACATTCGGCGTCAGGCATTTTCTAAAACGTATTTATCTTTGTAATCTGGCGACGCCATTTCTACACGGTCGAATTATAGAATTTGCCTGCAACATATAGACAAAATATAAATTTAGTCGTTCGTACATTGTTGTTATTTATGCTTTGCATTTTGATAAGCAGAGAAATGGGCGTTTCCTGTCAACATTCAGCCCCTATCATCATCCGATAACATTGACTATGCTTTCCCAATCGCCGTCATGTAACGACACGTAATATTTTTAAATGACTTAATAAGTAGTTTATATCTTTGGGATATCTTAATTTAGAAAAGAAGTTTTTCTTTATATCTATGTTGACATAATTAAATTACACAGATAAGGTATAAAGCGTCAATTACCTTTGCTTTACTTTTGCTTTTATAATTTATTACCAACCTTGACAAGAGGAATGTCTCAGAATGATAAACATATACCTAGAATGTACGTAGTACTAATAGGTCTCTGCCTAGAAGCAAACACTTATATCACAGAATACTGGACACTAATAGAAGTCAATGTGCATACAAGTAATATTTGAACAACGCACACATAGTAACCTCTCACTTGTATGCACATTAGGGGTGTACGATAGTGGGTTCATCGGAACCGGAGTCGGAATCGGAGATTTTAATTTTGATGAAAAAGATGAGACTATCAATTGTTAAAAACAAATGAAATGAAATAATAAAAATAAAACAAACGCTCACTCAATAATTACGTATCTATAATGAGAATTAATAATTCGGTCAAGGGGTATGGTAGACTTGGTTGAAATCTTACCTGAATAATAAAACTTAAAAAAGGATGATTTCGAATCGACAACATTTATCCGCAAACATATTATAGCCACAAACTCTATAGGTTAAAAATACTTTTTAATGTATTTTGCCATTGATAATTCCCGAGCAAATCAACCGATTTTAATTCGATTTACAGTATTTGACGCAGTTTTTTAAGTAAAAGAACTGACTAGATTATTAAATATATCGTGATATTTAAAACCTAGGCAGGCCTTAGAGTTGTTTTAAAAATACGAAGTAAGTTTGCTGTAAACAGCGTAATTTATAATATTTGAAAAGCTGCAACTTTAGAAAAATTTGAAACAATTTTCATTTCTGAAACAATATTCGACGTAGTGTTTTTAAGTACTTAAATATTGTAGAAGATTATAAAATGATTGTTTGAAAAATTTCGAAGTTATGTCGAAAAAAAAACTTTTCGAAGTTTTTCATCAACGATAACTCCCGAAAGGATGAACTGATTTTTATGCAAAATATGTATTGGACGCAGTTTTTTGGGGAAAAGAGCTGATTAGATTTTGTACTCAATCGGTACAGTAATCTAGAAGTTACATTAAAAATACGGTTACGCCAAATTTTTTTAAGGTTTTTTCAAAAATTTCTGAAAATGTCTAGGAACGAGTTTGGTTAAATTTTCAGAAAGTCTAAATTGAGCAGAATTCAATCGAATGCCATTATGCCATACATACAGACATACTGACGTTATCGTACAGATAGTCGGATAAGGTTTCTAAGACCTCAAAACTTGGAGATCTGGTGAAAAGAAGATTTTCGAAAATAGGGGCAAAATCCTGCTTATCTACTTACATATCAGAAAGTTAAAAATTGTATCCATTCTTCAAACTTTTTAAGAGGTTCCCAAAAACATGAGTGATAGTAATATTAGCATTTTATCGGTTTTTCACTAATATATGCTGTAAAATACACGAAATGTGTGTGTTTTACAGCATATATTTTTTAGAATTGGAAAAAAGCAATCCAGCCACAAATGAAACATTTAAAATTGCTATAAAATGTACATACAATCAAACAATTATTTTCAAGATGTAAGGACCTTCCGTTTAATGATATATTTACAATAGTAAATACACATTTGGAAACTTTATACATAAAAAATGTTTCTGCTAGCTTAATTCCTGCTAGTAGTAAAAGTTACTTTTACTACTTACCAAAGATTACTTACTTTTACTACTTACAAAGATATTATGGAAGAAAGTACTAAGTAAAATTTGGAAAAACCTCAAAAAAATGTCGACAAAGCAATGTTTTTTATTACCTTTAAACTGATTGATTACAAAATCCGCTCAATTCCATACAAAACTGCAATCAATGCCGCAAATTGCATCAAAATCGGTTTACCCATTGGGAAGTTATGGCTGACAAAAATTTTTGAAAAAAAGTTTTTTGACATAACATCGATATTTTAAAACCAATTGATTTTTGACGTACAATATTTTAATGCTTAAAAAACTGCGTTGTATACCGTTTACAAAATCAAAGTCGAATCAAGTTAAAAGTTAAAAAAAAATAGTTGGTTTGTCCTAGAGATGTTGAAAAATTTTGAAAAAATGTCATTTTTCAACCTACCAATTTTGTAGCTAATAAAATTTTAGGCTCAAAAATTGCATTGAATGGTTTTCGAAAAATCAAAATCAACCACCACCTAGAAAATAACCATCTTTTCAAAATTAGATTTTTTAATTTTGAGCTCAAAATCTATGCTTAGGTATTGTTTTTGCTCCTTTGATCTTAAAATACCTTAATTTAGCGGAAAGGCAAGGCAAAGTCTACAGGCATACGAGCGGGTGGAACACCTGATAGAAAGCTTACTGCTTTCCATTCCACTGCCAAAAGTTAGTTAATGCGATGCCGGTTTCTAAGAATTTTGTTGACTCTCCTCTTAAAAATCCTAACATCAAAGCTACTAAGGAAAACCTAGTGACTTTTCCAAATAGTTTTGATTTATAAAAATTAGCCATTCTTCATTCCGTCGAGAAAAGGCATAACAGGTAACCTATGCTCTTTTCTGTACCATGGAAAGTTTCATGACAACCATTTATGTTAACCAGTTAATAACTGATATTTTCATTCTAAACTATTTGTAAACAGTTATACCAGTCATCTGATGCAGAACTTAAATCAGGGGACTATAATTAATAATTATCTTTGAAATCAAATTCTAACAATTTGATTTGAATTTCACCGCCTTAAGGGTGAAAATCAAAAAATCCTAAAATACGTATTTCTTTAATTGTATTAAAAAGCATAAGTACTAAATTTAAATAAATATAATTCGTAGAAATACAGTTAACAGTTAATTTTTGATACAAACTTACCCTATTTTACCCCTTTACGGGATAGAATTAAAAAAAATTAACATACTTGTTTCATTATTTTTTATTCAAAAGTTAATTACCACGTTGCTTTTATTAAAACTCAAAAATGATAGTGCGAACTTTCACACCCTATTTCATCATCTTAAGGGATGAATTTCAAAAAAACTTTTCTTATTCCTTGTTTACATTATAAGAACAAACCTTGTAAAAAAATTCAGCCTTCTCGGACCAGCGGTTTAGGCAGTTAGACGTCAGTCAGTCAGGTATTATCCTTTTATATATACAGATGTTCCCATAAAATTTCACTTAATGATAGGCTATTGTGAAAATTCGTAATTTTGTTTTATTATGTTGCAAAATTAGTATCAACGTATAAAAGGTAAAGTTTTAAAATGATAATAAATCTTCAATTTTTTTAATTTTCTAATAAAATATCGACATGATAGAAAAAGTAATCAAGAGGTAATAATAACTCTTTTATTTAGTGAAGTGTCATATTGTCAGAAGATCGAAGATGCAAAGTGTGGGTATTACAAAGAATTTCAAATTTGGATTTAAAATATTTAGGGGCAAGCGGATTAAAAATTATGGTAAATAGGGTACATAAAGTCTTAAGATCACGTCGCTGAGTGACAGTGAGCCTATGAAGTTGGTTGCGATAAAATGATATCCGATCAAACTTACGCAAACTAAAAATAACACGAATGGAATGGTTGAGTAGTCGTTCAAGTTTTGAAAAAAGAATGTTAGTATAGCAAACGTCCATATACCAAATATTGCGGAAGGCTGCAGAAACCTAGTATATAAAAAATAATAAGCATTGGAGATATGTACATTAAAATATTAAAAATAAACATTACACACAATACATTAACATATATGATAATATGCACATATGTATACTATTTTTTACGGTCAAAGTCTGTTGTCAAACTTAAAGGAGATTTTAATTTTAGTCTATGGTCGAATTTCGGCCACAGGGGTTCGGTAGTTGTAAATTTTAATATTAAAAAATACCATAAAAAACTGACAATGACGCGTGCTCAACGGAAACTGCGGTTAAATTTGTTTATTGCGAACATATCAGAACATTGTTAGCGTCTAAGCGTATTTACGAAGAAAATAATGAGCCTCTATAAATAAGCTGTTGCTCATCCTCACTCGTTTGATAATTTTAATGTAGCTAATATCCGCGACTTCGTTTATTTTACTCATTTTGGTAAAAACTAGCCGAAGAAATTGTAGTTTTTAATGATGAAATAATTTCACAGTCAAGTATAATTTCACAACGTCATGGAGGCACCAAACTTACACACTAATGTATAAACTGATACATACTCTCGTGCACTAATTATAGTGGCTTCATTTAAAATTAGAATTCTAATTAGAATAAGTTATATTATATAAATATATTCATGCTACATAATATTACCTGTGACAGAGGTTTTCTTAAATACTTTCTCCAGGCACCAGTCTCTCACATTTCACAAAACTCGAATATGTTTAAAAATGCAATAAAATAGTTTTAATGTAATAAACTAGTCCAGTGCATGTTTACAACCTGTATAAAACTAGCTTTGTACTAACTTTTGAGATGAGTAAATTAATTATTATTATAATAAAAAACAATTTTAGGATTGATGCAGTAGTTTTTGAGTTTATGTCTGATAAAAAAGTTTTTTTTATGTCATAAGATAGCAAACAAGCAGATGGGTCTCCTGATGGAAAAAGTCAACCATGTTAATGGTGCGTTGCTATCTTGTGGCGAGGTCTAATGCCACATTCATAAGAGCCTGGTAAAGGTAAAGAAGCTAATCGCAAATATGTAAGTGAACTTATAGCTATTAGATACCTCACCTTCCTAATGAAACGCAACTACAAACGCTGACGTTATAGCGGTAGGAATAGGCAAGGCTTAATGGCACATACGTAAGTGTTATAGGTATTAGCTACCTCATCCTCCCAATGAAACACGACAACTACAAACGCTGACGTTATAGCGGTTGGAAAAGGCAAGGCATCAAACTCAAGCGAGACTTTGCAGAAACATTTATTTATAGTGGTCCCGATGGTAGCAATAAACACTTTTTATTTCCCAAATAAATGCAATCGTTATAAAGATTACATATTTAATACTATGGAAAAAGTAAATAGTGTTACAGCGGTTCCCGCAAAGAAGGAAAGTCAACCGAATGTCAACTGATGCCGCGCTTTAAAAGGATCCACCAGCTTGTCGAAAAGGTGGTGAGATTTTTATCAACACATTTTACCGTTCTGTAAAAGCGATCACTTAGGTATGTTGAGATAACACCGACAGCTTTACATGTTCATCCGAGACATGGAGTTTTTAATATTTTAGACTCCAATGGACTCCGGGCTGATGTATATATATGTTTTCGGAAAAATCTTGGAAACATATTTTGATCAATCCGTAGATCGAGGATCTTATTATCTGAGCCAAATAAACTAACCAATACACGGTCAACGCCATACAGAAAAAGAAACGTATTGAAACAGTTACGGCTTGTGGCTTGTCACATATTGTATATAGCCTTCGGAATATAAATGAACCTAATCTGTCAATAGCGTCGGGCAAATTTACGAGCAGTTACAAAACACCCCATATACCTACTATTATTTATACGAGATATATTAGTTAAAGCGGACACCGTCAAAAAGTGTAGTAATCCAGAATAAGAACAATAAAGGACTTTATTGCTTAATTGGCATTAGACAAATTCGTCTGGCGATCTGTAACTTTTTTTCTTTCCCTTTTAATGTGCTAGACCAATTCCATTTGAAAGAGAAAAGAAAGAAACAATGTTTACATTGAGTTTTTTCTTTATATAGAAAATTTAGATTTGCAATAAATATTTTGAGGGTGGTCTAGCAACAGTTGTGTCAAGAATAGCAGTGCCAGACTCTAATTTACTGATCAAAACACCTTCAAATAATACAACGTAAACCTCTTTGGCTGTACTGAATGTAACTGGCTGGTTTTAATGCCATTAAAAATGTGACGTTCTGAAGATGCAATTAATAAAAAAGACGTGTGGCACTCCGAGACTGCCGCGGTAAAGCTATTGCATAGCATTTTTTTATCAACTTATGCAATTACAATCATATATATGATTACGGTAGTTTTCCAATACAACCAATGCCACCTAAAGGCGGGTTGCTGAACTAAAGAGACAAGCGTGATATTTCAAAAAGTCATTAAAAGTTCTGGTATTTATCGATAGATGGAATGAATGCCGGTCGGAGTGGGGGGTGTTGGGTTTTTTCGTTACGGAATTTCTGGATTCGGTCTCCACGCTCAAGGCCCGCGATAGAAGCTATGCAATAGCTTAAAAAAACTAGTTCCTGCCATTTTCAATTGTTTTTCAAGCAAGCAAAATGAACGTATGTGACGAAGAAATTCGGCACATTTTAAAGTTTTTTACAAAAAAGGTTAAAATGTGATAAACGCCGCGAATAAAATTTGTGCCGCTTACGCACCTTAAAGTCTGGAAATTTTAGTGTGAAAGATGAGGTTCGCCCTGGACGCCCAGTCAAATATAAAATCAGTGCCATCTTTGAGAAAGTGGAGCAAGATCGACATATTAGTAGCTACGACATTATTGAAGAAATGGATGTTGATCATAAAACAGTTTTAGGTCATTTACGAAAGTCTGGGTACAAGAAAAATCTTGACATTTGAGTACCACATGATCTCACTGAGAGAAACCTAATGCAACGTGTTTCCATTTGCGATTCTTAGTTGAAACGAATTCCGAATCATTTCTTAAACAGTTGATTACGGGTGAGGAAAAATGGGTGACTTACGATAAGAATGTGTGAAAAAGATCATGGTCGAAGCATGGACAAGGCCCACAGACCGTGGCAAAGCCCGAACTGATTCAGAACAAAGTGATGCTATGTGTATGGTGGGATTGGAAAGGAATCGTCCACTATGAGCTTTTGCCACCAGGTAAAACTATCGATTCTGACCTCTACTGTCAGCAACTGATGAGGTTAAAAATTTATTAAGAAAAACCGGCCGAAGCTGGTGAATAGAAAGAGCGTGGTTTCCACCATAACAACGCCAGACCGCACTCATCTATAGTCACGCAGCAAAAATTGAGAGAGCTTGGCTGGGATGTGTTGATGTATCCTCCGTATGGCCCTGGCCTTGTTTCTTCAGATTTCCACCTGTTTCGGTCATTGCAGAACTCTTTATTAAGCATAAAGCTAACCTCAAAAGAACACTTTGAACACTACCTGTCAGATTTTTTTAATCAAAAATCAAAATTTCTACAGGAATGGGATCATGGCACTACCCACAAGATGGCAACAAGTCATCTATCAAAACGGCACATACATATGTATACATATACATACATACAAATAAATAAAATTGGAGTGTCTGTTTCTAATATTAAAATAAACGGTTTTAACTAAATGCATATGGATGTATACACGGTACACATACAAAAATAACACTTTTTACGATTTTTGTCTGTCTGTCTGTCCGTCTATCTGTCCGTCTGTCTGTCTGTCTGTTTGTTCCGGCTAATCTCTATAACGGCTGGACCGATTTTGACGGGACTTTCACTGGTAGATAGCTGATGTAATAAGGAGTAACTTAGGCTACTTTTTTTTAAAAAAAAAAACCGACGCGGACGAAGTCGCGGGCACAGCTAGTTATAAATAAATAAAAATTATACCCAAAAAAAAATATTTCCTTTGTATGAACAATACAAAAATACTTTTGTCCCGACCTTATATATATTTTTAGGCAATTAAACGATGACTTTCGACGTGAAACATCTCCAAATATCTTAACTCTTACGGAACATATCAATTATTCATCAGTGCGTATGAAACGATGTATGTAACAACTTTCTTTTCGTATAGAAACAAACAAGTTTTTATGTATTGATCAAGTTGTACGATAGGGCGACGCACGTAAAGGATTTTTTTATAACACGTGAATTACAATGCTTGACTGACTATGCTAGCTAGTAGTGTTGATTGATGATTAATCAGGTGATGTACAATGAAGTTTTTAAGTTATTAGATGAAAACCTGTAAAGGGCTTAAAAAACCTGATTTGTAATAATAAAAATACCAAAATTTATAAAAATAGATTATTCATTATTATAGAACTATTCATATTAAGGGCTTGGATTCCGGCTTAAATTAATCAGGTGATGTACAATGAAGTTTTTAAGTTATTAGATGAAAACCTGTAAAGGGCTTAAAAAACCTGATTTGTAATAATAAAAATACCAAAATTTATAAAAAATAGATTATTCATTATTATAGAACTATTCATATTAAGGGCTTGGATTCCGGCTTAATTTTATTGCGGTTAAGCCGCAATAACAAGTTGACGATAAGTTCCAACAGTTACAAGTTGTTATTAAAGAAAATAGTATTTAACGCAATGTTATCAAATATAAAAATCTGCTATTTTATTTTACAAAGCAATAATTAATAATAGTCATGAAGTTATGTGACCGAATTATTACTGCGAAACAATGTACACACAAAATCACCAAATGATTAAAAATGCTAGAGTAGCGGCAGGTTTCCGAAACACAATTTAATTTTAACAAGCAATTAATGTGTGTAACCATTGATATTAAAAGGGAAGATACGTTACCTAGTCACAGCGCCTGGTCCTACCAAACTAGGTCCATGGACACAGTGAAAATTGATGACAATCAATCACGCGCGGGACCTCATATCATACACTTTACCATTTTTTACCATTAAATACGCATCAAAATACCTTCTTGTATATTCAGCCAGTGTTATAATCACTCAAGGAAAAAAAATAAGACACACGGGATTACTTTCCATTCGTAAGTACGGCTAAAACATTTTTTTTTAAATAAGATTAAATTATTGTTTTAGTTCGCCATGTTTGTGAAAGTGAGATAGTACAATACAAAAGTAAGCGGGAGAAACGTAGTCTGCTACGTTCGTCGCATTACTTTGCGTTCGACTGACCGAGCTTAGGTTTAGCAATTGCGATGTTAGAGCGTAACATATCTTTCCATTTTATATCAAAGTGTGTAACATAATTTTTACAAGAAATTGATCTGTCAAACACAGATTTATTTTGTGTTAAAATTAATTTGCGTTTCGGAAACCGGCCGTATTACCACAAAATAAAAAAGTACAGAAGACAAACTCGTCTATGTACTTCACTTTTATACCTAAACTCGGCTTTTTATAAAATGATAGTACAGTACGGCAAAAGCCGGGAAATAGACATTTTGCAGGTCGAGTATGAGTTTGGAGACCGTGCCGCGGGCGACTGCTTTAATGATACGGACAGGCAATTGCCATTTTGCTTTTTAAATAAATGCATCGAAATAAAAAATATTTCAATGTAAAATTTTTTATTTTACCTATTTTTGTTTTGATTTCACTGAAAATAGTTATCCTATTGTTAATTTGGCTTCCGATTCTGGCGGAATGCAGTCGATTTCACTTTCAGAACCGTCGAAACTAATTTAAAATTACGTTTATTATTAAAAAAAGAGTATCGAGATGAACTCCTTGTTTTACCGCCAAATTATTTTTTTCCGACTGCGCCGAAAGGTAAACGCATTTGTGGCTATACAGCCAAGTGAACTCATGTGTACCAAGATAAAAGAGTTCTTAATTCGATTACAACCCAACACGCCTTTTCATACAACATTGCCAGCGCGTTTCATGTTCCAAATTTTAAAAAAACACGCCAGTAATGACTTTATTTTTTCGTGTAGGTAAATATGATACTGCGCGTGCTTTTTCAAACGTAATTACAATATTTTTGCGCATGTTTGAGAAAAAAATATTTTCTTGTATGTTCCTGTTGTTACATAGTAGAAATGTTATGGAACTTCTGACTTTGATTCTAAAAATTACAAATAAAATATTACGCCTCCACTTTGATGCCTTCTCCAGTAATTTTTAATCCGGGGGTTAAACAATAAATTAAATTAAATTTTGATTTATCCCCGGAAAATTTCCCTGTTGACGCCTTTCAAGCCTCCAATGAATATATAAGTTCCGACTTGTAATTAAATTTATAAATATGTAATTTTTTTGAATAATATAATAATGCTATTGTCAGAACAATACAAAAAGTGAATACCTAACTTGAATAAAGTTAATGTGAATATGGCTTATTGTAAAACTTGTAAAATTTTTGAGGAAAATATTAATAATATAAAATGAATAACAAAAACATGAAGTACGTTTTCGAAAGGTGATTAAAGCTTTACAAGTTACCTACAGAATAAGATATACATATTGTTAGGTTCGTTTTTAATAACAGACAGTTTGATGTACATAGATGTTTGTTCTTTCACGACTTACAGCAGAAATAGCAGAATGAAACGAGGAGGCCGGTACAAGGTATTTTATAGTATCACAGTTTTACAATAATTCATAGTAGGGTAGATTGAAAAATGTCAACTTCAACCAGATCAGATCAGATGGCACCACTTCCAAGTTTATAATTTGATATAAAATTGTTTACTACGATTCCACGATGTTGCGGAAGTGGCGCCACTGTAGTGCAGTATTTTGATAACAATACAATAAATTCTAATATCTATTATGCGAGATAAATGCTATATACGAATAATAATATTACATTCAAGCTCTATTTACAATATTATTCATATTACAAATAAATATGCCCAACAATACATGTACTTCTCGGGCAAACGATTCCCGAAATATATAAAAAATAGACATGATAGAGACTGCTAAGATTCATTGAATACTTATGTATTTTTATAATATGGGACAGCAAAGAAATGACCATTGCCTATTGTATATATACCTACACCAAGGATGAAACGCGTGGCTATCCGTGTCGGTATAAAGCCATATATATGCACACGTTTATTTTTTCTTTTTGATATTATGAGGCAGCAAACAAGCAGATCAGCCATCTGAATCGCCTATAGACACCAAAGATGTACAATGTACGTGGTGCGTTGCTAGCCGTGTGGCGAGATGGTAATGCCACATGCATAAATTTACCGGCTACCTTACCCTCCAAACTGGAACACGACAATAACAAGCACCGACGCTATTGCGACAGAAATAGGTAAAGCGGTGGTATCAAAAACCCGGGCAAGACTTTGCTGAGCTCTTCCACCTAGTCACGAATGTACACGTATTACCGATCGTTCACCTTTTACGAACTGTCTAGTAGTAGAATAGCAGATGGCAAATTCTTCGAAGGGACTTAGACCAACACAGGAAATATATATTTTACTACTTACAGCAGTTACAGCTAACTTCCATTCACTTGTACATCTGGAACCAAGGATCAGATTTTCAACTAATTTATATGGAATCAAATCTAAAGTATGACCTTAAACAAAAAATAATTTTCCATATCGGTTAATAAATGGCCTAGGTCAGAGGTAACAAACAAATGATACGAATAGCGAAATTTATCCTTAAACATAAAAGATACGAATAGGGAACATCTTCCATTTTGAGATGTCGAATGGAAAGCATGTAGCCATTATAGGTCTCGCGATTATAATAATTAGTGTTCCAGTAGAACGATTTAAATATTTTTTCGCAATTCTGTTTCAGTGCCAGAAGACTCTGAACCCCCGAAATTGCAAAGTCCCAAAGGATTGGAAGAAATCCAATCAGAGTTGTCCTACATGAAGGCTCTCGATGGATTTGTATTTGTGCTGTCACAGCAAGGCGATATCGTATATTGCAGTGAAAATATCTCAGAACACCTTGGAGTTTCACAAGTAAGTACCTGTATCTAAATTACACTTGTTATTAACGGATTTATACGGCTTTACAGTTAGTTTTCTGGCAAGATTTATCAGTATATGAAATTTAACATTTATATGAACTTCTTTTATTTGAGAAGGTATACTTCCCGTGAGGAGGATCCATTTTAATTCGATGAAGATCTGATGAAAGATTCCGAAAATACATAATGTGACGTCGTTAAAAAAAATTAACCGAGCAAAATTTCCAATATTTATGTATACGTATGTATTTTACAATATGAAATACTATGCTATGGCCGCGACTTCGTCCGCATGGGAAAACAATTCTAAATTTAAAGTCCGGGGTTTTACCCGCAAAGTAACCGTTCCCGTAGGATAAAAACTGTGTCCTTTCTCGGGTCCCAAACTACTTTTGAACCAAATTACATCAAAATCGGTTCATTGGTTTAGGCGTAAAAAAGAGACAGACAGACTGAGTTACTTAGGCATTAATAATATTAGTATGGAGTTATCTTTAGAAGCTAGTTCAATCGTTTTCCATTCCTCCCAAGTCCCAACCGTACTGAAATGATACGCTTTTTAAGCATTTTGTTGTTGTATCATTTTATACTTTTAAAAGATTTATGCCAGACGTACAAGGGGGATAGCCAATAATATTAAACTATCAAAATAAGGATGTTTTATTGTACATCACGGACACTGTTATGTCCTTAGAATTCTTGTAAGCCGTGACATTGAATCATTAATTCCACTTAAGTTGATTTGGAAAATACCAGACTTAGACTGCGTAAGAACATTGTATACTTGGAAACTTTTTATTAGTATTGTTACGTGCTCCAGTTCGCAATTTACAAGAAAAGGCCACTTATATTAAACCGTGTATTTACAACACAAATACACACAACACAACACAATGTAATATTAAATACTCTGATTAACACCAGTCACTCACTGTACTAACACTTAACCGACTACACAATAAAACACTTCTCGCTTCGCACGGGTCGCTCGTATTATCGCTTTTGACTGTATAAAAGTGTTAAAACACTGTATAAAACTGCTCTGTATTTGTCAACACATCTCTATTTATACCCATGGTAAAGCTCTACATTTTTCCGAATCCTCTACAAAGCTAATCGTGTACAAGTTATTGTAAACAAGTTATGATAAACAAGTCCTAGTACACGCTATTTTCACCCTTGTGCCATAAGCGATAAGGTCAATTATGGCATAACTATTCGGGTAAGAGTCGACTATTTCTTTATGAATAGAAGTAGACTATCTCTTTCTTTTATTTCTAGATCTCTCCGGCGTTTCAACTCTTTACGTTTCTAGATTATTCGCAACAGTATAATAGAGTAGAAGTCAGCTGTAAAATATTTTCATGTGTAAAAAATATATTTTCATGTGTACTATTGTCGCATGGAGAATAGATTGGTTAATTTTTAATCAACAGTTGACTGTGTAATCTATATATATATATATATAATTCAATTGCTGTTCGTTAGTCTCGCTAAAACTCGAGAACGGCTGGACCGATTTGGCTAATTTTGGTTTTGAATTAATTGTTGAAGTCCACGGAAGGTTTAAAAGGTGAGAAAATATTTAAACAAATGAGTAAACGGTTGACCCTACCCTACCCCCATCCCTGAAACTTCCCACTAAATTAAGGTATTTTAAGCACAAAAGAGTATAAAATATAAGCATAATTTTTTCAGTTCAGACATCTATTTTGTTAAAGATGGCAGTATATTAATTTTTGGAAAGCTGTATATTTGAAAACGATGATGGCATTCAACTCAATTTTTGAGATCTAAAATATTGCTTTAGCTAAATAATCGATAGGTTGAAAAATTTCGATGCTATGTCAAAAAATATTTTATTTTTAATTTTCTACATTAATAAATCCCAAACAAATTGACCGATTTTGATTAAATTAACAGTATTTGACGCAGTTTTAAAGCAGAAAAGCTGATAAGATTTTTAAGTCAATCGGTGAATTCACTTGAAAGTAAGTTTGCTAAAAACAATGTAATTTTATTATTTGAAAAATTTTTTGAGAATTTGTTTCGATATTGATTTTTGAAACGGCATTTGACGTAGTTTTTTCAGTATTAAAATATCGTAAAACACCAAAAAATTATTGGTTGAAAAATTTCGAAGTTATGTCGGAAGAACAATTTTTTTCCAAATTTTTCGTCAACGTTTACTCCCAAATGAATAAACCGATTTTGATGAAATTTATGTATTAGACGTAGTTTTTTGAGGAATAGAGCTGATTAGTTTTTGTACTCAAACGGTACATAAATCTGGAAGTAATATTAAAAAAATACTATTCCATCAAAATATTTTTTGGTGTTTTTTTCAAAATTTCTCAGTCTCCTGAACCGAATCGGTTAAATTTTTCAGGAAATCTAAGTTGAGCAGAATCCAATCGAATGCCATCAACCGCGTTTCGATCGGTCCAGCCGTTCAAGTTATGAGATGTTTACATACACACATACACACACACACATACATGCATACATACATACATACATACATACATACATACATACGGACATACTGACGTCCTCGTGAAAATAGTCGGAAAAGATTCCTAGGACCTCAAAACGTGGACATCTGGTGAAAACTCGATTTTCGAAAATCGGGGTAAAATCAGTAACTTCCTTATCTACATACGTAGTGGGAAGTTAAAAAATAAGAGCAGATAAAAAGGCAGAACAACATTTGGCGGGTCAGCTAGTTAATATATAAAATATGTGAAATACAACAAACAATATAATATAAACATAAGTACATTAAATGTTATGTTTCGACGAAAAAGTATGCGAGAAAAACTGTACATTGTATGTCTTCAAGTCAATACATTTAAAGTTGACAAATTATGTAAAACTTCCAAATTTTGAGCCCTGAAGAAGTCAACAAAGTTGACGAAACGTTGGTGATGAAATAAAAAAGTTTCACAGAAGTTATTTGTCCATATTTCCCTTTAAAAGAATTAATTGAATAAACGTAATGGACTTCAATATGAATATGATTATATTAAGAAATAAAAAAAAGGTGAAATTAATTAAATTTGCTATTATCCGCGAACTGTTCTATGTATCCTCCGCGATGGTACCGAAAAGAAAGACGTCGGTTGAATAAATGGATAAGACTCACCGATGGTTCGGATCACACGAAGACCCCAGCGGCACACTTATCCGCCCACATCCACCACACTTTTTTACAACCACGACCACAAAAGCACACAATTCATACATGAAGTATCGGTGAGTCTTATCCATTTATTAAACCGACGTTATTCTTTTCGGTACCATCGCGGAGGATACATAGAACAGTTCGCGGATAATAGCAAATTTAATTAATTTCACCTTTTTAATAATGGATTTCCGCAAAGTGACGCCTGAATCAATAAAATAAAAAAAGTCAAGTATTATTGGGATACATAAATAAGCAATAATCCGCCGGCAAAAAAATGTCCCCATTAGTTATGCATTTGTTAATTAACAACTTTTTCTAAACTGAATGTTATCATAAATACCCAATGATTATTGAACCCTAGAATTAATTTCCCTTCGTGGAGTTATTCTTAAGATGCATTAAACGTTTGAATAATTCAGAAATATGTAAATAAATAAATATAAATATTCACGGAACAAATTACACTTACTGATCTAACCCCAAAGTAAGCAAATATTTGCTTGTGTTATGGGTGTTAGTCAACGATACTAATACATAGAAATACGTATATAAATACCAGAATATATATAATAAACACCCAAACCCGGAAATACAAACATTTATGCTCATCACACAAATGCTTGTCCCCGTTGGGGATCGAACCCGAGCCCCGTTGATTGCGTAGTCAGGGTCGCTCACCACTCGACCAACGGGACGGTCTAATGTAGTCAATATAGTTTTAAGAATATGTTATCAGATGTATTATCAAAGTGATTTTTATAATTTTCTTTGATCGTTAATTAGCCCAGAACATAGATAAATGCCTAAAGATGACGCATGATGTAAACATTGCACAAAGACAGAGAACGATAAAGTACCTATATAATAACATAAAGTATCTTCACGCCCATATCCCTGAAGGCGTAGGCAGAGGTGCAACAAGTGCACCCACGATTAGCCGAAGATACTTGTTCCCACAAATGTGATAGGTGGCAAGCCTATCGCCAACCGGGCACTTTCCAATCCCGGGCAACTTTGTGTTTCTCAGAAAACTGAAAAAACACTTTTTTTATGTGCCCGACCCGGGAATCGAACCCGGGACCTCATGTGGTAAACGCCAACGCTGGACCACTAGACCACAGAGGCGACTTTTAATAAATTTGGGGGCTATTGCGGCGTTTCGGCCCGCACGTGTGTCGGTCCGCGGACTGAAACACGAAATTACACGACGCAAAAATTACACGATATACCTGAAGATATTACCTTAGGAATGTGCCAATTTATTACATGATAGAATGTACTTTACTCGACAATATAACATTCCGAAAATAGGCTAAAATAATCTCTAAAACAAATAATTTGTTAATAATATTTCTAATCTTCCACATGATTTTTATATGGTGATATTTAGTTAAATAAAAAGAATGTACTACATTTTGGTTTTCAGCTGAAGTCCTATATTTATTTATCCGAAAATTAACACGTTCCCAGCGGTTTCAGAACATGCCGCGCTGCCCATTTCCTATAGAACTGACGCGCGTCAAAATATGTCGCCTTAACACTAATGTGAAACGTTTATCGCTTTACAGATGGAGATAATGGGGCAGAGTGTATTTGAATTCAGTCATCTATGCGACCACGATGAAATACGCGACGCACTTCGTTCGAACGATGTGGGGAGACGGGAACTGCTCCTGCGTCTTAAATGCACACTGACCAGTAAAGGAAGAAATGTACACTTGAAATCAGCATCTTACAAGGTTGGTTATATACATAAATAATAAACATAGAAAAAATGTTTATTTGGCGCTAGCTGAAGAAATTGTTAGTGTAATACTAACATACATACATACAAGTACAAAGTAGAATATGTTGTTAGTGTAATATTAACATACATACATGTCACTGCGTAGTGCGGTGTACTGCGTACGCGAAACATCATCATCTACGAAGATTTTTATTTAGATACATCATCTACAAATTGATTGTTCTTTATTTTTCAGCTTTATTTTTCAATAGGAGGTGATTCATTTGGCTGTACTTTTTTTATGTTTGTTACTTCAGAACTCGGTCATTAATCAATTGGGAAAAGCCTTTTTTGTTTGGTAGTATTAGTTTGTTTAGGTATACCTCCTCCGATTTAGTCCATATAAATTTAATCAAGATCTGATTCAAAATTCCAGAGACACCCGAGTGTGGATGTCGGTTGTTGCAGTTTAATTGCATTTAAAATATCTTTTTTGCAAGTTATGACTGCTCCGTCGTCTAAAGAATATCCTGTTCGGCTCAGATTATGAGGTCCCGAGTTCGATCCCCGGGTCGTGCACGTGTTATTGTAGTTTTTTCGAACCTTTTCTCGAAAATCCATAATCTCCGTAACAGCTAGGAGTCTGGCGGGTGGTGTGTTACCACTCCCGTATCACGTATGAGCACGTAAAGCTGTAGGTCCCGGTTATTCCAAAAATAGACGATAATCAGATCGGTACAATGCAACGATGAGGATCATTATTCGTCGAGATTATTTCGCCAACTGACAAACCGGTGAATCGTGATGAACTGGAAAGTCTATAGACGTTCAGTTTACTCTGCCAACCCCGCACGGTAACCAGACGTGATGATACTTATGTTTGCATAATCCAGGAATTTATTTCTACTTTTATTCTAAAAGTTCTGTGTTTAAAAAATATAAGTTTAAAAAGTAACATTTAATTTTTTTTAAGAATACAAACATATACAAAAACATTACTCTCATTGTTGCGCAGTTGAGTAATAGATTAGTTTGCACGTGTAACCTAACTACTGTCTAGTTTAAAGGATTGCTTACATCAGATTCCAACTTACATGAGTCAGAGGCAATAATTTACTAATAAATAATTTAAATGTTACAATGCCCTTTGGCACGTGTCGAGCTTATTATCTTCGTTGGACAATAGAAATATTTTAATTATATTTAAATTGACTCGTCACCAAATATAACTACTACATTGCGTAACTAGTTTTATTTTGTTTCAGTTTAGAAAGTACCATTGTTGAGTAGTTAAGTTTAGGAATGAATGATGTACGCTTAGTAATTTCTTTTTTACTATAGGAACAGCAAATCGCCGTGTAGATTCGGACTCCTTTCGTAGAATAAGATTGCTATAAAGGCTTGACATGTCGTTAAAGGTCTAACAACAATTCTATAAGGTTTTAACGAGATGCCTATGAGTCTGAAAGCTAATGACTGTTACTGCAGGCAGGCAGGCAGATGCCTAGAAGCCCAAAAGCTGATACGTGTCTGTTCTCCCCGTGTTGGTCCCGGGCTCCTTTGAAGAATAGACCAACTGTCGTTCTGCCAGGCAGGTCATAAAAGGCGACCGAGTGGCTATGTGCGTCACTATCATCGTGACTACTAGGTGGTAGAGTTCTGCATCGGCTCGACCGGGTCTGGTACCACCGCATTACCTATTACTGCCGCAATAGCGTCAGTGCTAGTCACTGGCGTGTTCCGGTTTGAAGGGTAAGGTAGCCGGTAAACTTATGCACGTGGCATTAGACCTCGCCACAAGATACCAACGCATCATTAACATCTTTGGTGTCTGTAGGCGATGGGTGACTCTTTCCATCAGGAGACCCATCTGCTTGTTTGCTATCTTATGATATTTAAAAAAAAAGTACAGTTCAGTATAAACACACACAAAAAAATATATTTAAACAGTTATTATCATGTCTGATAGTGATTCATAGATACAGCAGATTCTAATTCAAATAACACGTGTCTACAGTAAGAATTCCTTGACCTGCAAATTTGCACTTTCAAACTAAGTCAATATTTGATGTGTATACATAATGTTATGACTTTCGAGAATTTTAGTGGTTTTATCGAATAATTTCCTTATCAATTAGTGATGGAAAGTTATAACCAGAAATATAATTTTACAATATTTTTTACAATCTCTCCTTTTTATTCTTAACTATCAGTTACTCGCTACTTCGTTCGCGTGACCATTACCTTTCTTTCCTTTTTGTAGTTTATGTCACTCCTGGATATTGTAGCCTTCTAAAGGTGAAAAGATTTTAAAAATCGTTCGAGTGCTTTTTAAGTTAAATCGTAACAACAAAACAAACAAAAAAACAAATGTTTCCCCTTTATTATATTAATTTAGGTTCTATGTGTAAATATATCTTCACTAGCTTTTGCCTGCGGCTTTACTCGCGTTGAATTCATTTTAGGGAAGTGGGGAATTAGAATGAGACAAAAAGTAGTCTATGACACTCTCCATCCCTTTAACTATCCCCACTTAAGAAGACACATCAATTCGTCACTCCGTTTTACCGTGAAAACGGACAAACAAACACACTTTCGCATTTATAATATAATTAATCTTCATATATTTTACACTAGCTGACCCGCGCAGCTTCGCCCGCGTTAAATTCACATATCGAGTTTTTAATACAAACTTTGAAAGTTTTTTTCCCTTATTTCAAGCCTCTTAGCGGTTGATTTTTGAAAAAAGTTAGCTTACTTTGAATCCCGGATATTCAAATATCTCCAAGCCAAATCTTCAAAATCGATTCTGCTGTTTAGCAATGAAAGCGTTACAAACTGACAGACTTTCGCAATTATCATATTACTAGCTGCAGCGTGCAGCCAAGTTTCTGGAGAATCCCGCGGGATAACCTAATTTTGCTGGGAGAAAAAATAGCCTATGTGCTATTTCAGGTCATCATCTTCTACCTGGGTGCCAATTAAATTCGTTCAGTAATTTAGTGCTTAATTGAGTAACAAACATCCATCCATCCAAACATACAAATCGCATTTATAATATTAATATAAATATAGTTTTTGGTTTTTTTATATAGGCACTTGGTAGACCAAGTTTCATCTAAATCGGAGGTATGACTAAATCAGACAGTATGGCAGTGCATTAAATAGGAATAAATAAACTTATACTAGTTTTTATACATTACTGTTACTCGCGACTTTGTTTGCGTGACTGTAATGAAATTAAAGCAAAATCTTATAATTTCACTTCTTCAATGCTACTGAAACATAAAATTGTATGTAAAGAATAGACCATCTGCCTTTTTTCCAGGCAGTTCGTAAGAGGCGAACGATTGACTACACGTGTCACTGTCATCGTGGCTATTAGGAAGTAAAAGCTATGTTCTGTCCGTCTGTGTCTGACACTACGGCCTTACCTATTCCTGCCGATATAGCGTCAATTCTTGTCATTCTCGTGTGCCGGTTTGAAGGGTAAGGTAGCTTGTAGACTTATGCATAAGGCATTGCCATCCCGGCTCACGAATAGCAAGAGAAATTCAACATCTTTGGTATCTATAAGCAATGGTTTCTCTTTCCATCAGGAGAGCCATCTGCTTGCTTACTATCTTATGATATAAAAAAAATCCCGAAATCGCTGAAATCTCTGTGAAAGTGAAGCATTGGCGCTGACCAAATGCCAATACGCTTTTCCTGAGTGTTTGTGCTTACGGACGTAGTAACATTTAGGGTCACAAGATGTTAATTTTTATTAGCTTTAATCGTACAAAGGTTTTTTAAAAATAGTAATAATAATTATATACTGCTCACGATTCACGACGATTAGTCACCGCAAGGTTATTTATCATAGATCGATTATACTTTAACATTAAATATCTGGTTGGCCGAGCTTTGCTCGGTTTTTCACATACCCATATCTTGGGAACCGAGCTTTTCTTGGACCTGGAACCTTGATAAATCGATTCCTTGAGTCGAAAAACCCCTAATTTGTGACTTTCATGAAAATCGTACAATGCAGCGGGCTGAGGGGATTTTAGATAGGGTTACAGGTATTATGGCGTAACTCTCGCGGACCGAGTTTGTAATATTGAAGTGAGCGAGAGGTTAGGTCTAAAAGAAAGTGGCGGTGTAAAGATGAGAAGTGCATTCCCCGTAGGTTCAGACACGTAGAAAGATTGGTAGGTGAAAAGTTAACAAATATAAAATGGAAATGTGGAAGAAGTGGAAGCTTGTTTATATTGACTTGTCAAAAGTGCGTTAAGTTTTACTTATACATTTACTTATTTATACATCTGGCAATTATACTGCCTTTGCTAAAACATATAATGTATATAAACAGTAGCAACTGAAATATTTCTCCTATCCTTTATATAATATTTATCAGAGAACCTTTAAGAAAATGGTTCTTATTTTTTTATCATAGGATTATAAACAATAAATTGTATTGCAATGAAAAGAGGTGCCATATAAGTTAACCGGCTACCTTACCCTTCAAACCAGAACGCAACATCGTATCAAATGTAGGTGAGACGTTTCAAAAGTTTACCTTATAGTAAATTTATTATTATTTTCTATAAGACTATTATCACAGCTTTTATCTTAGAAATAACTGGCCAATTTGATTGTATGTCAATCTTTACTGCACACAGTACCTACATACAAATACATATCTTTACACCAGCTCCTTTACGGGGTAGGCAAAAACAACCGAGTGATATACATTACGATCTTTGCTAATTTATCTCGCTTTCTCCACATTCAATACTCTCTTCGTACAAACACGCCGGTTGCGAGGACTTGACACCACTTTCGTACAGTACTTACTCGATCAATCTGATCACGGTACGTCTTTGTCTTCCCGGTACCTACGTCCTTTCACATTTTCATTTTATATTTGTTAACCTTTCACCTCCCATTCTTTCTACGTGTCTGAACCAACGAGGAATGCCCTTCTCATCTTTACTCCGCCACTTTCTTTCAGACCTAACCTCTCTCTCACTACAATATTACGAACCCGGTCTGCGAGAGTTACGCCATAATACCTGATAATCCTATCTAAATAATATGTCCCCCAGTCCGCTGCATTGTAAAAGGTTTTCCCACGGGGACAAGGTTTTCTCTGTATCTCTGTAATGTACATCTGTACCAAATTTTATTCAAATCCGTTCAGCCAGTTTGACGTGATCTTACAAGCAACCATTTATCCAAGGTTTCTCATTAATAATATTAGAACGATACATAACACCATTATAATATTTTTTCCTTATAAAATCTGTTTGTAGAAGTCTTTATATTGTTTTTGTTTTTCTTCACAGGTGATACATCTCACGGGACACATGCTTATACCATCCGATAGCAAAGACTCATCAAATCAAGAACAGAATAATGCCGATGGAGACGAGGAAAGGAAAGACACGGAGGCCATCAAGAAGTTTAGTAAAGTGGGTTCTTTGGTCGCAGTCGGCAGGCCAATACCTCATCCATCTAACATAGAAATTCCTCTGGATAGCAAGACCTTCCTGTCGAAACACAGCTTAGACATGAAATTTACATATACTGACGAGGGGTAAGTCGAGATTGTTGTAATAAATTGTATCTATGAACTTTTATCCTCCTTTTAATATAAATAATATAACATCATGCTGGATCTCTTGCGGGATAGGCAGAGTGAACTTTACGTCTATTTATTATATAATTCACCATATGTCAGCTTTGCGCATTCAACAAATTTTAATATTATCTCTTGGTATTTGAATCAAGTGGGAATCAAACTTTATGATTAATCCGATAAGGTTCCCCGTGTTGGTATCGGGCTCCTTTGAAGAATAGATCAACTGCCGTTCTGCCAGGCAGGTCGTAAAAGGCGACCGATTGACTATGCGAGTCACTACCTAGAAAAGTTCTGCATTGTCTCGCCCTGGTCTGGTACCACGGCCTTACCTATTCCTGCCGCAATAGCGTCAATGCTTGCCACAGTCGTGTTCGGCTTTGGAGGGTAACGTAGCCGGTAAACTTATGCATGTGGCATTAGACCGACCTCGCCACAAGATAGCAACGCACCATTAACTTGTTTGGTGTCTATAGGCCATCTACTTGTTTGCTATCTTATGAATATGATAGAAAAAAAGGACAACAGGTTATTTAGATGTATGAGTTTTTTGGCCGAAATTGACTCCTACTCACCTCTCCTCATTTGATCTCAATTGCCTTACCGTTAGACGTCTCGTAGAAGATGAGAAAAAATCACAACCATGGCTATTAACTAAGTGGTATAGTTTTAAGACGTCTCGACCGTGTTGAGTATCACCGCCTTACAAATTCTAACCATGGGTATTGGGTAATGATACCAGTAAACTATTCCAACTTTGCTATACGAATAGGAACGCACTATTAACATCTTTAGTGTCTATAGGCGATGGTTATATCTTGCTACCAGAAAAACCATTTGCTGGTTTGTTATATTATAAAATGAAAAAAATATATATACCTATTTATAACATTTTTAGTGTTGGACTCCTACGAATATCAAATGAATGTTTTTTACTTGAATACGGTTACGGCTAATAGTTAACGCGCTCGAGTTCAGACCATAATGTCGCGGATTCAATTCGTGGAACGGTTAAAGTGTAAATGAACTCTTTCTATCTATGAATATCTCACTATTTGCTGTTCTTGGTGGAGATAATAATCATTAAAAGTTGCTAAGTACAGCTATGGAATCAGCATTAATTTCGCCAGCCCAGTAACGTATGAATCGTAGTGAATACAAGTATACTACGAAAGTTAAATTGTTTAAAGATATTATTTGTGTATTTATCCTTTGAAATGTTTAGCTCTATCTCACATTGACTAAAAATCCTTAGGTGAATAGATTTTAATATAATATTAAAAATCTATGATTATTGTTACGAATAAAATTGTAATTACAATACACCTAAAAACAGTAAACTTATTGATACGTTGAAACCAAAGTTCAGCGCCCTCTATTAAATTTTGCTTGGAAGGCTTTGTAGACGATTCACGAGTTTTTCTCTATTTAAAGCTCAAAGGTTATAAGTGTTATCCTTTGTCCAAGTATATAGTTTTATATCTTACCAAAAGATGGCGCTGTAACTAACTTAAATATTACCTGGCCAAACGTAAGTCATGTTATACGAACGGAGTTTTCACCCTCGACCGCTACTCTTTATTTGATTGTATAACATCAACAAAAATATCACCTTCAAATGTATTTTGTAGGTTAAATATGAGATTTCGCGGTTTTGTATATTGGTTCACGATATAGTTCGGTCGTAATTTAGTTGAAAATGGTGTTTTCAGTGTTGTTTTGGTGTGCGTTTTTGTGATAATAAATAGTGAAAAATATATGAAATAAATTAATATAGAGTAGTGAGTGTTTTCAAAGATATGGCGGTTATTTTAAAAAGAATTGTAAGTTTATATTAAGTTGATATTTGTCTACGTAGTTTGTATATTTCTCTGAAAATATTAATTCATTTTAAAATGTTATCAAGCCAAATATATATAATCTAAGTTTTATAATAATTAGATACTATCAGAAGTAATAGGTCATTCAAGGTTAACATTGTAAATACCGGTAAACATAACCTAAACAGGACTCTAGGTCACATTGGAAATGACCTTTGGTATTTAGTAGATATTAATATGTTATAATCTAAACCAAAACCGATATAATCATAAAAGAAATAAATTAGTGACAAATGAATTCATATTAATATTATAAATGCGACAGTCTGTCTTTATGTTACGCTTTCTCGGTTAAATTGCTGAACCAATTTCGATGCAATTTGGCATAGATAATTGAAGATCTAGGGTCAAACATAATCTGCCTTTTTTCAAAAATCAACTTTTAAGGGGTGTAATAGGAGATAAATGTTTGTATGAAAAACTATGTCGACGACTTGTATCTATTCGCGGGTGCGTGGTCAGCTAGTGTTAACATACTTTTTAATCTTTAATATATGATGTCAATGTATCGTCGTATGATGAATAAAACTCCATATTTAGAATTTTGAAACAGAGTCATTTTAATTAGAGATGCCGCGAATAATTGCTGTAGCGAATAGTCGAATACCGATTAATCGCAAATCCTATGGCGAATAGTCGAATAACTCGCTATTATTATTCGACATATAAAAGAATATTAAAAGTAATTTATTTGTTATCAAATAATATTTTACTAGGTGGTAGAGTTCTGCATTGTCTCGCCCGGCAGGGTGATCACGTAACTGGCAATGCGAAATTATCGTGATTGTTTAGTTATTGCAAGACACATAACAGCCTTGTACATTAGTGCTAGTCGTTGCCGCTTCATTAGTTTTGATGCTGTGACATTGTAAAAAGTGCATCTAGTGACCAGCAAGCAATTGGCGACGTTTTTGATGATTTTTTCATTACTTTTAAGAGTCATCGCTGATCGCTGGCGAATTGCAAACGTTAGATGATACGCCTACGGGTCTGGTACCACCGCCTTACCCATTCCTGCAGCAATAGCGTCAGTGCTTGTCGCTGTCGTGTTCCAGTTTGGAGGGTAAGATAGCCGGTAAACTTATGCATGTGGCATTAGACACCGCCACAAGGTAGCAACGCACCATTAACATCTTTGGTGTCTATAGGCGATGGTTGACTCTTTCCATCAGGAGACCCATCTGCTTGTTTGCTATCTTATGATATAAAAAAAAATATTACGCTTTTAGCATCATTTATTTGTCACCTACAGCTGTAATCTATGAATATTATAATGACATAACAAAAGGAAATTAAGTTTAAGTAAACAGTCTTATAACGATTTCAAATTTTAAATGCCGGCAGGTAATCCTTTTGAAATACTTATTTTAGCGTTCTGAAGAGCAACCCAAGAACGGCACTGTTGATTGAGTAACAATAAAAATGAATTCCCCATTTTAAGTAAGCTCGTTAGACGATACTTAATTATACCAGAAGCTCTGTTTTTTCAGAATAACTTCTGAGGCAGATTTGATGTTTGAATTTTAAATATTAATAAAAAAGCCTAACAAGTTAATTTATAATAAATTTCAATATAACTGATTGTTGATAGTAGTAAATAATTTGTGTTGTTTTTTAAGAAAAATAGTTATTATTTTGAAATCTATAGTTTTTTTCATAAAAGTTTATTTTAGACAATTCGCCAAAGACAACATTATTCGGCATTCGACGAATAACAAAAAAAAAAAATGGCGAATATCTCTAATTTTAATGCATTTTTTCCTGTCCATGTTTGAGAAATTCATATCTCATTTGAAAAAGTTTTTAGGGACTCGGTGACTTGTTCCCGGTCAATATAGAGTTTAAATTGATAACATTATTTCAATAACTCAAAATCCCCTAATACTGTAGATACCTGCTTAGTGAGTTTTGTATGTCAACCAACGATATTGTGTTTCATATATTTTTAAGTCTGAACTAGACATAATATCTATGGATAAATTTGTTAATTAAAATTTACTTTAAGATAAAGAAATAAAATATTTTAATAGTGCAATATAGGCGTCAATTTAAATCACACATTTTTGTGAGCCTTCGTTGCTATAATTTAATAGGCGAATGATTGGCCAAGCGCTACTACCATAGTATTTATTACTGCTAGGTAGAGATCCGCAACGTCTTGCGTGGGTTAGTTTAGCACCGTTTTACCTATTCCTGCTATAGTATCATGTGTCGACTTAGAGGGTGAGGTAGCTCATTAGCTTATGCATATGTAATTAACATTTCTCCAAGATTTAGGTAGAAATGCACCATTAATATCTTTGAAGTATATAAGCGTTGGTGATTTCTTGCCATCACGAGATATCTGGTATATGGGGAAAATATTTTTGAAATTGAAGGGCTTTGTGAATATGAAAATTGAAAGAAATTAAAAGACAGTGTATCTATGTTTTTTATGGAACAACTTTTTATTAATAATATTGTGGAAATTGAATTTTAAAGTATAAACTGAACATTAAAAATTCCTTTGACTAAATCACATATTGATCATTTCTTTCTCTTCATAGGTTAATGAACACACTGGGATTCGAACCAGACGAACTAGTTGGTCGTACATTATACGACTATCACCATGCTGCAGACAGTTCGGCGCTAATTCAACATTTCAAGTCACGTAAGTTTCTGAATTATTGCAAACCTTATTTAATAAATCACCTCTAGAATCAAAAAATGCAGAAGTGGTTAAATAGTCTGTTTTAACGACATTTGCATTATTAGAGAATAAGAGATGTATTTAATAAGATGTGTATGTTAATTTTTTCCAACTTGTGTTTTATAAAAGCGGCATCTATGTTTTCTACACGCAACTGCGTATCCTAGACAACGACCTTTCTGTGAACAATAATAGATGTCGCTACTAAAATTTTAAGTTCAATTGCTATTTTCAAAAAAGAAATATGTAGAACGTGTTCTATTTTAAAGTTTCCATTTCGTCAACTTTGTCACTACTCTCAAAACTTGTATCGAGTTTATTGGCTTAAAGTCTAGTCGAGAAGTTGAAAACCTGCGAAAAATCGTTCCAAGTCTCGGAAAAATATGTTTGATGGTTCGTTCGACGTGGAATATTATCTTGAGAAAGACGTTTTTTTTTTCCAGATTTTGTGATGTAGCGTGACAAGAAATTGTATTAGCGCGAAAAAAATATTTAGCGGATTTTAGCGGTTTTTTTAACACAACCGAGTAAATTGTTATAGATGCAAATTCATATTCCTCAAATCAAACTATGTAGTTATAATTAGATTTAAATATTATTTATTTCCAATTTAAAAGCTGGTTTTACTTAAAAACGACAGCCTACGTTCAGTTTCGCTTAGCCATTCTTCGTACTGAATGAATCATTTTGTATGGCCGAACGCGTACTAACAGCGCTCATAGTACTAAAACATCGCGAATGGTAAATTTTTGTTGATTTCTAAATTGTTAAAATTTTGTTTTCTTTTTCAATCAATCGTTTATAAATGACTAAGAACTGTTTGTTCTAGGTTAAAGAAATTATCTTATTTTTACTTCCAGATTATTTTAGAATTAAGTAACCATTTAAAAAATATTATGCATGGCACTGCGTAGTAAGTACCTACTCTAATTCTATGACGGCGGTAGGAACGCATGACATGATCTATGCGGGGAAAATGTGTCATAAATATAATCAAAAGTTTAGCGCTAATACAGCGGTTTTTTAGTAGTATTTTTTTTAAATCTGATGGATTTTTATGACAGTTAAGCGCGCTTTAAATTTATGTAACGGTAACACTGCTTGAAAGGCAACACTTACTAAGCGACATTGAGTAAACTTTACAGGAGAGTGATTTAAAGTTCAAATATAAAATAAAAAAAAATCATAAAAAATCACCTACTTGTAATAAATTTAATTACAATTAAATTAGGCGATTTTTTACGATTTTTTAATTCTATATTTTCATATTTTGAACTTTAAATCACTCTCCTGTGAAGTACTCAATTTCGCTTAGTAAGGATTGCCTTTCAAGCGTCCGTATGCACCTTCATGTCAAGAATAAGCACGTAAAGCTTTTAGTCCGTGTTATCGCAAGTGCGATAATCTTCAAAATTAACAAATCCTACGTTTGGAATTCTCTGCATACTCCATAAGGCCAACCGATTAAATACATACATAAATATCTTCACGCGAGATCCCTTACGGGGTAGACATGGAGAACAGAGTTCCATACATCACGATTCTTGCAGATTTGTTTAGCTTTCTTCGTGGCTCTCTCGTGTTTAATTATACCTATCTACAAACTGCAAACTTAAAGTGATCTTAATACATAAGTATTTTATGTCTTGAAAACGTAATTATTCTAATATATCTTTAATTCTACGTCATGCATTCATCAACACTTTATCATGCGGCATGCGCCATTTGCGTGATAACTTGTAAAACCGCTCATGAATTGATAGATAAAATACAAAAAATTCAAACGTAGACAATTTGCGTCAATTAATTATATTACAATACAATTGGTATTTTCGTACAACGACGCGATACTAGCGAAATTACAGTGCAAACTATTGTTTGTAATTGATACAGCTTAAAATTTATAGAATTGACTGTATCGGCTTGCACTTGATACCTTGCATCTAGTATACTGTAGGTACGCTTCCGCGATGCGAGGTAGTGCTCTACTTTCGCCTTACCAAAAATCAAGTATATTTTCAAGTAAAAATGTTACTATGTTATTTAAATTTCATTAATAGAATGACGCATATTACGCATATTTTACGTATATCAATAAGAAACACTTTTAATGTATTTGATATTTTTAGAATCATTTATTGTAATTTGTTCAAAAAATATCCGGGCCATGTATTTGATATTTTTAGAATCATTTATTGTAATTTGTCCAAAAAATATCCGGGCCATGACGAATCTAAAACGATTACGATCGCAAAATTTTAAGTATCGAGATAATTTGTTTTTTATTAAGTACAGAATTACAGCGCGCAAATTCGGTGTCGTTAATAAAAAATAAGTTCTAGTAGTCTTTGGTACATCTATTTAAAATATTACGATTCATGACAAGTCGCCGTATTTTAATTTTCAAGTTATTTCAAGTATTGACGTTGGTAGACCAACTTTTGACGTGTGTTTATATGATTTAGGGGCACAGATCTTTCAAGAAACAAACAACAATATTAAAATTGAAATAAATTGACTGCTTCTATATTACATAGAAACAACCAAATTATTTTAATTTGTATTTTTAGCTGTATTGGTTTTAATCAGGACTACGAACGTTTCTTTTTTCAAAAAATCGAATGCCACATATAAAGATAATTATGAAAAAAAATTGAGATCTGCACTTTTCGATTTTCCTATTTAAATATTTAAGTCACATTTTTTGTATTTTATTTAAAATTCAGATTCAATATATCCAAATGCCTTCTACCAGGGGGTAGGAGAATGTTCGGCTGATACGCAGCTACTATATAATTCTCGCTTTTAATTCCAAAACCGAAATCGAATTCTGTAAAGGATTTTATGGCTTTGTTTATTTTTAACTTCCTTTATAAATATTCACGGGACAAATTACACTGACTGATCTAACCCCAAAGTAAGCAAATTATTTTGCTTGTGTTATGGGTGTTAGTCAACGATACTAATACATAGAAATACACATATAAATACAAGAATATATTTAATAAACACCCAAACCCGGAAATACAAACAATTATGCTCATCACGTAAATGCTTATCCCCGTCGGGGATCGAACCCGAGCCCCGTTGATCGCGCTAACCACTCGACCAATGGGGCGGTCAAAAATTCAATTATTCCTTTATTACCGTGCGTGTTATTTATTTATTTATTTAACTTAATTGTACACCTTAAATAAATTTGTATAAAAGGCAGACATAATGTCTATTGATATTCTCCTCCTATGTAAACGGTGCATCAGAATATATATATATATATATATATATATATATATATATATATATATATATATATATATATATATATATATATATATATATATATATATATATATAATATATTATTGTCACCTTGTTATAATTCATTTAAATGCAGATCTAGTATTTGCTATTTCCTACTTAGTATTTAAACCTAACGTTTTAATATGTATTTTACATAACATTATATTACACCATGTGACCAGTTAACTATGTATCGGCAAAATTACACTTATTAACATCAATTATGCAAATAGCAACTACTTGTAAAATATGGGACTGATGTAACTCTCGTTCTTGTTGGAAATTAAAGCACTCTATTCCTTAACTTTATTTTAAACATACTTTTAAGTAATTATTATTCCCACGTATTGGTCCGGGCTTCCTTGAAGAATAGGCCACTTGTCTTTCTGCCAGGCGGGTTGTAAGAGGCGACCGATTGGCTAAGCGAGTCATATCATCGTGGCTCTTAGTTGGTAGAGTTCTGCATTGTCTCGAACGGGTCTGGTACCACCGCCTTACCTTTTTGTGCCGCAATAGCGTCAGTTCTTGTCACTGTGAACTAATGCATGTGGCATTAGACCTCGCCACAAGAAAAAACACTTGTTAATTTAAACGCCATAAAAATGAATTAAACGATTTCTGTCCTCGCGGATCTTTAAATTAAGAATTAGATTTTTCAGGCCAAATATATAAGACCAAATTAGAATTATACACTCATAAACATAATAAATAATGTTGTTAATATATGACTGAGTAATTCCTGAACATACATAAAATAAAAGCAGAAAGAAAAGCATCCGAATTGAGAACCTCCTTCTTTTTGGTAAGTCGGTTGAAAACTAATCCGAAAAAAATTAAGTTTTATTTAATTAATAATTTAATCGCAGTAAAACTGCAAACAACCGGGTTCCCGTTTCCTGTATCGCCAAAACCCCCTCATCAGATCTTCGCCAAATGGGACCACATAGGAAGTATTATGAAAAAAAAAAAAAAACCGGCCAAGTGCGATTCGGTCTCGCGCACGAAGTGTTCCGTACCATCATCTTTGAAAAATAGGAAAAAAAACATGTTTATTGCATCGGGTCCCCCCTTAATATTTTCATTTTTAGTATTTGTTGTTATAGCGGCAAAGAAAATACATAATTTGTGAAAATTTCAGCTTTCTAGCTATCATGGCTAAAGAGATACAGCCTGGTGACATACAGACTGATGGACAGACAGCGGAGGCTTAGTAATAAAGTCCCGTTTTACCTTTTAGGTACGGAATCCTAAAAAAGAATTATCCAGATCTGTTCAGGCGTCTTCAAGTGATTAACGATTGGTGAACATACATAAAAAAAAGATTGCAACCAATTAACGAATTTCTCCTTTTTGGGAAGTCGGTTGATAGAATACTTATGTATACTATACAATAAGTAGAATAATTGAATTTTTAACAATAATTAATAACCTTAAGTAATATTGACAAAGAAGAAATTATAATAAAATTAGAACAAACAGTATAATTGAATTCTTAACAATAATTGATAATCTATACATATAATAAAATCGTAGGAAAGTCAAAACTGTACATTGAATATTTTTTTTAAAAGAATACTTGGAGCGTGATCTACAATCGATATCAAAGCCAAAAATGTAGTTTTTAGAATTTTTGTCTGTTTGTCTGTATGTATGTCCGGGGTAAACTCAAAAGGTACTGCATGAATTTACTTCAAATTTTGCATGAATATTAATAACAGGTCGGGTCAACATATAGGCTACATATTATCACGCTATTACCTACGGGGGAGGAGCAGTGCGGAGTAAACGTAGTCCGCGCGGACGAAGTCGCAGGCAACAGCTAGTTTTAAATATAATTTTACCTAAAAATAATATCTTAATTGCTATTCTAAGATTTCAAAAAAATATCCCGTTGCCACCGGCTATTATGGTTACCTTTCCGTTAGTCCTCTTAGATACAGAGACACTAGGCTATTTTAAAAACTATTCGTTTAGTACTTGGATTTTCGCCAGATCAAAGAAGATAATGTGCATAATGCGTGCTATTCTTAAAAACATTATAAACAATTTTAGTGCGATCCGTGAAATTCTCGCTGGTTGTTTTGAAGTAAAATTACCGTCGTCACGTTGTCACAATTGTGTCCGTCCGCTAATATATTGTTAACCAGCTTTAAAATAAGAGTAGGTTTTCTATTCGGTTATATTTTTTTAACTCAAATCGTAATTTCGTAATTAAGGAATCGATTTTTTTTTCATTTGCTTGATATTACCATCTTCGCGCTTACAATTGTGTGAGATAATAATAAAAGATATTATATTTTAAGATTATATATAGCATGTCTTGTTGGAGTATGTTGGTAACGCAACCTACCGAGTACTGATCCATGGAATGTAAAAAAATAGCTTAAGAGATTTCGCTGAATGCAATGTTATATTATAATAGCCGCAATCTTTTTTTTTTATATCATTAGATAGCAAACAAGCAGATGGGTCTCCTGATGGAAAGAGTCAACCATCGCCTATAGACACCAAAGATGTTAATGGTGCGTTGCTATTTCGTGGCGAGGTCTAATGCCACATGCATAAGTTTACCGGCTACCTTACCCTCCAAACCGGAACACGACAGCGACAAGCACTGACGCTATTGCGGCAGGAATAGGTAAGGCGGTGGTACCAGACTCGGGCGAGACAATGCAGAACTCTACCACCTAGTTGTGACTCGATAGCCAATCGGTCGCCTTTTACGACCTGCCTGGCAGAACAGCAGTTGGCCTATTCTTCAAAGGAGGCCGGGACCAACACGGCGGAAATCTAATCATTTTGAATCAATTGTTAAGTTATACCATAAAAAATTCTCGGATCAGTTGCAGTTATGCTACTCTTTATTCATTTTATATCGAGCTATATATGTGTAATTTAATAATTTATAAAAAATGTTTTAATTATAAGTTGATTTTATAGAGGGGCATAATCACTTTGTGATTAAGCTGTTAAATAAAGGAAAAAAAGATTATATATTTTGAGATTACATTTGTTGCGTTTTCACGGCGAAATGCAGAAACCTAATATTTTTATACAATGCATATTGTCCTGAGCAAATAAAAAATCGATTCAATTCCTAAGTTACGGAGTTGTGAGTTAAAAAGATACAACCAAATAGAAAACATACTCTTATTTTAAAGATAATTAAAATATAATATAATAATTTAGTAATTAATAAAAATAAACATAGAATACACCACATTCATGTGACATACATGATAAGTATACACGCATGTATATTATTTTCTTTACGGCTGAAATCTGTTGTCAAACTTAAGAGATTTTATTATTTAGTCATTGGTCGAATTTCGATCTCAGGGTGAATCGCTAATAAACTGGAAACAATATTTAGTATGATTGAATTAATTTTTAAGGTATTCAAATAGTTTTGTGCGGACCTAAAGGTTCACTTTTTAAATTAGTGTTGCATTTTCACGAGGCATTTACCTCGACCATATCAAGCTCGTGCATTTTGTACATTGTGTCTCTCAGTCCTTGATTTCCTAATCCTCATCCCTAGTCCTCATTTTCTAATCCCTACAATTGAAATACGTTAAAGCGAGTTGTTTGTTACACTTAAGTCTTGACTATTCAGCTAATCGTGTTGGAATTTTGAAAACACTTCAGGGGTTCTGTAAAGAATATTTCACTCAAAAAAGGGTTTTGTCCCGAGGGATAAAAATATAACTTTTAAAGCGTTTGAAGGCGAAGCCGCGAGCAAAAACTACGTTAAGACCGATCCGAGATCGATGATACAGTTACGATCACGGATTAAACTGGAACGCCTTTCAAAGCAATTTCTTAGGATATCAACGTCGCTTGCATTTACACAGAAAAATACAGAGTTATAATACTTACCGGTGAAATAAAATCACTCCAGAGGTACTCCTTAAGCCTTAGCTTTTTATTCGATACGATAAATTAGCCCAATATAGTATATTTCTATTTTTTACGATATAATATATCTATAAGCATTTGACATTTACATACATTTGCTCATATGAGCGGCTACGCATCTTACGTCCAACACCGTGTCTAGTCTATTCATGTGGTCTGTGGTTACGATCAATAAAAGTAACTGTAAAAAGTTAGTCCGAAGACAGGTCCTACAAATAAAGTAGTTAGTATCAGCCATAATGAAAACATTTCAGACTTAATGTGGCTTAGTGTCGTGATAGCTCAATTATGTGTCGGGGCTGTCAGTACAGTCGAGAGAAGTTAGATAAAAATACACTTGCTGACAAAAACACATTAAACGACGCTAAATATTCTAACCACGCTGATATCTTGTGAATAGTGTGCAGAGAATTCCACTTATTAAATATCTGAAAAAATAAACAGCTCCTCTTTTACTGAGTAACTGCATTATTTATAAAATATTTTTTGTGTTATAAGGCTGGCTGACCCGCGCAGCTTCGCCCGTGAGTATATTAACATGTCATCAAAATAGTTTTTAATACAAATTTCATCCCCTATTTCAGCCCTCTAGAGCCTAGAAAATAGCCTTTGTTTGACCCCAGATTTTCAACTATTTCCATGCCAAATTTCATGAAAATCGATCCAGCGGTTTAGCCGTGAAAACGTAACGGACAGATAGACAGACAGACTGACTCTCGCAATACCGGTTGACTATGGCGAGCTAGAAATTATTTTATAACACCTATTGTATATAACCCATTTTCATGCAAATAAAATATTCTATTCTATGACATGGTTCTACAAAAAAAAACCTAGTGAAGCTCGCTGCTCGTCTCGCCCACGTTATTTAAAGCCACGAGTACGATGAATGAATAATTTGTTACTTTTCTTTAAAAGTATAATTAATGTGAGATTCAAACTTAATTTCCCTTGGGCTCTAAGTCTGTTCATAAAAATACCGCTCAATTAGTTTGAGAAATAATTTAATTTATATACACGTAGTAGGCTATGAAATGTTTCCCTCTGGAAACGGCAATGAATATAAAAAGCGGCGTAACGACCTACCAACCTATTTCATCCCATCCACATAGTTTATAGTTTTCTTGTTACAGCCTAGTCATTTATCTTAAATTTTATTTGTTTGATGAAGGATATATCCATATATCCTGGAAATGTTAGTAATAGTAGTATCTTCACGCCCGTATCAAACAGTGGCATAACGGCAGTTGGCCTTTTCTTCAAAGGAGCCCGGACCAACACGGGGGACATATTGTATTAAAGCACTGTTCATGTGCTCTAAGTATAACTATACACTAGGTGGCAGAGATGTGCAACGTCTCTGCCACCTAGTGTATAGTTATTGCTACAATTGCGTTGATGCTTTGTCGCATTCCGGTTTGGTGAATTTGTGCACGTGGCAATTCAACCCCGACACACATAGCAATGCTCCATTAATAAATATCTTTCGTGTCTATAGGCAATGGTTATCTCTTTCCATCAGGATAACATCTGCTTATATTTCGGAATAAAATAATTAAAAATATTTTAAATAAATAAAAGTTCGACACTGGCTGGAATTGAACCAGCGACTTAAGAGGCGTCTTAAGTGCGGATGGTGTCATACCATTTATACTACAATAAATAAAAATATATATAAAACTTATGCATACGATATATATATGGACTGCGTAAGTTTGACCACGTCAGTCAGTTTCGGTCACAATTGAAGTGGTTGGACATACGTAACCGTCGGAATGTTCACGTACTTATATTACTTTTTAATATACTGCATGACCCTTTCTCTCCATCATATTTACGTGAACGTTTTCATTATCTTAATACCCAGGGTCGTACTCAGCGATCTTTACACACTAATACCCTTTTGGTCCCAGCGCACAACACAGCAAGCTATTTGGATTCTTATACACTTACAGCAATACGTCTCTGGAACCGCCTCCCAAAGCATATTCAACAAGCTTCCTCAGTAAATATATTTAAATCTAGGATATATGATTATATGTTAAAGATTCAAAATAACTCTTAATTAACTTTTAGTTATGCAATTGTAAGTATTTATTATCACTATTATATTACTATTTTATATTTTATAGTATTCTATTTTATTCGTATTATTATGTTTTATGATTATTTAAGTACATTTTATATGAATAGTTATGAGATTATTATATTTATTATATAAAAATTTATATAATATATTAATATTTGTATGTTTATTGGTCTGCCCGTAGGTTTAGATAAATGTAATTATTCGCTTTGTTTAGTGTAAAATTATTTGCAATTGTTCCGTAAGACTTTTCTTGTGCACTACCCGTTACTACAATGTTTCTACAAGTGCAAGGTTAACTGGTAGAAAATGTCTTTAGACGTTAAGTTCGCCTGTTGTATATTTTGTGCAATAAAGAGTTTAAATAAATAAATAAATAAATAATAAAAAATAAATTATAAACAAATACTATGCAAACGTTGCAACGGAGGTAGGGCTACCATCTAATAGGTGTTTTGATAGGCGTACGGCCGGCGCTGGTCAGAGATAGGCATTTTAAAATTTCACGCTTTTTTTACACTTCAAACAATACGTGTATGCTCAACGAAAACGCACACGCATCACCCAGGCACACACTGACTGGAGCGGGCATGATCGAAGAGAAACTTGCTTCCTTTTCTATACATACATATAAATTAGTGATGGGCCGAATGTGGTTTGAACCGAATTCGAACTTCGGCCGAACATTCGGTGAAAATAAGAAATTCGGCCGAATTTCGGCCGAACTTCGGTTAAATTTTGGGGCGCTTTCTTAAAAGCGACACGTCGTGACTTTTTTACGAATTTGCTTAAAATTTAATTATTTTATACTAGCTATTTACCTATTTTACTATTTACTACTATCTATTATATTGTCCGAGGCTTCGCTCGCGTAAAGTAAGAGAAAAAGTAACCTATGTCACTCCATCCCTTCAATTATCTCCACTTAAAAAATCACATCAATTCGTCGCTCCGTTTTGCCATGAAAGACGGACAAACAAACAGATACACTTTCCCATTTATAATTTTAGTATGGATATAAGGAGATCGTTAATGGGTTTCGCAACGCACGTGAATTAGTGACGTAACAGCAAAATTTTGATACATTGAGTTACATTGTTCCAATTTAGGAATGGATTTTTATTTTTAACTTTCTGCTACGTAGGTATATAGACAAGGAAGTTACTGATTTTGCCCCGATTTTTGAAAATCGAGTTTTCACCAGATCTCCACGTTTTGAGGTCCTAGAAATCTTTTCCGATTATTTTCACAATGAGGTCAGCATGCCTGTATATGTGTATGTGTATATGTAAACATCTCATAACTTTGTACATAAATAACATACATAAATAAATAACTTTGTATAATCTAAGTACATAAATGTATAGATTAGGTACAGAGTGCTAAGTGTGAGTTTTTTTTTCGCGTTCGATCGTGAGCGCGTTTGGAGTTTACTAGGAATTTGTATGTGATTTGTAAAGCGGCACCTAGTGGTAAACGTGAGAAACCAGTTTACCACTAGATGGCGAAATTCCTAGTAAACTCGAAACGCGCTCACGATCGAATGCGAAAAGAAAAACTCACACTTAGCACTCAGAATCTAATCAGCTTTATTCCTACAAAAACTGCGTTCAATGCATTAATTGCATCAAAATCGGTTTTTCCGCTCAAGAGCTATCGTTGCCGAAAAACTTAAGAAAAGTGTTTTTTGATATAACTTGGTAATTTCTCTAACTAATTTTTTTTGACCTTCCACAATAGTTTAGTGCTTAAAAAACTACGTCAAATTTAGTTTCAAGAAACGAAATGGAATCGAGTTTTCAAAAGTTTTTTACCTTTTTAATATTAATATTTTGTTGTTTACAGAAAACTTCTTAATATTTTTAAAATAACTTTCCGGCTAATACACTGCTTGATTTAAAAATCTAACCAGCATTTCTTTCTAAAAATCTGCGTCAAATATCGTAAATTGTATCAAGACCGATTTATCCGTTTGGGAGTTATCGTTGATGAAAATTTAGGAAAAAGTGGTTTATTTATATAAAATAAGAGACTTTTTGACCAAAACTTGTTTGAAGGTCAAACCTTCTACAATATTGTGGAACTTAAAACAATTACGTCAAATGTAGTTTCAAGAATCAAAATCGAATCAAGTTTTCAAAAATTATAACTTTTGGATAATAAAATTTTGCTGTTTACATAAAACTCACTTAATATTTTTAAAATAACTCTTAGGCTTATACACCGATTCACTTAAAAAATCTAATCAACTTTTGTCTTTATAAATAGCGTCAAATACCGTCAATTGGATCAAAATCGGTTTATCAAGATTTATTATAACGAAAGTTTTTGAAAACAAATTTTGATATTACTTCGACATATTTTAGCCTATAGACTATGTAGCTCAAAAACATTTAAGAGCTCAAAAATTTCGTTGAATGCCATTTGAAGTATGAAAATCGATCATCGTTTTAAAAATATACAGCTTTTTAAAAATGAAATTGCTGTCATTTATAACAAAAGTCAGAATTTTGAACCTTGAAAAAAAATGCTTATGTATGATTTTGTTCCATTGAGCCTAAAATACCTCAATTTAGCGGGAAGTTTCAAGGATAGCCTGCAGGGTTAACTGACGTACCTATTTTTTTACCTTTTCTTCGACATTTTTTAACCTACCAATTTTGGAGCTAATGAAACCATTTAAAGGTAAAAATTACGTTGAATGCAATTAAAAAGATCTAAATCATCATGTTTTAAAATATATGTACCTTCATCTATATCAAACTTTTGATTTTTAACTTCCCCCTAAGTATGGAACATTTTCTGACTATTTTCGTGATGACGTCAGTATGTCTGTATGTATATGTGTGTGCGTGTGTGTGTGTGAGAGAGAGAGAGCGTGTGGTTGTATGTATGTGTGTATGTAAACATTTCATAACTTTTGAACAGCTTGACCGATCGAAACGCGGTTAATGGCATTCAATTAGATTCTAATCAACTAAAAATTCCCAACAATTTATATACTACTAAGACTAGAATATTTTGAGAAATTTTGAAAAAATCGAAAAAAAAATTGACGAAACCTATTTTTTTAATATAACTTCAAGATTAATGTATCGATTGACTATAAAATTTTATCAGCTCTTTTTTTTAAAAACTGCGTCTAATTCATAAATTGTATCATGATCGGTTAATCCGTTCGGAAGTAATCGTTGACGAAAAAATTTGGAAAAGTGTTTTTTCGACATAAATTCGAAATTTTTTCAAATACAGTTTCAAAAATCAAAATTAAATTAAGTTTTCAAAAGTTACGGCTTTTCAAATATTAATATTTTTTTGTTTACAGCAAACTTAGCATTTTTATAATGACTTTCAGACTAATATACCGATTGACTTAAAAGTCTAATCAGCTTTTCTTTCTATAAATTGTGTCAAATAAGCAAATTGCATCAAAATTGGTCGATTTATCTGGGATTTAGTAATATCGAAAATTAAAAAAAAATTTTTTTTTGATATTGCTTCGACATTTCTGAGTCTGTAGATTATGTAGCTATAAAAACATTTTAGAGGTCAAAAATTGCGTTGAATGCCATTCGAAAGACCAAAATCAATCATCGTTTATAAAATATAGAGCATTTCAAAAATTTTGAAATTACTGTCATTTACGACTTCTATGTACTAACGAATATTTGTAACAAATTTAAGATTTTTGAACTCTGAAAAAATCTGTGATATGCTACGATATAGATAAAGATCTAGCGGGAAGTTACAGGGATGACCTGCTGGGTCAACTGTTTTACGGATTTTTTTCGAAAGTATAGTATAGCCTATGTTACTCGGGAATGATTTTAATATCTTTCTAATGGTAAAAGATTTTTTTAAATCGGTTTAGTAGTTTTTGAGTTTAGATGATACAATATATAAAAATATAGAATACAAATCTTTCCTCTTTATAACATTAGCGTAGATTTTGAGCAAAATAGTGCAAAAAAGATACTTTTTTCTAGTGCCGAATGTTCGGCATTTAAACCGAATTTCGGCCGAATGTCGAAGTTCGGTTCAAGCTGCCGAAATTCGGTTAAACCGAATGTAAAACGAATTTCGGCCCATCCCTAATATAAATACAATGGAAGTGCCTGTCTGTGATTTCAAAATAACTCGGTTTTTTCAAGTACAGTGTGTTATTTTTTCGATACTAATACCTAAACGTAAACAACCATTTTTAAAACTTCTGCTTGTGTGTTGTCATTCTGTTCGTACAGGGTAATCTCTGAAACGGTTGGAACGTCCTGAAAGATAAGGAGTTAATAGGGCAGGATATAGACTACTATTTACCCGAGTGACCAAAAGGAAGTTAATGATTTAGTGTCATGCGAACGGAGTCGCGAGTAATAAATAGTCTCCAATAAGAATAATAAAAATATGATTTGTTTATGATTTCAATGTGATATTTGAGGCAGGTATTTTTTTAATTTGGCATTTCAGACACCTTGCACAGGCATTCGTTCAGTGTAAAGCGGGGAATTTACGTGGCGAAAATGCCCGCAGGCAAGCCCACAGACATGCCCGTCGTACTTTGCTACTATAGGTCTGTGCAAATATCTGTCGAGTGTATTACCGACACGGGCCGTATGGCCTATAGTAGCCAGTTCAGCGGGCATATCTTCGAGCTAGCCCGCGGGCATGTCTGAAAGGTTTCCATAAATAAGACGACTAATCAAAAACCCGCTCTTTCAATTTGATATTAGGTATTATAATTCAATTTATATAATAGTCTATCAAATATTTCTTCTTGGAAACAGCAATGAATATGAAAACGACTAAACATAAGTAGGTATTAACGAACCAATTACTTATTTATCAATTGAATATTGCTTTCTTGTTACTACCCACTTTTTTACTAATTTATTCCTTTGATAAAACGTGCTGTCTTCCGGCAATTGTGAATAAATTTAATAATGAAACTAGCTGGCCCGGCAAACTTGTTTTGCTATACAAATTACTTGTATTGAATATTTTGGTTGGCAAATTGGGGGGGGGGGGGGGGGGGGGGGAATTGAGATTAAAAACTACCCTATCTTTAATGTAAGACCAAACAGTAGATATCTACATAATTTCATTGAAATCATTGGTCAGAAGTTTGGACATCGGAAAAACAATGTGATACGTAATTATGTAATTCACCCTTATACATATCGAATAAACGTATTCAAAAAAGTGTTAAATAACCATGAAAACAGTAATTGAAATGTTGTCAAAAGTCTCGTAACTCATGGTTACCCTAGTCATCATAGTAGTTACGCTTAGTCTTTACGATTCACGAATCATAAAAATATCAGTGGTAGGCAGATAATGATCTACCGCGTCGTTTTAAACTAGTATGAATTGTTATTAATTTTCCCTTCATAAAGTATGATAAAGTATGCTGCTTTATTTAGGAAGGATAGACAAAAATACCTAGGCACTAAAAATAATAAATGTTTTAAGCATGTTATAATTTGAAAAATAAACTAGGCACAAATAAAAGCGACAGCTAAAAGACAAGTAAAAGACACAGATGATATTTACCTTAGTATTTTTGGCGTAAATCGAATCATCCTCTTCACAATGATCGAACTAGACTCAATTGTAAGGTAGCCGGTAAACTTATGCATGTGGTTTTAGACCTCGCCACAAGATAGCGTCGCACCATTAACACCTTTGGTGTCTATAGGCGATGGTTGACTCTTTCCATCAAGAGAGTAGAGACCCATCTGCTTGTTTACTATCTTATAATATTTAAAAAAAAATGTAGGCATACTATTTTTTGCAGCTAAAGTTTGTTGTCAAACAAGATTTTATTGTTTAGTTAATGGTTGAATTTCGACCACAGGATGATCGCTAGACTAACTAGCTAGATTTAATTAAATATTTATAACACAGCGTATTAAACTAATTTAATTTTTTTTCATTTGTGGCGAAAGTTTTCGGTAGCAATTTTAGTTATAAACGATTGCTAATTGCTATTTTAAGTTAGTAGGTACCGATAAAGTAACCCATAAAAAATTAATCCTTTAAAAAAAATTAAAAAAATTATAACTAATTTACATACGAACTATAAAATTATTAAGACTTTTTTTGTTAGTTAACAAAGTCTCATGATAGTTTTAATAATTTTATTGTACTTTACATATCTACCGTTGCGTTGTAGCGTTGAAGGCGTACATTATGCGCCATTTATCGCAAACCGTTTTCAGTAGCAATTTTAATTATAAACGATTGCTAATTGCTATTTTAAGTTAATAGGTCCTAAATTAGATTGATCTTGCATTATTTTTTAATGTTTTTAATTTTTTTAAATTCTTTAAAAACAACAAAGAAAATATCGACACGCAGGGATTGAACCTGCAACCATCTCTCTAAATTAAAAAAAAAATAAAATCTTTTTTATCCTGGGTTCCTTTATCGATACTAAACCTACTCCTAAGCTATAGCACGCAATGTCTTTAGCACCCAGTAGAATATCGAATCGCCACCTCATAAGTTTTACTTCAAAAAGTAAACAAAATAAACATTAGAAACAAAATACAAGTAGCAAATAAATGACATCAGTTTTAAAACGATTTTGAATTTACCCGCATCCCGCTATTGGTGTCAAATGGATAAGTCAATCATTATTGCTATTTAATGTGGCGTTACATAAAGTGTTATTGCGCTCAAACGTTTTGTTGACATCTAAATTTAAGACATTGAGATGTGAACTAAAATATTTAGCACAGAGCAGCCTATTTATCTGAGTAATCTAGTTTTATTTTAAGGAATTGTATCTGGGGACAAATTCTTGTATGAAAATAGAAATTGGAATGCTATATTCAATTCTGCATTCTAATGGTTACGTCCACGGTTTAAACTGGATACGCATTTCAAGGCAATTTCTTAGGTTGTCAGTGTCAAAAGTTATACCTACTTACCATAATTGATGAAATAAAATCCCTCCAGAGGTATTTCCTTAAGCCTTAGCTTTTTATTCGATTCGAGAAAATAGCACAAAATGTAGTATATTTCTATTTTTTGCGATATATCTAAAAGCGTTTGACATTTACATATATTTGCTCATATGAGCGGCTATGCATTTTGCGCCCAACACTCACAGTCTTGGGCGCAAAATGCGTAGCCGCTTAATTATTTTATTAGTCTTTGTGGTCTATGGTTACAACCGTTTAATGGTTTATGGTAATAACAAACAACGGATAATCCGCAGACATATTAAAAGTCATCCTTTTTTTAGGGTTCTGTACTCAAAGAATACAAACAGAACTCTATTACTAAGGCTCCGCTTTCCGTCCATTTGTCTTTCTCTCTGCCACACCAGGCTGTATCTCATGAACCGCGATACCTAGTCTTGAAATTTTAAAAACGATGTATTTCTGTCGCCCCTATAACAACAATGACTGAAAACCATTCTGAAAACTGAACATAATAAATATTTAAGGGGGACTCCCATACAACAAACGTGATTTTTTGCCATTTTTTATAGATAATGGTACGAAACGCGATAAAGTGAGCGCTAGTCTACACGCATGCTTAAACAGATTAAAAATTATCATTCAATGTTTAATATTAAACCACTTGTACTGTTTCACAATAAATTATTACATATATTAACCAACCGGTTTCGCTTCTAAATAAGCATCATCAGGGCAATTACAACATAAAACTATTGCTTTCAAATTGTAAAATGTTAAATCGTGACTTCTAGATATTGTTTTGTTTTTAGGTTTATGTTGTAATTTCCCTGATGATGCTTATTTAGAAGCGAAACCGGTTGGTTGATATATGTAATAATTTATTGTGAAACAGTACAAGTGTTTTAGTATTAAACATTGAATGAAAATGGAGTTTCACCAAGTGCCGACGACAAAGAGTGTAGAATATATTAAAAATGATTTTAGTGCAAGTGTTTTCCGTTAATCACATCTGACTCTTACTTTCATAGAACGAATTACCTCATTTCACTTAATAATGAAAGTGTAACGTCGCCGGCGGGAGAAGTATTTGGTTGGGGCTTGGTGAGTTTACTCAGCGAAATTAAATTGAACACTGTCCCAAATGCTTACGAAAATGCGGTATCAACCAGTAATAATACATATAGATTTTATATTTTATTTACTCCGTATAATAAGGGCGCCATAACTTTTTTACAATCTATATGTATAAAAATCAATTGCTGTTCGTTAGTCTCGCTAAAACTCGAGAACGGCTGAACCGATTTGGCTAATTTTGGTTTTGAATTATTTGTTGAAGTCCAGGGAAGGTTTAAAAGGTGAGAAAATATAGAAAAAAATAAGAGTGGTTATAAAGGCAGAACAACGTTTGCCGGGTCAGCTAGTATAAAATTAAATAACGTCTGAGGCTTCGTTGGCGTAAAGTTGAAAGCCTTACAATATTCTTTTGCTTTCTTTCACTTTTGCTTGTTATATTCTGCGATATAAGTAAAGTTTTTTTCTGATAAAGCTGTTGCAGAACTTTATCATCCGGTAACATTGTTTAACGAAGTCACATTAAATACTGTTTCAAATCCTTATGAAAACGAAGTAGGTATAAATCAGTGATGCTACTTAGAAAGGACTATACCTATGTGTAACTCAAAAGGGCGAGTTTGCTTTTTTTTATATCATAAGATAGCAAACAAGCAGATGGGTCTCCTGATGGAAAGAGTCAACCATCGCCTAAAGACACCAAAGATGGTGCGTTGCTATCTTGTGGCGAGGTCTAATGCCACAAGCGTAAGTTTACCAGCTACCTTATCCTCCAAACCGGAACACGACAGCGACAAGCACTGACGCTATTGCGGCAGGAATAGATAAGGCGGTGGTACCAGACCCGGGCGAGACAATGCAGAACTCTACCACCTAGTACTCTAGTAGCCACAATGGTAGTGGCTCGATAGCCAATCGGTCGTCTTTTACGACCTGCCTGGCAGAACGGCAGTTAGCCTATTCTACAAAGGAAGCCGTGACCAACACGGCGAAAATTTCAATTCCTTTTCACAAAGTCGCTTTAGTTTAGTTATTTTGCCGTCGTTTTACTGGTCAATAATATTTATGTTAATACATAAATATTATTGACCGCTAAATTGACAAATGGGTGAAGATAATAACTAGTATTAATAAACCTGTTCATACCTGCCAACCCGGCAGTTATGCCAAGAAAAAATTGATAACGTTATGTTTGCATATTATATGTTATGCCTAGACATCTTTGGTGTCTATAGGCGATGGTTGATTTTTTACATCAGGAGACCCATCTGCATGTTTGCTATCTTGTGATATAAAAAAAACAAGTTCCTATAGGTTCAGTCTTTTAGTTAGTATTAAATTTATTCGTAACTTATTAGTGTATTGTTTAATAAATAGTGGATTTTACATTATTATTATTAATAATATTAATAATAATTAGTAAAATAATAATTAATTAAAATAAAATAAAAAATTTAAAAAACTGCCAGTTTTTTTTGCCAACCCACTCCCGATGTATTTCATGGACAAGCTCAGTTTTAGATAAAATGCTTTTAATCCATTAGACAGATGGGTGAAGGTTAAGTCTAGTTCAGATCGTCTTCTAATATGACCCTCAATCAACGGTTTAGTGCTCGGAGCAGTTCAATCTCTTTCTGTTGTAGTGACAACGCGTAATGACGATCGATAAGAGATTCTTTGTTGAGAAACATTCACACCCAGAACATTATAATTCTGAATCTGAATGTTTATTAAATTCATTTTAAATGTTGTTATGTATTGTTATCCTTAGCTAGCTGATGTAAGTTTATTACTGTTAGTATCAATAGTCTTCGCAACCAGTGTGTTTGTAGGAAGAGAGTCGTGAATGTGGAGAAAGCAAATCTGTAAGGATCGTAACATATTGCACTAGGTCTTCTCTGCCTACGATGTAGAAGATCTGGCGTGCAGATAAGTATGTATGTAGTATCTAGTTTATAGTCTTAACTATTACTAAGCGAATGTAGCTGAGAGTAGGTCAAGATCAAGTACTGGCAAATTAACAAAACAGCTGGACGCGTGATAAATGAGAGATTTCTTAATATAACGTGATCTATAAATAGTTCCTTGTTTCATAGCTAATGTGGTCGTTTATTAAGGTCATTACTGCGATTATGTGCGCTTTAGATGCTATAGATAATTATTATAGTCGCTCTATGTTATAATCTAATACAGTGTTTCCCAAACATTATTCTGCCATGGCCCGGTAATTTTCACACTACCCTTTCGTGACCTACTTAATACTTACTTTTCAACCGAAGATGGTACCATTAGGTAAAATAATACAAAATTATTAATAGTAAAAAGGTTTTATTAGTATCTACCTACTACACACTTTGATATCACCTATTTAGGCACTAAATGCTAGTGCGAAGTATAAAGTTTCTGCTTATTTATTACTAAAAAATCCAAGTTTGCGGAAAATTTACGAAAGTTTTATTCTAAGGCTTGGTTCCACTTCAAATCGGTTTCTTTATTTATGTTTAAGGTAAATTGGTGTTAAAATCCCAGGTTCACATTTGTAAGTTGTGAAAAAAGCCATTAAAAAGTTATTACGTGATAAGCTGCAAAGATCGTGATGTATAGGCATAGCACTCGGTTTTTTCTGCCTACGCCATAAGGAATTTGGCGTGAAAATATGTATGTACCTATAGGTATAAGTATACATAGCTTGATGAGCTAATTTTGTATATTCTTGACGACAAGATAACCAAAAATCTTTCAATCGTCGATCGATTGTAGGTAATATTTTAAAATAATGCGGGAATAACCGGGTCACCAAAATAAAATACCGGGTACCAAACCCGGTATTTTATTTTGGTGACCCGGTACCGGGTCGCGACCCGGCAAATGGGAAACGCTGATCTAATACATCATATTTACGAATATAGTACGCGAGACATAACACTAATTTTTTAATGTTGAATTCATATTTGAAACTTCGTGAACGTTTTCCTTTTGGCAAGTTTTATAACGTATACAATATTTTTATTTAACTATAGACCCATAGTGAAATAAAAGTACAAGTGTGTTATAAACTAGTTTCCACTTATAATAATGGAATATCATTAAGTGCCGACGATTGAAAGTGTAAAATCAAAACAACATAATCTCTTTCAAGTTTTACAACAGACATTAACCATAAACGAAATACATAGTATAACTATAATTGTGTATATTGTTATATATGTCAATTAAACCATTCATTTATATTAATTTAATGTACTTCTAATGTCAAAGTCAAAGTCAAAACATTTTTATTCAAATTATCCTTTACAGGCACTTGACGAGTCAACATTTTTTGAGATACTACCGATCGGAAACGCGGAAATGCTTATTAATGATAAGTTATTATACAAAAAGATTCGCTTTCTGCATGTAAACTCTAAATGTTCCAAAATTCATATTCCTCTCCTTTGGAGTAATTATTGTAAAAAGGGGTACAAAGTTTTTGCTTCAAATATTATTGTATTAAGAAGATGGTGGAACGAACAAAAAGGAAAAAAAGTACGTTAAAATCTATCCCGCGTGACAAACCGCGTTGAACAAACATTTGCCTGCCTATCGTTTGTTTTGGCCGCACACACATCGGGCTTGCTGCTATTTTTATAGTCAACACTTCACCTTGAGTAAGGCACAACACTACAGTCTGCATACATTGTTTTGACTGATTCGACGTTACGTAAACTTAGCTTACATAATATGTTACGTTGTAGGGAAAAATAGGGATTTAAATACGTACAAATATGTCCTGGCGGCCTCGTCAGTCTAAATTCAAATCTTTTTCGATTAAATATCATCAAGTCGGGCAAAGTTAGTCATCATCGAATGCCGTTGTGGTTTTGGCAGGATCAACAAAACGTCAATATCAGTTTTCGTTCACCACGATTCACCGGTTTGTCGGTTGGTAATCCCCATCGACCATTACAGTATGCTAATTCGACATTACGTAAATTTACCTTATTATACCCATAAGGAAACAAAGTTTTGTTAAAATATGATTTCAAATCCTTACATATATGTCCTGACTACCTCGTCAGTCTAGTTCTTGCGGTTAAATATTATGAGGTCGGGTAAAATTAGGCATCATCGGATTTCATTGTGGTGTTAGCAGAATTAACAAAAAACGTCAATAGATGTACTGGATGACTACGATTCACCAGTTTGTCGGTTGGTAATTCCCATAGCCATATTTTATAAACCTGATAACAATTATCATTTTTTTCTTACGATAACCAGAATCTGTATATAAAAAATAATCCTAAAAATAGTTCAAAAGGTTGGTAGGACTAAAAATTAAAATACCAAAGTTGTAAAGAATATAATTTGCAACAAAAAAATTTTTCGCATACTTTCTGTTTCACGAACCGTTTATCCAATAAAGTGTAAAGACCTTTTTAAAAGATGGTGGCCCCAGGACAAGGATTACGACCCTACAACATCAATTTAACTCGATACTAACCATTTCTTGAAATCCAAAAAATAAAATTGCGTGACTTAACGTTTGCAACCCCAACTGTAACATTTTAATACAATATTTTTTTATATTTTCCTAAAAAAACCTTTGTTATTTTTAGTTCTATGTCTAAAAATTACAGGACCAAAACTGTAGACAATTTAATTTGCAACATAATACGTTCTTACAAAGTTTCTGCGCGACAAATAGTATGCCTGAGTGATATAGCATAAAAACATTTTTAGAAGATGGCGGCCGTGGGACTAGGGTTGCGACATATGCGATCTCACAAACATGAATTTAACTTCACTAAGTGCTATTAAGTTAAATTCATCTTAGTGATATCCAAAAAACAAAATTGCGTGCTCTGACTTTTGCAACCCCGAATGAAACTTTTCAATGGAGTACAACTCACTTAATTGCTAGATAAAGCTGCACACTAAACGAACTGATAGTCATTAAATGCACACGTGATGCCGTACTTATGCGTTATCGTCGGAGGTGGCGACGATTAATCTTTAATGATGAACGTGTTTATAGGCGGCGATAAAATTTACAGTCTTACCGACAAGCGGCTCGTCAGCTTACACTTTTATTACTGTAGTATTACGTTGAGATTGGGAAAAAGATTTTTTTCCAAAAGCTTATATTAAGGTTGGTATTTGCAGTTAATGTATACTTCTATACTATACGGGGTGTTGTTAGGGTTGGTCGCTCGTAAATCAAAACCATAGCTTTGGACCGTGATTCTGAGATGAAAACCGTAGGGTGTGGTATATTTTTATGACGATTTTTGTACCTTAATTTTGTATAATTTGATTTATTGTAATATTCTACAGTGCTTTTTGTAAAAAAAAATAATATAATACAAATAAATAAGCAATGTATTACGCGCCACATGCTGTGATGCATGGAAGCGGACGGGAAGAGAGTTCCGTGGTTGCGCCAATGTAAGCCTTGTCCAGACTTTACATTACGCAACGCAAATTTTGAATTTCCCACAAAAAAGGAATCGCATTCATGAATAAAAGGAAGAAATTGCATGTTTTCTTATTTTTTAAAGGATACCGCGTCCCTTACACGCTGTTTATAATACTTTTTTAATAGATTCAGGCGTTACTTTGCAGAAATCCATAATGTAAAGAACAAATTGTGGTATTTAATTTGCAAAATTTCCGCGAAACCTTATATGGAACTGTTGGATGCAACTGAAAGGAAAAGTAGTGCAAGGAATGGGGCAAACTTATCCAAGGCCTGAAAATTAGAAGAGATCATAGCGGCAAATTTTGTACAATGATTACCACAATTTCTTCTTTTTATGTTTGTAACGTATGTATTCGTTATACATACAGGCCTATTGGCCTACGGTAGGACTAGCTAACACAGTCGTCTAGTTAGAAGAAGACTAGATTTATAGAATATTAATAGAAGTTAGTAGTGATGATTTGCCTATTTTAGCCTTTACGTTATGCCTAACAATTAGTTGATCTATTCTTGGAAATCGGCCCAGGTCAACTGTATCCTGAAACCGCATTTTTTATAAGAAAATTTAGCTTATAAAATAATTATTATCGTTTCAACCTTGAATAACCGTCTGCCTTTTTATTTGGCATTCTGTATGTAGATATTATTTTAATGGCGGCCTTGGACTTGACCGTAGAATATGATGAAATAAAAATAGACATTGAAACGTGTAAACGATTCAATACAAAAGCATCTTGAAACTGTGTGTTTTATTAATCTTATTATTTCTTATATTATAATGTAACAAACAAGCAGATGACTTTCCTGATGGAATGACAACCATCGTCTAAAGACGCCAAATATGTCAATGGTTCGTTGCTATCTGTATGGCAGGATGGTAATGCCACGAGCATAAGTTTACCGGCTGCCTTACCCTCCAAACCGAAACACGACAGCGACAATTGAAAATCAGTGACGATATTGCGACAGAAAATTGGTAAAGCGATGGTACTAAAACCCATGTGAGACGTTACGGAAATCCACCACCTGGTAGTCACGATGGTAGTGACACATATAGCCAATCGTTCGCCTTTTACGAACTGCGTGGCAGATGGCAGATGGTCTGTTCTTCAAAAGGGGTCCGGACCAGCACGGGGAAAATTATTAATATTGTCATACAAAAGATAAAAAATAAATATATTCACACCAGTTTCTTCGTGAAATGGTGAGTATAAACCACATTATTATATCGGTAGATACGGCTTATCACGATTGGCATGTTTGCCATTTGGACTGTGTTAAAATCGCATCGTGTACTACTTTTTTGTATTATAGGGTAGTAAACAAGCAGATAATTCTCTCGATAAGAAATAATCATCACCTTTAGGCACCAAAGATATGAATGATACCTTGCTTTCCACGTAAGTGATGTAATGCTACGTGACCATGCATCCCGTTTTGAACGAATCTGTCCCGATATCAACTACTCTGTCCCGGTTTTTCCAAGAACGTGAATATGTCCCGTTTTCTAAATAATATACTCAGTTTTAGTTGTAACGAGGACGAGTAAAATTTGGGTTTTGCATCACCTATTAGTTTTACATATTATGAGGTCTTGAGTTTGAGGCCCAGATTTGTCAGAAAATATATTTCCAAACATGTTACTGTTATGACTACTTTCGCAGCTTTGGTTCGCAGTTTCGCAATGTCTCGCCCGGGTTCGGTACCACCGCGTAATAATGTAATTATTCGCCACGCTGATAGCTACGTGTCATTAACAACTTTTTGGTGTATAAACGATGGTTATATTTCCATCAGGAGACCGATTTGCTTATTTGCGATCCTATTATATAGATTAAGTTTAAAAAATAAAAATATCATAATTACGTCATCTCTCTTTTCTTTCCCGTTTCAGAAAAAAATCTTTGATGTTTCGTAAGAGGGAACACATAGATAATAGTGACCAAATAAAATTCCAAGATGCACGTGACTGTACATTAGGATCAGGTTGATTTGAATAAGCCCATAGAAACAGGAATGCGGGTAATGCGACCACCGAGGGAGAGGTCACGTACTGTCTAGGACCGCCGTTTAAAGGACTGTACTCAATTAAGCGATGCGGCTCGCAATGTACAAATTTGTATGTATCGCCTCTGTGGTCTAGTGGTCAGGCGTTGGCGTTGACCAAATGAGGTCCCGGGTTCAATTCCCGGGTCGGGCAATTTAAAAAAGTTTTTTTAGTTTTCTGATAAGTACAATGTTGCTCGGGATTAGAAAGTGTCCGGTTGGCGATAGGCTTGCCATCTATCACATTTGTGGGATCCAGTATCTTCCGTTGATCGTGGGTGCACTTGTACCTCTGCCTACCTCTTCGGGGACACGGGCGTGAAGATACTTTTTTTGTACTATGCAAAAAATGTATTCGGTCACAAAATATTTCACATACGTAAGTTGTCCTGGCAATGACGTGTTTCACCTTTTTATTGACTTGTACCGACGAACGTAATAAATGATTGTTCCAAATAAGTGACATACAATAATATTCATACAATTAATTAATTTGTTACTATAGCGACATTCCTCTTTTAAGTAAGGACGTGACGCGAAAGTGTATAATCAACAAATTTTCCATTGAAAGTAATAGTTTTCCAGTCTATTTATTATACATTCTACGATAGGATAGGATAGGCTTTCGCGCATCATTTGCGCAGAGGCAATTTTTAAATTATGTTTAACCCTGAAGCTATTAATTTCATGTATCTATATACATATAATAAAATCGTAGGAAAGTCAAAACTGTACATTGAATATTTTTTAAAAGAATACTTGGGGCGTGATCTACAATCGATATAGAAGCCAAAAATATAGTTTTTAGAATTTTTGTCTGTTTGTCTCTATATATGTCCGGGGTAATCTCATATAGGCTACATATTATCACGCTATCACCTAAGGGGGAGGTGATGTGCGAGTAAACGAAGTCCGCGGGAACGAAGTCTTGGGCAACAGCTAGTATTTAATACATAGTTGTATTAAATACTAGCTGCGCCCGCGACTACGTCCGCGTAGAAAAATTTCGAAAATCTACAATCTACAATCGATATCGAAGCCAAAAATACAGTTTTTAGAATTTTTGTCTGTTTGTCTGTATGTATGTCCGGGGTAAACTCAAAAAGTACTGCATGGATTTACTTCAAATTTTGCATGATTATTACTAATAGGTCGGGTCAACATATAGGCTACATATGTGTATAATATATGTCTTATGTTTAAACGACAAATTTCTTACGAAATATAGGAATGATCTGAGTATTATCATTTATCACGGTACAGGTGGACTAATCTTGTTACATCCACCATAAATTACTCTTTTCATACAAACTCTTTAAATACGCGAATTTAAATATTTCTAATTTTTAGGGTTTCGAAATAAACTAGGATCCCTTATAGTTTCGTTATGTCCATCCGTCCGTCCGTCCGTCCGCACGATAGCTCAGAGATGCTTGTTATTAGAAAGCTGTAAGTTGGCACGAATATACATATTAGTCACATGAACAAAGTGGTAACATAAAATCTTGAAAAATATTTTTTTTTCAAGATTATATTATAGGGAAGCCCTATTTTTAAAGCGGGGATGTTAATTTTTCAAGTACCCCATGGTGTGGGATATCGGTAGGTAGGTTTTTAAAAAATATTGTAGGTTTGTGAAAACAAGTTTTCGAATTAATTCGATTAAGGGACTCGTTTGTAAAATATTAAGCTTTTAAGTACTAATTTTTGTTCAAGTGTTCTGCAAGCTAAACGGTTGGTTTTGGCGGTGGTAAAAAAATCATGGTAGTAGTAAATATAATGAATTTAAAAGGAAAAATATTACGGCTTAGAAGGCTTTACAAGTTTTTGAGTAATAGTCGACCAACTTATAAAATGTATTTAGACAAGTTTTTATGGGCGGTGATCCTGTGGTGCGTGTATATATTTGTCATTGACGTTGAATAGCTTTAATGTTCATGGTATGTAACTATAAAAGCCCTTCTTAGTCCGAATTATTGTGATAAGCAATTTCGGAACCCTACATTGCGCGTGGCCCGCTCTTTACCAATTTTTATTCCATAGGATCGCAAATAAGCAAATGGCTCGCCTGACGGAAAGAGTTTTGTGAAAGTGAAAACGTTATTGGTGCCTTGTCAGCGTCTTGGGGGGGTAGAATGCCACATATCTCCCGGCTGGCTGCCTTAATCTCTAAAACGGAACGATAATCATTGACGGTATTGTAGCAGCAATAGATTAGGCTTTGGTACCAAATTTGGGTTAGACGTTGCGGACCGCTACTACTTATTTTACGAAATGCTTAGCAAACAAGCTCATAGTCTATTCTTTAGAGATTGTCCAGATCAACATTTGCTGTATTTTCGTTTCGTTAACACGATTCACGCTACGCCGCGGCCGCATCGCATGGTTGTGTACAGGTTTTAAAATATTTTCTCTGTGCGACATCACACCTCTTTGCGTCCCCTACAGGTAGATAAATGTAATACAATATACGGATATCTAAATTCCGATTGTCCGATTAATGCCATCAATTTATTATAATTTCTAAATATATCCGTTCAAACTATTAATAATACTTATGGGGGACATATTACGCCAGTATCGAGTAAATTATAGTTATATTTCCTTGAGCAGAGAGTGAGGATACTCGTATATTGTATCAAACCATATAAACCTTACAAGACGATTTGTGACGCTTTACGGCACAAAAATATAAAAGTATGCAGTAGAGTATTTATATATTCAAATCAGTCATGTTATTATTACACGGTTTCTTTTATAATCCATGCTAATATCCATATTTTCCCCGTGTTGGTCTCGGTCTCCTTTGAAGAATAAGCGAACTGCTGTTCTGCCAGGCAGGTCTTAAAAGACGACCGATTGGTTTTAGGTACGAGTCACTACTATCGTGACTACTAGGTGGTAGATTTCTGCATTGTTTCGCGCGGATCGGGTACCATCACCTTACTTGTTCCTGCCGCAATAGCGTCAGTGCTTGTCTCTGTCGTGTAACTTGTCACAGTTTGGAGGGTGAGGTAGCCGATAAACTTATGCATGTGGCTTTAGGCCTCGCCACCAGAGAGCAACTGGTGTCACCAGGTACCACCAATAACACCTTTGGTGTCTATAGGCGATGGTTGACTCTTTCCATCAGGAGATCTATCTGCTTGTTTGCTATCTTATAAAAAAAACTAATCTATATTAATATTATAAATGCGAAAGTTTGGATGTATGGATGGATGTTTGTTACTCAATCACGCAAAAACGGCTAAACGGATTTGGATGAAATTTGGTACACACGTAAGAGATGACCTAGACTAGCACACAGGTTACTTTTTATCCCGGAATAATTAGGTATTCCTGCGAGATTTACCAGAAACTTTTATAATACAGCGAGCTGCACGGTGCAGCTAGTATTATAAATGCGACAGTTTGGATATTTGGATGGGTAGACGGATGTTTGTTACTCCTTCACGCAAAAACGACTAAACAGATTTGGATAACATTTGACACACATATAGACGATAAACACGAATAGCATATAGGCTACTTTTTAACCCGGAAAAATGAGTTGTTTCCGCGGGATTCACCAAACATTTATAATGCAGCGGGTTGTACGAAGCAGCTAATATTATACATACGAAAGTCTTTTTAGGATTCCGTACCTAAAAGGTGAAACAGAACCCTATACAATAAACGTGTTATTTCGTTTTTTTTGCTATGATGGTACGGAATCCCTTGTGTACGAGTCCGACTCGTGCTAAATCGCTGAATTGATTTTGTTGTTATTTAGCAAGGAAATAGTTGAAGACCCGAGGTCAAACAGAGGCATTTTTTTACAAAAGTCAATCCCTAAATGGCCGAAATTGGGGATGAAAATTTGTAAGGTAATATATTGTTAACATGTTATTACAATCGCGGACAATGCTGTCAGCTTGTTTGTCATAATCTGTAGAGGCTCCCCATGGAATCATCTACTACTTCATCCGAGAGGTTCCCCGTGTTTCTCCTGTACAACTGTATCGAATGTTTCCCAAAATCTCCATTTATCCGCATAAAATCTTCTGATCCAAAACTACATGTTTCAGTGTGAAAAACTCGGTCCATACTTCCTCTTTGAAATCTGAAACCTCCTTTCCTTTCCCATAATATTCCATCGAATTGGTTTTGCATTCTTCTTTAATAGTTTTCGCCCTACATCTTCGATAATAAGCTTATGATTATGAACCCTTACTTTTGTGCCAGGATAAAATGATTGCATGTAATCAAATAAGTATTTAAGGAAGACACAAAAAAGCCACATAGCAGATACCGTATCCATCTTCATGTTTCATAATTATCATCAATACTATTCCGATAAATATGAAAAATGGAAAGTTAATGTCTTCACGAGACCACCGTTGTCACGTGCGTCGTGGAGCCGTCTACCGACTCCGATACCAATGCGGCATTATTCATTTTATAATGGCGAGGTTATTGTATGGCTTAGATTTTCTTTAAATGTTATCCTTAAATCGACATACATTACCTTAATAATGTATGCTAATAAGAATTTGAATTTTAAATGAAACATGTAAATTATTCCGGTAACCGTTCACGTAAGGGTTGCCTGCTTGACTTATGATATTTAATTAGTAAGTTGAAGTATCCACTTATAAACTTCGCGAACCGAACTCGGCGAACTTAAAATATATGGAATTGAAATACAATTTTATTTTTCACTAGCTGTTTCCCGCTACCTCGTCCGCGCGGACTTCGTTTACTCCGCACAGCTCCTCCCCCGTATGTGATAGCGTAATAATATGTAACCTATATGTTAACCCGACCTTTTAGTAATATTCATGCAAAGTTTGAAGTAAATCTATGCAGTACTTTTTGAGTTTACCTCGGACATACATATACAGACAAAAATTCTAAAAACTATATTTTTGGCTTTGACATCGATTATAGATCACAACCCAAGTATTCTTTTAAAAAAATATTCAATGTATAGTTTTGACTTTCCTACGATTTTATTATATGTATAGATATTAGGGACGGGCCGAAATTCGTTTTATATTCGGTTTAACCGAATTTCGGCAGCTTGAACCGAACTTCGACATTCGGCCGAAATTCGGTTTAAATGCCGAACATTCGGCACTAGAAAAAAGTATCTTTTTTGCACTATTTTGCTTAAAATCTACGCTTATGTTATAAAGAGGAAGGATTTGTATTCTATATTTTTATATATTGTATCATCTAAACTCAGAAACTACTAAACCGATTTAAAAAAATCTTTCACCATTAGAAAGATATTAAAATCATTCCCGAGTAACATAGGCTATACTATACTTTCGAAAAAAATCCGTAAAACAGTTGACCCAGCAGGTCATCCCTGAAACTTCCCACTAGATCTTTATCTATATCGTAGCATATCACAGATTTTTTCAGAGTTCGAAAATCTTAAATTTATTACAAATATTCGTTAGTACATAGAAGTCGTACATGACAGTAATTTCAAAATTTTTGGAATGCTCTATATTTTATAAACGATGATTAATTTTGGTCTTTCGAATGGCATTCAACGCAATTTTTGACCTCTAAAATGTTTTCATAGCTACGTAATCTACAGACTCAAAAATGTCGAAGCAATATCAAAAAAAATTTTTTTTTGAATTTTCGATATTACTAAATCCCAGATAAATCGACCAATTTTGATGCAATTTGCTTATTTGACACAATTTATAGAAAGAAAAGCTGATTAGACTTTTAAGTCAATCGGTATATTAGTCTGAAAGTCATTATAAAAATGCTAAGTTTGCTGTAAACAACAAAATATTAATATTTGAAAAGCCGTAACTTTTGAAAACTTGATTTAATTTTGATTTTTGAAACTGTATTTGAAAAACTTTCGAATTTATGTCGAAAAAACACTTTTCCAAATTTTTTCGTCAACGATTACTTCCGAACGGATTAACCGATCATGATACAATTTATGAATTAGACGCAGATTTTAAAAAAAAAGAGCTGATAAAATTTTATAGTCAATCGATGAAGTTATATTAAAAAAATAGGTTTCGTCAATTTTTTTTTCGATTTTTTCAAAATTTCTCAAAATATTCTAGTCCGAATTGGTTAAAATTGTTGGGAATTCTAAGTTTAGCAGAATCTAATTGAATGCCATTAACCGCGTTTCGATCGGTCAAGCTGTTCAAAAGTTATGAAATGTTTACATACACACATACATACAACCACACACTCTCTCTCTCACACACACACGCACACGCACATACATACAGACAAACTGACGTCATCACGAAAATAGTCAGAAAATGTTCCATACTTAGCGGGAAGTTAAAAATCAAAAGTTTGATATAGATGAAGATACATATATTTTAAAACATGATGATTTAGATCTTTTTAATTGCATTCAACGTAATTTTTACCTTTAAATGGTTTTATTAGCTCCAAAATCGGTTGGTTAAAAAATGTCGAAGAAAAGGTAAAACAATAGGTACGTCAGTTGACCCTGCAGGCTATCCTTGAAACTTCCCGCTAAATTGAGGTATTTTACGCTCAACGGAACAAAATCATACCTAAGCATTTTTTTTCAAGGTTCAAAATTCTGACTTTTGTTATAAATGACAGCAATTTCATTTTTAAAAAGCTGTATATTTTTAAAACGATGATCGATTTTCATCCTTCAAATGGCATTCAACGAAATTTTTGAGCTCTTAAATGTTTTTGAGCTACATAGTCTATAGGCTAAAATATGTCGAAGTAATATCAAAATTTGTTTTCAAAAACTTTCGTTATAATAAATCTTGATAAACCGATTTTGATCCAATTGACGGTATTTGACGCTATTTATAAAGAGAAAAGTTGATTCGATTTTTTAAGTGAATCGGTGTATAAGCCTAAGAGTTATTTTAAAAATATTAAGTCAGTTTTGTGTAAACAGCAAAATTTTATTATCCAAAAGTTATAATTTTTGAAAACTTGATTCGATTTTGATTCTTGAAACTACATTTGACGTAATTGTTTTAAGTACCACAATATTGTAGAAGGTTTGACCTTCAAACAAGTTTTAGTCAAAAAGTCTCTTATTTTATATAAATAAACCACTTTTTCCTAAATTTTCATCAACGATAACTCCCAAACGGATAAACCGGTCTTGATACAATTTACGATATTTGACGTTGGTCCCGGCCTCCTTTGTAGAATAGGCCAACTGCCGTTCTGCCAGGCAGGTCGTAAAAGGCGACCGAATGGCTATCGAGTCACTACCATCGTGGCTACTAGGTGGTAGAGTTCTGCATTGTCTCGCCCGGGTCAGGTACCACCGCCTTGCCTATTCCTGCCGCAATAGCGTCAGTGCTTGTCGCTGTCGTGTTCCGGTTTGGAGGGTAAGGTAGCCGGTAAACTTATGCATGTGGCATTAGACCTCGCCACAAGATAGCAACGCACCATTAACATCTTTGGTGTCTATAGGCGATGGTTGACTCTTTCCATCAGGAGACCCATCTGCTTGTTTGCTATCTTATGATATAAAAAAAAAAAAAATTAAGAAAGAAATGCTGGTTAGATTTTTAAATCAAGCAGTGTATTAGCCGAAAAGTTATTTTAAAAATATTAAGAAGTTTTCTGTAAACAACAAAATATTAATATTAAAAAAGTAAAAAACTTTTGAAAACTTGATTCCATTTCGTTTCTTGAAACTAAATTTGACGTAGTTTTTTAAGCACTTAACTATTGTGGAAGGTCAAAAAAAAATTAGTTAGAGAAATTACCAAGTTATATAAAAAAACACTTTTCTTAAGTTTTTCGACAACGATAGCTCTTGAGCGGAAAAACCGATTTTGATGCAATTAATGCATTGAACGCAGTTTTTGTAGGAATAGAGCTGATTAGATTCTGAGTGCTAAGTGTGAGTTTTTCTTTTCACATTCGATCGTGAGCGCGTTTCGAGTTTACTAGGAATTTCGCCATCTAATGGTAAACTGGTTTCTCACGTTTACCACTAGGTGCCGCTGTACAAATCACATACAAATTCCTAGTAAACTCCAAACGCGCTCACGATCGAATGCGAAAAGTAAAAATCACACTTAGCACTCTGTACCTAATCTATACATTTATGTACTTAGATTATACAAAGTTATTTATTTATGTATGTTATTTATGTACAAAGTTATGAGATGTTTACATATACACATACACATATATACAGGCATGCTGACCTCATTGTGAAAATAATCGGAAAAGATTTCTAGGACCTCAAAACGTGGAGATCTGGTGAAAACTCGATTTTCAAAAATCGGGGCAAAATCAATAACTTCCTTGTCTATATACCTACGTAGCAGAAATTTAAAAATAAAAATCCATTCCTAAATTGGAACAATGTAACTCAATGTATCAAAATTTTGCTGTTACGTCACTAATTCACGTGCGTTGCGAAACCCATTAACGATTTCCTATATATCCATACTAAAATTATAAATGGGAAAGTGTATCTGTTTGTTTGTCCGTCTTTCATGGCAAAACGGAGCGACGAATTGATATTAGTGACGAATTGATATATATGAGCGAGATAGTTGAAGGGATGGAGTGACATAGGTTACTTTTTCTCTTACTTTACGCGAGCGAAGCCTCGGACAATATAATAGATAGTAGTAAATAGTAAAATAGGTAAATAGCTAGTATAAAATAATTAAAATTTAAGCAAATTCGTAAAAAGGTCACGACGTGTCGCTTTTAAGAAAGCGCCCCAAAATTTAACCGAAGTTCGGCCGAAATTCGGCCGAATTTCTTATTTTCACCGAATGTTCGGCCGAAGTTCGAATTCGGTTCAAACCACATTCGGCCCATCACTATTAGATATAGATTGTGTGTTCTGTCTTCTGTATAATCCATACTAGTCCATATTAATGTGACAAATGTGAAAGTTTTGTCTTATGCTTTTACGGCTAAACCGCTGAACCGATTTTGATGAAATTTGGCATGGAGATAGTTGAATATCTGGAGCAAACATAGGCTATTAAAAAACACTAAGAGGCTGGAATAGGGTAAGAAAGTTTTTCGCAAAAACTATATCGACGACATGTAAATCTACTCGCGGGCGAAGTCAGCTAATATATATATATATATATAATTGCTGTTCGTTAGTCTCGCTAAAACTCAAGATCGGCTGAATCGATTTGGCTTATTTTGGTTTTGAATTAATTGTTGAAGTCCATGGAAGGTTTAAAAGGTGAGAAAATGTAGAAAAAAATAAGAGAAGGTAGTTAAAAAAGCAGAACAACGTTTGCCGGGTCAGCTAGTATACATATATATTTTTTAATTGTGATATCAAGAATGAGATCAAAGCGACACAATGTGTGGATTTCTATATCCATTAACTAAGTCTGGTAGGACTTTTACGATTAATCTTCGATCGCGTGACCAAAAAAAAACGTTATTTCCTTTTGTGCAGTCGAGTAAAAATGTTAAAGGTAGGCTATGCAACTCCTGGATAAAATAGCTTTCTAAATGTGAAAGAATTTTTAAAATCGGTCAAGTAATTTTTCAATAAAATCGTAACAACCAAACAAAACAAAAAATTAAAAATCTTTCCTTTTATAATATTAGTTTAGTTTGGACTTGCTTGCTCCGGGTTAGAAACGTATGCTGTACCTAAAGAAAATAACGACACAAAATTTTCTTTTTACAGTACGACCATTAAGTAAAAAAAAACAAATTTTTGTCAGTTGTAGTTGTGTCATATATTAAAGATCCCTCCCACTATTCTCTTATATTCACACATACACTTATATTACAAGATTTAAAAAAAAATAGATATTAAAAAAAGAAAAATATGATTTTAAACATGTTATTCTTTTACACAAACTTTCTCCTGGCGACAACGAACACGACAAAAAAAAAATTATCCAACTTGGTGTGTTTTTGAAAATTTATGCACGTCCAAACGTTTTAGGGATTCGATTTTATTTAAATACATAAGTAGACACAAAGTTATAGGTATAAATCAATTTCAAAAGTGTAACATAAAATAAATCCTACGCAAAAAACTAAAATAGACATCCTAAATTGTGAGACAATAAAGAGCTTACTGCACTAAAAATTGTAAATTATGTCTGACTTGGCGAGCTCAGTAAACTCCATCTTGTAAATACTCTGGAAAGCCGAACAGATTTCGGAAAACCCCGACTAAAGACTTTTGCTACTATGCTTCGAATGAATCACATTGATATTTCCGTCTTGGTAATTTTTTGGCAAGTGAAATTTTTATTGGTGTAAGTGGTGTAAGGTATAAGTGGATCCTAGTCTGACATTGTAAAACAGCACCACATTACGCAGTTTACGCATTACTCTCGCAAAACCATCGCGCAATATAAACATCTTCAATGATTAAATGTACGGCCATCGACCATTGTACTTTATAATCTATACTATCTATAATATTATAAATGCGAAAATAACTCTGTCTCTTCTTTACGCCTAAACCACTGAACCTATTTGGATAAAATTTAGTACAGAGTTAGTTTAAGTCCCAAAAAAGGACATAGGATAGTTTTTATCTCGGAACTATGCGGGTAAAACCCTTGATTGTTTTTAGCTTTTTCCATTATTATGAATTATGGCCATTATTTTCTTTTTTGTCATTACGTAATCACACCCCTGAAGAACCGCCATACTGGTACAATTCTTCTAATATTTTGTGTCATCACCTCCCGGTCTAACAGCATTTCTCCGTCTTCATCTAGGCCCGTTTTCCTTCCTTCCAACCTTCCAACCTTCCTGCAGGACAGTTGGGTGTGTAGATAAAATAATACAGACGTGAACTAGAAATTAATTATACTAAGAGGTCGCAGCGAGCCGAGGCGGGCCGCATCGCAACGAAAAATGCAGCACGCAGCAGCGGGACGGAGCGGTCCACCTCAGAATGCAGCGCATTTTCGTATTTCTACCCTAATGTTATTCTCCTTTGGTGACTTTGGTCGCATTCACCGAAGTTCGCCGATCAAAAATGCACCGCGATATGGCCCGCTGCCCCCCCACCGTAGTATTCGATATTTCATACTGTGTCCCCGACTTCGTCCGCGTTTAAAATAAAACGTACATAGTTCTCGTTCCCTTGGCAAATCCGGGATAAAAACCTGAATCCTTTTTCGGGTCTCAAACTATCTTTCTAACAAATTTCATCCAAATCGGTTCAGTGGTTCAGACGTGAAGAAAAGATGGACAGTTACTTACGCATTTATAATATTAGTATGCATAAAATGCATGAAAGCGACTTTTTTTTAAATGTAAGATAGCAAACAAGCAGATAGGTCTCCTGATGGAAAAAGTCAACCATCGCCTACCATAATGGTGCGTTGCTATCTTGTGGTGAAGTCTAATGCCACATGCATTAGTTCACCGGCTAACTTACCCTCTAAACCGGAACGCGACAGTGAAAGGCACTGACGCTATTGCGGCAGGAATAGGTAAGGCGGTGGTACCAGAACCGGGCGAGACAATGCAGAACTCTACCACCTAATAGTGGTTTGACTCGTATAGCCAATCGGTCGCCTTTTACGACCTGCCTGGCAGAACAGCAGTTAACCTATTCTTCACTTATTATTCATCAGATACAAAATTTCAAGTGATTTTGACAATAAATGTTTAATACGTCTTTATGTAATTTAACACCCTCTGTTACCCTTTTGAGGGATGAAACTCAAAACATCCTTACATGCATTACTTTAATTCCTAGAGACCTAGGTGCCTGGTTTTTTGCGGCCAGCCTCAGTGTTATAGGTCTTATACTGTTACTTGTATGTATGGATTGTTATGTTTCGCAATCAGTTATACTGCTACTTTGGTGCGGAATTTAGCGTGAAGGTTTATTATGTATATGACTGGAAAGACAGTGCCTGCCTTTGTAAGATAATATTATGTAGAACAATCTACCTACAAAAATAATTGTTTGTGCCTTTTTGGTCTTTTTTTTTTATATCATAAGATAACAAACAAGCAGATGGGTCTCCTGATGGAAAGAGTCAACCATCGCCTATAGACACCAAAGATGTTAATGGTGCGTTGCTATCTTGTGGCGAGGTCTAATGCCACATGCATAAGTTTACCGGCTACCTTACCCTCCAAACCGGAACACGACAGCGACAAGCGCTGACGCTATTGCGGCAGGAATAGGTAAGGCGGTGGTACCAGACCCGGGCGAGACAATGCAGAACTCTACCACCTAGTAGCCACGATGGTAGTGACTCGATAGTCAATCGGTCGCCTTTTACGACCTGCCTGGCAGAACGGCAGTTGGCCTATTCTTCAAAGGAGGCCGGGACCAACACGGCGAAGTTTTCACTTTTCAGTTCACTTTTAGTGAACACGTACGAAGACTTTCGTACGTGAGTGTTGTGTCAAATATATTTATATTCAGGGTTGAATAAGTTCTACTTCAAATAGTATTTAATTTATTCCACGTTTATTATAAAAAGCTGTAGAACTTTACACGAAATTAATATTAATACAATTCACAATTAATTTGTCACTTACAACTTTGTGCTAATGTGCCGTTGTCAGCAAAAAGGCGACACTGAGACGCTAAATCCTATTTCTGGTCAAACTGTATAGTTCTAAATCGAACAAATTTATTCCACACAACACACATATTGAAATAGTTGTACGAGTTATAAATGAGTATGTTGCTGCCTATTCTATGTTTCATGTTGCATTAAAATTCATAGGTATATTAAGTGAATTAAAATATATAGTTGGTATAACGTACCAGACTCATTATTTGCATTTACAGTCGACTGACATTCTGACACCTGCAGATACGGTCCTGCACCTTATTCATGAAGGTACCGCGCCGTACATAATTTTGCTCCTTTGAGTCGAATTTGACCCATCGACCTATGGTTCAAAATTATGTACGGTGTAGATCCTGTTTGAATAACCGTGCGTACACATGCCGGAATGTCTACAAGAGTCCGGAGGATACGGGAGATACGTATGAGTACTTTATCCCAACTAAATATAAATAAATAAATAAATAAATAAATAAATATATATATATATATATATATATATATATATATATATATATATATATATATATATATATATAAATCAATTGCTGTTCGTTAGTCTCGCTAAAACTCGAGAATGGCTGGACCGATTTGGCTACTTTTGGGTTTGAATTAATTGTTGAAGTCAAGGGAAGGTTTAAAAGGTGAGAAAATATGGGAAAAAATAAGAGTAGTTAAAAAAAAATGCAGAACAACGTTTGCCGGGTCAGCTAGTATAGATATATTTTTATTCATCTAACTAATGTATTTAGTTAGTTGAATAAAAATATACCTATATTTAATTTATTTATTAACTTACCATGATATGAATTGTAACGCAATACAAAACCGTTCAACGAACAGCATTGTACGCGTTTATGGCTGGTACAATAGTCATAAAATGTGTTTTAACACAAAGAGAAAAGCATCCTGCCTTGCCACTTAAAGCTTAACTAAATTAGTCGCGGCCTCATTCTTTGTCTCCTAGCTACCGCTGTTATTTTTCTAAATGAAATTAGGTAACCAGATATAAATTTTTTGACCCTACACTGATTTGAGAATTGACCCCATGATCCACTGCCTAAAGGCAAATAATGAAGCTAAAACAAGGAAACTCGATGTGTAATTATTACGATTTGCTTAAATTCTGGCTGAGCACTCTGGTCGCCCCCGCGACCGGTGAAGCTGTACTAGCAGTAATTGAGCCATTCCGAAAAAAAAACAATTTGTTTTCTTTCTTAAAAAATGTTACGACTCGTACCTACTGTAATTTGTTACAAGTTATATACATAATTTGTAACGCCTGTTTTTGCGTGTTTATTATCGTAGTTTGCACCGAGTAACTAAACTACTGACATCATTTTATGTAATACTGCAACAACCGACTTCGATTCCTAAGATTACTATAACTACTATTACTACGTATTAAATTCGGTTGATATATTCGGGATTTATCAATGACGAACATTTTGAAAAAAGGTTTTTTTGACATTTCTTCAACATTTTTTAACCTATCGATTTTGTATTTAGCTAATAAAACAATTTAGAAGTTAAAAATTGTGTTGGGTGCCATTCAAAAGATCAAAATCGGTCATAATTTTGCAAATATACATGTTTTTAAGGAAATTAAAATACTACTACTACTACAACGGAGACCAAAATTATTAAAATTACTAAGGGACCAAATGAAAGCTATTTAGAAACAAAAAGGAATAGCTCAAATCTGTTCACACACAGCGGAGTAAACTATGTACAATGCACATACACGGAAAAATACGGTCTGGATTGAGAACCGTCTCCTTTTTATAAAGTTGGTTAACCAAAATTGCGGACAAATGCCTCTATACTCTGAAATACTAACACGTATTAGGTACAGCACCGGAAGAAATGAAAACAGACGAAGCGAACATTCGGAAATGTAGACTATTATGTTCTGGAAGCTATATTAGGTCTTGATATAATGAAACCATTTGTAATACTATTTATTTTTACCGATTACAACCAGAATAATATTTTTAATTTTCTTGTATGTGGGTGCCTTTATTAATACTGAATCTGTATTGAAATGAAAGATTTGGTATATGAGTTATCGTTACCACCTCCTCGTATGTCAAGCTTGCATTAGGGCTATTTTTAAAGGAATCATTTTATGAGTACGCTACGGATATTATAGACTTACTAGTTGAGCTACCATTATTACCTACGTGTACGTAAATACAGAAGCTCCAAATGAATTGACAGTCTTGTTTAAATGTAATTATTGTAAATTCCTCCGTATTTTGAGCCGGTCTTAAGCTAGTTTTTAGGGTTCCCAATTAACTGGGAACCCTTATAGTTCCGCTATGTCCGTCCGTCCGCACGATTGCTTAGAGATCCTTATTACTGGAAAGCTGTAAATTTGGCACGATATTCGTATCAGTCAGGTCAACAAAGTGTTAACGTTAAATCTTGAAAAATATTTTTTTTCAAGGTAGCTCCCCCACATGTAAAGTGCAGATGTTAATTTTTTTCTCACGTACCCCATAGTGTCAGGTGTCGTTGGATAGGTTTTTAAAAAAATATAGTGGGTTTATGAAAACCAATTTTCGATTAAGGGACTCGTTTGTAAGATATTAAGCTCTTATTAAGTGCTACATTTTGTTAGTCAAGTGTTGCCCCCCCCCCCCTGCAGGCTACATACAGACATACTACACACATACTACATACAGACAAACAGACAAAAATTCTAAAAACAATATTTTTGGCTTCGATATCGATTATAGATCACGCCCCAAGTATTTTTTTAAAAAAATATTCAATGTACAGTTTTGACTTTCGTATGATTTTATTATATGTGTAGATGCTGTATGAACACAAATATAGTTAAAGAATGTATATATTTATTTTTTAAAAAACAAGAAGATAACTTCTATTTACTCAATCGGGTAACAAAAGCTACTTAATTTTTTTATATTTTTCGTTTATTAACTCTATTTTGCAATTTAACTTTGTCGAAACAAAGTTTGTTTCCAATACGTGTGTCTATTTTGGACTTAATGTAGTCTTTCTAGATACACAAAAGGACATCTACTAGTTTTTTTATCTTATGATAAGAAATAACATGTGGCCTAAACAGTACAACAGACACTACCAATTTTGAAATACAATATTGATTCGCCTTTTGGAAATGTTGTAAATCGGTCCGTTTCATTTTCTCTTTTGTAAGCAATTTTCAAAGATCCGTCCAATGAAAATGCCATTCTACTACGAAAAGAAGAAACCAAGGCTCACTTAACCTAATTTGATTGGATTTTATTATCTAGCCTAATAGCGCTGAAGTAGTCACGCGATTCAGTGACTAATGATAATATGAACTCTGTAGTTAAATACACGATAAAGCGATGTGTTTAATTAATTGTTACTAAGCAAATTTGCTCCATAATGACATAAGATTGAATTGTATGAAAATAAATGATGAAGTGTTGTTGCTGTATAGCGTTGATGATGTTCCTCAACTGATTTAGCTTAGCAAGCACGTTTTTAAGTTATAAATAACTAGTTGCGCCCTGGAGCCCGCTGCATCATGGAAGGTTTTGATGAAACATAAAGGAACAACTTATTTTTCCGGGATAAATGGTGTTCTATGAGCTAGTCCTGGTCATTATCTATACGTGTGCCGAATTTTATTTAAATCGGCTCGACCGAACATCCAAACAAACTTTCGCATTTGAAATATTAGAAGGAGTAGATTAGCAGAAAGTAGGATTGGTAGTATAGGATGCACTTTGTTCAAATATTGGACCGTTGTCGTCGTCGTTATAAAGCACTTATTATATACACTACACGATTTTTAATTCCCTGTCTCTAGGGCGCTGTGTCTCTATGTAGGAATGCTGCTTATTACACAACGCTAGAAATCGCGCCCTAGATAGCAAACATGCAGATGGCTCTGCTGATGGAAAGAAACAAACGTCGTTTATAGTAGCGATAGTCTTTATCCCTTGGGGTGAATTCATTCAATGAAGAATGTTAACTAATTATGATTATTAGCACTCCATATTCTCTGTGAAAAATAAAAAATACTAGTGAAAGAATTACTTCGATATGTCAATTAGTTTCCGATTTAGAAGTAAAATAAGTTGAACCGCACGACGCTGGCTGCCGTTGACGCTGTGACGTCATCTCACAACACGCTCAGTCTAGTTCGCTCGGCGGCCGGCGCTCGCGGTCGCGCGCCCGTGCCGTCGAAATTACACCTCAATACTTTTCCAAAAAAAATGTCCAATCCAAATACTAGGAAATCATGAGTTGTGCCTACTGAACGGATCTGGATGAAGTCTGGAATAACTCACGGCTCCTTTTAATTCTGGGAAAATGTACAGTTCCCGAGGTTTTTTTTTTCGGAATGTCTCAATTGCTGTTAGTCTTATGGGCTCTTACAGCTTCACCGGTCGCGGGGGCGAGCAGAGTGCTCAGCCAGAATTTAAAGGTGTAGGGCTGTACGCCCTCCGCCCTAAGGGTGTCTCCTGTGAGACCGAAACTCGGCTTAGGGTGGGGTCGTGATTTGCGATGAGAGGGTTAGTGGCATTGTTTTGTCCGTCCGCCGAACCTTGCCCTTGGGCTCGGTTCGCCGAAGGGCGAAACAGGGGTCCTCGTCGCCGCCGGCGGCGACGGTGTCGCGAATGTAGGTGTGTAGTGTTGTCGTGTAAACCGTTGGCCAGAGTTATCGGGTCATCGGGATCGGTAAGAACGTGGCGGGGCCTACGTAGTTTGGGATCGAGATTAGGGTCTGGGATGTAGTCAGCCGCGGCTACCACCAGTGGGTTCGGATGCGAGACGGCACGATCGAAGTATCTTTCGGAGATGTCTTTGAAATGCTTTGCTAAGCTCGGCAATTCAAGATCGTTATGGAGGTCTACGTTGCGCATATACCACGGTGCTCCCGTGGCAATACGCAGGAATTTATTTTGTACCACTTGCAACGGATGCAAGTCCGTACGGGGGAGATGGGCAAACGCTACGCAAGCGTATGAAAGGATGGAGTTCCCGAGGTATTTATTTAAATTAAGAAGAACGGTAGGTACCTATACACGTACATATACCTACGTCCTACGTACCTACCTATAGCTACAAAACTAATACATATTTGTTGTCTTTAACGTAAAAATTTAATCGTAGGTAGGTCCTTCTATTATTTGAGTTGCATTCTTTCATTACGACATTAGTTGGGTATTTTGTTTTGATAAAATAATTTAGAACAGATAAACTATTAAGCATAAGTAGTAGCAAGGAAAGTTTTCTTACCTTTGCATTTTTCTTCCTCGCATTTCGGCGCCAACGAAATGACCGCCCCGTTGGTCGAATGGTTAGCGACCCTGACTACGCAATCAACGGGGTTCGGGTTCGATCCCCGACGGGGACAAGCATTTGTGTGATGAGCATAAATGTTTGTATTTCCGGGTTTGGGTGTTTATTATATATATTCTGCTATTTATATATGTATTTCTATGTATTAGTATCGTTGACTAATACCCATAACACAAGCAAATATTTGCTTACTTTGGGGTTAGATCAGTAAGTGTAATTTGTCCCGTGAATATTTATTTATTTATTTATTTAATCACTATTTGTTGATAAATAATGCGCAACCATTAATCCATCTGTTTTAGGTGAAATATCCGATTGCCCTTTTTCGAATCCTTCATTCATTTTATTAATCGAATAATATTTACTATTAATAGACTATTAAAGTAATACGCTGACGAAAACAACAAAATACTGCGCAAGCTATTACACCTTACTATACTATAACCGCTGGAGACTTGATTTGATACTAAGCGAGGCGCGGCGCGTTGTGTCATGACGTCACAAGCGGTCACGTGGCTGTTAGCGAGACTTGATATTTTTCGAAACTTTGAATGCCTATAAAATCAAAACTTCTAGGTATTTTTTACTACAACAAAAACTAGTGTATTTGTATACATACAGGCTTAACTGAGACAAAATTGCAAGCGATTTGGCATACCTAGTAACATTCTTCATTATTCCGGCTCCAGGCACGGATATGATTCACCTTATTTATTCCTTTGGCTCACTTCTTCCATTTTTTATTGCAGCGTGTCATATTCTGTGATTCGTGTGTTTAAATGAACGTTTCGCTATATATGTAATATGTGTTTTTTAGGTTGATTATCTCATCTCATTCTCTGTCTCTCATTCTAATCGCATTACGCTCACTCGCTTACCTAACCATTCGGTCCAGGAGATTATGAAAAATTTTGAAAAAACACCAAAAAACATTTTGCCGAAACAGCATTTTTTTAATATAACTTCCAGATTTATGTACCGATTGAGTACAAAAACTAATCAACTCTATTTCTCAAAAAACTACGTCTTATACATAAATTGCATCAAAATCGGTTTATCCGTTTGGAAGTAATCGTTGACGAAAAATTTTGAAAAGTGTTTTTTCGACATAGCTTCGAAATTTTTCAACCAATCATTTTTTGCTATTTTAAGATATTTTAGTACTAAAAAACTACGTCAAATGAAGTTTCAAAAATTAAAATCAAATCTAATTCTCAAAACTTTTCAAATATCAAAATTACGTTGTTTTAGCAAACTTACTTATTTTTTTTTAAATAACTTTCAAGTTAATTCACCGATTGATTTAAAAATCTTATCAGCTTTTCTCCTTTAAGAACTGCGTCAATATCCTTAATTTAATTAAAATCGGAAAATTTGGGATTTACCAATAAAAAAGTTAAAAATAAAATGTGTTTTGACATTGCATGCATTGCATTGCATGAAATTTTTCAACCTGTCGATTATATATTAAAGCAATATTTTAGATCTCAAAAATTGAGTTGAATGCCATCGTTTGCAAAATATACAGCTTTTCAAAAATTAATGTACCGAAAAATGTATGCTTATATTTTTTACTCTTTTGAGCTTTAGATACCTTAGTTTAGTGGGAAGTTTCAGGGATGGCCGGTAGGGTCAACCGTTCACACATTTTATTCTATCAAATTATATTAAAAAAACTCATTACGATAATTATTTTATTAGTCATTAATCTATGTAAATACGGTCTTATGTTTCCTAACTTTACCTTATATGTCTAATTACGAGTATAATTTATAACTCAGGTGTTGTTTCCCTTCCGACATTAGCGTCATAACGAGCGTCCACTTTACATTATTTTTTTAGATACAGTACATATTTTCAGCAAACTATGTGGTAGGTACGCCCGTACTGCTGACTAGGATTAAGTGTTTTATATTATAAGGGATCATAAACTCTATCTGGACGAATAATAAATGCTCAGTGGAACAAGCCGTCAGGCCCTAAATATAATCGTAAAATAAAAAGTACTCGTTTATGGACATCAACTGTTCTACTAGTAAATTTAGTGCTTCTTTAACCATTCAATTATTTATAATTATTTAAAATTAAATATAAGTAAATAAACCTTGTTACATTACACCCAAGAAGACGCAGCTTTGCGCGTTCACCGCAAAAAGACGCCCTTTGTCGTGTCACCTCGAATACTGTCCTGACAGCCTCAGCCAGAAATGGAATTTTGAGAGTCGACATATTGAAGAACGTTCAGTTCCGCGGTCATTTGGAAGGAAAGGCTAAACTAGCCTCTAAAAAGCTTGGTGTACTCAGCAGAGCAAAGCAGTACTTCATGCCAGGCCATCTCCTCCAACTTTGCAAGGCCCAAATTCGACCTGACGTGGAGTGCTGTTCTCATCTCTGGGCCGGAGCTCCTCTTCCTCTTGATCGCATCCAACGTAGAGCGGTTCGAATCGTCGACGACCAGGCTATTTCTAATCGGCTTGACTCTTTTTCGTTACGCAGAGATGTAGGTTCACTCTGCATCTTTTACCGCATGTATCATGGCGAGTGTTCCGACGAATTGTTCGGATTAATTTCTGTCGTTAAATTCCATCATCAGACATCGCGTCAAAATTTAAAGTTTCATCCTCATCACCTTGATGTCCGGAAATCCACAACCGTGCGCTTTTGTCGGCACTTTCTGCCTCGCACTACTCTTTTGTAGAATCAATTACCGGCGGGAGTATTTCCGAACGCATTTTTGATTTGCCCGACCCAGGAATCCAACCCGGGTCCTCATACGGTCAACATCGACACCTGACACTAGACCACAAAAGCGAAAATTAAGTATGACCGATAAATTAATACATTAATACGTGAAGTACTTTGTGCCCCTTTACGACATTTCACTTTGCATGCGACTGCAGAAACTTAATATTTTTAAATAATATGCATTAGAAATACATTAAATTAATACACACACTACGTTCATGTAACACTCTCGTTCTAGATTTAATTACACACTTGTAATCGATTTTCTTTACATCTAAAATCTAATGTCAAAGTTATAAGAGAATTTTTGTAGTCTATGGTCGAATTTCGGTCACATCGCTATCGCTAGTCATTATTAATGTTTGAACAATTTTGCTCTTTCGTTCTTGTGACTGGGGAACTTTAATTATAATTTAGGTTTATGTTTATAACTTTATTTCGTAGCTATCGTGTTTCTCATAGGACATTTTGTATATTCAATAGCAGCTCTGACTGTTGCTGATGAGTTTCCTAGTACTCCTGTGTGACGGAAGTGCTCTTGAATCTCTTGTTCCCGGCTATCGGAAGGAATCTTTCTGGCGTTGACGAACCGTAGGCGTATCATCTAACGTTTGCAATTCGCCAGCGATCAGCGATGACTCTTAAACGTAATGAAAAAAAACATCAAAAACGTCGCCAATTGCTTGTTGGTCACTAGATGCACTTTTTGCAATGTCACTGCATCAAAACTAATCAAGTGGCAACGACTACCACTAATGTACAAGGCTGTTTTGTGTCTTGCAATAACTAAACAATCACGATAATTTCGCATTGCGAGTTACGTGATCACCCCGCCGGTGAGTTGTGACGAACAGCGTTTATTGACGTTAAATTCACGTTACCTGCCTCGCAAGGACCCCGGCATGGTGATATTTACATAAATAAACACACATGAATAGTAATCGCCGCATTCGTTAACTTTAACTATTAGCACTTGTTAATCGACTCTAACAGTTTTACGTACTTATCCCAGGTTTATATTAATACACCACCGCCATACTTCAGGTTACTACTGAGATTTTCATAAACAGAGAAAAGTGAAAACTTAGTAACAAAAATTTTTCGGGCCTGGAAATAGAACCCAGGACCTCATGATCTGTGTCGTGGAACCTACTCAGGAGGCAGTTATTGTGTGTTATTGGAAATGTACGAATTACTCTAAAATAGTACTCTTTTATGTTATTGGGATAGGCACCTGGCAGACGTGCCACCTGATGGTAAGTAGTTGACGTCGCCAATAAACATAAATGGTATACCTGGGCTCATCTAGCCCAGGTACACCATTCATGTGTTGCCTATCCTGAGACATAAGATGTTAAGCCTCGGTGCCAGTAATTCCACTGCCTGTCTTGCCCTTCTCTCCGAAACACAGCAAAGCTGTTTCACGGGAGAAATAAGCAAGATGGTGGTACCCAAGCAGCCGGGAGTGCGGCACAGCGCATCCCTCCCACCGGTGTACTTGATGTAAAGCCCCGATTACACTTTGATTATTGCGAGTGCGGGTGTTTAATGCAGGTGCTTAATATTTAGCAAAATATTATCAATGCGAGTGATTAGTGATCAGCGTAGTAAAACTGAATAGACGCTGATTGCTAATCACTCGCACTGATCAAGGGCTCTCTTCACGTATTTTATGCTTAACATTAAGCACTCGTACACGCACTAATTAAAGTGTAGTCGGGGCTTAATGTGTATTCACATTGTGAAGCTACGCTTACGATTTCATCTGTACTTACATATAATAAAAAAATCGTAGGAAAATCAAAACTGTACATTGAATATTTTAAAAAAAGAATAGGTACTTGGGGCGTGATCTACAATCGATATCGGATTTTTTGTCTGTTTGTCTGTATGTATGTCCGGGGTGAACTCAAAAAGTACTTCATGGATTTACTTCAAATTTTGCATGAATATTATTAACAGGTTGGGTCAACATATAGGCTACATATTATCTCGCTATCACCTACGGGGGAGGAGCTGTGCGGAGTAAACGAAGTCCGCGCGGACGAAGTCGCGGGCAACAGCTAGTATTTATATTTATATAAATAAACACATATGAATAGTAATCGCCGCATTCGTTAAATTTAACTATTAGCACTTGCTTAACACTAAGCACCTACATTAAGCACTCGCACTCGCACAAATTAAAGTGTAGTCGGGGCTTAATGTGTATTCGCATTCTGAAGCTACGCTTACGATTTCGTTTTAAATAATTAGAACGGTTCGTTAAGAAATAACAAGGAAAGAAAAGTATACATTCTGTTTATTTTATTTATATCTAAAAGCTCTTTAAGCAGCCTATATGAAATTGTATGCTTCTTTAAACCCTTTTTGCATTGGCAAATAAAACAAAAGATGTTTATTTTCGTATCTTTTGAAATGGTTTTTATCTCCGAGGCGTACCTAGTTGTATTCAGTGCGTTTTCGTTTTAAGAGCTCGTCTAGATGTTCCATTTGCTACTTTTTATGTGACCTTTACACGCAAAGCCATGTTAGGTGCTTGGAAAATAAGATTGTATTGTGTATTGCTTTAAGATTTTTATTAGAAATAGAAAAAATAGAATTATACAGATTTCTATACGAACTTTTAACGCGTTCTACTATCATCTTTAAAAATATATAAACGGGTCAATAACGCGTACATATATAGAACTTACTTGTAAAGCTCGACGTTTCGGCCAAGTTACATTGACCGTGGTCACGAGCAGACTGTTAGTCTGCTTGCAAGTAAGTTCTATATGTGTACGCGTTATTGACCCGTTTATATATTTTTAAAAATGATTTCTATACGAATTAAGAGGATTGAACACAACCTCCTTAGACGTTCTAGTTTACATAGAATTTCGCGTTTTGTCAGCTGGCGAGTCGCTTGTCGTGATAATGTTAACGTTAGGGCCATATATCGCTCGAATATTCGTTATACGTTACCGTTAAACTTCGTGGTTATGCTACAGAAAACTAGTTAGACATATACTCCATTGACAAGACCATATCCGTGTATATGTTATCATGCGATGCGCACCGATGCAAAAGCGAGATTAATAAAGATTCGCGATTCGGCAAAGTAGATGAATACACATCGCAAAAACTCGAAACTTTACAGTAAGGGATTATTTTTTATAATAAGATAGCAAACAAGCAGATATACATATATATATATATATACCGTGGTCCCAGGAGTAAATTTTATTTTGATTATTAACAAGCTGAATTTTAGTGAACAGCTTCGTTTTGACGGGCCGCCCGTCTTTTCTATTTTCGAAAAATCTCGAATCGGGTAACTAATAAAGTTAGAGGGCTTCGAACATTTTGATTTGGTCATATTTTCTATCTTCGAAAAATCTCAAAATTGTATTACCTAATCCAAAAAATTTTGTTCCTGAGACTATGGTATAATGCTTTGTACACTTAATATGGTGTATGATGTAATGCTTTTTACACTTTATATTAATTACCTACTTAGCACGGTGTAATGAATTCATAAAATCCGATTTTCTTTAGTAAGTATATTACGATTCCATTATTAACGATTGTTCAATGATAATATATAAAGTTCTTTGACCTTAACTGACGTAAGCAACAAGCAATACGAGTAATTCACGTAGCTAGCATCGCCATCCTTTTGAATATTTTACGGATTTGCCCCAGTTAGGGAGGCGCCATAAAGCGTCGCTTGTTTTTAATTTTTTAAGAGTTCTAGATTTTAAATTCGTTTTTTTATTAAATATACTTTAAAGTTTGTCATCAGTAGAAATATCCATTAATAATTAAACATAATAATATATTGAACTATAACACTAGTTTACACGGTTTTCATACCCCAGCTAAAAGTTATTATTTTATTATTCATTTGGGTAGAATTATCAAAAAAAAAAAATATTCTGTCACGTCTGGTTCAAGAAATATTTATTTACTTAACGGGAATACATAATTTTGATATTAATATAAAATAAAATTAAAAATGACTAATTTTTGCCTTCTTTTTATAGTCATTTGAATCAGTTTCTCTTATAATGGACCAACAATAATCCCCTAACATGTTTTCATCCCAAAATCTTTGATGTCGATCTTCAAAAACCTTTAAGTCTTGGTGGAAACGTTCCCCTTGTTCGTCACTCATACTTCCTAAGTTTTCAGGGAAAAAATTCAGATGCGAGTGCAGGAAATGAATCTTCAATGACATGTTTACTCCCATCTGTTGAAAATTTTTCAATAAATCGGTAACAATTTCTTCATAATTTTCACTTTTTTTATTTCCCAAAAAATCTTCCACAACCATTTTAAATGACTTCCAAGCAGATTGTTCATTAACAGATAAAAGGCTTTCAAACTGAGAATCTTTCATAATTTTACGAATTTGTGGGCCAACAAATATACCCTCTTTCAGTTTTACACATGAGGCACCCACTTTTTATCTTGATTTACAACAGGAAATCCAAAATAATGAAGATATGCACTTTTTAACGAATCTACAATGGGTCTTTTTTTTTTGAAAGTATAAACTGTCCACAAACATAACAAAAACGATCAGAACTTTGTTTACACTTTTTATTCGACATTTTCAATCAATCCAAAACAAGATAAATTGTCGTTTGAAGCGAACGAATAAACAATAAACTGTCGTCACCACGTTAGGTCGTTAAAAAAAAAACATTTGACTGCAGGAAAAAATTGTGACGTGATAAAATATTTCTGCTCATACTTTTAGGTTTAAGGAAGGTAGATGAACATATTTATATACATTTATTTCGGGGTATAAAAAAAAAGTTAAATTTTGTAAACTAGTGTAATTAGAAGACAAATACTCCATTAGGTCATTAAAAACTTTATAAGACCAATTTGTTGTCGATTGTTGTTGTTTGTTTGATTGTTTGTAATGGTAGGGCCATTACAATAATATTCAATACTACTAAGAGATCTCAATCTGTTAACTACTCCGCAGTGAAACACTCGTGATTTATGTTTGCATGTCATCTATTTTTTAATACCCGAAAAGTTTTATCTTGTTGTACCTCTGCCTACCTCTTCGTGGATATGGGCGTGAAGATACTTTTTTAAAAGTTTTATCACAAATGTGAAAGTTCGTGTCTTTGTTTGTTTCTTACTCATCGCGCAAAGACACATTTACGGATTTAAATGAAATTTAGTATACGCGTAGGCTACGTCCAGACTTAAAACATATCTTTACTCTTTACTCATTACTGTTTACCTCAGAAACATGTGTTATTTAAACTGACAACGCCGCAGTAATATTCTCGTCGCTACGTGATCAGTTTGTATTGAATCCTAATAGCATATTGTTATTTGGTTACTTAACAATCACATTTTAATATCCCCATTAAATTTTGTTACAATGTTTCTATACTGAAAATAGGTGAAATCCTACCTTTATGTGAATCATATTATATTAAAAGTCTTATATGTGTTTCTATTTTTTACGCGAATGCCTTGCCTGTCGTGCATCAATGTTTGTTAAGACCATAAAAAATTACTGTTCCTAAACAGGTGAAATTAATTAAATTTGCTATTATCCACGAACCGTTATATGTATCCTTCGCGATGGTACCGAAAAGAAAGACGTCGGTTTATAAAATGGATAAGACTCACCGATGGTCCGGACAAAAAAAAAGACCCCAGCGGCACAATTGTGCCGAAGGATACATAGAACGGTTCAGGGATAATAGCAAATTTAATTAGTTTCACCTGTTTAATAATGAATTTCCGCAAAGTAACGCCTGAATCAATAAACTATCTAACTGTTCCTACTTCTCAATTTAGCCTATAAAAGTCTCAAAATATGTATAATGTATATAAACATTTTTTGCAACGCTAACGAATGGGTTTAATCGAATACACGTTATAAATTTTAAAAAAAAAAACCTGTGTAAATTTTACTCCGTATTATCCTACACTATTTGGTTTATTTGATGGTAACCCTATGAGTAGGCTACTTATTGATTTTCCGCGAATACGATATATTTCAAGGTGTTATGATCTATAATTAATAAACAGTTTTAATGGAGATTGTTATATAAAAAGTTTCGATTTATAATCCTATTTTAGTTTTCCACGTGTTGGTCCCGGGCTTTTTTGAAGAATAGACCAACTGCCGTTCTGCCAGGCAGGTTGGTAAAGGCGACCGATTGGCTATACGAGTCACTACCATCGTGGCTAATAGGTGGTAGAGTTCTGCATTGTCTCGCCCGGGTCTGGTACCACCGCCTTACCTGTTCATGCCGCAATAGCGTCAGTGCTTGTCACTGTCGTGTTCCGGGTTGGAAAGTAAGATAGTCGGTACACTTATGCATGTGGCGTTAGATCTCGCCACAAGATAGCAACGCACCATTAACACCTTTGGTGTCTATAGGCGATGGTTGACTCTTTCTATCAGGAGACCCATCTGCTTGTTTGCTATCTTATGATATAAAAAAAAAGTTTACTACATAGAAATTTTATTGTATATGACAGGAAGAGGTTCTGACAACACACCCACGACTAGACACTGACTTAAACCTATCAACAAATCAGGCTCTCAAGAAAAAAAATGAAAAACTTAACAGATTAACCTGCAGGATCTAAACCTAGAACCTTATGCGACTACACCAAAGCCCAAAATCGAATATACGGTTTGCTAAAAAAAAAACGGCTTTTTGATACTATTAATATTTTTTAATCTACTTGCTGACCCGGCAAATATTGTTTTGCCATACACATTACTTGTATTGGGTATGTTGGTGAGTACTTGAGAGGGGGGAGGGGGTTAATTGAGATAAAAAATATCCTATCTTTTAACTTGGATCAAACAGTAGATATCTACAAAATTTCGTTGAAATCGGTTCAGTAGTTTCGGAGTCCGTCGCGGACAAACAACGTGACACGTAATTTATATATATTAAGATTGCTAATATCTGTTGACCTCAGTGCAAACAGTACTGTAAATACGTTAATCTAACTCAGAAGATCTGTTAGTTCATGAAATTGCTTTTTAAAATATATTCTGATAGTAAGAAATTTTCCATAGATAAAACCGTATAGATCCAGCATCATATAGATATTAGAAGACCCATGCTAAAAATGATTTTGCAATCTTTTGCTCTATGTCATCCGCTTGACAGCGTGTTTGCAAAATTCATAGTCCCACGAAAAAACTTTTTTTTATAATAACAAACTGATTTTTGCGAACAGCATCGTTTTGACGAGACAACCATCTTTTCTATCTTCGAAAAATCTTGAATCGGGTAACTATTAAAGATAGATAAGTATCTTCACGCCCATATCCCCGAAGGGGTAGGCAGAGGTACAACAAAGTGCACCCATTATTAGTCGAAGATACTAGGTCCTACAAAATATGTGATAGGTGGCAAGCCTATCGCCAACCGGGCACTTTCCAATCCCGGGCAATATTGTTATTATCGGCAATCTGCCCGACCCCGGAATCAAACCCTCATGTGGTCAACGCCATCGCGGACCACTAGACCACAGAAGCGATTATTAAAGATAGATAAAAAGAAATGTTTAGTGTCGGACTAAGAGAAGTAAAGAAATGTTTAGTGTCGGACTAAGAAGTTTCCACTTTACGTGTAGGACAAAGTTACCCTTGATTACAATAATAATTAAAAAACTGTTGTGAGAAAATTAGGTTGTTTTTAAGTTGATTAAAATCAATTTAAAAATCACATAATTCCGAAACTTTAGAGTGGAGGCCTCGTCAGAAAAACCATCGAATGTGTAGGACAAAAATTTCATCGGGTTTTTTATAATATAATCAAGCGATTATAGTCGAAAAATAATAACTGTTATTAATAAATATTTTTCTTTCATGGAATCAAAATTTTCAAAACCCATAACTTTTTTTAGTTACCCGAGTCGAGATTTTTCGAAGATAAGATGACTGTCTCGTCAAAACAAAGCTGTTCACAAAAATTCAGCTTGTTATTAATCAAAAAAAAAGTTTGTTCGTGGGACCACGGTCTATCATGATAATTCATGATACCATAAAGAACCTAAGATGTGAAAGCGTAAAAAACCAACTAACTTATTATAATAATTTTAGGATAATTAGTGTAGTCAGGGATGTGACGAAATGGTTTACGCAAGGTAAGGACGTTTATTACGCCAACTATTATCATAATTTTCCCTCGTGTTGGTCTCAGGCTCCTTTGAAGAATAGGCCAACTACCGTAATGCCAGGCAGTTCGTAAAAGGCGATCGATTAGCTATGTGAGTCACTACCATCGTGGCTACCAGGTAGTAGAGTTCTGCATTGTCTCGCCCGGGTCTGGTACCACCGCCTTATCTACTCCTGTCGTAATAGCGCCAATGTTTGCCATTGTCGTGTTCCGGTTTAGATGGTAGTGTAGCCGGTAGATCTATGTATGTGGCATTTCCATTCCGCCACATGGATAAAAACGCAACATTAACATCTTTGGTGGTTGCTTTTCTTTTTCATCAGGAAAGCCATGTGCCTGTTTGCTATTAATATAAATAATACAAACCTCATATGTATGTTTATTATGTTACAGTTATTTTAGATAGAACATCTACGGAAACATATGTATGTGTGTTTTTTGTAGCTTTTTATTTATAAAAGAGTTTATAAATCGATACGCAGTTTAATAACACTTTTTATATCATTTGAAAATAAATGACGTAACATTGGTTATTATGATAAATCGTTCTTGCATTAAGTCTATCTAAATCTATTAATACCAGTTGACAGAGATTGCACGATAAGAATTTAAATAAGAAATCAACGCTTCGCTTCAACGGTATTCTTTTCAATAATAGTTAGAAAGATGGAAATGATTATGAAAAATTGCTGACTTATTTTCGTTCTTTTGATGTAAAATTGTATTATCCAATATCTGCAATTTTTGCACAGTTTAATATAAATACTTATACAAATAACGAAATTCTAAAAAAATATTTAATTTTTCGTTGATAATGGCAGAATTGTGGATATATTATAATGATGATCGTGTAATTTATTCCGCGATATTTAATATTATTATTATTATATTAAATTTATTATCAATATTAGATATTATATCTAGAATAATTAAAACGGTTTAAACGAAATAAAATATTTCGTTTAAACCGTTTTGCGCAGAAAATTTCAATCGATTGTGGCTAGAATGATGCAAGGGTCCACAAATTTAACAGTATTTTTTTACAAATATAAATATAAATAAATATATCGCTGGACAAATTACGCAAACTGATCTATCCCCAAAGTAAGCAAATTATTTGCTTGTATTATGGGTGTCAATCAACGATACCAATACATAGAAATACACGTATTAATACTGTTACATCTATACATATAATAAAATGGTAGGAAAGTCAATGTATGTCCGGGGTAAACTCAAAAAGTACTGTATGGATTCACTTCAAATTTTGCATGAATATTACTAACAGGTCGGGTCAACATATAGGCTACATATTATCACGCTATCACGTACGGGAGAGGAGCTGTGCGGAGTAAACAAAGTCCGTGCGGACGAAGTTGCCGGCAACAGCTAGTACATAATAAACATTCAAACTCAGAAACACAAACATCTATGCTCATCACACAATTGTTCTTCTTTGTCGCAAATCGAATCCGATCCCGATTCGTGATTGGGTTCGCTAACCACTCGACAATCGGGGCGGTTATATGTCATTGTACAATAAAATGTAAAAAATATACAGGTGATAAAAGTAGTAAATATCATCACTCCAATAACTCTGCTACGTTAGCTTATTTTTCACAGACTATTCTTTATCCTGCTATTCTTATACTGCGAACGTCACGCACTAAAAAAATCTAATTATGAAACGTTTATTAACTTTTTGTCCGTCCTAAGACTTGAACTTAACACCTCATGGTCTAAGTCGTATAAGATAAATAATAGCCTATTTAGACTTTATTCTATACGGCTATCTATATATACTAGCGATCGCCTGTGGCCGAAATTCGACCATAGACTTAACAATAAAATCACTTTTAAGTTTGTCAACATACTTTAGCCGGAAATAAACTAGGCATGGAAATTATTGTAAATTAGGTTAATTGGTATGTTGTTAAAATTAATTAATATTTAACAGTTATTTATTTATGTTATACCAGTAGTAGCCTATACATAATAAGTATTAGAAGCAGCAAAAACGCAAAGCTGTCGAGTTAGCGACCAAAAGAAGGTCCTCTCGAGTAGTTTTATAACTTATAACAGTTATTAGGGCGAGCGCAGCGAGCCCTACACTAGGCGACTTTCTGTGCACTTTTGTGGTACATCTTACTGAAAAAGTATCGTATTTTTTAGGTTTGAGCTTCGACGTGGTAGTTTATATTCATGTCTAGATTTGTTATCTACCATAAAAATATCATTTTATAAAAATAAAAAAATAGAAGGTACAATTTGTATTAGAATCTTATTACTACTAACGCCATCTCTTATTAAATTAACGAGTTAAAATTGATACATTTTGTATTAGAATTTTTGAACTTATTAAGAGTTGAAGTAGGTATTCTACTTCATGAATTGTTTCTTCATATTTGACCAGCGGTGCGCGGTCATCGTGCCCTAGTATAAAGGCGAGGTTCAAGTGTATACTGCAATAGTTATAGGGCCATCAGTTTGATCACTTTGGCATCGAAGGTGTATGATAAAATTATTGAAAGTAGAATGCAAGGGAAGTTCGAAGGAATGTTGTGGGAGGCACAAGGGGAATTTAGGTCTAGAGCAGGGAGGGATGTTTGCGGGGGACAGAGTAAATAGAGCGTTAGAGAGTTTCACAATATGCTTATTGAGAAACAGTACAGATGTATTAATTGATTTATATTATATTGAGATCAATCCCCAATCTTAGCCCGAGGGCAAAAAGCTAAAAAAAGGTATATTCACACCCGTATCCCCGAAGAGGTAGGGAGAGGTACAACGTGTGCATCCACGGTTAGCCGAAGATACTTAAGTCCCATAATGTGATAGGTGGCCAACCTATCGCCATCGCCATCGGAATTCCAATCCCGGGCAAAGTTGTTTTTATCAGAAAACTGAAAAAACACATTTTTTCATTTGCCTGACTCTGGAATCGAACTCTGAGGGTTTTTCTGAGATAAAAATTCGAAAAATGTATTCGCTGAGTGTCTACCGTCAATTCTTCGTACCTGCGTTAATTCCAATATTAAGTCCAAAAATTTTGAAGGATTATTTAAATAAAACATTTTTTGATTTTGATTTCGTAAATCAACGTAAAACCAGGAACTTCCTGATTTTAGAAAAAAAAAACAATTATTTCAGAAAATGTTAAAAATTTGTTTTTTATAAGATTAACCTTCATTTTTAATACCTATTTTTTCTTGAAAAAATCAACAAACAAAAACCAAATATTCCCAGTCCAAAGCCTGACGACGCGAGCCTTTGATACGGATGGAATGTTTAGGTGAGAATATGCTGGGTTTTTATGTTAGATAATTATAAATAAATTCCATACATTAAAAGATGTAATTCTCATAAAAATACTTTTCTAACAATATTACTAGATAGTATAACTTTGTGAGCCCTTACAAAGCTTTGCTTTTTGCTAGTTATTATCATAAATCAAGGTAGCAAGCAAAAAACGATCTCTCAAATATTTTTAGTAACATTATTATCCTATATAAAGTTATTGATATAGTGATGCATAAAATTTTGACAGTATTTGCTAATATAAATAACAGTTGTTAATTGTTAAAAAATTTAGTACGAAATTTAATATGTTAACTGTTAAATGATCCATGCTTAAAATAAACAGTAAATGTATGTGCGCAATGTTTATTTTAATAAATTTAATGTATTTATTATTATTTAAAAATATTAGGTTTCTGTAGTCCTCCACAATGTAAACTTTAACCGTGCCAGAAATCAGAAGTACTTTATTCAGTAAAAAATTTTACAAGTTACTTTGACACGTCAATATTTTTTAAACTTCTACCGGATCGGAAACGCGGTCACAAACTGAGAAGATCCGGCGGAAGAAAAAATCATATTCCGCCGTTGCGCAATTGTCTTAATAAGGGGTACAAAGTTTTTTCTTCACGTATTAATATGTAGATTCTCTTTTAACAATTTAGTGAAACAACCTCAATCGTAATTATCTTCCAGCAGGCATAACGATCTTATTTAAATAAAATGGCAATTAGCAACCATTGTTAATAAAAACTTTTAGATTGTAACGCTGTAAATTTCTGTGTAGATACAAACCTTCATTGGACCATTTAACTCTGTTAAAAGCTTGCCATTAACTCATTGGCACTAGTCTTAGTACACAGCCTTAGACGTTTTATTCCAATAAAACGTCTATCATTGCGTTCAATTGCGAAATTTAAATTATCCTTTACATGCACTTTAGTAAATATTTTTTAAGTTTTTTAGCTATCTTATGATATAAAAAAAATAAAAGAAGGGAGGAACGAGGAGGTTTTCAGTATGTAGTGAGGTATTGGCACAGACCACATGAATAATAATAGATACGCCATTTGGAGGAAACGTGTCGCCGCGCATATGAGCAAACGCTCTTATTACTGTCAAAAATTTCATACATTTGTTGGTTATATTATATTGCGAAAAATATAAATAAATCATATTGTGCGGTTTTATCGTACCGAATGAGATGACAAGGTCTAAAAATTATCCTTGAAATGATTTTATTTCATTGGTAGTATAACTCTGTATTTCTGAATGTAATTGCAAGCTACGCTGCCAAACTAAGAAATTGTCTTGAAAGGCGTATCCATTAATCCGTGAGTATTGGTTTCTCTTCTTAAAACTCGTATTAAAACTATAGTTAACACTAGCTGTGCCCGCGACTTCGTCTGCGTCGAAAAATTTCTAAAATAAAAGTAGGCTAAGTTACTCCATATTACATCAGCTATCTGCTAGTAAAAGTCCGTCAAAGTCGGTCCAACCGTTTCAGAGATTAGCGGGAACAAACAGACAGACAGACAGACGGACAGACAGACAAAAATGTTAAAAAATGTTGTTTTAGTATATGTACCATATCTAAATCCATATACATTTAGTAAAAAGCGGTTATTTTGATAATACAAACAGACACTCCAATTTTATTTATTTGTATAGATGTATAGATTATTGCCATTGCATAACAGCAACAGCAGCCAAAATTATAACAGCATGGATTTTCTGTGTTCCTCCAGAACTTTCTACACGGTTCATAAGATTTGTTTTTTTTTTTAATATTGTAAGATAACAAACGAGCAAATGGATCTCCTGGTGTAAAGAGACGGCTATCGTTTTTCGACACCAAATTGTTAATGGTGCTTTGCTATCCTTGGGACGTGATTGTATTATCGCATGCGTAATTTTACCTGCTACCTTACCCTCCAAACCGGAATGTGACAGTGACAAGCATTGATGCTGTTGCTGCAGGAATATGTAAAGCGATGGAACAACAAACCCGGGTGAACAAACTTCACCAGCTACATATTTCACTTTTCACATTTCACACATTTCACCGTGGTTATGACACATTTTACCAATCGTTCACTTTCCACGAACTGCCTGGCAGATTGGTAGTCTATTCTTGAAAGCGGGCCCGGATTTTAAGGCCCTTTTAAAAGAAGGCGCTTGCTTTGCTATCTTATAATTTAGAGACCTTCTTGATTAGGGTAAAAATAATCGTTTCGTCAGTTTTTTTAAATTTTCAAATACTTACTGAAGAAGGAATCATCACGCCGTTGTAGGCAGAGTAAACCGAATGTCTATAGACTTTCAAGTTCACTACGATTCACCGGTTTGTTGGTTGGTGAGATGAGTGGTGATCCCCATCACTGCAATTTTTACCGACTTGATAACAATTATCGACTAATTGTAACGATAACTAGGACCGATGGTTTTACGTGCTCATCCGAGGCACGGAAAAGGTTAAACCACCACCCGCTAGATTCTGAGCTGTTACTGAGATTTTGGATTTTCGAGAACATCTCGAAAAAACATTAATAACAAATTTTCCGGGAATTGAATCCGGTACCTCATTATCTGAGCCGAATAGGCTATCCACTAGACCACGATGCTGTCAAAATACTTACTGTTTTTTTTTATTTCAGTATTTTCCAAAGGACAATGCGAGACTGGCCAGTACCGCTTCCTGTCGAAATCTGGTGGGTACGCATGGGTCCAGACCCAAGCGACTGTCATCACAGATAAACAACAAAAGCCGGTCAGCGTGGTCTGTGTCAACTACGTTATCAGGTAGGTTTTTTTAATAACGCATGTGTGAACTTAATTTGAATATAAAAGGTTTTTTTATTGTATAGTTTTTCAGATTTCTAGATTTGAATTTAAAATTCGGTATGATTTACATATAAATATATTTTTGCAAGAAAAAATATAAAAAAGGTAAGTAATGATTTCATCATATTCTTTATCATTATAATTTTGTTGCCTCTGACTATTGTTTTAGTCTGGATTTTTAAATGGTCTACCGTTAAATTGTCCAAAAAATTCTTTTATCTCGTAGTTTTGCCTAATCTTGAACTTTATTAGCTTAATCAGGGCTCGGAAATTAATTTCCTGAACAGGTTTCAGTCACTGACCCCATAATTGTAATAAATACCGTTTAGGTTTCGGCTACCAGTACTTAACTGGTTAAATTCTAAAACCGGTGGGTATTTTATTATTTCTGCTCCTGTTTGAAGCTCAACACAAGCTCGTCAAAGCGGGAACAAAAAGAGCTCCTAAATGGACTGTATCTGATGAAATACGAAAGTTTGTGCGTGCTGTCAGGTGAAATTAATTCCGAGTTAAACCGGTTATTTCAACTCGTGCGCGAATTAAATCATTAAACATTTCGAGGAATAATATTTTTTAAATAATACATATATATTTATAATAAACTAGCTGACCCGGCAAACGTTGTTCTGCATTTTTAACTACTCTTATTTTTTTCTATATTGTCTCAGCTTTTAAACCTTTCCTGGACTTCACCGATTAATTCAAAACCAAAATTAGCCAAATTGGTTCAGCCGTTCTCGAGTTTTAGCGACTAACGAACAGCAATTTGAAAACCCTGTCCGATTTGAAAGAGGTATATAGGTAGGTCAATGGCATTGTCAAAAAAAATCTTTTTATTAAAATAAGAAAAATATCATAGTTAAAAGTGCCTCATTTTAGTAGTAAAATTGAGCAACTTCCCCTTAAATTAAGCAAATATTATGAAAATTTATGTATTAATATCCATAAAATAATGTCAGATATGTTTGTATTAAGCTACCAAATAATGCCTTTGACGATCGGATAGGGTTTTTTACACACTGTATAGATTTCAATAACGAACCGCTCACTTGATTAAACGTTTAATCAGTGAGCGGAATTTAACCGGTAACATACATACATACATACATATCTTCACGCCAGATTCCTTACGGGGTAGGCAAAGAGAACCGAGTGCCATATATCACGATCCTTGCAGGCTTCTCTCGCTTCCTCCACATTCATCACTCTCTTCATAAACACATGCCGGTTGCGAAGACACAATCGGGTTGCCCTGCCCGAGGCCCGATTCACGTAACAAAACATCAATCGAGTCGAAGTGTTTAGGGCTTTTACGCATTATGCCATGTCGCGTCGTGCTGTGACGTTTGTATTGTGTTTATGTTTGTAAGAGACCTAAGTGTTTCGACTCGATTGACGTTTTGTTACGTGAATTGGGAGGCTAAGCTCAATCATCATTCTTCATCATCATTAACTACAGCCATAACCGTAATTACTTTAAAAATTATCGCAGTCATCATCTCTTACTTATAATGAAAATTTAGTATTATTATTAATTAATTGAACTACGTTGTAAATAATCAAATTTGTTAGTTGCAGTTCGGTATAACCACGGATTAAATGGATACGCCTTTCAAAACAATATCATAGTTTTTAGTGTCGCTTGCATTTACACATAGAAATACAGAGTTGTGCTACTTAGCGATGAAATAAAATCACAACAAGGGTAATTTTTAAACCTTGTCATCTCATCCTGTACGATAAAACAGTACAATATGGTTTATTTCTATTTTTTCACAATATAAAATATCTACAAAAATGTATGACATTTTTGACAGTGATAGGAGAGTTTGCTGATATGCGGGGCAACACGTTTTCTTCCCAATGGCGTATCTATTAGTATTCATATGGTCTGTGGGTCTTACCCTTACTTTAATGGTATTACGCTTAGAGTAACAGAGCCAACAAATTAAAACTGTTTTGTGTAAATAGTTTTCAGTATTGTAGCTTTTCCTTTGGGTTTCATAATTTAATCAGATTATCCTAAACTTTATAACTATCAAGTGTATTGTAAATTTCACTATGTTGTGAACTAGAATTCCAGGCTTGACTTAAGGGTGTGGGGTTAATTAAAACAATCTATACAACTTACCACAAGCTCCGTAAAATAAAATGGAAGACCCAAAAAATCCTTGTGCAATAAAGAAAGACAACCTCTAATCTTTTGATAGCACTTCTAGACTTACAATTTGTCCTTTGGCTGGTGATTCGGGCTCGCCAAAGACCTTTTTCCCTTTTGTTATTACATAATTTCGTTTTCTTTGTCTGCTGAGACTGATTTGAAGTTATCTTTATTCGACTTTGTGCTGAGTTTTTTAAGGATTTTTTGTCATCACCATAAGTAATAATTTCGCTGGAATTTTATGATGATTTACTTAAACCTCTGGTAAATTTAAAAACAAATTTGGAAATGGTGTTTATTAAGATTTTTTTTTCATTATATTCAAATGAAAAATATCATCCAATAATGTTTATATTTGATAATTCCTTATGAATAGAAATTGACGATGTAAGTAGGCTACCTGATGGAAAACAGTCACCACTACCAATCCCCCGTGTTGATTCCGTGATCCTTTGAAGAATAGAATTAACTGCCGTTCTGCCAGGCAGGTCGTAATAGGTGACCGATTGGCTATGCAAGTTCACTACCATCACTACCATCGTGGCTACTAGGTGATAGAGTTCTGCATTGTCTCGTCCGGGTCTGGTACCACCGCCTTACCTATTCCTGCCGTGATAACGTCAGTGCTTGTCGCTGTCGTGTTCCGGTTTGGAGGGTAAGGTAGCCGGTAAACTTATGCATGTGGCATTAGATCTCGTCACAAGATAGCAACGCGCCATTAACATCTTTGGTGTCTATAGGCGATGGTTGACTCTTTCCATCAGGAGACCCATCTGCTTGTTTGCTATCTTATGATATAAAAAAAAATGGACATCATTAACAAAAAGAATGTGTCCCTATAAATTTAAACTCACTCTTAGTATTCTTATTGATAGTTTATCAAAAAAAAGTCAATAATCGAAGAATTTTTAAGAAGTGTGCCAAATTCGAGCCTTGAATTTCGTTCATTTGAAATTTCCAATGCCTTTGAAAAAACCTTGTCAATTTGTCAACCTAAATCTAAACTAACTGTTAGTATTATTATTATAAATAAAAGAAAGTGATTCATTCAGCAAGTAAAACATTGTACTTAAACCTTTATTAACAAGACGTTGGAATTGATATTTATACATAGTACTTTATGCAAGAGGAAATATTAGACTCTCAGCTTGGCAATTGGCATCCGTTAAAATTCCAAGTACGCTAGTACGCTTGTTGCGTGAACTGAAACAAGAAGTTGTCGTTCCTTTAATTAGACAAACATACTCTTATAAAAGTCTAGTTTGGATTTGTAAATTGCCACATTGGTTAATTATTATATACTTATGTGATCATTTGCTTATTTGTTGTGTTATATTTCATATATAAAATCTTCTCGAAAACTGTTCTTACGGTTACGATGTAAATTACATGTTACTGTACTCAAGGGCGGACCCATGGGGAGATTTATTATGGATTTATTATTGCAAACACATAAGGATTAGAGTCTATATTGACTGAACCTCAAATAGGGGGTCACATATTACCCGTCACATAATACCCCCATTTATCCGAAGTCTGGATACGCCCTTGATGTTACTATTTTAATTAAGGAATCGTTATTAAAGATTATTTTTTTGACAATTATAGTTTTTAGCATTTCTTGTCTGTTTTAAGGTTAATACGTGTGATATTCGAGCAATGCACACATAGACACCTCTCACGGACGCGATATCTCTGAATGGTTCGGGACAGTTTGTTCCGCACCAGTCCGAGATATCGCGTCCGTGAGAGGTGTATATGTGTGCTATGCTCGAATATTACTTGTATCTAACATTGACTTCTGTTAGTCTCTAAGTATTCTGTGGTACAGTTCTGCAACGTCTCGACCACGGAGTACTTGTAGTATACCTGAAGTTTCGACCGGCTTCAGTACCATCGCATTACCTACTCCTGCCGCAATAATTTCGGTGTTTGTCACTGGTCACATGGCAGTGGTCTATTGTTCACAAGGCGCCCGGAGTCTGGACTAGTATATATAGGCAATGTTTGAATGGTAATTTTAGATTATCACATGACTACAACACAATAACAAGATTTTTGAATAGTTTCAATTGTAATAGCATGTCAGGGGCGTTATTTTGGCTACCTGTTGAAGTACGTACGCACGTTATTGGCAAGTTTCCATTAAGTTACGATCTGCGTTCTGCAGAGTTATAAATATGAAAAAGAACTTTGCTTCATTCACTGGCGTTCATTCTGTCATTAGGCTGCGCAACTGTTCGATAATATATGTATAATTGATAAATACATTACTCAATTTTATAGTGTAAATGTTTATTATTGAACAATATTTCCTATTAATCTATACACGTTTGGGTCTCGTATGAGAAATAAACCAACTCGCCTTGTTTAATTAAAAACATTGGCATGTTTTGACTCTCAAGGCAAAGATTTGTAAGTTAGCATGTATGTCTGTATGTCTGTCTGCGGCCATTATAGGTCCACGAATAAAACAATTTAAGTGGTTTTTTAAATCGAAAGCTTATAAAACTGGATGGTACTAAAGGGCCTCATACACGAAATGATTGATCTTTACGACCGGTCGCAGCAAACCAATCGAAATGACGAATCAAGTGTGTCAAAATCGCTAACGATTTCCTTGATCGTAGGCGACATCGAAGATCGCAACAAAATTAATGCGATCCTTGAATATCGTAACGACGAATCGACAACGTATGGTTCTTTGAGATCAACGATTCGATTTTTGTCTCAGTCTGAACACTGGCGTGGCCGCTGCACGGGACCCATGTTGTATTTTGCGCGTTGCCTGCGTACCAATGGTTAAAAAAATACATTGAATAATAATAATTTGATTCAATTCAATTAATTATTCAAAGGGCAAGAGCTGTTATTAAAAAAAAATATTAAGATTAGCATAAAAATATAAAAGGAGCAATGTGTTATGGTACATAAATACATTCTACATTTCTCATACACTTACTTGTGCCACTCTTTTGGATGGAACTTTAATTCGTTTAAAATATTTACACGAGAATACTGATTTTGTTTAAATAGTCATTTCTTAACTCACAATTTTCTAGGTTTTTTCTTCTATCGCCGAATTAAAGTTACTGCCCCATCGGTTAGGAAAAGAACTTCGTTTTCCACTTTATAGGTTACTTATTGAATTCTTTGTTTAAACAAGGAAATGATTGGTCGTATTGGTCGATACGACCAATTGCTTCGCACAGAGTTGCGTTATTAAGGGGATCGATCGTTACAATTAAATTTTCACAACATTGATCAAAATAAATCGAGACGATAGATCGTACCGTGCGTGGTGCCCTCAAGTTAATGTTATTAAAAAAAAAAGTATCTTCACGCCCATATCCCCGAAGAGGTAGGCAGAGGTACATCAAGTGCACCCACGATTAGCCGAAGATACTTGGTCCCACAAATGTGATAGGTGGCAAGCCTATAGCCAACCGGGCACTTTCCAATCCCGGGCAACTTTGTGTTTCTCAGAAAACTGAAAAAACACTTTTTTTATGTGCCCGACCCGGGAGTCGAACCCGGGACCTCATGTGGTCGACGCCAACGCTGGACCACTAGACCACAGAGGCGATTAATGTTATTAATTTTTTTTTAAATTACAAATCACACCACAAACACATCTTCGTCTTCAAAAGTTTTTCTCTGTGTTTAGTTAGCTGACATTTAGACATGAGTTCGCTCCCGCTGCTATTCCATTATATTTTTATGAGATATTTTCGTTGATACGTCGCGCACTTGGTCTACATCTAAGGAGAATAATAAAATATTTATATTGGATGGTTATCGTTGTTACTAGAATGAATTCCCTTGTTCAAGGAAATATTATGTTTTAAGGTACATACATACATATAGCTCCCATGCATATTTATAAGTCTCAGACGTAGTAGGCAGAGAAATCGTGTGAGTACATCTTGTATTCATATTCATAAATCCTTTACGTAATGACATATGCACAGATAACTATGTATGTGCGAAAAACTAGGTTCCAGGCAAATTTGATTTGCTTTTACATTTCCATAACTCTCATTCGTACTTTCATACTGCCCAAATGTAAGGTAACGAGAGAACCGTGGTTGTAATCGAATCTAAAGTAAATATTCTCATGCTGATGCCCCTGCTGAAAGTGCAAAGCGGGCGGAATGTCCATAGCAACCTGATTCATGAGTTGACGGCTGATGATATTGGTGGTGATTGATCCTTATCGCCGAATGTAATTAAAATTTTGTGATTATCTTTGCTTTTTTGTAATAACCGAGACCAATAGTGACTTTTCAATTAAAATTTGATGCAGACAATTCTTAAATAAACAAAAGTAAATTCACTGACCATTTTTAATGATTCGTACCCAAAGGGTAAAACGGGACCCTATTACTAAGACTCTGCTGTCCGTCCATCTGTATGTCTATCTGTACGTCTGTTACCAGTCTGTATCTCATGAACCGTGATAGTAAGATAGTTGAAATTTTCACATATGACGTAATTCTCTTGCGCTATAACAACAAATACTAAAAACAGAATGAAATAAATATTTACTCCCATATAACGAACGTGATTTTTTTACAATTTTTTTTTTCTAGATCTTAATAACAGCAACTGGTAGAGACTTGAAATATTCACATAATATTAAGTTATATATTCACTTTAAAAATAAATCATTAAATTAAAATAAAATAAATATTCCCATACAACAAACGTGATTTTTTGCCGTTTTTCATAGGTGATGGCACGGAACCCTTTGTGCGCGAGTCCGACTCGAACTTGGCCGGTTTTTATTCGGATATTATTAATGTAAATGTCAGCAGAGTATAAAGCAAAAAACCGTAATGCTATGAAGTCTTGATTAACTTTTTATTATATAGGCGTAGTTTAAGCCTTGAAAACTAGGTTAGAAATCACCGTGGAATAAAGAAAAGAGTAGAGATGTCCTAATATATTAAAATTGTGCATTTTAAATTAGGTTTTAACGTAATGACATCGCTTTCTCGCACGGCAACGATAAATATCTATCTAGTATCTACCTGCTGCGTTCGCTTGTTTATTCAAATGAACCACTTTGCGATTATTTGAACAAACAGACGCATCTCTTGACTTAGTAGTTAGAAGATATTGCTAATTTAAAGAAATTATTCCAATCTTATGTTTTCCTATGACACATTGTTTAGTCGATGCAAATAGTAATATAAATATGTAAATAACGTACGGTTACGTTAGTTTTTCATTTTTCTACGAATCTTTAAGGAAAATAAATAAATAAATATAAATAAATATTCATGGGACAAATTACACTTACTGATCTAACCCCAAAGTAAGCAAATTATTTGCTTGTGTTATGGGTGCTAGTCAACGATACTAATACATAGAAATACATATATAAATGCTTTTACATACATAATAAACACCCAAACCCGGAAATACAAACATTCATGCTCATCACACAAATGCTTGTCCCCGTCGGGGATCGACCCCGAGCCCCGTTGATTGCGTAGCCAGGGTCGCTAACCACTCGACCAAAGGGGCGGTCAAAAGGAAGAAAAAGGAAAAGAAGGAAATTTATTATCCTTTTGAATTCCTTAGAGTTTATCACCAAGTTCTGCTAGCCAAATATATAGAAGTTTTTGAGCTTACCTAATATCAGGCAAGACAAAATTCACGTTCTGGAACTATAGAAACTAAAGTCGAACTAAATCGTTTAGATACATCTTTGTAAAATCATGTAGCACTGACTCCTCTGCTAGTTTTCCTATTTTACAGAGAATTCTTCAGATCGACTTCAACTTTTTTTTGTTTTTTATTGATTCTTATAGCTGTGTTTCATAACGCTTATTTACATTATAAGCACTTCCCTGATTTATGAAGCGTGATAACCTCTCGTTTCTAATGATTTTATCGGTGGCCTTGTGGCGTGAGCTACTTTATGTAACATTCTTCACTTTTTATCTGAAGTTTATAGCTCATTTCTACTCCTCCGTCAGTCGTAGTTATATTTTTAATACCTATCTTCTTTCGCGGGTATACAATGAAAATATATTTCAATCCAAAAAAAACAACCAAAGTTGACATTATATACATACTCTTTTTTATATCATAAGATAGCAAACAAGCAGATGTGTCTCCTGATGGAAAGAGTCAACCATCGCCTGTAGACACCAAAGATGTTAACGGTGCATTGCTATCTTGTGGCGAGGTCTAATGCCACATGCATAAGTTTACCGGCTACCTTACCCTCCAAACCGGAACACGACAGCGACAAGCACTGACGCTATTGCGGCAGGAATAGGTAAGGCGGTGGTACCATACCCGGGCGAGACAATGCAGAACTCTACCACCTAGTAAAGTATACATACTCGTCCGCACTAATAATACGAGGGTGAATAAAGAAGCTCTTGATATCGCTATGAAGAATATCGAAATATAAAATAATATTTCATTTCTATATAACGTAATCTCATTCTTATTCCATACATTTAGAATAACACTTCCCTAACATTCCTATTCCCTCAAAAAAAAAACATTTTCACGACTCTCAAAAGTATCCATTACGGCGGCCATAACTGCGTCATCATTGTCTAATTTAGTTCCACGAATGTAAAATCGCTAGGAGCTTATGCATGTGGCATTTGACTTCGCCACGAGATAGCAACGCACCATTAACATCTTTGGTGTCTATAGGCGATGGTTGACTCTTTCCATCAGGAGACCCATCTGCTTGTTTGCTATCTTATGTTATAAAAAAAGAGCTAAGCCTAAGAATATGGTAGGCGGTCAAGGATTTCGAAGCCACCTTTGCCTATTGCCTTGATCACTACTTCCGATCTATGTAAAGGAGCATTATCATGATAACACAACATAACACGCCTGTTCGATGTTCGAATTAACTAATTCAGAATTGGTATTTTGTCGCGTGTGTTTTCCGTTCACTGGATTGCTCGGTACTAATTCTTTCGTTTTATTATAAGATCCTTTAATCTGGTGAGTTGTTTTCTACGATAAAAGTTGTCCATTAATAAATAATTTCTTATTCTTATTGTTAAGTTGGAAACTAATGGTTACTACCAGGAATGACGGAACAACTATCCGTTATTCCTAGTAGTAATCCGTAAGAAGGAACCCGGCAATATTTTTTCATATAAACTTTCAACCCCTATTTCAGCCCCTTAAGGTTGAATTTAAAAAAAATGAGACCCCGGATCTTTAACTATCTCCATGGCAAATTTCAACAAATATGGTTCACAGGTTTAGCTGTAAAAGCGTAACAGACAGACGAGACAGACTCACACAATATTATGTAATATGGATATTGAATACTTGAAGATTTCCTTTAAATTTATCATGACGAAAACATAGCCTTCATATTAACTGTGCTTCTTAATGGAAAATTTATCTTATCTTCATTGCTAAACGGATGATATGACAGCATCTAAGGGCGCGATGTCACTCAATGCAACGCGGCCCAGGTTATCGCGGGTGAACTAGTTGCTGACCACTTAATCGTTCAAGAATTCCGTAACATAATCATTTTGTAATGGAGAATGTATTACATTCGTTTCAGATAATAAACAAGCTGTTCCGTAACTCGCTACTAGTTGTAATGTATTTATTTTAGCGCCATCTACCACAGTGGCAACCATTAAAACGCATTGAATGATTAATATAATTGAATACTCTACTCACAAGATAAGCTAAGGCAACCAAGTGTTATAATAATAGTCCAAGCAAACTTGCCTTGTTTCCTTCACATTGATAATTTTGTTTTACGTCATAAGATGTAAACAAGCAGATGGATTTCCTGGTGGAAAGAGACAACCATCGCCTGTATACACTAAACGTGTTAATGGAGCGTTGCTTAATACCACATGCATATGTTTACCGGCTACCTTACCCTCCAAGCCGGAATACCACTTTGACAAACACTGACGCTATTGCGGCAAGAATAGATAAAGCGGTGATATCAGACCCGGGCGAAACAATGCAGAAACCACCTAATAGCAACGATGGTAGGCAATCGCAAAGTCAATCGTTCACCACATACCTACAAACTGCTTGGCAAAACGGCAGATGGTCTATTCTTCAATGCAGGCCCGGACCAACACGGAGTAACTTTCATACAACACGCTGCTTACGGTGACTTAAAACAGGCCACACTCGATCAATCTCATTATAGTATATCGTTTTTTTTTTTAATATTATAAGATAGCAAACAAGCAGATGGGTCTCCTGATGGAAAGAGTCAACCATCGCCTATAGACACGAAAGATGTTAATGGTGCGTTGCTATCTTGTGGCGAGGTGTAATGCCACATGCATAAGTTTACCGGCTACCTTACCCTCCAAACCGGAACACGACAGCGACAAGCGCTGACGCTATTGCGGCAGGAGTAGGTAAGGCGGTGGTACCAGACCCGGGCGAGACAATGCAGAACTCTACCACCTAGTAGCCACGATGGTAGTGACTCGAAAGCCAATCGGTCGCCTTTTACGACCTGCCTGGCAGAACGGCAGTTGGTCTATTCTACAAAGGAGGGCGGGACCTACACGGCGAATTTACCTTTAACATCCGAATTTATCTGTTTTTGTTTTGCTTAAATATCTGTCATTCATACTATCTAAATGACTGGCTGACGGATCACGGAACATGCATGTAGTTAATACAATTTACGTAAGTGTACTAACCAATATATCTGAAGACAATGGAGCGTTTATTAATTACTGAAACTGCTACATCATCAGATATATTAATCTGCAAGCGACATGTAGTTTTTGTGTGATGAATGACTCATGATATACAGACTGACATACTAAGGAAAAATAATTGCAACATTTAAATTAGATCGGTAGAAACATTACTGTAAAAGCCACCAGTCGTTTTTATTATATGAGCAAATAAACATATCGGATGACAGAAATATTACTCTGAAGGCTAGTAGGCAAAACCTATAGATAAATTGGATTATAGACGATGATTATCTTTCGATCAAGAGAATAATTAAGGCGATTACAGCTGCGAACGACCTTGAGTTTTTTTTTTTTTTTTTTTTTTTTTTTTCTTTTTGGCATGGGCGTTAAGACGACCTTGAGTTTCTAACAGGAGCAGCGTAAATATTATTTAGCGCGCTGGCATGGTCCAAAGTCAAAGAGTATTTACAGTGGATGCAGATACCTACGTTTTAACATTTTTGTTCACCTATACGAACTTTTATCATCATGAATCGACTGAATGTTGTCAAACTCAAAACCAATAACCAGTAATCGCTTATTTATCGATTACATATACATTCATTTTAGAAAAACGATAAATATCTAAAGAAAAAAATATACCGAAAATCGACAAAAAATTATATAACAATTTACGCAATAATAACAGTTACGTATCCTATTTCTTTGAAAGTGTTGTAATATACAATACATCCCGTGTAGCACTTTATTTTAATACATACAATCAACAATTAATATTTAACAAAACCTTTCAAAATTGATTTTGTAAAATGTAATCTCTTGAATAATATTTTAAAACCAACTAGCTTCTTAGTTTTTGTTTCAAAATCTCGTTATAAAAAAGAAGATATATAAATTGATTTAATGTTTATAGAGGAAAGTATTAAATAAGTTGGTTTATTTAGACTATTTGTATGTATAATATATTAAATTTATTTATTTTTTGTTGCGAAGTCCTTACTACCTTCAAATAGTACCAGTTTTTCTTTTTTTTTCTTTAGAGTTTTGCTTTTAATTCTCTTGCTTGAATTATCTTCGTTGTTTATATGTTTCATTTTTTTATTTTTGTACATTTATACAAAATATTGACAAAATACTTATCTATCTGTAGCTAATAAAAAATTCAAACGTAAACGTAGGTAAGTATATGAATAGTCTCAAAATATTATTCAGCGTCTACTCGCAAACAAAACTATTTATAAAGTACTAGCTTTCAGCCCCTTTAATACCCTCTTTTACCTCTTTAAGAGATAAAACTCACAGCATCCTTACATGCACGTTTATTTAATTGAATTAAAGAACATGACTAAAAAAATTTGAAGAGATTTTGATTAAACATATTTTTTTTTTACAAATTTTACCACTTTTTTCATCGTTTGAAGAGATGACATTTGAAAACCTTAAACTCGTATTCATTTAATTGTATTAGAAATCATAAATATTAAGTTTTAAATAATTTCTACAATATTCTACAATAAACAACCTATTTTTTATACAAACATCAATGCTTTTTTTACCCTTTAAGGAATGAAATTTAAAAAATCCCCAAATATATGATTTTTAAATTGTGTTGAAGAACGTAAGTGCCGAATTTCAAGTTATTTCGACCATAAACGTTTGATTTTTCACACATTGTTACTCCTTTAATGGTCGAAACTTCTAACATTACATGCATGTTTCTTCAATTTCGATTGAAGAGCATAAGTACTAAAAAATCCGAAAATTCGTCCGAAAAATCCGATCTTAATTGTATTAAAAATCTTAAATTTATGATGTATTATATAAAAATTTATACTAAATTAAAATAATTTAGATTTTATAGTAATTCAATAAATAAACAATTCATTTTTATACAAACTTTAAAGCCTCTTTTTACCTCTCTATGGGCTAGAATTCAAAAAAATATTAAATTTGCATTTAATTTTTTTTTCAGTTAAAGGATAATTTAATTACGGCATATCATTCATTTCAACTCAAAAATTACAGAGTTTCATACAAACTTTCACCCCCTATTTCACCATCTTAGGGGATGAATTTAAAAAAAATCCTTTCTTATTCCTTGTCTATATCATAAGAACAACATCTGTAAAAAAACAGCCTTCTCGGTCCAAGCTCATTATCTACTATAAAAAAAACATCCAAGCTTAAACGAAATGTTCAATTTCCAAACGGCACAACCTTACTATTGTGCCAAACGTTCTATCTGTACTATTACTCTTTGACTCGAATATGGAGAGCGGAGCACGCTAACATGCGACACAGCCTCCCCGTATGAACGCTACCGGGAGACTGACTTTCGACGCGAGCGCTGTCCATGAATTAAATAATAAGGTTTTTATTGATTTAATAGCACACTATAATGATTTTGTAAAATTTTGAACTTAAATTTTATAAAGCAATAAATTGTCTGTAATAAAAAGAAAAAATCATCAAAATCGTTACAGTAGTTTGGAAGTTATAGGCAAATTTTTGCGTAAAAATAAGAAAGATATTCGATTTTTTCCGTCAAAAATAACAATAAAATTTAAAAAAACGAACTTAAAATTTAAACTTAATTATATTATACGCATAATGCATATTTTTTTTAAATTATTGGACCAACCGGTTAGCAGTAGTAGGCTTTCAAAGAGGTGTCTATTTCGTAGTTTGGCATTACCTATCGCCTTAATTTACGTACTTATTTATTTAAAAATGTATGCACACACGTATACAGAGGTGGATTTAATGTTGCATGGTAATCTCTACCAGCCAACCTAAATCTAAGACGATAGCTTAGAGTTAACAGAAAAACTTATAATTTAACATTGATTTATTATCAACAATCAATCTGTTTATTTCCCAACAAATGCCATAAAATATGACTTTAAATGTAATCCATCTATACATACAAATAAATAAATATGGATTGTCTGTTTGTAATATTAAAACAACCGTTTTGTTTTTCTAAATGCATATTGTTGTATACACGGTAAAATATACCAAAATAACATTTTTTACAATTTTTGTCTATCTTTCTGTCTGTTCCAGCTAATCTCTGGAACGGCTGGATTTTTATGGGACTTTCACTATTTGGGCTACTTTTTTTTCGAAGTTTTTCCACGCGGACCATCTATTTTGTTTGTCCATCTTTTACGGCAAAACCGAGCGACGAATTGACGTGATTTTTTAATTGGAAATAGTTGAAGGGACGGAAGAAGTGACATAGGCTACTTTTTGTCTCTTACTGGCCACCCACTAAGTGTGTTGAAAGGGGAGCCGTGTTACCTCGGATTTAACTCGAGCGAAGCCGCGGGCAAAAGCTACTAAATAAATAATCTAGACATATAATAAAATCGTAGGAAAATCAAAACTGTACATTGAATATATTTTTAAAAGAATACTTGGGGCGTGATCTACAATCGATATCGAAGCCAAAAATATAGTTTTTAGAATTTTTGTCTGTTTGTCGGTATGTATGTCCGGGGTAAACTCAAAAAGTACTGCATAGATTTACTTCAAATTTTGTATGAATATTACTAATAGGTCGGGTCAATATATAGGCTACATATTATCACGCTATCACCTACGGGGGAGGGGCAGAGCGGAGTATACGAACTCCGCGCGGATGAAGTCGCTGTCAACAGCTAGTAATATATATATATATATATATATATATCACTAGGCAAGTTACACGAATTGATCTAACCCCAAAGGAAGCAAATTATTTGCTTGTTTTTGTTAGTCAACGATATCAATACATAAAGAATTACATATATAGGTACTGAAATATATCTAACTAGCTGCGCGCGTGGAAAAACTCCCTGTCGCATCAGCTATCTGCCAGTGAAAGTCCCGTCAAAATCGGTCCAGCCGTTTCAGAGATTAGCCGGAACAAACAGACAGACAGACAAAAATTGTAAAAAAAAAAAAAATGTTATTTTGGCATATGTACCGTGTATACATCCATATATGCATTAAGTAAAAAGCGATTATTTTAATATTACAAACAGACACTCCAATTTTATTTATTTGTATAGATGAACACCAAACCCAGAAGTGCAAACATGTGTGCTTATCATACAAACGTTTGTCCCTGTCGGGAATCGAACCTGTTAAGGGTAAGGAGTATAAAAAACGTTAAGGGTGGACAACCCTTATTACTAAGGGGTATGAAAAATAGATGTTGGCCGATTCTCAGACCTACTCAATATGCGCACAAAATTTCATGAGAATCGGTCAAGCCGTTTCGGAGGAGTACGGGAACGAACCACGGAACGAACATTGTGACACGAGAATTTTATATATAAGATTTTTGCTTTATATAGGACTCTAGCAATTGGTTTTCTTAAATAACTTCCATAAACTGTTGTTATTAATACACGTGCAAAACATTTACTAAATACATTATTTATCTAGCGTCGGCGCCAGCATTTATTGTGTGAAATTACTTAATTTTCTTGTATACATAATATGCGATTTGGCATAATTATGTATCATTATTCAAATGTTTATTTAAAATTAAATATTTCAACTGTTCTACAGCTCTATATATCTTATAATAGTACATAATATTATAATTATTTTATTTACATTGAAAATAATAAATATTACTTTTAGGCACTAGTTACATATATGAATACATAAACAATGGTATTCGCTTGTACCCCTTTTTAACTCCATAAGGTAAAACGGGATCCTATTGCTAAGCCTCCGCTCTTTGTCTGTCTGTCACCAGGCTGTATCTCATGAACAGCTAGAAAGCTGACATTTTTAGAAGTTATGTATTTCCATTGCCGCTATAACAACAAATACTAAAAATAAAAGACATAAAATATTAAGTTTATAATAGAATCTACAAGTAATCTATACAAATAAATAAAATTGGAGTGTCTGTTTGTAATATTAAAATAACCGCTATTTACTAAATGCATATGGATGTATACACGGTACATATACCAAAACAACATTTTGAACAATTTTTGTCTGTCTGTTTGTTCCGTCTAATCTCTGAAACGGCTGGACCGATTTTGACGGGACTTTAACTGGCAGGTAGCTGATGTAATAAGGAGTAACTAAGGCTACTTTTATTTTAGAGAATTTCCACGCGGACGAAGTCGCGGGCACAGCTAGTACCATGTACAAATTCATTGTTGTATACACACAACCTTAATTTATCATTCCTTATGCATTAATTCATAAAATACAATGTTATAGATATTGTTAATTAGAATAAGTATAAAAGCTATATTTGGGCTTTTAATTAGTTGTAAAACGTTAGAGATCTAATACCAGTTTTGTTATTGAACAAGCATTTCGGCCATTTTATTGTCAATTATTTTTATTATAGCTTTTGACCTCGTTTTTATGGTTGACTTGTTTATATATTTTAAAAATATTGACGGTGCTATTACTACAAAAATAATACATTATGCAGATCTGTTCTGTATGTATTGTCACTCTTCTACCGTAAGAACCTTAGTGATGTCATGTAAACTAAGGGTAAAAATCAGTTGCGTTCGCTGGTAAAATTGAGATATTTTGAATACCTACGCACAATGCATATTTGATTTTTACTTTGCAATGTCTTTGTTGCCTTTTTCTATCAAGAGATCAAAATGCTCGTTTGCTATCTTATTAAAAAAACGCAAGGATAGCAACGTGCTAATAACATCTTTGATGTGATGGTGATACTTATCTTATTGCACTAGGACAATCATCAACTTGCTTGCCTTTCTATGAAATAAAATAATACTGCTTTATAATTTAAAGTTTCCACTTTCCATTTATGTTCTGACTGTTTAATCTGTTGGCGTACGTTGATATTTTTGCTCGCTAATAACGCCTTCGGGCTCAACCTAATAATTACCGATAATAAAGTTTTAGAACGTGATATCAGGATACAGATTGTCCATGGCCACAATAATAGCAGTTAGCACATACACCTGGTCGAAATCGTGCGTTACATATGCTGTTTATCACACATGTAGGTCAATGCAATTGTTGGATACTTTATATGTATCACATTCGAAAGGCAAGTATTTATTAGATGTGTAGACCACAAGAATAAATGTTGTCGATAGGATATACAATATTTTAACCCTGTTGTAAATATATTAAAATTCAGCCAAGTTCGAGTCGGACATGTGCACTAGGGTCCAGTTAATAATGTCACAATTTACGGTACGATATATTTTTAAACGTTGAATTTTAAAGCCTTTATTAAAATCGAGCTGAAAACACTGAAAGAAAAAAAAATGTTGAACGATTTATTCTATAAAAGAGAAATTAATGTACCTATTTTAATTTGCGATTATTTAGTGGTATATTACAGAAGTTATCTATCAGTAAGGCTACGCGTAATAGCATAAATCCTTGTCATTGTCATGTTCCGGTTTATAGGGTAAAGTAGCCAATAGACTTATGCATGTCATTGCCATCCCGCCACACGGATAGCAACGTGCTATTAACATCTTTAGTGTTTATAGGCGATGGTTTCTCTTTCTATCACGAAAGCCATCTGCTTGTTTGGTATCTAATGATATTAAAAAAACCCTTTTGAAGACTCTTGACACAACCTCAAAGCAACCGTGTAATAATTTTTAGATCAACAATAACTTGTTTCGGTAGGATCTTTTATAGGGATCACTGGCCATATTCTATGTATTCCAATCACCATAGACATAAGTAATAAATTCGTTTGCACCAAAGCTTTACCGATTTTAAAAATTATTTTAAGAATAAGTATTTTTAAAAATCTTTTAACGAACTGTTCATTGGCATTGTAAAGATTACTGTAAGAATTTCTTACTGACTTACTATCGGAGTTACCGGTCTAACATAGAACACAATCTTGGAACATTATTGCTGAACTTGTTTTGAAGATGAATTAGCGATACATCGCTAAAATTTAGATCATCGAGCAAGTTCTAATCAAATGTGCAAATTATGTCCACTTTGAACCGATTTTAAGTAAAGTAGTTTAACGAGATTAAATCTTGATACCAGAATTATTTGCCTTAAATAGCACTTTGCAATATTCTTCTGGTGAAATGAGTAGTGATTTGCCACTGTATTTATCTACCTTAAAATCCATAGCTTATTACTTTGCAATGGTTAGAAATTAAAATAGACAGCTTTTTCTCTCGGATTGCAACTTACCATTAACAACTGTTTCGGTAGACGATGGTTGTCTCTTTCCATCATGAGTGTCACCTGCTTGTTTGCAGTTTTGTGATATAAGACATTTCATTTTAACATTCAAAAGAGTTTATTTTTTATTATTGTTAATTAGCTGTTACCCGCGGCTTCGCTCGCACATATTGACTTTAGAACTTATTTAACTTTTATAAGCTACTTCCCTTATTTTACCCCTTACCGCCCGGCCACAGCTCGCGCGGCGCGACCGGCGACGCGAATTGCGGCGCGGCGAGCGAAAACAAATGTAGGAAACTGTATGAAGTATGCCACAGCTACCGGCGACGCGAATTGCGGCGCGGAAAACGCGCGACCGGCCGCGCGGTGTGATGAGCGAATAAAACAAAAGAGTACTTTTGTTTTATTCACTAGTAAGCCAGGGTTGGAATCAGAATAACACAAAATTAATACCAATGGAAATTATATAGATACTATATTTTATTAAAATTTTTACTAGGTACTATTTTTAGCCTCCGACGGCAAAACGAGGATTGTTATAAGTTTCAGAGGTGGGTCTGTGTATCTGTCCGTGCATCGTAGCGCCCTGGCGGATGGTCCGATTTAGTTGCGATTTGTTTTTACTTGAAAGCGCTATTTTGCGAGATGGTTCTTAGCTCTGATTCTGAAAGGAATTTAGCAACTTGTAAAGGCTCTATCGATGCTAAATTTTGTGTTTTATTGCTTCAATTATATTGTAATGACATGCTGACCTAGACCTGATACTACAATACCTTCATTCGATGACATCAGCTTTTATTTAACTAGCAATATTGTGTGTAAACAAAAGATTTTTCTAAATATTTCAAATCATATTTATCGACTTCCTGATATATATTTGTACTGAAACTTGGCAATTTTTTTTAAGTTCAGTGACAATGTAATATGATGGTACTATCCAGCTAATACCATGATGTAGCCTGGATATAGGGATTAGAACTCTCAGATGTAGAGTTTTGACGAGGCAACCAAATTTTGGATCATTGGTTTTGTTGCTATAAGTACTAAGTTAATTAGTGCTCATAACAACGAGAAATGGAACTCACAGAAAGAAAGTGTTAAGATAGTAAGTAGAGTTTGGATCCGTTCGTTTCGTTGCAATAACATATTTTTCATTACTGCGAGACTCTGAAGATGGAGCCGAAAAAATTAATATCGAAACTTTTCGCATCCAGATGCAAAATGCTTAGATAATAAACTTCTAAACTCAACAAGGTAAGGTTGAGTTAGCGCTCAATTGTCTTGTACTGACAAATATTTTGATTGTGGATGATTTCTAGGATCTGATGCTTATCATGACTTAGGATTTAACGATCAAACTCGAAGGTGGCCATGGTAAGTTATAAACTAAACAAGAAAAGTCCATTTAGATTGGACTCAGTTGTTCTGTTTTGACAAATACCCTGGTGTTAAATGATTTATAGGGTCTTATGATGAAACGGGAAGGAGGTTATCAAAACTTTGAATTGAAATTGAGCAACACCATCAATTTTGGACTCGTTTGATTTTTTATTTTAAGGAATGTGAAATAGGATAGCTTCATAGCAGTATCTCATGATAGAGCGGAAGGACGTCCATGTGATCTTCTAAGCTTTACCAGTTTAAATCCACCAGTTTAAAGTCACTCGCTGCCTAAAGAAATATTACGCACTTAAATAAATATAACTTCAAAAATCTCGAATGGAGGGATTATTGATAAGGTAATTAATATATGTAAGTATCAACAATAATGGCATTTTTATGTACAATCCTAACGTTACGATCATAAATACTATGCATCAAAAGAATATACTTAGTAAAAATAGTATTACAAAATCCGACCCTGGTACTAGCTAGTATCGAGGTGTGACAGCTCAGCGGCACGCCGCCGCAGTCGCAACAAGTCGAGCTGTGGCATACCCAGATGGTCGTGCGACTCACCGCGCCGCGTTTCGCGTCGCAGGTCGCGTCGCGGGTAGCTGTGGCCGGGCCGTAAGGGATCGAATTTTGAAAATCGCTTGAACACGTAATTCATTATATTTTTTGTACTCAATTCATACGAAATTTCATGCAAATATGTCCAGGGGCATAAGTTTCATACAAGCTTTTATATCCTATTTCACCCCCTTCTGGGTTGAATTTTAAAAAATCCTTCCTTAATGGGTGCTTACATTATAATTATATTTTTTTCTCTTATAATGTATATTCTCTTATACATTATAAGAGAAATATGTGTGCAAAATTTCAAGTTTCTAGTACTAAGGGTTTGGCCCGTGCGTTGATCTCTGTAGCTTCATAACTTAATCTTCCCAACTTTACAAGCAATGCTTCATCATGTAGGTAGTCCGTATTACAATTTCTTTACATATTCTATATACAACTAAGGATCATGGCACGGTATACCGACACTTTAACCCAGCAAAATTATTATATATTATTGAAATAAAAGCAGATCGCGCTTTTTGATATAAAAAAAGCTAACTATGTACAATTTGAGCGCTTGCTGATCATCCTGACTATGTAGCCTGTGTGCCATCAATTCTTGTGCTTGCAATAAGGCGACAGCGAGTCTGCGAGACAACGTCAATTGGCATACCTTCGCCACTAAATCGTTAAATAAACTAATAATATAAACGCAGTAAAACTGCAGAAACCGGCTTCCAACCTCCAATCATGGAACTTCGAATCAGAACTTCCACAAAGTAATATGGGATCAAATAAGAAATAATATGTTCTCTCAAACGAAAAAATAATTTTGCCAATCCATCTATAAAATATGATGGAGTTATACTCGACAGTACATAAAAAAGCTTAGTTGATAAATGCCTAACCTTAAAATGCATAATATTTGCTAAAAAAAATGGCCAATTCGCTAAATGGCGTGTTCTAAAAATTCCTCATTCTACAAATGCCCAATTTTATTAAGCATAATTCTAGAAATGCCGAATTTTTAAAAAGCCTAATACTACAAACATCCAATTCTTATAAAGCCTAATTCTACAAATGCAAAATTCTTAAAAAGCCTCATTCTACAAATGCACAATTCTTAAAAAGCCTAATTCTACAAATGCCTAATTTTTAAAAAGCCTAATTATGTTAATGTCAAATTCTTAAAAAGCCTAATTCTACAAATGCCTAATTTTTAAAAAGCCTAATTATGTTAATGTCAAATTCTTAAAAAGCCTAATTCTACAAATGCCAAATTCTTAAAAAGTCTAATTTTTACAAATGCTTAATTCTTAAAAACAGTTTTTAAAAACCTATCAAGATTCGTATTCAGAACGTCCTTTTGTAAACTATACATGAGTTTATTTAAATGTGTGACCTAAGTTAAAGGAAATTCGGTGCTGTTATAGTGTGCGATGACCTTAGAGGAGCTGAAATCCGCCGGTCGTTGGTCGGTTTATGTAAGCGCGAGGACAACATTGCAACCTCCCTATTTGGGTCGTTCAACCCCCTTTACAACGTACTCTATGTAGAGCGTTGCAGTTTTCGTTTTAAGTTGAATGAGCGTGGGTGCACTCCGGTTATCGTCCCGTTTGCGGCTACAACTTTCATTTGCTTCCATTCTAGAAAATCTGCATTATATAGCATCGGGCTCATCGTCGCTGCTTTGTTTCTGTTACATCTATTTTGCTTTCATCCGCTGCGGAATGTTTCACTTGCAAAGGTTTATTTTCGTTTAGAAACTAATTGAATTCTGTATTTAAATAGTCTATTATCTATTCGTGAAGCTTATACATTTATGTTAAGTTATTAAGATAAAGCTAGTATTTGTAATGTGTATAACAAATAGAATCTCAAGTTTTCATTATCTCATTTTACATTTTTCCCCGTGTTGATCCCGGGCTCCTTTGAAGAATAGATCAAATGCCGTTCTGCCATGCAGATCGTAAAAGGCGACCGATTGGCTATACAAGTTACTAACATCGTGGCTACTAGGTGGTAGAGTTCTGCATTGTCTCGCCCGGGTCTGGTACCAACGCCTTACCTATTCCTGCCGCAATAGCGTCAGTGCTTGTCGCTGTCATGTCCCGGTTTGGAGGGTAAGGTAGTCGGTAGACTTATGCATGTGGCAAAAGACCTCACCACAAGATAACAGCGCACCATTAACACCTTTGGTGTCTATAGGCGATGGTTGACTTTTTCCATCAGTAGACCCATCTGCTTATTTGCTATCTTATACTATAAAAAATAACTATCGCTCAGTTCCGAAACGCAAATTAATTTTAACAATTAATCTGTTTTACATAATTTTTACAAGCAAATGATCTGTTGAACACAGATTAATTGCTTGTTAAAATTAATTTGAGTTTCGGAAACCGGCCATATCTGAGCCATACAGGTCGCTGCGTACTTTTTATAAATGCCACGGGATATCACTTAGTGTTTTGTAGATCAGTATGTTTAATTTCAACCAACTTTCCAAAATTGAGGAGGTTCTCAATTTTTAAATTTTTTATTTGAATGGCTTTTACCTTTACAGGTATGTCAGCCAGGTTCTCAATTCTTCAGAATTGAAGGCGAGGTCTAATGCCAGATGCATATGTTGACCGGCCATCTTACCCTCCAAATCAGACCACGTCAGTAAAAAGCACTGACACTACTGTGGCAGGGATAGGTAAAGCGGTGGTACCAGACCCGGGCGAAACAACGCAGAACTCTACCACCTAGTAGCCTCGATGGTAGTGATTCGCATAGCCAATCGGTCGCCTCTTACGAACTGCCTTGCGAAATTGCAGTTGGTCTATTCTTCAAAGGAACTCGGACCAACACGGGGATTTATTTTTGTTTGAGATTATTCTCATTTAGCTCCATATAAATTTACTATCAAGAAGATCAGAGTTCCAGAGATTCAGGAAATTGAAAGTAGGTTGTTGCAGTGTTACTCTCTTTAAATTATTTGAAGCTAACATTTTTCCTTAGTGAATCTCAAAAATGTACAGTGTGTAAGGGATCTTAGTGTAACGAATAGTTAAAAAAAAACATGCTATTGTAACGTATTATCCTGATGGCTATTCCCTTTTTGTAGGAAAGGCAATATTTGTGTTTTAAGGTTTTTTCTTATTTTTACACCTCGCAATGTAAAGCGTACATTGCTCCAACTGGTTTCGCCCGCCGCAAAATAAGCAATATAGGTATTATGCGCGGTATGTGTGATGTGTGATAATTGCTTATTTTGGGTATTTCCTTAAATTTTACTATTTTTTATAAAAAATACTTTAGAGGATTAAAATAAACCAAATTGTAAAAAGTTCGTCTAAAAAGACTTAATGTTTCCCACACAAACTTCCAACCGTTTTCAACTCAGAATCGTAGTACAAATCTATGGTTTGGAGTTTCTCCCTGTATAATGTAGTTTTTAGCGGTTTACATATTTTTTTTAGTATTTATTATTTATTTTTCTGTGTCTTATCTTATTTTTAATCTTGATTATTTAAGCGTACTTTTTTAGTTGTTAAGCTTAGTCGGCTTAGTTGGGTAAATTTTCAAATCCATCTGTTTTGTCCCCGAGATTAGCGCTCCCGAACAACCAAAAAACTTTTAAGCTTTATTGTATTAATATAAATTGAGCCGCAACTCGCAGCTCAAAGTGTAATCAGTTTGTTTATTAATCTTACATTTTTCGAAATATAAAGTGTCTTTATTTTAAGCCTAAATATCGGGCTTCATCGCTTCAATATGGCAGTATGGTTAGCAAACAGATTTAGGTACAATGCGAATGTGAAGGATGTAGGACCAATACTGACATGATCAGATAGATCGGGTGAGTTCCGAGTTGGTCTAAAGGGTAACCGGCATGTTTGAGTGAAGAGAGTACTGAGTACAGAGCATTAAGGCATATATGTATGGATCGTGTTGGCAAATTGTTCTCTCTGCTGACTTCTTAATATTTAACGTAACATCTTGTTAGTGATTACATACAATAAATAAATATGCACGGACAAATTACACTTACTGATGTAACCCCAACGTAAGCAAATTATTTGTGTTATGGGTGCTAGTCAACGATACATATATAAATGCCAGAATATATTTTATAAACACTCAAACCCAGAAATACAAACATTTATGCTCATCACATAAATGCTTGTCCCAGTCGGGAATCGCACCCGAGCCCCATCCATTGCGTAGTCAGGGTCACTAACTACTCGACCAACGGGGCAGAATATACGTAGTATATAGTAGTACTAGCTGCTGCCCACGACTTCGTCCGCGCGGACTTCGTTTACTCAGCATCAGCTCCTCCCCCTGTATGTGATAGCGTGATAATATGTAGCCTATATGTTGACCCGACCTATTAGTAATTCATGCAAAATTTGAAGTAAATCCATGCAGTACTTTTTGAGTTTACCCCGGACATACATACAAACAAACAGACAAAAATTCTATAAACTCTATTTTTGGCTTTGTTATCGATTGTAGATCACGTCCCAAGTATTCTTTTAAAAAAATATTCAATGTAAAGTTTTGACTTTCCTACGATTTTATTATATGCATAGATTGCGCTATAATATCCGTTTAAACCTATGCTTGTCCGGCACGAAACGCTTCTGCAATAAAAATCGTGTCGGCATACTGCAGATACTGCACGTAGTAAGTTTTATTTTTCCCAAACCCCAAAATCACAATTCGTAACACATCAGTAGCAATTAGGCAGCGGATATATTTTGCCATCACAAGAACGATCTGCGTGTTTGTTTGTTTTATTTACACTTCATCTAACTAAAATACTTATTACAACTTATTATTCATTATTTTAACCGCGTAATTCGACATTCAGTACCTACAAATAATTAAGTAAAGACCTTACATGTATGCCGTATACCGAATATTCCGCACATCTCTAGTTAATACATAATATAATATACTCATGTTCATGTCTTTATAAAAGTGACTATTATTTACCGTGTACCGTGTTATTACAAATATTCGGCGCATATTACTATACACGTTTTTAGCATTTTTATATCTCTATATCTTGACTAATCCATAACACATGTGAATAATTTGCTTCCTTTGGGGTTAGATCGATTCGTGTAATTCGTCCAGCAATATTTATTAATTTATTATTTATATGTTCTATACTATTAATCGTCGGCACTTGGTGAAACTGCATTTTGATTTTAATTATAAAACACTTGTCATGGTTTCACTACATATATATTCTTCCAAATTATTTAAAGTCTACCGGTTTTGCGTATTAACGCGTCTTCAGGACTTATAGCTAAACAAGAATTTTTCTTGTTTGGCCATAAGTCCTGAAGATAATATATAATTAAAATTATTATTTATATTTAATCAATATATACATAATCGTCCAATCAATACAAACACAACGTGTATCTCATTTGCCGAGTAGGTACAGAGTTATTGTTACCGAATTCTCGACGCATCTCCAGTTAATACATGCAAATTCGTACATATATTCATAAATCCAAGATGACTATGGTTTGCCGCGTATAGTGTTTTACTAAATATTGAACGATTTCTTGTTAATACATGATAAGTTCATACTCGTTCATATCGTCATGAAATACAACGTGACTATCATTCTGTGGCGATTATACTATTGTAACTTTAGGCATAGATATATTATGACAAGAAATAATAAATAATTGCGTAGTACAAATCACTAATTGTGTTATGACTTCTATTCGGGTTATAAATTACGGTGCATTTATTTTGACATAATATATGAGAAACATAATCGTTAAACGATTAGATAAAGCAAGTTGCTAGGAAAGTCGTGATAATGTTTATTGCTTGTCATACGAGTATACTTGCCTTCAGGATCTGAGTGCCAAGTGTAAGTTTTTCTTTTCGCATTCGATCGTGAGCGCGTTTCGAGTTTACTAGGAATTTGTATGTGATTTGTACAGCGCCACCTAGTGGTAAACTGGTTTCTCACGTTTACCATTAGGTGGCGGTGTACAAACCGCGGTGTATTCGTTGAGCCGCCCAGTTTCGCCCACAAGTAGAGTAATATGTCATCAATACTTTCATGCAAAGTTTTATTCCCTGTTTACGTCCCTTAGGTGTTAGTTTTTGGAAAATAAGCAGCCTATGTTTGACTGAATATCTCTTTGTCAAATTTCATCAAACTCGGTTCAGCTGTTTAACTGTGAAAGCATAACCAACGGACGGACATATCAAGAGACAGACTTTCGCATTTATAATATTAGTACGGATGAAACCTATGAAATTTTATTTATTTATTTAATACTTAATTGTACACAACAGAACAACAGAAAAAGAATGACAACAAGCGATACTTTATTGGTTTTTGAGACGAGTCTGTTGAAATCAAATAAAGCAAGCCCTCTGTTTTCCTCATATCACTGTGTTCATATTATGTCGTATAATGAATTAAGAAGAAATAAGCTATAATAAATTTGGAAATGTCTCATAATTATTTTATACTAGCTGCAGCGTGCAGCCCGCTGCACTATAAAAGTTGTTGGTGAATCCCGAGGGATCATCTATTTTTTTCGGGATAAAAAGCCTATGCGCTATTCCAGGTCATCAGCTACTTGTATGCCAAATTTTATTTAAATCCGTTCAGTAGTTTTTGCGTGATTGAGTAACAAACATCCATCCAAACATCCAAACTTTCGCATTTGTAATATTAAATATAGAATATAGATATAATCTATCTACATACACATCTTTTGGATTTTTCTTTTTTTTTTTTGTAGTAGCGGTCACGACTCACGGTAACACCAGAGTGCTAAGTGTGAGTTTTTCTTTTCGCATTCGATCGTGAGCGCGTTTCGAGTTTACTAGGAATTTGTATGTGATTTGTACAGCGCCACCTAGTGATAAACTGGTTTCTCACGTTTACCACTAGGTGGCGCTGTACAAATCACATACAAATCCCTAGTAAACTCCAAACGCGCTCACGATCGAATGCGAAAAGAAAAACTCACACTTAGCACTCTGTTCTGTAAAAAATCTGATTTACTTATTTCCGTTAAAAAGGCAGAGCCCTACGACAAACAGACAGACAGTGGAAGCATATTAATAGGATTCCGTTTGTGTAACCCTTTGGATACGGAACCCTGAAAGCGAAAACATAAATTAGATAGTGGGGAGCCACGTCATAACTTGATTAGTTAAAAATGATTGTAATGTTTGATCCAAATATTGACTACCGTTATGCTGTCACGTGATTGACATTCAGATCAATTATATAAACTTGTTCGGGAACGGTGAAGTCATTTTTTATTGACAATAGCGCGTTGGCATGCGTGGAATATATCTTGAAACTGGGCGTTGATTAAATCAATTCGTGTAAACGATCACGTAGGTACATAAAGCCAGCAGCCATATTTCAAAACGCTAGCAGACCTGTTTTCCCCGTGTTGTTCCCGGGCTCCTTTGAAGAATAGGTTTGGTACCACCGCCTTATCAATTCCTGCCGCAATAACGTCATTGCTTGTCAATGTCGTTTTCCTGGTTGGAGAGTAAGTTAGCCGGTAAACTTAAGCATGTGGCATGAGACCTCGCTACAAGATAGCAACGCACTATTAACATATTTGGTATCTATAGGCGATGGTTGACTCTTTCCATCAGTAGACCCATCTGCTTATTTGCTATATTGTATTCTAAAAAGCTCCAAAGCTTCGCCATCGAGTAGATTTGACCTGTAGCCAATGGCCATATATCGAAACACTCAAAAATCCGCGCAGCTGTAAGAGAGTAGGTAAATTGTTTCCCCCATGTTGGTACGGGCTCCTGTGAAGAATATATAAACTACTGTTTTGCCAGGCAGGTCGTACGAGTGATTGATTGGCTATACGTGTCACTACCATCGTGACTACTAGGTGGTAGAGTTCCGCAACGCTTCAACCGTATTTGCTGACACTGCCTTACCTATACCTGCCGCAATAGCGTCAATGCTTGTCATTGTCGTGTTCCGGTTTGGAGGGTAAAGTAGCCAGTAGATTTATGCATGTGACATTGCCATCCCATCACACGGATAGCAACGCTCTATTAACATCGTCTGTGTCTATGGTTTCTCTTTCCTTCGGGAGAGTCGTCAGCTTATTTTGATATCTTATGATAAAAAATAACGTGTCTTCGATATAGTTTTTCATACAAACTGTCATTCCCTATTTGAAACCCTTAAAGGGTTGGTTTTTGAAAAAAAAGTTAGACTATATTTGACTCCGAGTATTCTACTATCTCCTCGCCAAATGATAACAATCGCTTAGTTTTCAGTATTTTAATATTACGTGGCGGCAACTCCAATATTTTAATTAACACAATCAAACTATTTTTTATTTCGAATATCTTATCTATATATTAATTAATACGTGAAGCAAAATCGTTGTACCCCTTTTCAAGATAATTGCGCGTACGGTGGAATATGTAATTTGGCACCGTTAAAGTTTACATTGCAGAGGACAGGAACACAGAATACTTAGAGACTACCAATGTTACATACAAGTATTATTCGAGCATAGCACACATAGATACCTCTCACGGACGCGATATCTCCGACTGGTGCGGTACAAACTGTACCGAACCATTCCGAGATATCGCGTCCGTGAGAGGTGTCTATGTGTGCGTTGCTCGAATAGCACATATATGTAGATTGACTACTGAGTCTCCAGTATACTGTGACTGCAAAAACCTAATATTAATTAATAATGTGCATAAGAAATATGTACATTAAATAAATATATAAGAAATATGTACATTTAATAAACGTTACACACACTACATTCATGTGATATACATGATAATATACACACAAGTATAATATTTTCCTTACGGCAAAAGTCTGTTTTTTATATCATAAGATAGCAAACAAGCAGATGGGTCTCCAGATGGTAATAGTCAACCATCGCCTACAGACACCAAATATGTTAATGGTGCGTTGCTATCTTGTAGCGAGGTCTAATGCTACATGCATACGATTACCGGCATCTTACCCTCCAAACCGGAACACGACAGTGTCAAGCACAGACGCTACTGCGGCAGGAATAGGTAAGGCGTTGGTACCAGACCCGAGCGAGACTCACTCAATGCAGAACTCTACCATCTACATATTACCAAATACTATATATATATATATATATATATATATATATATATATATATATATATATATATATATATATATATATATATATATATATATATATATATATATATATATTAGGGATGGGCCGAAATTCGTTTTACATTCGGTTTAACCGAATTTCGGCAGCTTGAACCGAACTTCGACATACGGCCGAAATTCGGTTTAAATGCCGAACATTCGGCACTAGAAAAAAGTATCTTCTTGCACTATTTTGCTTGAAATCTACGCTAATGTTATTAAGAGGAAAGATTTTTATTCTATATTTTTATATATTGTATCATCTAAACTCAAAAACTACTAAACCGATTTGAAAAAATCTTTCACTATTAGAAAGATACTAAAGTCATTCCCGAGTCACATAGGCTATACTATACTTTCGAAAAAAATCCGTAAAACAGTTGACCTAGCAGGCCATCCCTGAAACATCCCGCTAAATAAAAAAACATAAAAACAAAAATGAAAAAACTTCAGCATAGATTTTTGAGTTCGAAGAGTTCAAAAAAAATGTAAAACGGTTGACCCGGCAGCTCATCCCTGAAACTTCCCGCTAGATCTATATCTATATCTTAGCATATCACAGATTTTTTTCAGAGTTCAAAAATCTTAAATTTGTTACAAATATTCGTTAGTACATAGAAGTCGTAAATGACACTAATTTCAAAATTTTTGAAATGCTATATATTTTAAAAACGATGATTGATTTTTGGCTTTCGAATGGCATTAAACGAAATTTTTGACCTATAAATTGTTTTCATAGCTACAGAATCTACAGACTCAGAAATGTCGAAGCAATATAAAAAAAATTTTTTTTGAATTTTCTATATTACTAAATCCCAGATAAATCGACCAATTTTGATGCAATTTGCTTATTTGACATAATTTATAGAAAGAAAAGCTGATTAGACTTTTAAGTCAATCGGTATATTAGTCTGAAGGTCATTTTAAAAATGCTAAGTTTGCTGTAAACAACAAAATATTAATATTTGAACAGCCGTAACTTTTGAAAACTTGATTTTTGAAACTGTATTTGAAAAAATTTCGAATTTATGTCGAAAAAACATTTTTCCAAATTTTTTCGTCAACAATAACATCCGAATGGATTAACCGATCATGATAAAATTTATGAATTAGACGCAGTTTTTAAAAAAAAGAGCTGATAAAATTTTATAGTCAATCGATACATTAATCTTGAAGTTATATTAAAAAAATAGGTTTTGTCAATTTTTTTGCGATATTTTCAAAATTTCTCAAAATATTCTAGTCCGAATTGGTTAAAATTGTTGGAAAGTCTAAGTTGAGCAGAATCTAATTCAATGCCATTAACCGCGTTTCGATCGGTCAAGCCGTTCAAAAGTTATAAAATGTTTACATACACACATACATACAACCACACACTCTCTCTCACACACACACATGCATACATACAGACATACTGACGTCATCGCGAAAATAGAAAATGTTCCATACTTAGCGGGAAGTTACAAATCAAAAGTTTGATATAGATGAAGATGCATATATTCTAAAACATGATGATTTAGATCTTTTTCATTGCATTCAACGTAATTTTTCCTTTAAATGGTTTTATTAGCTCCAAAACCGGTAGGTTAAAAAATGTCGAAGAAAAGGTAAAAAAATAGGTAAGTCAGTTGACCCTGCAGGCTATCCTTGAAACTTCCCGCTAAATTGAGGTATTTTAGGCTCAAAGGAACAAAAACCATACCTAAGCATTTTTATTCAAGGTTCAAAATACTGACTTTTGTTATAAATGACAGCAATTTCATTTTTAAAAAGCTGTATATTTTGAGAACGATGATCGATTTTCATCCTTCAAATGGCATTCAACAAAATTTTTGAGCTCTTAAATGTTTTTGAGCTATATAGGATAAAATATGTCGAAGTAATATCAAAATTTGTTATCAAAAATTTTCGTTATAATAAATCCTAATAAAACGATTTTCATCCAATTGACGGTATTTGACGCTATTTATAAAGAGAAAAGTTGATTCGATTTTTTAAGCGAATCGATGTATAAGCCTAAGAGTTATTTTAAAAATATTAAGTAAGTTTTATATAATCAGCAAAATTTTATTATTCAAAAGTTATAACTTTTGAAAACTTGATTCGATTTTGATTCTTGAAACTACATTTGAAGTAATTGTTTTAAGTACCACAATATTGTAGAAGGTTCGACCTTCAAACAAGTTTTGGTCAAAAAGTCTCTTATTTTATATAAATATATTTTATATAAATAAAAACACTTTTTCCTAAATTTTCGTCAACGATAACTCCCAAACGGATAAACCGGTTTTGATACAATTTACGATATTTGACGCAGATTTTTAGAAAGAAATGCTGGTTAGATTTTTAAATCAAGCAGTGTATTAGCCGGAAAGTTATTTTAAAAATATTAAGAAGTTTTCTGTAAACAACAAAATATTAATATTAAAAAAGTTGTAACTTTTGAAAACTCGATTCCATTTCGTTTCTTGAAACTAAATTTGACGTAGTTTTTAAGCACTAAACTAATGTGGAAGGTCAAAAACAATTAGAGAAATTACCAAGTTATATCAAAAAACAAATTTCTAAAGTTTTTCGTCAACGATAGCTCTTGAGCGGAAAAAAACCGATGTTGATGCAGTTAATGCATTGATCGCAGTTTTTGTAGGAATAGAGCTGATTAGATTCTGTACCTAATCTATACATTTATGTACTTAGATTATACAAAGTTATTTATTTATGTATGTTATTTATGTACAAAGTTATGAGATGTTTACATATACACATACACATATATAGAGGCATGCTGACCTCATTGTGAAAATAGTCGAAAGAGATTTCTAGGACCTCAAAACGTGGAGATCTGGTGAAACTCGATTTTCCGAAAACGGGGCAAAATCAGTAACTTCCTTATCTATATACCTACGTAGCAGAAAGTAAAAAATAAAAATCCATGCCTAAATTGAAACAATGCAACTCAATGTATCAAAATTTTCCTGTTACGTCACTAATTCACGTGCGTTGCGAAACCCATTAACGATATCCTATATATCCATACTAAAATTATAAATGGGAAAGTGTAACTGTTTGTTTGTCCGTCTTTCACGGCAAAACAGAGCGACGAATTGACGTGATTTTTTAAGTGGAGATAGTTGAAGGGATGGAGTGACATAGCTTACATTTTTCTCTTACTTTACGCGAGCGAAGCCGCGGACAGTATAATAGCTATATTGTATTGTAGCTAGTAGTAAATAGTAAACTAAATTTTAAGCAATTTCGTAAAAAAGTCACGACGTGTCGCTTTTAAGAAAGCGCAAAAGAAAGCGCGCCAATTAAACCGAAGTTCGGCCGAAAATCGGCCGAATTTCTTATTTTCACCGAATGTTCGGCCGAAGTTCGAATTCGGTTCAAACCACATTCGGCCCATCACTAATATATATATATATATATATATATATATATATATATATATATATATATATATATATATATATATATATATATATATATATAAAGTAAAAAATATAAAAAGCTCTTATATATCTACGTGCCTAATTACATGATGTTGGCTTTTCTATGAATTCTACGCTAGAACATCGTAAAACCAAACACAGATACTCGGTAAAATACGATGACGAATCTATACGACTGGATCACATGATGCAATTCTTGTTCAAAAACGTTGGTAAAGTCACGTAGCTTGTTCGAAGGCAAGGCGAAATTGGGGGTGGGGCCACGGGCAATGACCGGACCGCTGCAAGACCGGCCCTAATGGCATAATGATTCGCAATGAGTAAATCTTATGTAACCTGACGTCTAAATCGTTGTTCCTTGTTGGTACATGATTTAGATTGTATTACGACGTAATATTGAAAATATATACCGTACAGTCCGCTGCATTATAACAGTTTTTGGTGAATCCCGCGGCAATCACTCATTTTTCCGGGATAAAAAGTAGTTTAGGTGCTATTCCAGGTGCTATACCTGTGTGCCAAATTTCATCCAAATCCGTTCAGTAGTTTTGGCGTAATTGAGTATCAAATATCCATCCATCCATCTGTACATCCATCCATCTCTCCATCCATCCAAACTTTCGCATTTATAACATTAATATAGACTGGTTGACACACGCAGCTTCTCCCGCGAGTATGTTAACATGTTTTCGACATAGTTTTTCACACAAACGTTCAGCCTCTTAGATTTTTTTAAAGTTAGCAAATATTTCACCCTAGACCTTCAGATATCTCCATGCCATGTTTAATCAAAATAGGTATAGCTGTGAAAGAGTAAAAGACAGACTTTCGAACATATAATATTTGTATGGAAGTATGGACTAAAATACGTAAAAAAAAGAAAAAAAATTGCTTATATTCACCATGAAACTTTAAGGTATCGATGTATGAAATTTCATCACAATCGGCCCAGCGGTTTGACCGTGATAACGTCACACACAGACAGAGTTACATACGGGTCATTCCATGTCAAATCGACCAATAGTTGGAATCGATCCCTTTCGATTTGAATGAATTTTGATCAGAAGTTTTCTTTTATCATAAAACGAAGTTCTGCCAAAGGAAAAAAAAAATAAAAAAAATTTTTTCGAAAGATATACAAATTCAAAATTTCGCGATTTTTCCAGTTTTTCAATTTTGTTTTTGCATTATCTCGAATGCTATTATAGATACAGGAATAGGCTTTCGTTTGTTTAAAAGGGGACACTTGGGGCTATAGAAAGAAAAAATATTTTGGAAAAAAATTTTGAAAATTGCCAAATTTGTAAAATTTTGAATTTTTGAAAATCGTCAAAAATGAAGACCGCCATGAAAATTTTGGCTCAATTTTTTTTGTATGATACCTTGTAATGATTTTAAAAGATCCTGAAATTTTTGGATAGGGGGTTTTTTTATTTCAAAAATATGAATTTTTGGTAGTTTGGTTGGTGGTATTGGTCGATTTGACATGGAATGACCCATACGCAATTATAATATTTGTATAGATTGACTAACCTGTCTAGTGGTTAAAAATTAGTGTCAGGCAGTCGTCTCCATTACCTAAACCGGAACACGACAGTGACGAGCATTGCCGCTATTTAGGCAGGAATAGGTAAGGCGGTGGTACCAAACGCGGGCGAGACGTTACACATCTCTGTCACCCAGTAGTGCATAATGGATCTGGCGCCTATGCTTACATATATACGTGTTGGCTTATGAACGGGGAAAGTCACTCATGTTGTTTTACACTACACTACGACGTGGATGACTTAGTACCTATTCTCGCAATAGTAACTGCATCGCCTGAGATTTACGCCACCTACTCAACCAATAAGAGCAAATACAATGGGTTGTTTTTTCACTGTAACAAAGTTTTTTCTTTAATGGATATCGTTTTTCTGAGTTAAGCACGTTTTGTTATTCATTTTGATAGCGTTTCACGTTACGCCAACCTAAGGTAACAAAATAATTCTTTAAAAGCATTCATATTTCGGTATTGGCTTAATTTTAATGTATTTTAATAAATAACTTTTCGGGAATTGATTTTTTTGTACAAATTGAGCTTTGGCTGAAAAAAATATTTAATAATTAAAAATCACATGCAAATGGTTTTTTGAGAGATCAGCCTGCTTAGGATGAGAAAATATTGTATGAACTCATTTTTAACGTATGCATGTGGCATTAAATCCTCATCATACCTTATGTGGTGATTACCATTCGCCAGTCTGGCAGTCTTGTACAATAAAAGAAAACGTATACTGAGTCTCACGTCTTACAGACGTCCATACTATTAAAAATAAAAGTTACAAGACGGGCAGCAAATCACTATGTTGTACAATTTATTAATAAAATCAAAATTTTTATATGAATACCCCGGTCTTCTGGTCTGGTAGTTAGTCTGTTTAGCTATATATGAGGTTCCGGTTTCGAATATTGAGGTAGGCAATAATGGTATTAGGTTTTTCTATCCAGAGAAAAATTGACACTCCGGTTTCACAAGCTTTTTAATACCGTCACCTGAGACCGTCGCTTTTATTTGCTCGTCGAGGCATGGGGCGGAAAATATTGATGTACCATACGTGCCGACCACTCGGCACTTAAATCTGTTATTATCCTGTTTTATATTTGTTTTCCTGTTATATGTTTACGTCACAATAAAATCCAATGCGTAATAATTGTCATTATTTATTTTTGTTAACGTTTTGTGGTGAATTTTGCATATTTTGAATAATCTTCCAATTAATTACTTTTTCTGTCACTAGTATTTTATTTTCACATTCAAAAATGTTTGTAACCCTATTCATATTACATTTATATGTCAAATTGTGTATTTAATCTGCGCGACAAGTTAAAAAGTGTCTCAAAATTATGTGCGATTTCTCATTGGATCCGGAATGACGCCTACAAAAATGTGCTAAAAGCGTGTATATTAGCTAGCACATAAAAAATTGCAAAAGTTATAAACAATTAAAGATGAGAAAAAATTGCATTTGGTTTTCTTCCAATATTTCATAAACTATTTTTATTTAAGAAATTTCAAAAAAAGATTCGGAAAGAGGAGGAAATTTCCAAGAAAAAACTCTTAGATCCCGTAACTCTATCTCCATTATTTATAATCTTAATTTAACGCTGAAAATGGGTCTCCACACGACATTTTTTCAAATTTAAAAAAGAATATTCAATACCTTAAATAAATTAATTTATGTGTTGTACTCGATTTAGAGGCCGTGCGCGCAACCTAAAAATGTCTTGCGGAGACCCATTTTCAGCGTTAAATTAAAATTATAAATAATGGAGATAAGAGTTCCGGGATCTAAGAGTTTTTTTGGAAATTTCCTCCTCTTTCCGATTTTTTTTTTTTGAAATTCGCTATCGCAATAATTTTAAGAGCAGTATCTCTATTTTAGACACTTTTCAACTTGTCGCGCAGATTAATTGTTTACTACCCTCCTTAAGGTTCTAGGCTAGTGTTAATAAAATATAGCTTGTAACAATGACAAATAACTTAAATTAAACATCATTCCTGCTGCAACAGCGTCGATGCTTGTCACTGTTGTATTACAGTTTTGAGGGAGCTATTAAACTTATAAAAGTGGTATTAAAATCTCGCCACATGGATAGCAACGCACCTTTAGCATCTTTGGTGTCTATAGACGACGGCTATCTCTCCATCAAAAGACCAATATGCTTTTTTGCTATCTTATGTGTTAAGACAAAAAAATAAACAATATTTATCAATATGTATTTTTTTTTATTATCAATAACAGATTTGAATGTATCAATACCACTATTTATTTGCGTGTTTGAAAATTTTTGAGTTTTAATTATTTTTACCTGAATAACACGTTTTTCAATAAAATTATTATGTCAACTAACGGGCATTCCATCAAAATACTGACTGCAAAAACATTACTCAACCATAGTGATTGTAAGATCGATTGGTTGTGCAATGTTGTGGACGCTTTCCGACAGTGATTCGCATAAATGACGCTATAATTGGCAAAGGGTATTGTCCATTACAGGCTATATGGTGACCATGTGTTTTTTTAAAAACGATTTTTACCAAAAATCATTATTTTATTTTTAAAACACGATGGTACTATTTTAAGAACTGGAATTTAAACTTAATTAGAAAATAAAATAAAAAGTTATTAAAGTTTTTTTTTTTTTTTTTTCTTTTTGGCATGGGCAGTTATTAAAGTTAATTTTTCAATTCTAAAGTCCCATTGCGGCATAGGTCTGTACCACGTTGATTGTAGAATTTAATCGATTTTAACATATAATCGATTCGCATTGGTGTCGATTATAATATCGTACATAACATACCTAAACATGCACATTTGTTTCTTTTCTTGTTTTCTTGTATATTCTGCTTTTATTTACAGACTTGTGTTTATAGATAAAACATAAATAACTAACAAATACTAAACTAATAAAATACAATCGTGAAAATAACGAGTTTATTTAATAAGCGAATAGATACATTTTGCACGTTATAAGCAGTAAAAGTACTTTTTTAATGTAATTGATTATCATCTGTTTTAGACAAAATGACTGAAGCACTATTTCCTAGTTAAATAAAGTAGTATCAGATTATTTGTACAAATCGATTGTTTTTGCAATCTAGGACATTCAATTTGAGATGGGTGGTATAATCGAATGACTTCACTAATATTAACATTGATAGTCTATTAACAGATTTGGTAATCGGGAGCCCAAGTCATTTTTTTGATGTTACATGGAACAGATCTTTTTTGTTCTAGTGGTATGAGTTTTGACGCATTATTGATATAGTGATAATATTAAGTTTACATATTTTAGTTTCTTAAAAATACATAGAAAAACAAATAAAAAACATAAAAACAAATGATTATAATATGAAAATATATTTTTCTTATATTTTTACTTCTTCAACAAAAAGAGTCAAGCTCCATTAACCTTACTATCTTGTGAATTTAGTGATTTGTTTAATTTATATGTCTGTTTTAAATATCTTATCATTCACACTATTAGTTTGCTAGCCGGTTTCAATTTATATCGATCTCATTCGCGAATTACGATTCTTAACTAAATTAACAACTAAGAACGTATTTGTCCAATCGAATCATCCCGAGACGAGAAATTATAAAAATTAATCGAATGATTTTGTTAGATGTCATATTCACCCACCGCTACACTAATAAGCATGTGTCAAAAATTGACATTAAAGGAATAAATAAACAGTAAACACGAAACAAACACGAAATAACAAATAACAATAGCTTATTTTCAATTTGCGATCTAGTATTCGGTTAATGTAAATGATTTTCCGGTTCTTTTACTTGTCGTTTTGAATTGTTAGTTATCAACCGCTGCAAATGATGAGCAGTTTTTACTTTTGGACTTGTAATCTGTTTGTAATTTTGACCCCAGCGTTATTTTAAACACTAAATCCACCGACCAATCGGACCTGGGCATGTTATTGGATTTGGATTCAACTGTGTCTGCGCCTTCTGTTAATTCGACTAACAATTGATGGCATTGATGTTTTGCATCGCAGGAGACGAAATCTGGAGCTTCTTGTAGTTCGATAATTATCTATGGATTGCTCCCCATGTGGTAAGGCAATTTTTATTAAGATTACACTATTTTAGTATAACAGGGCAAGATCTTTGTAATATTGTGCTTATATATAATATAATATAAGTGTGACAAGCAGTATATGTTCACTTTGCAGGTGACAAATCAAAGTGCAGTGTCAATTTTACTGGATGTTGGTACTTCACAACTCAACAATTCTAAAATCCAGCACAAGTGAAGAACATCCTCGACAGTTGTGTGGGAATTGTATGTCAATATTACACAGTAGAAATCATGTTCTCAATGCAACTACACCAAGAACAATACACATAAGAATTGTGATTAATGAATGGATATCACCTTGTCAGGTAAATTAATAATAATCTTGACACATTCATCTAAACATACCTTGTACTATGTGTACTAAATATATAGGATAATTATATATTTAGTAGAACTCTTTCACACACTTAAATATATTTTATCCAACTGTTATTTTAAACAAAGACCCTTAGCTTCATAGTAAGGAGCTGAAGTCAACTATTGAGATAGCATTAATAATTTGAGTTTGTTTGTTTGTACATCTTCAAAAATACCAATAAAATGGAAATAAATGTGCAGTTAGTAATGACTATAAAGAGCATGGGGACTATAAAAGTATAGGTTTGTTAATAAAGATATTCCGAGTAAATACTTACTGCTAGTTCCGAGTAATTACCAACTATCTAGGTAGTTAGTTTGATTACACACAAACATGTCTCACATTTTAAAAGTTAATAATTATATTTTTAATGAATTTTATCTGATGAAAATTCAAATTGTTACAGATCCATGAAACAGATCACATTTGCTATCTATGTTGGCTCCCTGTAAATAGAATACCCGTTTCTGGAGTCCCAGCAAATCCAGTACAGGTTCAGGAATTATGGTTCCTGTATTAGAGAGATATGTAGATCGAGCCAGCAACCTACTTGAAGAAATAAGCATATAGGCAATTGCACATTCTCAAGGGGAAGAATACAAAGCAACCACATAAGCTATAATATATATTTGTATTTTATATAATAATGATATATTAGACAGAAATGTTTTATTACAATATTGTTGCAATCATCATGTGTAGGAAGAACATAGGTTGCTCACGTAATGACCATTATCTGGTATTTTGTTTGGACAAGGCATGATAATTATATACAGCCTCCTGCCTAGTTCTTATAAAGTATATTAATAATCTAAGGTGATTTATAAAACCATTACAATTCCTTATGTGAGTTTTATTTTAGAACATAATAACTTTGTTTGATTTTGTGTTAAAATCTCATGATATTATGATATGCTTCAATATATAAACATAATACAACATGTGTATCATATTATAAATGTAAATAATTGACATCATAATAGAAGAATTTGTTTTTAGCATGTTGATAATTATAAATAAATACACTTCTGCCGCACCAAGACTACAACTTTTACCATGCTGAATATGACATATTTTTACATTTTCCTGTTATTTCTTTATTATAAATAATTTTGTTTAGATATCAAGCATACAAAATACTAGTTATTAAATAGCTGAGTTAATGGTCACATGTAGCCGAACAGTCCATACAAAGTGGTCGATTCCCTTTGTGAAGCAGCATACTATGACTGTGAATCAGCAAAATTTTTTTATTTAGTATGTGAATCTACCAAATTTAGCACTGTTTGTGCATGAATTTTAATTAACACCTGAATAATCAGCAACGTCTTGCTTGCTTCATACATTAGACATTTCCACCATGTTGGTCCGGGCTTTTTTGAAGAATAGAACTACTGCCGTTCTGTCAGGCAGGCCGTAAGAGGCGAATGATTAGCCATACGAGTAACTACCACCGTGGCTACTACCTTACCTATTCCTGCCGCAATAACGTTCGTGCTTGTCAATGTTCGTCGTGTTCCGGTTTGTACTTTGGAGGGTAGGGTAGCCGGTGAACTTATACATGTGATATTAAGATCTCGCCAAAAGAATAGCAACGTACCATTAACATCTTTGGCGTTATATGCGATGGTTGTCTCTTTGCATCAGAACAGCCAGCTGCTTGTCAGCTTTTTTTTATATCATAAGATAGCAAACAAGCAGATGGGTCTTCTGATGGAAAGAGTCAATCATCGAATATAGACACCAAAGGTGTTAATGGTCCGTTGCTATCTTGTGGCAAGATCTTAATATCACATGTATAAGTTTACCGGCTACCCTACCCTCCAAAGTCGAAACCGGAACACGACGAACATTGACAAGCACGAATGTTATTGCGGCAGGAATAAGTAAGGTAGTAGCCACGGTGGTAGTTACTCGTATGGCTAATCATTCGCCTCTTACGGCCTGCCTGACAGAACGGCAATAGGTCTATTCTTCAAAAAAGGCCCGGAACAACATGGTGGAAATGTCTAATGTATGCAAGCAAGACGTTGCTGATTATTCAGGTGTTAATTAAAATTCATGCACAAACAGTGCTAAATTTGGTAGATTCACATACTAAATAAAAAAAATTTGCTGATTCACAGTCATAGAATGTTGTTTCACAAATTTTTCAATTATAGCGTCATTTATGCGAATCACTGTCAAACTGGAACACGACTGTGACTGGCACTGACGCTATTGCGGCAGGAATAGGCGCTGCTACCAGACCCGGGCGAGACAATGCAGAACTCTACCACTTAGTAGCCACGATGGTAGTGACTCGTATAGCCAATCGGTCGCTTTTACGACCTGCTTTGCAGAACGGCAGTTGGCCTATTCTTCAAAGGAGCCCGGGACCAATACGGGGGAAATGCACCAAAAGGAGTATAGTTTAAAAATCTCGAATCTTTATTTCTGTTTTTGTCACTGATATACGTTTGCACCTTTGTAGAGGCTTAAATATCATTCGTTCAATTTATAAGAGATCAGACGTATAATAGTCTTGACATAAATATATAAAACTGTCTAGCTTCTCGTGCCTGAGTCGGCTGTGGTGAACAACAGCATCCATTAGCGCCAAGTTTCAGGTTACGCGGCTAAATTGTGGAACAACGTGGCTTTATCCAAAGGTATCGGTTACAGGGTCTTGCGTTTGATCGATTGACTTCATTCACTCACTTCGTTTAGATTAGATTTAACCCATTTTGCAAAAAAGGATAACTTGTGTTATACTTTCGGTCTTAATTGTTGGCCCTCACTGGTTAGAACGTATATTTATTATTGTTCTATCTTATTAATTATTATTTTTCTCTTCCTCGGGGAAAATCTTTCGTACTAACCAAAGACTTTTATGTACAAGTACATTAAACTTTCTGGTAGTAACAATGTTCTGAATTGGTGGAAGGGTTCTCTAACTTGTTTTGATATTTTTAACGATAATAATTATAATAAAACGCATTTTATAAAGATCTTATATAGTTATAGAAGATTTATATATAGTAGTAGACTGTTTCTTCTGAGACTGATGTCTAAACTAGACATTGTCTGTATGTCAGGACATAAATAAGTTAATGTTTGTTGTAGAGAGATTTGCATTGACCACTTTATTTTTTTACTAACTGTTGCCCGCAACTTCGTTCGCGCGGACTTCGCTTACTCCGCACAGCTCCTCCCCCGTACGTGATAGCGTGATAATATGTAGCCTATATGTTGACCAGACCTGTTAGTAATATTCATGCAAAATTTGAAGTAAATCCATGCAGTACTTTCTGAGTTTACCCCGGACATACATTGACTTTCCTACGATTTTATTATATGTATAGATTATTGTTTACGCTATTAGATAAAGATACTATAGTTAAACACTGATCACAAAACAACCTCGCCGTGTTGGTCCCGGCCTCCTTTGAAGAATAGGCCAACTGCCGTTCTCACAGGCAGGTCGTAAAAGGCGACCGATTGGCTATCGAGTCACTACCATCGTGGCTACTAGGTGGTAGAGTTCTGCATTGTCTCGCCCGGGTCTGGTACCACCGCCTTACCTATTCCTGCCGCAATAGCGTCAGTGCTTGTCGCTGTCGTGTTCCGGTTTGGAGGGTAAGGTAGCCGGTAAACTTATGCATGTGGCATTAGACCTCGCCACAAGATAGCAACGCACCATTAACATCTTTGGTGTCTATAGGCGATGGTTAACTCTTTCCATCAGGAGACCCATCTGCTTGTTTGCTATCTTATGACATAAAAAAAAAAAAACCTTTAGAATATAAGTCTTATGAATAAATGTTGAATGTTAATAGTGTTATGAGATAATGACTTTGTAAAAGTGAATTTTTAATGTTTTATGGATGTAACGAAGTGTACCTATTGAGGTAAATATCGTTACGTCCATATCACCAAAGATTTAGGCGTGGTTAGGCTGAGGCAACTAGTGCATCTTCGATTATTCGACTGTAGTAATAAGTCTCATGATGTGACAGAAGTTCTATCTATCGACTAATAATATATCTTCATGCCAAATCCCTTCCGAACTGGACAGAGAGAACCGAATACTACACATCACTATCCTTGCAGAAGTATCTCACTTCTTCCACATTTAGTATTCTCTTCATACGAACACGTCGTTTGCAAGGATTCTTAACACCACTTTCGGACAGTACTCAATCAGTCTGTTCATGGTACGTCAGTGTTGGTTTTCTCCGGTACCTATATCCTTCCACATTCGCATTCGCATTTCACATCGCACAATTTGGACATAAATCCAGTCTCGGACAAGTTATTTTTAATAAAAAAAATTAGAATTAATTGCCAATTCGAACCTCATTGCGTCTACCACTACCACTAGACAGTTAAGGCAATTTTGTTTCTCGTTATCGCCGTTCTAAAATGTGAATAAAACTAAATAATAGGCATATTTTTCTTGTATTATCGTTATTGATCTAGTGATCCGGTGTTGGAGTTGACCACATAGGGTCCCGAGTTCGAGTCCTAGGTTGGGCAATTCAGTTCAGATTCAGTTCAGACTCTTCAATTCACTTTCCAATTCCTGAAGAATTTTTCTTCAGGAATTGAAAAGTGCGTCGTCTCTTGCCATTAGATGAACCATGTGGTTGTTTGCTGTCCATATGCATAAAAAAATGTCACGATATGGACGAGTATACATAACGTGTGGTCACCTGGCTGGCCTTGGGTCAAATATTCATCATTATATTATATTCTTTACCACATTTCCACATCTATTTTTATATTCCTAAGTCTTATTGAATATAAATTATAAATATATAAATAATATTATAAAGCTGAAGAATTTGTTTGTTTGGTTGAACGCGCTAATCTCTGGATGTAGTCAGATTAAAAAAATACTTTTGTGTATGATGACCACATTCACGACAAGTAGTCTTATGTGCTATTCTAGTCATCATCTACCTGTGTGCCAAATTTCATTCAAATCCGTTCTGTAGTTTTTGCGTGATTTGAGTAATAGACATCCATTCACCCATACATCCAAATTCCAAATATCCAAACATTCGCATTTATAATATTAATCTATACCAATAAATAAAACTGGAAATATGCCATATTGGGCACCCGCTTAACTGGCACCTGAGTTTATCCACATACGGCACCTCTCGATATTTTTCGCAGGTGCCATTAGTGGAATATTTTATTATTTTGGTTTAATTCCCCAAATGGCACCTACGCATCAGTAGGTACTAGTGTTGGTACATACTTAGGAAATAAGTATATACGGTACGCATACCAAAATAACATTTTTTACCATTTTTGTCTGTCAGTCGGTCTATCCGTCTGTCTGTCTATCTGTTTGTTCCGGGTAATCTCCGAAACGGCTGGACCGATTTTGACGGGACTTCACTGGCGCATAGCTGATGTAATAAGGAGTAACTTAGGCTACTTTTATTTCTAACAAAATCCACGCGGACGAAATCGCGGGCAGAGCTAGTATACAATATTTTCGTGTCTTTGAGCCATACATCTGAAGCCATTTCATAAACGAAATAAAAGTCGATTGTCAGAAAGTTTAATATAAAAAGTTGTGTCCCACATGTTTGGAATTACATTTTCTTCCACGAACGACGAACGCATCCAGTTCATACATAAAAAGAAATTTAATCAATTGTCTGCATGTTCAATGTCACATCGGAGTTCGACCCTTTCCGTTTGACCTGAATTAATGTTCTTTATTCCGGGTGTAGAATAGAATGTTAAACGATAAAGTTGGATTAGTTTATGTTGTAATTTTATAGGATTGTGATGATTTGAATTTTGCAATTATATTTAATATAATTTATGTAATTTAATGTAATCCAAATTGTACAAACGACACAGCCTCTTACATGCGATTGGTCGAAATCGACTAATCGTATACTTTCATGACCTATCAATCAGAGTGCTAAGTGTGAGTTTTTCTTTTCGCATTCGATCGTGAGCGCGTTTGGAGTTTACTAGGAATTTGTATGTGATTTGTACAGCGCCACCTAGTGGTAAACGTGAGAAACCAGTTTATCACTAGGTGGCGCTGTACAAATCACATACAAATTCCTAGTAAACTCGAAACGCGCTCACGATCGAATGCGAAAAGAAAAACTCACACTTAGCACTCAGGGCATCCTTTCTTTAGGTGCGTTTTTTCTGTAATGAGGGTTTGGTCGATGGTGATTGGTGAATGGATCATTCGTTACGAATATTTGTACCTCCCGAGTAGTTGTGAAAACGAGAATATTTAAATGTGAATGTAAAAATATTACATATTGTACTAATGAACAGACGTATAGATAAGTATTAAGTATAGGCTACCTAGTTTAATTTGTCAAAATATACCTATGAATCTAGAGGTTAGGTATACTGGATACTAGAACAAACGATTGTACCACCAAATATTCTTTATCAAAGAATAGCAAATAAAACTGGTAACTTCACAAGTTTAAATAATCGCCCGCTTCTTACGAACTGCCTAGCAGAAAAACGAATAGTCTATTCTTAAAAATGGGGTCTAATACGGGAAAAATTTCATGCTTTTTGAAATTATTTGGGACGTGATGATTAAATCTCTTCATATTGTATGCAGCTGGATAAAACTCTAGTTCTTCAGGAGAGGGCTTATTATTATTGTACGATTTAATTTTAGATTGTGCCCGCATTTCGTATGTACGCTGGTTCGCTGGCCTTTTCAGAATTAGCAGTCACTGAAATAAACGTTGTGTTGAATTTCAATTCAAGATCTTACGTGCGTTAAAAACAAGTATTATATAATTATTAATTGTATTTACTAGTGATCGCCCTGTGGCCAAATTTCAACCATAGACTTTAGACGTAAAGAAATAGTACACGTGTGTATATTATCATGTATGTCACATGAATGTAGTATGACGTGTATTGTTTATTTATTATTAATTAATATATAAAAATCAATTGCTGTTCGTTAGTCTCGCTAAAACTTATATTATTATTTCATTATATATTCATGGAGGTTCAGGTTAGGTTTAAAAGATGAAAAAAATGTAGAAAAAAAACGGAAAAGTAGACACAAAGTTGGCAGAACAACGTTTGCCCGGTTAGCTACTTTATATATAAATATTTTCGGGATAAAATTTTGTATTATAAACTTCTCTTTCACCCAGTGCCCGAATAAACAGAAAGAAAAACAGACAAAAAATAACAGTTTTCGTTTGGTATCATGTAAATAACGATAAGTATTTGAGGAAACAGTTATTTTGAAACTGTTTTTAAATCGTAAGATAGCAAACAAGCAGATGGCTTTCTGGATGGAAAGAGATATCCATCGCGTATAAACACTAAAGATGTTAATAATACGTTGCTATCCTTGTGACGAGGTCTTAATGCCACATACGTATATAAATATATAGCCGATACCTCATTCTTCAAACAGGAACACGGCAATAACAAGTACTGACGCTATTACGGCAAGAATAGGTAAGGCGGTGGTACCAGACCCGGGCGAGACAATGCAGAACTCTACCACCTAAAAACCACGGTGGTAGTGACTAGCATAGCCATTCGTTTGTTTGTTAAGAACTGCCTGGCAGAACGTCAGATGGTCTGTTCTTCAAAGGGGACCAGGACATAACGGGGAAGACAAAACTACAGAAAGACATTTTACACTTTCAATCGTCGGCACTTGGTGAAATTCAATTATATATTATTAGTTGAAATTAATTTATAACACACTTGTACTTTTATTTCACTATGGGTATAGACAAAATATGCAATATCCTCAATGATTGCCATTGTCGTGTTCCGGTTTGAAGGGTAAGGTAGCTGGTAGATTTATGCATGTGGCATTGCATTCCCGCTAAATGGATAGTAACGTACCATTAACATCTGTGATGTTTATAGGCGATGGTTTCTCTTTCCATCAGTAGGACCATCTGCTTGTTTGCTATCTATGCTAATATTATAAAGTTGAAAAGTTTGTTTGTTTGGTTGAACGTGCTAATCTCGATGGTCAATGGTCCGATAAAAAATCTTAAATTTTTAGATAGCCCAATTACCGAGGAAGGCTATCTATCTGCCTTCACGTTACGATCAGTAGGAGCGGAATAAACGAAGTCCGCGCGGACGAATTCGCGGGCATCAGCTAGTTTTATGATAAAAAAAATTAATAAATGCTGGTCTAGTAAAAGAACATTAGCTGACCTGCGCAGTTTCGTCCACGAGTACTTTGATAAGAAATTTCATACAATCTTCCACCCCCTATTTCAGCCTCTTAGGGAGTGATTTTTGAAAGAAAATATAGCATGTGTTTGACCCGAGTCTTCAAATATCTTCTACAAAAATAGTACGTTCTGTGGCTTAGCCCTGAAAGCGTAACATACATATAGACAGACTATCGTATTTTTATGGATTTCACAAATAGACAATCTGCCTTCTTGTTAGGTAGGTTATTCGTTTTTAAGTCAAACCTACATTTTTATATAAGGCTTTTATGCTTTTAAATTTTAATATACCAATCAATACAATAATTTATTATACTCGTAGGTATTTCTAGTTTCGTCCCGCAAACCGCTGTCCGATTATAGTTATTTGTGACACTTTACCTTTCAGGATAAAAAACTAGTACCTACATTAAATTTGGGTGTAGGTACTTACATAATACATTGTATTACAAATTTCATTTCAATCTCTCCGCAATTTTAGGCGTAATGTAATATAAAGATACACATAGAAATATTGTATATATGAAGAGCATAGTGCGTTGAACTATGTAAGATTTGATAAGGATTACACCGGTGCCTATTATTAGTTCAGTGTGCCGTCATTCTTATCTACATATTTATTCGCGAATACAATAATGATAGTGTTTATTAGCGCATGTAATCAGACGTGAGAATCACTCGAAACTAGTATGTTTTCGGGCTAACCTGACCGTGATCGCAATAGATCTCCGATGGATTGAGAATTCCGTTATCATATCGCGTGGTCGTCGAGTGGACGGACGGAGCGGCAACCCTCGAAAATTTATCATCGGCGTTACGTTGGTCGACTGCACGATCGGTCTGTCGCGGTACGCGTCACAATCTCGCGAGTGCGCCGTCGCCAATCGTAGCCCCACGCTTGTATCATTCGCGCCACCAACATCGACGCAAGCGTACAACTCCATGAGTATTTAAAACTCGTCCTCATAAAACTAAAAACGATCAGCTGTTCGCATTTTAACTTTAACCGGCATTGATTAGCCGACTCGAAGTTTAAATTGGATTCAATCCCTCGCATCATGGTAAGAATCAGTGTTAGTGCAGTGAAGTGATTGTGATACGTTTGTGTATAGTCAAATTAGTTTCAGTATTTGAGCGGCAATTCATTATACAAGTAAAACAATTAGGTAAATCTTTGTTTATTAAGTTTTGTGTTTTCTTAAACTTTATATTGGATTTACGGTCATCTGAAACGCTCTTATTTAATTCTATGTAAAATTACAATACGTAACGTAAAGTATCAGTTTTATTCATGCTGTTTGTAATATTATTCTCTGAGCGTGTGCATATAAAGTGCAAGTATAATGGGCGATTAATAATGAAATCGTATATGATAATTGTGTCTTAGTCGTTATCACGTGGCTTTAGTGTTCCTACTGCGTTTATAGTTAAAACTGAAGAAGCGACGTGCGTCTTGTTTTCAACTCGTGCTAAAATAAGCGGATGCGCCCCCCCGCTATCCTCAACCGGCCATTACATAACTGCGTCAGATCGGCCTTGACTCCCGCGCAGATCGAGACTCCATCTTACTATCCACCAATCCATGATTGGATCCCTTATTGATTCGTTCTGAGAAAATGATGATTTACCAGATTGTTTAATGTGCCCTACCAAATTCGGTTTACCCCGATCAGAACGATCAGAATAATCTGCATATTCTAAAAGGAAAAGTTCTGCCTTCGTTGCTTTCGATCAGATTGGTTGAAGCTATAATTACAGTAAACTACCGTTCGTGAAAAAAGGGAACCCAGAAATTTCAATCTTTTCTGCAGTCCCACTTAGTGAACGTTATTAACCCCAATTTTACTTAATTTAAATGGTCTGAATTTCCTCAAAATAATATTTTTCCTTTTTGCGTTCGACCTCAATGTTTAATTTAAGCTTTGATTACACTAAACCATTGTTCGTGAAAAAAGGTAACTTTGTAATTTCAGTGGTCCGTATAATCTTCGGCACTTAGTGTACGTTAATGTCAACCCAAAATTTTTTTTAATTTAAATAAATAAAATTTACTTGGTAATCAATAATTGACTGTAAACAAGGTTGCTGAAATTATTCCATACATCACGAATATTTTCATTACTAAAATTAAAATTTTACAATTTGCTAAAATTAAAATTTTATCATCAATATTTTTTCTTTCCCAAAATATTAAATGAAACTTTATTTAACCCCTGTATTACTTTTAAGAATGCTTACTTGCATGGTATGACTTTCTTCTGTCTGTCATTAATCTTATCAGTATTGGCCTTGAAGTGTGAGTAAATATTTATCGCTGATATGATAATGAAGTCTAGTTTAGCTTGCACCTGATATAACCAACAGTCTTATTTTGGATAATTCCCAATGTAGGTACTTCTTATGAAGTTAATGTGTGGAGTATTAAAGTTTGTGCAAAGAAATTTTCACCATATCTGATGTTACACTATTTATTAATTGCGACACAAATCATTGACTCAATTTAATCTTAGATGTTACAAACAAAGATTACCTATGTGCCATCAAACCAAATTGTCTGTTAATTAAAATATTTAATTACAAATAAACTGGATGAGTTTCATAAATTCCAATTTCATAAATTTAAAAAACCAGGATATAAAAATACAGTATTGTTATGTTATAAAAATAGCCTTAATACCTCATCAAATAGCATCAGCAGCATATAAATTGTAGGCATTTTTATTTTTTATCACATTTTTTATTTTTTATCATATTTTTTATTAAATTATGATACATAGTCATCACAAAATTTATATTGCTCATTTGCTACAAGGTCGACATATCTCAAAATGTCGATTTTTGAGTTAATGATACAGTCGTGTAAAAAAATGAAATTTTGGGAATTGTAAAAATAAAATGTGAAATAATTCTTGCAAATTTGCACTTGTAATAAGTTCATAAAATAGAGAGAAAACATAAGCCCGCTGAGATTCTTCCGACGGATCTTCTCAGTGTACGACCATGTTCCGATCCGGTAATAATTGTAAAGAAATCGACTCACAAATTTAATGTGATAGAATATAATTAAATTTTTAATATTTGCACACCATATTATAGTAGAATATGTTGTATCTTAATGAAGTAAAGTAATTTCATTTTATTTTACTTCATTTCGAAAATAGTGCTCCGTTAACTGTAAAAAAGTAACTTTTTTAGGTTCCAGGTAGTAAGAGTGGGACAATGATTTCACAGTTATGCCATTATAGTAACATCTTTCGTTTTGGTGACGCGGCAGTAATATAATATAGACAATACCGATACCAAACCGGAAGACGATAATGACAATCGTTGACGCTGTTGCGGCAGGAAAAGTTAAGTCGGTGGTATCATATACCCGGGCGAGTCGTTGCGGAACTCTACCACCTAGTAGTCACGATGGTAATGACACATATAGCCAGGACCAACACGGGGAAACATATTAATGGGATGCAAATTACATCAAAAAACTTAGTTCAGAGTTATTTAAATTTATGTTTTTTGTATTGCAATATTTTATTTTTATTATTTTCGTGAGTTTCGCGATAAGTACTTTTATTAGTAGGGGAGCCCAAGATGCTAAATGTATAGTTAGTTACTGGATTTTGTAGATTAAATAATATGTTTATATTAAGTGTTTTTCATTTCAATGGCGAAGAAAAAAAAAGTAAAAAAATATCTCTGACATGGAAACACTAAATCGTATCAGATTAAGGTATGGTGGGTTAATTGCCACCTAAAATTTAGAAAATCTGACGATTCAAGTGTTTTGTAAGGGAATGGGAGTCATAAAGTTGCAAATAAAATGTTGTTTTGACGTTCTCGAGTGCGTCGGAATTTTCTTTTATTATATAGAAAATGATGTAAGAATAACGAAAAAAATATAATCTGACCATTTCCACAAGCTGAGATTATTGGAATTTTGTTTTTTTTTCTGCCCTATAACCCGCCTCTATACAAAGGCCTTATATTTGGTGGAGAGCCTCAACAGTATGTGAGGCAACCCCCCCCCCTCCCCTTTTAATCTGACGCGCTTCAGTTACTCCAAAAATCCCCACTTGGGCTTCCCTATTTTATTTCCTAATTATTTTGTAATTATAGTGTGGAATACAGATGGGACTTCCATTTATTGCATGTCGTCTCTACTGAATATGTAACACATTTATGGGGCAGTGAAATGTATACGCTTTTACAATAAGCATTCCGAATATTTTATAAAAAAAAAGTATCTTCACGCCCATATCCCCGAAGAGGGAGGCAGAGGTACAACAAGTGCACCCACGATTAGCCGAAGATACTTGGTCCCACAAATGTGATAGGTGGCAAGCCTATCGCCAACCGGGCACTTTCCAATCCCGGGCAACTTTGTGTTTCTCATATTTTATATTACAAATCATATTTAAAAAAAAATGCAAATGAAAAAATAAGTTCGCTGAATTTCTTCCGCCAGATCTTCTCAGTGTTTGGCCGCGTTCCGATCCGGTAGTAATCATTAAAAATTACGACTCGTCAAAGTTTCTGCAAAGTTTAATTTGAATAAATATGTCTGACTCTTGCTTTTTATAACGACACAACGCATTTTACTTAAAAAATCTATTTTTTTTATCTTGTCAATATAACACGTAGTCACCATTTATCTCGCTCGAACGAGTAGAAATAATTGTAGAAATCAGAATTGCGCTGCGCCTTCCACGATATCACGGCCAAGGTCACGGTCAACCAGCTGTTTAGATGCTACCTCAAGGTCTTAATGAAATTTGTAGCCTATTGTTGAATAATTCTTTATTACAGTTATTAAATGCTGTTACCCTTTTAATATGCCGTACTTTATAAATTTTTGAATGCTTTTTATCAATTCTGCGCAAACATTTGTTATTTCTTTTGTTGGAACTTCTTTTAGTTTGTTTATTCATACAACAGTTATTACTGCCGTCATATGATCTATATTTTTTAGTTGCTTAAGACACTAAACTCAGTCTTCCTGGTTTGCTAAGGCTAATCTTAGCTTCGAACGGCGGATTCCTTCGATATTTATTTTAATTTAATGAATAGAAATTATTAAAACTACGCAGTTAGACTTAAACTAAGACTAACTGTGTAGCCTTAATAATGTCTATCTATTAAAAACTAAGACTACACAGTTAGTCTTAAACTACACAGCTTTTTATATAAACTAAGATTAAATTCATCGATATGCTTGGTGCAAAAGGGCAACATTTTATATCATGACGTCGTACCATGGTATCATAACCTAAACCGATTATTAAGGTTTTACTGTTGTAATTTCAAATTTCAAAAAGAATTTATTCTAAAAATAGAAAGTGAACTGAAAATTCTATTTCTGTGATGCAATCGTGTATAAGAGGTGGTACACAAAGCTCTTCTCTTTGGCTGAGGGCTGAGTAGACAGAATGTCGCGTCGGATCGCAATCTACCCTACAATCGATACAAGCTCTACCGCGTGGACTAGTGCGCGCGCATTCGGTTTCACTTATATTCCGGTGAATGGCCAACTCGAAAGAAAATATGGGGGTTTTGAACGGTGGTGTGAGGAAAGACCGCTTTTACTACTATTCGAATATCTCCCTTGTACCACTTGTCTTCTCATTTCGCCCTTTCATTCTAACATATTTACTTTCAAAAATTGTGCGTAAATGCACCTGCCAAACAAACATCTATTATCTGTAATAAATCTGTTTTCATAGCGTCTGTTATTGTATCATACGATTTGTGAAGTTCGTTGGTCAAATCAAAACTGGTGCTAGTAGTTTACGTAACATATTTGTATGTCAAATTTATTTTAAACATCAACAAAACTGTAGTACAATTTATATTATGAAACCATATAGATGATAGTTAATGTAGAATGAAACCATTGAATTAGTTGTAACAAAATGATCAATATTTCCCTTATGTAATGATCTCCAAGGTAGCGTATATTTTCGACGAAATAGTGCTATTTTAATCCATTAGGTTAATAAGATCTTGAACTTAGATTATTATTGTATTACTGTTTTATCACAAATCATATTTTGACGTTTGTTACTGACGCAAGTATGGACACTAGGGGCCGACGCCTAGGTTATCATATTTATGTTTACTTCAATTTAATCCAATACATTCATAGTTAAAGTTAATTATTATCTGTTTGTTTGTAATACATATTTTCAAATTAGTATCAGTGGTGGTAAAGTTAAGACGTTAATTCAGTTAACATTACACAGTAACGTATTAATTATATGCTTAAGGGTTGTCGGGTTACATTCATTTAAAATGTAAATTATGAATGGTTTGTCGTTTTCCTTGCTCAACTTAGAAGTTTTGAAAATATATTTCAAAAAGGAGTTTGTTTCCCTTAATCTTATAAATTCCATTTTCTTAAGATTACGTTGCATTTTGATCTTTGGTGAAATCTTCTCTCGTTTTCATTTACGTACTCAGGTACATTTTAAATTTATTTTTATATAGGGCCTTAAAATATAATTTCTTAATCCATTTGCAGTTTAAAAACAGTTTATCGTTCTTATTCTACACTATCCTAGAATCTAGATGTGCACACATTTAAACATCAACCTTGAGGTATTGTTGGCTCATTACTCGCTCGCACACATAATATCTGTATCAGTGACATTGTTAGTTGTTACGAGAGTCTACTAATGTTTTTCTTATTAGCATAGCCCTCTTGAGAGTCTTGACCAATACAATTATAACTAATTTACTACGTTTCGTTTGCTAATCGACGTCTCTAACTCCCATAAGTAGCGTACTATTATATCCAATTTTAACGGTAGACCATTTATTACATAACGTGTAATTCTTTTTTGCTATCTTTAATTTCTTTGTCAACAGCGGTATCGAGTGCAAAGATGAGGTGTTTGCTGCACACCAGATGCAGCATGCAGATTTGAAGCCAACTGTTGCCCCTAAAGCCCAAGTACCACTATTGGTGCCACGGCCGATTAGTGTTAACACTGAACCAAGCAACGGCGACATTGTGGCCACAGTTTTCCCTGAAGAAGAACGTCCTATACCTGTTACCGAGTTTATATTTGCACCTAGAGAGAAAGAGATGAACAAAGGATTTCTCATGTTTTCTCAAGACGAAGGTCTTACAAGTGAGTACTTGGAATATAGAGAAACTTTTTAAATGTTACGTGTGAATTATTTAAATTAACATTATTATCGTTTTCAGTGCTTAAAGACGAGCCGGAAGATCTAACCCATTTAGCGCCAACTGCTGGTGATACTTGTATACCTTTGGAAAATAGCCCCTTTGACATGTTTGACGATTTACTCAATGACAACTATTGCAGTCTATTAGGAGATGATCTTGCGAGTGCATCTCCGGTAGACTCTTTAATTGGCGAGTCCTTTATGTCTTCACCAGAACGTCAGGTATATATATTTGTTATGTTACATATTTTTATTAAGATTTGTAGTTAAATGATATTTTTTTATTACAACTCTAGTAACATCCACAATTATATAAACAATCGATTAATTTCATCAGCATATATAATGATTTTGATGTTTGCGACTAATGACTGTTAATTAACAATTCCATCTTTTAATTTTAGGAAACTGAATCATCATGTGAGCAATCATCTCTATTAGCGGAATTGTCATTAGATGCTTTTGATAGTGCCCGGTCAGAAAATGATGTAGATGATGGGAATTCACCGTTTATCCCTACAACTGACGAACTTCCGTTATTGGAACCAGCTGTCATGTGGGGTGCTTTACCTGATAATGTAAGCCAAGCGAGGCCACAACCAACAGAGATACAGACTTCAGCACCTGCATTAAAACGCTTACTAGCGGCACCACCTACGGGACCACCCCCACAAGATCTCATAACAAATATTTATTCAGACCAAGGTAATATTTTAACAGTGTCTAAAATGTTTATCATATAAAGCTAAGTTTGAAACTTACGTCAATTCTCTTTTTAGGTCTTATACCAAGTAGAAGCATACCTTCGTGGGACACTGGAGTAAAAAGAATATTAAAGCAAGAGGAAGAGCCTAGTGCGAAACGTTCAAGACGTAGTCCCTCTCCTGCACCAAAAACTCCAAGCACAAACTCTTCAAGCGTTCTCATGAACCTCCTGGTGAGCGGTTGTGATGTAGACGCGGGTTATATTTGTATGGTACAGTGCAGGCCACGCCAAAAAGCGAAAGCCTGACGCAATGAGTCCCAATAAAAGCGAAAACTGTGATAATAAACGTCCAGTGATCTGTTGTTCTTTGTACTCATAAAAAGTGGTCCGGAGTTCCAGTACCCTCCAGTGTATAAAAAACAAAATATAGTGCCGTCAATATATGTGATACAAATCAACGAAATATGAAAATATTTTAAATAATGACAATAAATTGGAAATAGAACAATCTACTAATTTATAGGTTGTCGATACATTTCATTTCAAAGACGGACGTTATTAAGCAATTTTTAAGTCATAATATATAGGTATAAGTTAAAACGTGCGCATATCTTTATGGTTATGAATTACGATGAACTATTGAACTTAGTTTTACTCGCTCGCCCGCGTAAAGGGTTTGCCGCTCACTCGGTCTTATGTTCTTAGCAGTCAATATTGCACTTGTTCATCAAGAAGTTTTCAGATATTGTTATTTATTTATTTGTTATAGTAAGATTTTTATAAGTAGTGTTATCAGTTGTGAGTTTTATATGGAGTAAAGTTACACTGCTAGTTCCAATTAAGTATAGACGACTGAGTTTTTAGAGTTTGAGGCAGTCTATGGATACTCTCATAGATTAGTTCTAATCACTGCCAAAAACATATTTTAACGAAGTACAACTTAGAGAACAGTATATTTGATAGACTTTTAATTTGTAGCTATCTAAATAGTATTTTTCATCATTTTGTATTTTATTGTTAAGGATAACATTTTTTAGCAGCTACGGAGTACTCGAAATATAGAATACCTAGTGTGCTTAGCGATGTTAATAAATTGCATTAGATCTATTTAAATACATGTTATAAAGACGTAACATTTCATGTATGTAAGTCTATCGTTGTTATTTATCTTTTATAGTCTAAGTGGACAATTCAGCAGAGAAATGTTATTTTTCTTGAACAAAATATTATAGAAAATAATCAATACGTTCTTATAATAAACAAAATAAGAAGGTTGGAAACATGATGCACATTGATTTTATTTACCCCACGTTATCCTTACATATACCTTCCTGATGATCCAAATAAGTATTAGCTTGTCATAGAATCTATTAAAATGAGGAGTGTTTATAACTTGTTCTCACGAAAATTTAAATTGTAGAAAAACCATCTAAATGGTCGTGAACGACGAGCACGTAATAATTATCATTGCATCACGCGATGAGATGCAGACCAGACAATATCGTAAAGTGTGACAATGGCTGTTTCTTTTCATATAAGCGGAGTTTTAATTGAGGGAAACGTTAGGGGTTCGATTACCCGCAGGCGTATCACCTAACGTTTGTAATCCGCCAGCGATCAGCGATGGCTTTTAAAGGTAACGAAAAACTCATCAAAAACGTCGCCAATTGTTTGCTGATCACTAGATACACTTTTTGCAATGTCATAGCACTCAAACTAATCAAGCGGTAACGACGTCCACTAATATACAAGGCTGTTATGTATCTTGCAATAACTAAACAATTACGATAATTTCGCGTTGCGAATTACGTGATAACTGCCTGTGGATGAAGCAATAGTGATAAATATCTATATGTTTTTTCGTATTATCGTCAAAATTCAAATCCCCCGTGCCTTAGAACAGTGCATAGAACTTTCTCTCAAGCGATAATATTTTTTAGGTCAAATGCTGTATTTAGTCTCTATTCTATCTCAGCGACCAATAAACTGGTGAATTCCGGTGAATCGGGAAGTTGACTATAAACCTTATGTTCCAATCTATTTGACAAGAAAATTGGCTTGATATTTATTTATTTATAAACAAGTTTTTGATGACATAGATGTTCAGTATTTTAGGTTATTCAATAAAATTTCCATAATATATTTTGCCTGACCCGGGATAGATACTCCAAAGCTCTGTAAAATCTAAGCCGAATAAAGTAACCACTAGACGACGAGGGAGTAACAGAATTCAATTTTTTAGATACCTATATGTAAATTTAACTCATCAGAAGTTTGTATTAAACACTTGATATTTATAATATATTTTATCAATCAATCATATCTTACTGCTCATACTGTCACTTTCATTCTTATGACAATTGATGTTTGAAACAGCTAAGCGTTGCGTTCATAACTAAGATAATTAATCACATGTATTTTTCAACCGACTACCCAAAAGGAGATTATCGATTCGGCTGTATGTTGTTTTTAATATTTAATACTTCAGAACTTGGTCATTTATGAATCGATTTGTTCGAAATTATTTTTCGTTTCGGAGGGTATATTTCTCGTGTGGTCCCATTTTAATTTATTGAAGATCTACTAAATTAGATTTAGAGAATTTAGATTTACTGAAGATGCAGGATTCTAGAGGCACAGGAAATGTGAAGTTGCTGCAGTTTTACTGCGTTTAAAAAAATCTTATATCATTGGATGCAAACAAAGAGATTTTTCTCATGATGCAAAGAGACAATCATCGCCCATAGACAAAGATGTTAAAGGTGCAATGTATGTTTCCCGTGTGGTCATATTTTAATTTGATGAAGATCTGACGCAGGATTCCGGAGGCATAGAAAATGGGAAGTTGCTGCAGTTTTACTGCGTTTAAAAAATCTTATATCATTAGATGCAAACAAATAGATTTTTCTCGTGATGCAAAAAGACAATCATCCCTCATAGACAAAGATGTTAAAGTTGCAATGCTATCCGTGTGGAAAGAATATAATACCATGCGTTAGTTTACGGGTCACCGTACTCTCCGTCCCGGAACATGTCAGTGACAAGCAACGATTATGTTAACCAGCGATCGCCCGTTGGTTGAAATTTAACTTTTGTATTAACCGTAAAGGAGAGGGGGATTTTTGGGCCCAAATGTAAAGGATTGAAGTGTGGTTCAAAAAAATGGTACTATTTTTCTATTTCAAAGTTCAAAATATGAGCTTGATCCGCTTTCTGAGAAAAAAGAAATCACGAAAATAATTTTACGGTACTATCATTGTATAATCGATAAAATTATAATTGATTTATGCAACTAATTTTAATCGCAATGTAAGCTCGTAGCTATATGTTAAGGCGTATTCTTGATTAATACTTATTTTAATCAACAGTAAGTACCACATAATTTTACAAACCATTTATAATATAAAAAGAAAAAATATAATCGATACAATTTAAATAATCGATTCATTAAATTACATCGAACTTGATAAGATTTAGTGTCTGTGGATTTAATAGAGATAAAGATGACAATGACAACTGACATCACTGACGGCTCGCAAGTCTCAAGTCGCGGACTTCTTAGTTATATTGTTCTGTGCGGACTTCACTCCTCGCTATTTTACATACGTACATTGAGGCATCCTTTAATTTTTGGTTTCCAAAATAGTATTGTGTCAATTTATAAATATGAAACATAGTTGCCTGTATTACAAGTATCAGTTATTTATATAATATTAAACAGTTATAGTGAGTTAAACTATACCGTAGTACCGTAACCTTACTTCTAGTGAATATCTTATATCTCTGTTCTCAGATTGCTAAAATCTGTAAAATTTTCAGTATTTATATAATGTTAAACTAGCTATCAATTAACAAAATTTTCATCTTATTACAAGAGGGCCCAAGATTGTATGCAACGGTATCAGTCTCCTTTGATCATAGATTATATTAAAATTCTATATAGAGTCAATGTTGAAACCTGTGACGAATGGTAGTGTGCGTAATGTTTATTTTTAATTATTTAATGTGTTTCTTATAAATAAAAAAAAAATAACTTTCTACCTTCACCGTGTAAACTTTGACTGTGAAAAATTGTATACTCATCCGTTTGCGTAATTATTGTACGAAGGGGTACAAAGTTATTGCTTCAGCAGATAATTTCGCAGGCAGGAGTAAGTAAAGCTATGTTACTAAATCCGGGTGAGGCATTGTAGAACTACCACCTAATAGCGGTGATGGTAGTGATCTTGACCAATCATATGCCATTTACGATCTGCCTGACAATAAGGCAGATAGTCTTTTCAACAAACGAGGATTAAGTCAGCACGGGTTTTAGTTCTTAAAAAATTATCTATTAATTTACACGTGGAGAATTTAATTGTTCAAACAATAAAAGGAATGTAATAAGTAATCGTTACAAAGGCGTTGATTAATTTTCACGAGTTTGCAAATGCTAATAGTAGAATACTTATCAGTAAATATTTTTTCCTTGGTATACTTGTGTGTTGTTGAACTCGTAAATACACATATTAGCGTCGCCTTTTGATTATGTAAGCATACAAATTAAGTACGTATTTCGTATTCAAAATTCCTTAAAAAATCGATCAAGCGCGAGACGGGCTTGCACGTAGGGTTTTGTACCAGCGAGCGTTGTTAACTAAGCTTATTCGTATTGGGCCTCTTTGGGGGCCTTTTTTCTTTTTTATTATTTGTTCTCATAGAGGCCACAGTGGCGCGTATTCCGTGAAAGTTTCAGGTGTTTACCTATTTCCGTTTAGGAAATCCGTACCCGGTGTAGAAAGAAATAAATAGGGTTCTGTTTGTCACCCTACGGATACGGAACCCTGAAAATATATAATTCAGTGGGTAATATATATTTTTAGGGTTCCGTATCCATGGGGTACAAGTTATAAATAAATGTCAATGATACCTTTTAGACTCACGCGTTGCGTACTTTGTGGAAATACACACTTAAAAATATTAAGGTAATTTTAATTTAACATCCAACTTTCCGAGAACTCGTGTGACTTCTGTTATGCTGCTGAAACAAGAAAGGCACTATTTTTTTATCGAGTACCTACAGCTCTCGCATTAAAAGGGTTCGCGAAATATATATCTATAATAATATATATAGTAATATAGTATAATAATATATATAATAGTAAGTTATAATTATATATATAAATTTCTTTTTATGCTATAAATTTCTGCAAAGTTTTCAACGCTTGAATCAAAAAATAAATCTTTGATATTTATCAAGTCACAGTAAGATACTTTATCTAACCCCAAACTAGAAGATTTACTTGTAAAATGTGTCACTCAGTGATACTAAAAAATATATCAGTTCGCTAGTTTCCTTGTGTGGGAGGCAGAGTGATAAACGTTCCGGCTTACCACGTTTATGCGGTTTCTGTCATTTGCCAAGATGAGTGGTAAGTAATCTCCATTTCGCGGACCTGATAACGACTACCGCTTGTTTCTTGAGATAACCGAGAGACAACAACCACACTTCGAACGGTTACAGACATTTCAATTTTCAAAGAAGACTCGAAAATACCGCCAATAAAACTTTTGTTCGGTCTGGCGGTCGAACCCGGGACCGCAAAACTAATGAATTGTGAATCTAAGTATCTATTAAGATTTGCTTTACTTTTACTACTCCGCAAGTAAACATAATCTATATTTATTTATTTACAATATTATAAATGCGAAAGTTTGGATGTTTGAAGGATGTTTGGATGGATGTTTGTTACTTAATAACGCAAAAACTACTGAACGGATTTAAATGAAATTTGGCACACAGGTAGATAATAACCTGGAATAGCACATAGGCTACTTTTTATCCCGGAAAAATTAGGCAATCCCGCGGGATTCACCAAAAAATGTATAATGCAGCGGGCTGCACGCAGCAGCTAGTAATAAATAAATATCGCAGGACAAATTGCATGAATTGATCTAACCCCAAAGTAAGCAAATTATTTGCTTGTGTTATGGGTGTTAGTCAATGATACTAATACACAGAAATACATATATAAATACTGTTACATACATAGTAAACACCCAAACCCCAAAATACATCTATGCTCATCACACAAATGTTTGTCCCTGTCGGGAATCGAGTCGGAACCCGATCGATTTGTAGTTAGGTTCGTTGACCACTCGACACGGGGCGGTCAAACATGTTCGATGATATTTTTTCCCGTAATGTGTTTGCAAATTACAAAATAATTAATCGCTTCTATGAGCCTACCACGCAAAGTACCTGCCGTGAAGATATACATATATATTTAAAATAGACTTGTTTCTACTAAGAATTGCTCGGATATATTGTAGTTTGTAATGATTAATTATGATATGGAGATAAAAAAATTAAAGTTTTAATAAAATATAAGGATTAATAATATTTTTCAGACATTCGGGAAAAATAGACATTAGGTCAGGTGACAGTAAACGCAAATCTGGAAGTGTTACGTCACACCGTGGAAAAACGTCATTGTTTTTGACATTTTTATAGAAACCACAGAGTATGTAATGTATGTTACACCACTGCGTGATTTATTCAGACTTCATGACAGTCCAGAGCGTTTTCGCGGTAAATTTAAAACGCTAAATTTTAGTATTTTTATCGTACATTATTTATGATATTATAAAAATATAGAGTTTTTGGATAATATACCTGATAAGGTAGTATTAAACAGTTTTTAAAAATTTAGTCAACTAGCTTGTTACAATTTTATCTGGTACCACCCAAGATATTTTGGATGAAAACTGGATAGGAATATAAAAACGTAGGTAAGCAGAACAGATCACACGGTATTTCGTGATCTAACATAATATCATTCAAATTTCAAATTGCTTTTTCAAATAATAATGGCGATTATGTACTCTTTGAATTTAATGTTGAATTGAATAGGCCGTGGGAATTAAGCCAATTGTGGGTAGAAGCAGTGAACGTGAAATATATTTTTACTGCGTTATTTTAAATTTTAAACCAAGTTGAAAAGAATATCGTCTATACCCACAGATAGACACTACTGATTTGTATACATATACAAATAATATATATAATAATAATAATAAAATATGTCTGTATAATAAATTTTTTTGTCAAAAATCACTATTCGTTTAATGACTAATTGACTATAATATGTAAAAAAAGAGACGGACTAATATCAATACGCTTTTAATCTTACTCTTCGAATGTATCATAAGGATAATAAAAATGCTAATTTTTATCACTACTGATCAAATATTTTATTAAACGTAGTTACATCACTATTTCTTAACGTAGTTTATCAATATTCTTATCCATAATAGGCAATAATTGTATAAGAGGTATTATAAACTTATTACTTTATAGCCGTTAATGACATGTTATTATTGTTATAAAAGTTATATTTACACCTTTTACTTAACATTCACAAGGAAATTATTATGACTATACAAATGTAGCGGAAGTTTTTTAAATATTTGCAGTCTTAGAGGAATAATTTTATTCTATGCAGTGATGAATAAAGAAAACCTTATATGTACTGATAATCACGCCGAGAAATTGGTAAACTAAAATATAAGGAAATGAAGTAAAAAAGTACCCCTTCCTCAACATGTAAAGTAGGAATGTCTGTCTGAGTGATGATGTGTTTTTTCTCGCGTGCCTCATAGTCTTCGGTTGGATAAGTCTTTAAAAAACGTCATTAATTAAAGGGATTCGTTTGTAAAATCTATACATATAATAAAATCGTAGGAAGGTCAAAACTACATTGAATATTTTTTTTAAAGAATACTTGGGGCGTGATCTACAATCGATATCGAAGCCAAAAATATAGTTTTTAGAATTTTTGTCTGTTTGTCGGTTTGTCTGTTTGTCTGTATGTATGTCCGGGGTAAACTCAAAAAGTACTGCATGGATTTACTTCAAATTTTGCATGAATATTACTAACAGGTCGGGTCAACATATAGGCTACATATTATCACGCTATCACCTACGGGGGAGGAGCAGTGCGGAGTAAACGAAGTCCGCGCGGACAAAGTCGCTGGCAACAGCTAGTGTTATATATAGTAATCAAATGTGAAAAAACACACGGTAGTTATACCTATATCGGCGACAAAAAAGTTAAATTACAGTATCATCGGGGATGTTTTCCATATTATACAGCTGAATAGTTAAAACAATATTTTTAATACTAGTTGTGGGTAGTTAGTAGACTAATAAGTTATGTGAGACACTTGACACAAAACAAATTATATGTAAGGGGTTTTGGCGCAAAGATGTGTTGTTAATAAGTAACATAGGTACTTCTTTATATTACTGAACAATGGATTCGGCGGAATAGTCACAATAATCCCGAAAAACACAAATACTCCATTACTGTAACAGATGTTAATGAGTTCATTTGCACGTTAAATGACATCTTGGCATTATCAATATAGACTTGTGAAGGTGCCACATATTTTTCATGATCAATTTGCCAAACTATGACTATAAAAAAATGTACGGAGTCAAACTAAATGAACGACATAATATAAGACTACAGACGCCTGGAATGAGAGGATATTTAAATTTGGGTATACCTATTTCCGTTTTGATTTTATTAAAATTTGTTGAAGATCTGCTTCAGGTTGCCAGAAATTCAGGAGATAGGAAGTCGATTGTTTGTCAGTTTTATTGGACAGAATTATATTTTATTAAGGATGGGCCGAAATTCGTTTTACATTCGGTTTAACCGAATTTCGGCAGCTTGAGCCGAACTTCGTCATTCGGCCGAAATTCGGTTTAAACGCTGAACATTCGGCTCTAGAAAAAAGTATCTGCTTGCATTATTTTGACTGAAATCTACATTACAACGAGGAAAGATTTGTATTTTTGTATTATTATATTTATCGAATAAACTCAAAAACTACTGGACCGTTTTGAAAGAATTTTTCACCATTAAAAAGATTTCCCCGTGTTGGTCCCGGACTCCTTTGAAGAATAGGCCAACTGCCGTTCTGCCAGGCAGGTCGTAAAAGGCGACTGAGTGGCTATGCCTATCACTACCATCGTGATTACTAGGTGGTAGAGTTCTGCATCGGCTCGACCGGGTCTGGTACCACCGCCTTACCTATTCCAGTGCTGGTCACTGTCGTGTTCCGGTTTGGAGGGTAAGGTAGCAGGTAAACTTATGCATGTGGCATTAGACCTTGCCACAAGATAGCCACGCACCATTAACATCTTTGGTGTCTATAGGCGATGGTTGACTCTTTCCATCAGGAGACCCATCTGCTTGTTTGCTATCTTATGATATAAAAACCCGAATATTATCGCTATATTATATTTTCAATAAAATTACCCTACCTAATTGGAACAATGTACCCAAGGTATCAAAAGTTTGTAGATAAGTCTTTCTCGTGCGCTGCGAAAACCATTAACGATATATAAAATAATTTAAGTAAATTCTTGAAAAAATCACGATGTGTGTGGCTCTTGAGAAAGCGCACCAAAATTAAACCGAAGTTCGGCCGAATCTTTTGTTTTTATCGAATGTCCGGCCGAAGTTCGAATTCGATTCAAAACACATTCGGCCCATCTCTATATTTTATGGAATGACAAACGAACTGATGATTTTTTAAAGGAAATCCATCGCACGTCACCAAAGATGTCAAAGGTTTAGAATACGATCAACTAATATTTATGATAGAAATGATATGTGTAACTTTTATGATAAAATCTACTTAACGTTGAGTGGTAATCCTTGACCATTACTCATTTTTACCGACTTCCATTATATTCCAACTTAGGGATCAGTTCAAATATCATCAAAATTGGTTCAGTAGTTTTTGAGATATTGGCATATTTGGAAGATATTGAGGTTGGTTTAATTTTTTAATTAACTTATATTTGTCAGAAAACTACACATACATAATACTTCGCCTGAATGAAACAATTTATTTACTAACATTAACATTATAACATTCATGAAGTCATCAAGGAGAATACGCGCAGACACAAAACTTGGTTTTGCTTTTGAGATCATTTTACAATGATAATGATGATGATCACTATCTTAGATTATTATAAAATAAACTGTTTACATTATTAATAAGTGATTATAAAAACTATTTAACCTTGAGTGGCAAACTCAACAGCTTAAATTATCCTTCATTTTATCAGACAAATAACTAGTGAAACAGAGTGACAAAAAACAATAAATAAATATCGCTTGACAAATCACACGAATTGATCTAACCACAAATTAGGCAAATAATTTGCTAGTGATATGGGTGGTAATCAACGATACTGATACATAGAAATACTTATATAAATATATCTATACATATACTAAAATCGTAGGAAAGTCAAAACTGTACATTGAATATTTTTTTAAAAGGATACTTGGGGCGTGATCTACAATCGATATCGAAGCCAAAAATATAGTTTTTAGAATTTTTGTCTGTTTGTCTGTGTGTATGTCCGAGGTAAACTCAAAAAGTACCGCATGGATTTACTTCAAATTTTGCATGAATATTACTAACAGGTCGGGTCAACATATAGGCTACATATTATCACGCTATCACCTACGGGAGGTGCTGTGCGGAGTAAACGAAGTTCGCGCGGACGAAGTCGCTGGCAACAGCTAGTACTTATATAAATACAGTAATAGACAGTACAGTATAGTAATATACAGTACAGTAATATACTTAATAAACACCAAAACCTAGAAATACGAACGTATGAGCGTATCACACAAACGTAAACGCTATCAGGAATGGAACCCGAACCCATCTATTGTGTTGTTAGGGTAACCACTCGACCAACGAGCTGGCTAAACTCAGTGGTCTACTCTGATTATCCTACAAGGTAATCAGCATTCGGGTATTATTTATTTTAAATTTATGTCGTAGTTGTAAATACATTTTTTTGTTTCTGTTACATCTACACTTACCCTCGGATGTAACTGAAACAAGAACTTTTTCCCCGTGTTGGTTCCGGGCTCCTTTGAAGAATAGACCAACTGCCGTACTGCCAGGCAGGTCGTAAAAGACGACCGATTGGCTATGCGAGTCACTACCATCGTGGCTACTAGGTGGTAGAGTTCTGCATTGTCTCGAACGGGTCTGGTAATAGCGCCTTGTCTATTCCTGCCGCAATAGCGTCAGTGCTTGTCGCTGTCGTGTTCCGATTTGGAGGGTAAGGTAGTCGGTTAACTTATGCATGTGGCAGACCTCGCCACAAGAGGTTGACTCTTTCAATCAGGAGACCCATCTGCTTGTTTGCTATCTAACGATATAAAAGAAAAATAAATAGTACGTTATGTTATATCTTGTTTATGTGTGTAATAGCCCTAAGCGCGTCAACTCGATTGACATTTTGTTACGTGGATTGGGAGGCTGGTTATCTATATGCATAGCACTTGTGATAAACATAAGACTTTATACCTATGTATCTCTATGTATAAGTATCGTTGACTGACATCCATATTACAAGCAAATAATAATTTGCGTACTTTTTTGGGGTTAGATCAATTCGTGTTATTTTTCCAGTGATGTTTATTTATTTATTTGTTATACGTGAAAGTGGCAATTCTACCAAACCTTTCTAGGAATATGAGTCAATCTTTTGCGTTAGAAAAGGTCATTAAGATATTAACAAATGTAATTAATAATTGCTAATTTGAACTCCTAAGTCCTAACATAGATATTCTTACATAACCATAAAAAAATCTTTGTGGAAATGATTAATTTGGTTAGATGTAATTTTATTGTAATATACATAAAAATAATATCAAACAGTAATATAGAAACCAGTTTCTAAAAACGCTGACATGAAACATATTTCTCATGTCATTATGTCTGGAATTATTTTGTTTCTTCCAATTGGATTGCCTGTTTTTCTAGACATATTAAAGTAATTACTTGAAGACCAATTCCGCACTGAGCGTCAATAAATGTTTAATGAATTTCGATTAGGGAATTAATTGATTGGCGCAATGTGATTTACTGAGACACAACTAGATAGATTTCTAGAACATTGTGAAATTCAATTTCAAATAGATTATATCGCATCCGATAGATACTTTCAGTAAGGGCTGGGTATGTTAGAAAGAGCATGAAACTAGAATTAAGGCGCTCGAAATGAGAGTGTTAGGAAAAATCTGTAGTGTATCACTCGCGGACGTCAGTAATACCTAGGTGAGAGAGAGGTTGGGATTGAAAGATAATATCGAAGTAAAAATGAAAAAGGGCGTGCTTCGTTGGCTCGGACATATGGAAGCAGATGAATGATTAACAAAACTGATATACCATGCAAATGTGGATATATGTAGACACCGGGGAAAACCAAAACTGATGTATGATCGAATTGGTCGGGTGTTATCCGAAGGTGGTATCAAGGGTCTTCGAAACTTGCGTATTTACATGACGAGAGTTATGAATGTGCAGGAAGCAAGGAAAGTCTGTCTGGGCCGTTATTCTGGCACTCAATTCTCTGCCTACCACGTGAGGAATTTGGCGTAACTATATGTTGATAGGTAGTTAGAGGAAAGCCATACTTATAAATGCGAAAGTAACCTATTTGTATGTCTCTCCTTGGCGCTTAAACCACGCAGTTCGGTGGATTTGGATGAAATTTGTAACAAAGATAGTTTGAGACCCGAGAAAGGACATAGGATAGTTTTTATCGCGAAAAACCATTGATATAAAATACCCAAGATACACAGTTCCGAACAAAACTGACATTCAAAACTGTCGCTAATTAAGTCTAAAAAGTTTATAGTTGTGGCACAAACGTGTTTTTTCATATTCAACCTTAAGCGCAAGTTTTAAAGTCATTTTAAAAAAAGCAATGTACAAAAAGCAATAAAATTTTTGACTTAAGTTAACCGGTAGGACACGGTATCAGTGGAGTCGAATATAAATATTTTTATGCATTGACTTAGGTAGTATTTTATGGGTTTGTAAATTTTACATAAAAAAAATCTGACCGAAAATCTGTTTTGCGTAGAACATGTATATATCAATAAAGCAAATAATGACCATTAAAATTTATTTATATTTCAAATATTGTAGGTTATTGGTTCTATTACACGGAACCTAAACATATCGGCAAACTGTGGGTGTATAGCCATGTAGTATTTGACGTTTGATATTAATATATTTAGTTTGCATACTCTAACGGATTTAAAATATATTGAAATAGGAAATTTACTGCAATGGTGACTATGACTACGTTATTAAGTTCATATATTCTTACATTTTTCTTCAGACTTATTATTATGTATCGACAACATAGTAGGAAACGCATTAATTTCCTAGAGCTAACTTTAGCTTTTCATAGAATTCTTTTTTTGAATTAGATTTCAGTTTTTCTGTCGGTTATTTTTTGCAGTATTATGTTAACGAACATTTATTTAGTTATAGTATTTGCACGCGTACGAGCGAATATTGCCCATACACATTTGCAATACGAAAGATTAGTTGCCGGCCTTTGAAAATTTTATTGACCCTCCTGTTAAAAATTCCAATATCAAGGCTGGTCGGAAAAACTGAGTGAGGTAAGCTGATCCAGAGTTAGTCTGTTTGTATAAAGAAGGTACAAGCAAATTAAACTGGATGTAATCTCTCACTACGGTGTAAGCCAAATTCGGCAAAAGAGTACGGCAAAAATAATGACTTACCTACGTATTTCTGTGTTTTCCAAAATACAACCTCTTAGAGGGTAAAATAGGGGATGAATGTTTTATATAATTTCACAAATAAAACGCTTAGGGCTAGAAACTTAAAATTTCGCAAACGTATTCTTGTGATGTAGGGATCCACTAAGGAATAATTTTTCAAAATTCAATTCCGATGGACATTAAATAGGGTATAAAATTCGTATGAAAATTTTTATTCCTTGGACATATTTGCATGAAATTTCGCACGAATTGACAAAAAAATTAAAAAAGTGTTTTTCCGACATAACTTATCATTTTTCGGCTTTCAACAATATTTAAATCAAAATTACACTGTTATAAATTATTTCGTATTTTAAAATAACTTTCAGGCTAATATACCGATATATTTTAAAATCTTATCACCTAGCTCCTCTGCTTAAAATACTGCGTCAAATACTGCAAATCGGATTAAAATCGGTTGTTTCGTTCGGGATTTATCAATAACGGAAAATTCTGAAAAAAGCTTTTTTTACATGTTTTCAACATTTTTAACATAATAAAACAATTTAGAGCTAAAAAATTGCGTTGAATGTTATTTGAAAGATCAAACTAGTTAATCATTTTGATATAATATACATCTTTTCAAATATTGAACAAAGTATCATTTAAAAAAAACTTTGGATTTTTGAACTTTTCGGACTCAAAAGTCTATTCCTAGGCATAGTTTTTTTCTTTGAGCTTAAAATACCTCATTTTAGCAGGAAGTTTCAGGTGAACTTTAGGGTCAACCAGCTTACAGACTTTTTTAATATAGATACATTAGTTGGTTACATAGGTGTGTTATATACATAACAATCGTAGTAGATAGGTATATTTAGTTTGGAGTATAGTTTAGTACATATAATATTATTGCCAAAGGTAGTTTTAGTTTAGATATTTCCTGTTAATTATAAATTTCTTTTATAATTATTAGGTTAGTTTGTTCGAGAGGTGTGTTACCAATAGGCATTTTTAAATTGAGATATAGTTATGATATTAGGTATAGAAAATTTAGAAGTTATAGGAAGTTCAGGTCGTAAGTTTTTTACTTAAATTTTAATAACAAAAATGTCGTATATAAATGATTAAGATGAATATGTAAATATTATTTTTTTAAAGTACTAGCGGCCCACCCGCCCACTGAGATTTTTAATAAAATAAAGAAAGGTTAAATAAGTTCTAAAGTAAATATGCGCGAGCGAAGCCGCGGGTAACAGCTAATATGCAAATAAACTCGTATATATAAACAAAAAAAATAACTCGTATATATAAACAGTCACTTAAAATTTATACGAGACTGGCTGCAGACCTCTGCATTAGGATAAGAGAATTCTTTGTGCTATTCCAGGTCATCTTATATCCGAGTCCAAATCCAAATTGGTACAGCCATTTTTTACGTGAGTGATTATCAAACATTCAAACATACAAACTTTAACATTAATAATATGTATAGTATAAGATATCCGCAATCAAAAACAATATTTTATTAAAATTAAATTATTAAATTAAAAAAACATTCTTAACGCAACCTGTTCCTACCACTTAAGAAAGCTTTATCAACAACACGTGTAAACAGAACAAAATTCGATGCTACTTATGATTTCCTATTGTTATATTAAAAGTTTCGTAATATATCTCCAAGGTTTCATATTCCAAATAATTGTGATTCTTACGATGAATCACAATTATATATTGTTATTTTATATTCGTACAAGTAGAATAAAAAGAATCACCTAACTTGGTCCTCACAATAAGTAATAAATATAATCAAACATTTTAAAATCGTCAAATTGATGTCCTCTTCTCTTTTGGCAGTTGGTTAACAACTATAAAAGGTATTCAAAATTATTAATGAAAAAAATTAATCTTCTTAATAAAAAAAATAACTTATTAATGAAAAAGAATCGACTCCACTAATAATAACAGGATCAATTTGTATTATTCGACTAAATTAAAAGGAGGTTGTAATGCATTGTCCTTTTACTGAAAAAGTGGCCACTGAAATTTTGTCGTATTATATTTAAGCGTCGAGTAAATTTTTAAGACAAATAAAATAAAAAACATACATTACACCCTATATTTAGTCACATAAACAACAAAAATATATTGATAAACTCTTATCCTTACCGAAAATACAATATCTTATATTTTTTTAACGTTCATGATGTTGTATTTAACAATTTATCAGAAAACAATTCTATATTTTTGACGTGCGGGCAATGACGTGAGTGACGGGATTCTATTTGAAGTGAGTGCACAATTTTAAATTGTGAACTCATTCTTAGAGGACGTTTTTGAGACACTGATTGTGTATCTTGCGTTTTTATATATCAATGCGAAAAACCCACAAGAACGGGAACTATTGCGGGTTAAACCCCGGGACTTCTAGAAATTTTTCCACGGGGACGAAGTCGCGGCACAGCTATCGAAAATAAATAGATATTATCACGACTGTTCTTTTGAGAGGTAGAGTAAATTTTCGCAAGTTATACCTGAACATCGTTGCTGCGTTTTACCGACCATGAAGAACTATCGTTTATTTCTTGAGTTCACCAAAACCGATAGTGTTACGTGCTTATCTGGGACATGGTAGTGTTGACTCGCCACCACCAGGCACCGAACTATTTAATTTTCGAGGATTACCCTGGCAATATTTGCCTACCCTGGGAATCAAACCCTAAGACTCATGATCTGAGTTAAAAATACACTACCTTACCTGATATCTTTAAATCTAAGTAACATACGCTACTTTTTAACCGACTGAGTATTGTGTGTGTCACCGTCACACTGTCACGCGAATGAAGTCGTGTGGATCATCTAGTAATTACATTTACGAACTGATTTCGTACGAACGCCTATTGTTAAAGGTGAACTTAATGCTCTGGTATTCTCTCTCAACCAAACTTTGGACTAGCAGATATCTATGGTGGTATGTGGTGGTTTAAAGAATAAAATAAATTTGTTTCGAAATCTAGGATTTAGTCTATTGAGCTCAGATCATAAGACCCTGGGTTTGATCCCCGGGTCGGGCGAAAGTGTTATTCAGGTATGTTCGAGATTTTTCTTGTAAGTCCGAAATCTCAGCAGCAATGCAGAGTCTGGTGGAAGGTGTACTACCACCTGCCTCGGCTGAGCAATTTAAGCTTTCTGTCGCTATCATTAGCTAATAATCGTTATTTATCAGATCGTTATAAAGTAGCGATGGGGTTCACCACTCATGTTCGTAACTGACAAACCCGTGAATGGTGGTGAAACATATATATTATACATATATTTCAAAAAATGTAAAGGAAAAATAACAATCCGCCGAGTTTCTTCCGACGGATCTTTTCAGTGTGTGGCCGCGTTCCGATCCGTTAGTATTATTAAAAAATGTGACCCTTTAAAACAGCCTATAAAGGGATATATAAATAAAACATCTTTTGATTTGACTTTAAAAAAAGGAAAGTCAATAGAAGTTCGGTTCAATCTGCCAATTCTGCAAAGGAGCCGGCGTGATGATACGAATATAATATTAAAATTTAACGATATGAACACGAAAAGCAATGAATTATGTAGTTAAACTCATAGATTTTCGTGTTTATTTACCGCAGGAAATCAGCGTTGGAGTAGATATAAATAACCCCAATTGCTAGGTGGGACGCCATTTCGGACGTCGTATAATTTTGTTATCGTTATTTTAGTAGCTGACTGCCTTGTTAGTAGCTAGACTATTCGGCTCAAATTGTGAGGTTCGAGTTTGATTCCATGATCAGGTTAAATTGCTATTGAGGTTTACTCCGAGTTATCTTTGAGGAACAAAATCTAAGTAAATCTTTTCCCCGTGTTGGTCCCGGCTCCATTGAAGAATAGGCCAACTGCAGTTCTGCCTGGCAGGTCGTAAAAGGCGACCGATTGGCTATGCGAGTCACTAACATCGTGGCTACTAGGTGGTAGAGTTCTGCATTGTCTCGTCCGGGTCTGGTACCACGGCCTTACCTATTCCTGCCACAATAGCGTCAGTGCTTGTCATTGTCTTGTTCTGGTTTGGAGGGTAAGGTAGCCGGTAAAATATGCATGTGACATTAGACCTCGCCACAAAATAGCAACGCACCATTAACATATTTGGTGTCTATAGGCGATGGTTGACTCCAAAGAGACCGTTCTGCTTGTTTGCTACCTTATTATATAAAAAATATATATTATTAAATGAGTCTTTATGTAACTCGTAATTCCACATATTAGGCGGACTGGTCGAGGCCTCCATGATCTATTTACTTTTAGTGGATTTAGGAATGCATGTAGGCACTCTGGTTTAATAAACTCTACAAAAAAAATCATCGTGACCGTATCCTCGGAGGATTAGGCAGGGGCGTAACAAGATACTATACGAATTAGGTAGATATTTATTCTTGGGCAAATAATGTTTCTTTTTTATTAAATAACTTGCTGCACTCGGCAGTCTGCTGCATTATAAAAGTTTCTGGTGAATCCCCCTTCAAATTTACTTTTCTGGGATAAAATGTATCATATGTACTATTTCAGGTCAACATCTACTTGTGTGTCAAATTTCATCTATATCCGTTCAGTAGTTTTGGCCATCCATCCATCCAAACATCTAAACTTTCGCATTTATAATATTAATATACATATTTATTACAATGAATTACTCAATTTGAATTTCAAATCTAAGATTGCAAATGTGTCAATGTCAAGACTGGAACAGTTAGACCACTGATTTCCAAATTGGGCCAGGTGGACCCCCAGGGGTCCACAGGAGACTCGACGGGGGTCTACGTTGGCGTAACCAAAATGGGGGTCTAAATTCATAAGCGAAGTAAAAATATCAATTAATTATCCATTCAATTCTCCCTTTTTTTCGAAAACTGTTCATTCACGGTTGGAACTTAGCTGCAACGCAAATTTCCATAGTTAGTTTTTCTTTAGTTTTGGCAGTATGGTAGAAATTTTGATTCAGGGGGTTCACCGGAACCAGTAAAATTTTGTAAGTGGTCTGTGAGAAAAAAGTTTGGGAACCTTTGAGTTAGACTAATGTGATAACGATAAAATATTATGATAAATGTAACTTAGATTAGATTTATCTTAGGAAAACAAAAGGGCGGAACAACATGTGGGCGGAAATCCTGACATCGTTGCCCTTAGATAAATTCCTTGATAATAGTTTCGAAACGGGAATACAAGTTGCCTATTTACATATCACAAAACAATGACCTAAAGTAAAATACTACGTTATATTTTTTTCTATTATAGAATTCCTTTAATCCTATAATATGAAAAATACGGCACCAAAAAGATCGCCTCTGTGGTGTAGTGGTCTGGTACCGGTGTTGACCACGCGAGGTTCCGGATTCGATTCCCGGGTCGGGCATTAAAAAATGTGTTTCTTCAGTTTTCTGATAAAAACAACGTTGCCCGGAATTGGAAAGTGTCCGGTTGGCGATAGGCCTGCCACCTATCACATTGTGGGACCAAGTAACTTCGACTAATGTGGGTGCACTTGTTGTACCTCTGCCTAATTCTTAGGGATACGGTCGTGAAGATACGGGCGATAGAAAGGAGATAAACATCGCTTAACACCAAAGATGGCAATGGTGTGATTTTATCCGTCTGCTGGGGTTTTAATCCTATATGCATAAGTTTACCGGTTACTTTCTCCAAACCGCAACACGACAGTGATAAACACTGACGCTTTTGCAGAAAAAAATTAAGTTGTGGCATTTGAACCCGCCACGCCAATAGCAACGCACCTTTAATCACAACCATAACATTTATTAGGTGATAGAATTACGAAACGTCTCGCCCAGGTATATGATACCACTACCGTACCTATTCCTGCCGCAATAGCGCCAATGCTTGTCATTGTCGTGTTCCGGCTTAGATCAGGCGGCCGGTAGAATTATGCATGGGGCATTGCCATTCTGCTACACAGCAACGCACCATTAACATCTTTAGTGCCTCTAGGCAATGGCTTCTCTTTCCCTCAGGAGAATCATCTGTTTGTTTGCTATCTTATGACATAAAAAAATAGCCATACGTACCCACAAAAACTATCCTGCTGTTTATGCAGTCTCGTGAAGTTTAAATCATACTTTTAGTTTTGTAAGGTAAATAATTCTTATGTAAACTTAAGCTCGTTATTATTTATAGCACATTTTTTCGATAAAATCTATTGAAAAATGATCTTATTCGAAAATTTTAAATAGAAATTTTTTTTTGTAATAATTTCTAAACTTTCCTACCATCTGTTCTAACTTAAAAAGTACTTACTAAATAGTACTTGAGTACACAAATGTTTACTTACAACTTTTAAAGAGTATTTGCTTTTACTGAATTTAATTTAACGCTTATACGACACCTGTTTTTTCACATAAGAATATGATGTGTTTCTTTAAATATTTTCTATCTGAAGAGCCATTGTCACACGTAATTGCCAGTTCGTCTTCAAGGTTAAAGCTAATACATCCTAAATCCTCTTTTCCTTAATACAATGTGCATCATGTTCTAAATGTTCACTAGTTATATATTACGTGACTAAATTGTATTTATACTATTCAACATCTCAAGGATTCGATTTGAAATTACCATGCAGCACAAGATTATTACAATTACTATCGCCGAGAAGTCTTGGATTACTCATTTGAAAAATATTATTGGATCAGCTACAAATTTTCGCAATTTATTTAAGCATTATGAATAGTTTCTTTATCTTTTTCAAGAAAAAATATTCCTAACTTGTAATACTTCTCTAGACTCTCATTTTATTAATTAGTAACATTTATTTCACACCTAACCATTTTGAGTTTTTAAACTACCTAGTTCCTCATCAGTAACTCTGGTGACTCAAGTAAACGTTAGTTAGTAGTTCAATAACTATTCGGTTTTGTTTTTATGACGAGTTAATTATTCGTGTAATTATTAATTAACAGAATTAACTACAAAGTGTGTAATAATTTATCAAATTACATATTTTTATTACTTGCAAGTAAAACAAAATTTATTCAGCTAAATTACCATTTTATATTGCCTTATTTAATTTAGGTTTAGGTTTTAAGAACGTTTATTTCTCATAAGAATTCACTTAGTTTGAGATTTTTTTTGTACTTTGATAAAACACATATTTTCTCTTCGGACAAAACGTACAGAATCATTACAGCTTAAGTAAAATTTTGTGGACCAAATAAGTTTTCCTGGAAGTTTTACCAAAGAAACAATGTCTTTGATTATTACTATACTCATTCAATATTAGGACTTCTCAAGTTTCTAATTGATTGTTTTTGTATTGATGTATCTAGAAATATTAAACTTAATTCTTAAATACGTCAATTTGTATAATATTTCATATTTGCTACCTTATATGAGTATAAATTTATTGTGATTATACAGTGTTTTATCAAATATGGCTACATATGTTTTAACGATTTTTGTTTGTAAATTACAGGATATACCTCAGCAGAAGGTCCCGGTAGCCAATCAGAAAGGCAGAAGAAATTACCAAATTCTATTGGATCCACAGAAGATAAGAAATCTTCCTATACCCGTAATCAACATAATACAATCGACGGCGACTAACCAACATATATCAGATGGCAAAAATGTTAATACTAACATACGTCCTAGCGTTATGACACCCCTAACTTTGAGCGTAGGGAGTCCAATATACTCCCTACCTTCGAGTCCTAATACACCGAATTATAGCCCGGCTGTAAGTCCACACCAGAAAGACTGCTTAAAGAGTCCATATGCTACGCCACAATCATTATCACCGGCAAGCAGTTACCAATCATATAGCCCTGGTCATTGTGGAAAATTAGTGCCACCAAACGGTGTTATACAAGGTTATGATCCATACCTAACTAATAAGATGCAAACAAGTCCTAGTTTCCCATTGCAATCGCCTGAAATGCTTATAGATTCAACCATGCCGCTAAATTCACAAGATTACTGGACAGAACCAGATATCCTGCAGGGTACAAGTGAAATGCTAACTGCATTAATTGATGACGTCAAACTATAATTTTGATACTAAATCCGTCAAATAAAAGTGGGAGTATGATTTGTTTATTGAAACTAAGTCAAAATTTAAGCACGATTGTACGTCATATAGACTTCAAATGCGTTTGATACACTTATGACACAGTCAGAAATTATTAACAAGGTTGACATGGTCTGTAGGTTTGTTTAAGTAGGGCGATCGTTTTGTTGTAACAGATTTGCAACAGGCTTACAATATTAGCCGATAAAAAGGCTACTAAAATAGTGTTAAAAATGGTTTTAATCTATGGGTTTTAGGATTTAGAAGGATTCTCAAAGGTTTTTACTAGATTTTAAATATTTATGGAAGCTAAATTAACAGCTTCTTCTTCAATGAACGTTTATCTGAAAGACCAAAAAATATCGTTCATATTTTCTTCGGCGTTACCGCTGTCACACACAGTTGCTTCGTCAATCTTCATTCCAGGAAACCGTCGCATTAAGCCTCTGAAAAAGAATATTTCGGGCACTGTTGCATTTGGTATGTTTAGTTATTTAATGACATTAAATGTTCTACTTTGCACACAATTGTATTAATATCATTAACAAAATATAATTTTTAAACAATATAATGCCTGCCAAGTAGCATAGGCCAATTTTGGGTTAGTCAAGTTTATGTGATATTTTGATAATTATTATAGTTGATGTTACTAATTAACTAGACCAGAATAAATACTATATATTTCCAGAAAAAAATTGACCATGTTGTACCTATACAACACGGTCAATTTATTGCTTGACCTTCATGACGTCATATCGGCGCTTTGGTACAATATGAACTATGAACTATGAAGTAGCGAGAGCAGAGAAGCATATGTGATAGCGAGGGCCTCGCCAACCAATTCAAATTATCATCGATTATCGAAACGACTCACTTGAAACGACATTCCTATCCAATCCAATACTCCTACTTTAAAAATGAAGACGGATTGAGTGATTTCTTGTTTCCATTGGATTTTTAAAAGATATTAAAACGATAAGCATTTTATGTTGCCATTCTACTTTTGAGTCTTTATGAACATTCCAATAGAAAATATGGTGCTTGGTATTAAAATATTTCGCTCCAATAGAAATCACTCGAATGAATTCAGGGTTGAAACGATACCAAAGGATTCCACGATGTTTTTTTGTATAGTTTTTTAGTTGCCCACGGTAACGGTAGTATAGCCCACGGGTTTTTAAGAGAACAATTTAACAATATATTTTTATGTGACAAGTTTCTTGTTTCATACATTGTATATGTTTATATTAAGTATATATCTTTCGAGTGGAATCCTTAGCTTAATAAGGATGTGAATCATGAAACATCTCTAAAGTGTATAGTGTATACATATTAAATATATAATATCCATACTTGATTTAAAAATACTATCTGATATACTACTGTATTTAATTTAATTTTTTAAATTAAGAACGATTTATATAAAAGGAAATGTATTTTTAATAGAGATTTAAAGACCTAAATAAAGGCATTGGAAATTTTATATTTACTGAGAATTCTTAAATGAAATTGTACATGTTGTTTGAATGCAGTTCTAACAATATTCTTTCTCTAATCTTTTAAAAGTACTTTTATAATTTCTTTTAATTCTTTGTGTAATTAAAAATACGATTTGGACACGTTCATAAGCTGTGGCTTTCCTGCTACTATTGCTATCAATAATCGAGATTTCTATCCAGGCCCGGCCTTGAGGTAGAGCGAGAGAAGCTAACATTCTAAGCGCCAGATGGCAAGGAGCGCTAAATACCTAAATTCAAAAAAAAAACATAGCGCGAATAAAAAATGTTGATATGCTAGGCTCCTGCTTTTACATAGGCTAGGCTACATACACTTACAACTTTCCTAAATTATGAAAATGACGAAAACTGGTCGCTAAACAACAATCTTGCCCTACCCTAAACAAGGGTTTGTTGTCTAATGTGCTTTAAACAAGTTTTGCAACTTTTTTGTTCAACTTTTCTCAGCAGTCTCGTAAAGAAGTCTCGTAAGAAGTGTTATTCGATTCGGAAAAGCATCTAGATGGTTTTTACGTAGAGTCTGTGCTGTTGGTGCTGTCCATACTAATTAGAAAATTTTGTTTTTATCAAATATGTTTATGATAGACACAATCTATTTAAATGATAAGCCGATCAATCTAATCACTAAACCACGGGGTATATCAGATTGTATTAGTCAAGTCATCTTACACTTTTACATTATGAAGGAAACGGTATCATGTTAATGTAAAGCATCTTTACTAATAGTTATTAAAATGATTTTAAATTATGAAATTATAGTAATATATTATTAATTTATGCTTATAGAAGCCTTATCTTTTGCGTTGTTATGCAATTCTCTAACTTAATTTCGAAATTTCAAAACTCCATCAAGTTCGTTAAAGTTAAAAATAAAAATTTAATTGTATATTTGACTGCTACGATGTAACGGATAAAAACGGCTTAAACTTAAAACACCGTTTTGCGTCATAAGTTAAAATTAGATTGAAATAAAAATGTTGAGAAATAATAAATTTTATCAAGCTGTGAGTGGGACTAGCATATAGTTTTATTAAGATTATCGATATCGAGTAAAAGACGTCGAAAATTCGTTTTACTGTACGTCCATTCATTTTTAACTTTGCATTTTATCATTATTTTTAGTGGAAATATATACCAGTAACTGGTTATGGTTCACATATTAAAATCTAGCAAAAAATGTCGAAAAATATGATAGTTTTTTTTTAATGGAGAATTCTTTCAATTCGTAACGTTATTAGGGTCATAGCAGTACTACTCTGTAATCTGTGACAATTTCTAATACCCCTACCCCACCGACCACACAGCCCATAGACGCCTAATGTTTGATTTCCGTATTGAATGCATTCTGGCAACTAGCTGAGGTAAGACGAAACGGGGTTGCAAAGCCGTGATTGGCTAACATAAGTCCACAGTGAATGATAGTGATGTACTGAGCATCTGATTGATCGACACTGGTTGAGTATTGGCGCGTGGACATTTACATCGGAACTATAAGCCAGGTGTCGTCAGGAGCTATTCACCTGTTACTAGGTGTCTATGGGCCGTGTGGTCGGTGCCCTACCCATAACAATTCAAAAGTTACATCCCTGTAACACACGACCTTCAGACGGACTACGAAGGTTCAAGTTTCATGACCAAGCTTTGAAGAGTCATATTGCCCGCCTTTGAGTAGATAACCCTAAAAGTAATTAGTTTTTGCATTAAATATTCATTACTAGCTAAAAATTAAAATGTGCTTACTACTAAAAGAGGCTTAAAGTAGGAAGAAGTGTAAAAGTATTTTTTAATGATTCTATAAGTACAAATATGTATTTACTTGCTTATAGTATGCTAATTGCTACTCAAAATATGTGATGATACCGTTTTCTTCATACTATAATTATTATAATAAAAAGTAATTTAGGAAACTTTACATACAATAGTATGTGTTTTGATGTACTTTAAGATTAGTGGCATGCAGACGTGTATCACAAAAAGTAAATTTATATATTTTGTTTTGTTAATTCGCAATAATTAATTGTTAAATAACAAAGGTATAATAATGTATTAAATTTTTATTGAATTATATTATAATTATTTTTATGTTAATGTATGAACAAATCTTATATACTCAAATAGAATAAGAATCACGGATATGACTAATCTAAAACTGCATTTCTGTGGGATAAACACATTACTGCAAAGATTAGGCAGTCTGTAAAATTATTCGTAGAAAGCTTGCGCATGCGATCTTTAGCCTACTACGTGGATAACAACCCATAATTAACATCTTTGATATATATAAGTGGTGATTGTTCTTTTCATGTTAAGAATACTATAAAATATATGTTTTAACATTTAAAGTATCATCTTGCCGGTACTCTTGCTGGTTAGGCAGACCGAACGTCAATAGGTGTTCCAGATCACCACGATTTCGATTTTATGGTTAGCGAGATGGTGACTATCTCGCTGCAATTTACTAATCTGGGGTCTAAGTGTTAAGTGTGAGTTTTTCTTTTCGCATTCGATCGTGAGCGCAATTCGAGTCTACTAGGAATTTGTATGTGATTTACAGCGCCACCTAGTGGTAAACTGGTTTCTCACATTTAGCACTAGGTGGCGCTGTACAAATCACATAAAAATTCCTAGTAAACTCCAAACGCGCTCACGATCGAATGCGAAAAGAAAAACTCACACTTAGCACTCTGATTCACGTAACAAAATGTCAATCAAGTCGAAGTGTTTAGGGCACTTATACATTTTCTTACATATTATGCCAATGCCGCGTCGTGGCACGACGCGACGTCGTGTTTATGTGTATAAGAGCCATAAGAATTTTGACTCGCTTGACGTTTTGTCATGTGAATTAGGAAGCTGTCCGCTTAGGATTAGGAGCATATAATATGTCAAGGGCGATAAAAGAGAGGTTTGACAATTCAGAAGAAATAGTATCTCGTTTATTCGATGCGACGCAAAGAGTAAACGTTTGTTCCTCTGTTAAACGAATGTGACTTGGTTTTTTTAAAAACCGACTTTGAAAGATATACATGTTTATTCGAGGCACGTGGGTGTTAGCAGTCTACGACTAGAACTTTCTGAATCGTTATTGATATTTTGATTTTTCGAAAACCTCAATGACAATTATTGTCTATTCCGTGGGTCTAACTAGCGACATCTTGATTTGAATCGAAAGGCTAACCACTTTACCACAAAGCTGCCAACAGTAACATTTAATAGCTCAAAATTGCTGTCGTTAACGAAATAATGATAATATGTCACACTAATTCTAAAAGCACAAGCTGTATTTGTATTTGTTTTATTTGCTCGCTTTAACAGTGATCAAAGATGTTATTTAGGTATTTAGTACTTGGGAGACCACATTTTATTCGTCGTTCAACAGATGGCGTGATAATTAAAGTTTCAAAAATACTTTGGCACTAGTTTTTATGAAAATTAAATCTTGATTATGGCTATTTTAACCCGAAAATATTGTTAAAGCTGCTCGTTACAAACTAGTTCAGCATCTCATAGAAAGTATTTGAAAGTTAAGGCAGAGCATAGTAATAATTATTAAAATCTGGAATTTGAAGTTTGGAAACTGTATACGTTATCTGACCCAGCAAAGGGACGAAAGGAGAATGGAACTTCTTCTTAGTCGTGCTTGTGATTATTGCTTAGTGGACTGATAAAGTCTTTTTTATTTCTAAGCAGTGCGTATTTTTATGGCGTTTTACATTCAAGCAAATTTATTGCAAATAAATGGATTATAAAATATTTTCGTATGGTAACGCTAATATTACATAATTTTTGAGTTTTGTATATTAAATTTAAAGTTATGAAATTCTTATACGCTTTTATACCATCAGGCTCATGTATCCATTATAAAAATTAAATATTTTTATGACACTAAGAAACAAACAAGTAAATGTCTTTCTGTTAGTAGGAAGCATCTGTTGACATTTGTAGTAATTTTTTTTATAACATAAGATAGCAAACAAGCAGATGGGTCTCCTGATGGAAAGAGTCAACCATCGCCTATAGACACCAAAGATGTTAATGGTGCGTTGCTATCTTGTGGAAAGGTCTAATGCCACATGCATAAGTTTACCGGCTACCTTACCCTCCAAACCGGAACACGACAGCGACAAGCACTGACGCTATTGCGGCAGGAATAGGTAAGGTGGTGATACCAGATCCGGGCGAGACAATGCAGAACTCTACCACCTAGTAGCCACGATGGTAGTGACTCGATAGCCAATCGGTCGCCTTTTACGGCCTGGCTGGCAGAACGGCAGTTAGCCTATTCTTCAAAGGAGGCCGGAACCAACACGGTAGTCATTTAACGTCATAAAATTGTCGACCATGTTCGAGACTCGGATGCAAGTTGTGTATGCAAGTTTAATTTAAATAACACCAAATTTATCTACGACTAAATTGTGCTACGATAATATTCGCATTTTATGCGGTCGTATGCTTAGCCCTTTAATACGGGGCAGTGAACAACTAGGTGAAGTTTTTGTAAATACATTTTTTTCTTGTAGTAAACGTGTACAGCATAACGATCGCACTCGAATAAATATATTTATATCAATATATTTTCTTACGTTTTATTATTAATTACTAGTATGTAGGTAATAATAAACCGTTAATACTACGCTTCGAATATGTTCGTTTGCCTCAATCGTGCTAACATTGTAAAAGAAGGATTATCATCCGAATGGACTCAAACATAATACTAGATCTCTCTATGTTCCTTTCTGTGAATAGAAAATCGGTAGTTCTCAAAGCTTTCTCAACTATTACCATTTTATTAAAACTCTATAATCAGACTATTAATGTAGTACCACATAGGAGTTTTTTTGAAAACTGCGAATAATTTAAAACTAGTAAATGGCAGTGAGTGACAAAATCTGCACGGCCATTTTTCAAGGTGATGCCATTGAAACTTCCGCCATTTTATTGCTTTTAATTATTTATGCCGAAACTGATTTTTATAGTATTACTACACATGGAATAATGATATTTAGTTCGTATTTAAATGTTTTTTTGGTTGTTTGCTGATTACACTAATATGCGTTTTTTAGTATTTTATTATATTTATAATTTATTGTAAACAATAAAATAATCTCAAAAGAATGTTAAAAGTTTATCCGTATTTCCAATCTAGCAAAAAAATATTTATCGATTACCTACTACTATATTTAATATCCATTGAGTTAATGAAAATTAAATATAGTAGGTAAGATATATATATATATATATATATATATATATATATATATATATATATATATATATATATATATATATATATATATAGGCCGCGGTTTCGCCTGCGTAGCTTTTGTTCCCGTGGGAAAATCGAAAAGATTTGTATACTAAAACCTTCCTCAAGAATCAATCTATCAATTAACCGCATCAAAATCCGTTGCTTAGTTTTAAAGATTTAAGCATACATAGGTACATAGGGACAGACAGAGAAAGCGACTTTGTTTTATACTATGTATTGATATTAAATTTTGTATTGTTAGAAAATTACAAAACATACTTTAGATATTGAATGCTTATAAATATTATTTTAAAGTGAATGCGAATGAGAGGTCAAATTGCAAACGAATATATTCGAATCTCGATTGCTAAAATATATTAAGTTATCCCACATGCCGTACACTTTAAGTACAATTTGAGTTTATTTTCATCAATGAAAAATGTTAACTTTTTAATGCAACTACTAAATCTCGATAGGATAACCGTAAAGTATAGTTTATTTTAAGTTACTTGTTATATTTTAATGACAATAAAGTTGGTCTAATTTTAACTTTAAGCAAAATGTTATTTGGATGCTGAGGTAAATCTATGGAGTATATGGGTCTTAACAAGACTTTTTTTTTTCATATACTAGGCATTCGCATCAAGTTTTAATGTCAGCGAACATAGTGTATTAGACGTTTCTGTTATTAACCTCCGACGCAAAAACGAAGAGTTTTTTAATTTAACTTGTTCTGTCGTGGCACAATAGTTCCTAAACGGATGAAAGAATTATGATAAAATGGAAGATTTGAATGCAGATTTTTTAATCGAAAGCCCTGTTTGTTCAGATGATTATTAACTATAATTGAATAAAATCTGTTCAGCCGTTTCAAGATCATCAGATCTTTTTTACTCGATGAAAGGAATTTGGCAACTTGTACAGGCTTAATCGATATGATATGTGGTATTCTGTTTCTTCAACAATATTGCAATGATATGGCAACCTTAACATGATGCTGCTGAGTATATATCCGAAGATAATCAGCTCTTGAAATCAGGAAGGTGGTCGGATGATAAAGGGGGTTTTTAAATATTTGATTGATTAAAATTATTAATTGCAAATTAAATACCTCAATATCTTAGATTTTACACTTTTTTTTCAATATCTTCTTTGGGGTTTTTTAAAGTTTAAATTTAGAATTACAAATTGCACATAGGTCGATTTAATAATAAGAATATTTGTAACATCTTTTAACTTCCATACGGCTTCTAAAACAGCCTTTATCAGTACACTCTTAAAGCTACTAAGGCTTAAAGAGTACCGTTAACTGTGGATTATACAAATTACAGCGATGGAACTAAGGGCTTAACAATGTAATTGTCCCTTAAGACTAAGATTTACCCCTTTTAAGATTTTTTAATACGATGCGACTGCCTGATTAGTCTATAAATACTTTTGATGTCTAAGCATGGTAATATTATTTTGGATGTACTGCCAATCTTTCTTTTTGAATATATTGTGAACTAAACCCATTTTGTGCCATAGATCCATAGCGTGTTATGAAATTCGTCCTTAAAAATTATGTTTTGATTATATATATAAAATAATATAAAATTCAAATTTATTTGGAAAAACAAATGTAAATACAAATCAAATACTTTATATATATTTTGAGATTAAAGTTCTTCCTTTAAATTGCTGTTTTCTTTGCAACTGCTTGTGCCTTAGTTAAAATATGGTACTAGGTGGTAGAGTTCTACAACGCTGCGGTCTTGTTTTTTTTTTTATTTCATAGGATATCAAGCAAGCAGCTGATTCGTCTAATGGAAAGTGATATAAAAGCTGATTGATTGACAAGAAATTTTTAACAATCTAAAATAAATTTATTTCTCAAAAATTTTCCTTTTGCCTCGAAGCATTTAGTTCAGCGCTTCTCCAATGCCGTTAAACCAGCTTGATAAAATGTTTTCTCTAACCTCTCACTCGTCTACAGCGAAAATGACTTTATCGTTTGATGAAAATCTTTAGCTACCTAATAATTTCTTTAGATTTGGGAACAAGAGGAAGTCGAACGGGGATAGATCTGGGGAATAACGTAGATATGCGGTAACAACAATTCATGGAGTTTGATGATTACAATTGTTGACGTGGGTACAGGCGCGTTTTCACGATGAAACGTAATGGAAAAATCCTTAACGCCTTTAGCACGTTTTAGATGCGTTTTTGTTTGTATTAATAGAAACACATATTCGTAGCTTTGATAATGTAAATGAAACATGCCTCTATCGGAAATAAGTAGAGAGGAAAAGAGTTGAAGCAAATAAAAAACCGGCAAAGTGCGAGTCGGATTCGCGCACGAAGGGTTCTGTACCATCATATTTAAAAAATATGAATAAAACACGTTTATTGTACGGGGTTAATTTTTTTTATTTTTAGTATTTGTTGTTATAGCGGCAACTGAAATACATGATTTGGGAAAATTCCAGCTTTTTAGCTATCACGGTTTATGACATACAGCCTGGTGACAGACAGACGTACAGACAGCGGAGGCTTAGTAATAGGGTCCCGTTTTTCCTTTTAGATTCGGAACCCTAAGAAATGTGCAAAGGTCACTCACACACCACTTAACAAATTTTTTTTGTTTGTATCATAAGATAGCAAACAAGCAGATTGGTCTCCTGATGGAGTCAACTATCGCCTATAGACACCAAAGATGTTAATGGTGCGTCGCTATCTTGTGGCGAGGTCTAATGCCCCATGCATAAGTTTACCGGCTACCTTACCCTCCAAAACTGGAACACGACAGTGACAAGCACCGACGCTGTTGCGACAGGAATAGGTAAGGCGGTGGTATCAGACCCGGGCGAGACAATGCAAAACTCTACCACCTAGTAGTCACGATGGTAGTGACTCGCATAGCCAATCAGTCGCCTTTTACGACCTGCCTGGCAGAACGGCATTTGGCCTATTCTTCAAAGGAGCCCGGGACCAACACGGGGAATATAAGGTCCTTCCAAAATAGGGGAATATAGCGTTCGGTACATCTAACCAAAGTCCACCACCACCACACACCACCACAAAACCAAAGGCCGATTTTAGGGCACGTTACCCTACATTATTTCGTCGATAAAACTCGAAAATATCGACAATAAAACTACTTGACACTTAGGAAAACACGAAATAATGCTGTACCATGGCATATTATTTCATAAGAAAATTTAAAAAAAAATGTCTTTTTAGCAGTAACAGTATTTTTCTGGTAATCACCGCGGCATCTAGAATGCTAGTTGGAACAATTTTTTTACCTTCTAAAAGTCCTCATTATACACGAATATAAGCTTTGTAATATTGGTTTGACAAACGGTTTTGTAATATTTGCGCCAGCACAATGGTAAGTCCTTTGCTTTTGCATAAAAAAATATTTTTTATGCAAAAACAAAGTCCAAGCTATGTAATATCGCACTTAAAATAGTAATACACACGTTATTACTTATAATGAAAATAGGTAAAAACAGATACGTGGTAGAATATTTTCCTCTTTGGTTGGCAACATTTTGAATATCGTTCAACTTAGATATTTACGATTTATTTGTTTGGAATTTAAACAAAAATATCCGATGCCAAGTAGTTCTTATTTGTGAAATGTGATCTTTAAGCCCTAAATACGCTTTGTAAAGCACGGTGACAACCTTTCACCACACAGTAACTCACATTTTTTGAAATTGCGAGATCTGTGTAGCACGTGTCACATGTCTGAGCGGCCGGCGAGCGTAAGAAGCCTTTTCAGGCTTCTTTGAAATGGCTTAATATAGCGCGGGTCGACTTGGTTTCTATGCGTTATTATTCTATGGTTATTGAGAATATTTGTATTGTTTGACTTTGCCAGTGGTTCATAAGCGTTGGGCTACGCCCCGCGGATCATTGGTGGTCCCTGGAAACACTAGAAGTGGTCCCGTGGTGGTGTCAGTAAGTTATTGCTGTAGAATTATGTACTGGCGATATGGCGAATAGCTTATGTAATACCTATAAGGTCTGAAGTCAGTATTCTTGGGAGCATTCCCATGTCATATATGGGATCCTTTGAAAGCCTGTTTCGCTTGTGGAATATTCTATCAGCTAATATCAGATTAGCAGCTTCAAAGAGTACATTTAAGATAAATCTAAAGTTGCACATCTCGACGTCACATGCTTAATGTTTTTAATGTCAGACTTTGAGTTGCTATATCCTATACTATAAACATGTAATTTCTAAATATTTGCATGAGATTAGCTTCCTTCGTTTAGTCAAAATTTCGTCAAAATCACTCTAATGACTTTGACGAAGTTTTATATTTAGACATTCATATTCTATTAAAATTGATGTAGATAAGTAACTTCTTCGTGATAACGCGATTTTACATGAAAAAAATATCATTTAAGCGAATCTCGGTTGCCCAGTTAGTGATTATTTATTGCATAAGTAAAGAAAAATAAGTTGTTTTCGTGGAATTCACCAACAATTTTATGACACAGCAGGCTTCAGGATGCTGATAGAAGTCTTATATAATATCCTATAAAGTAAATAAAATTTGAAAAGTGAATGTCAGGCCACGCGCAATGTATGTTTACAAAAGAATCACAGTAACATAAGGGAATTCCATACGAGTATATTACCTTCAAACAGTAGATAGTCCATGCCAAGTCACATATTTTGTAAATCATTATTATAAGGTTAATAACAACAGCACTGAGGCAGTCAACGTTATTATTTCATTAAAGTTAAACGTATAGTGACATCTATTGACGTATCAATGAAATCTTTACACGTTTGCTTAGAAAATTGTTAATCCATATACTAGATGGCGCCGAATCTAAAAACTTTTGTAATTCGCGCCAGCTATTCGTGTTTGCGTTTTGATTTCAATTTGTGTCGGTAAATGTTATTTTTTATTGACACGAAGGCGTTGTATTTGTAGTATTCATACCATAGTAAACAATCCGTGATTCATACCAAATTAACGTAATTGTGAATGTGATTTGGGACCGGGTTGTCCATTTTAAAATAAGAGCATTAAATAAACCCTTAAGCCCGTTCTTTTAAAATTCTTTGTCTATGAAAAAGATAACTTTGTGTTATTTTACGTGGAACTTGTAGTCTCATGGATAAATATATGGAACATAGAACAAGGGAAGTGAAGAGTGGGCGTGCCGCGTGCGTCACTATTATGCGCTTTTACTCTAAATTGCCTTAGTGATACCATATCATTAGGAGATAGTCGTCGTGCGAAAATCTATTATACACTGAATTATGCCGTATTGTGCCATCCTTGAATGCAGAAATGATAGTAGAATACAGATGATTAAAAATGGAGATATTTCATATCATCCGAAAGTACAATTTTCATTTTATTTTAATTAAATTCCTGATTTAATGTAATCTCTAATGATATAATAGAAAGTCAAGCTAAAATCAGCCGTACACCTTACATATAAAGTTCATTTTAGGTTGACCTAATTTTTCTAGAAAGATATACTTAATGACAGTCATCACGTATATCGTTCTAGAAAGTTCTCTACTCAAATATGATCAACTGAAAACTACGGAAAAATCAATGCTGCCATCTATTGTAGAATAGCGAAACTATTACGATCTTAAGTTTCACTATTGTACAAATAGATGAGTATATTTTGAATAGACTACAAAAGGACGTAAATACTCTTTTTTTTGTAGCAAAATAAAATTTATTGTAACGCAGTTTGGTATATTTTTAAATGTTCTGTTTGTGTGTTTCGGATTATTGTTGTTTAAAATGAAAACGACCAATGAAACAATGTTTGCATTAGTAGTTTATATGCAATAATGCTTATTTTATGTGTGAGTATGGCGATCACGGTCATGCGGCCCTACCATGAACTCTTATTGCAGGTCAATTTTAACCGATAATTAAACTTTCCTGCTATTTCGTACCATGAAAGCGTTATCTAACAGGCCAGTCAGTGACCACGTGACCTATGCCGGCGAGCGATCGTTTTACTATTCAAACCAACTTCTGCCCTGCGTTAGCGTACCATGAAGTGTTTTTGTCAGACCGAAATCGATATTTGAACTGCTAAAGTGTCATAATATTGCCGGTAAGTGACCGGCTGGTGCTGGTGGAAAAAGGTAACTTTTATTGAATTGCTTTGTCTTAAATATACTGTAAACGTAGGTATTTTTTATTATTACTGCTATTCCTAGCCCTAGTCCTGTTAGGAATTTATACTGTATATTTTTTGACATTAACTGTGTTTTAGAAAAATATTGATATTGTATAAAATATAGTACCTAATTCATTACTTCTATTTAAAGTTATTTATTTATTATTTAATATTTACTTATTTTTAAAGCATTTTTTATTTATTTTTAATTTTAGATTAAAAAAAAGTATCTTCACGCCCGTATCCCCAAAGAGGTAGGCAGAGGTACAACAAGTGTACCTACGATTAGTCAAAGCCTATCGCCACCCGGGCACTTTTTCCAATCCTGGGCAACATTGCTTTTGTCAGAAAACTGAAAAACACATTTCCGACCCGGGACCTCATGTGATCAAAACTCCGACACCGGACCACTAGACCACAGAGGAGATACACATAAATTTAGATGTGTGATGAAAATTAACGTTTTGAGTGTGCACTTTTATTGAATCCCGTTGCAATATCTTTATGAGTATTTAAAATATAAAACTTCCAATTGTTCATTGAATATATTGATATCATACGATCGTTTTGCTTCCGACATCAATCACGTTCATGAAATCAATGAGTAATTTTAAGCTGTAAAATATTCAAAAACTATTCCAAAACTCTAATTTAAAAAAATCAAGACGTACTCAAGAAATTTAAAAACCGCGCTCATAACATAAATGTCTTTATTAAACATTCAAGGTCATGTGTAATATTGCCAGAGTTGCGTTCTTTAATGGATGTCGCTTAATAAATATTACGTGGTTTACTTTATGTTCCATATATTTTACGTAGACTTTAAAATTTAAATAACTTGAAACTCGATCTCTTTTGCCAATTTGTATTCTTAAATTCAAGATTTCTAATTAAAATGCATTAATATTAATAACTTAATACTAAAATTTAAAAATCGGCAAGTTATGTGTTTCTCAACGTTAACTTGATATGTCCTGCCAGAGATAATGTAACCGGCCAGAAGACGACGCATTGCAGGTCAACAAAAATTAGTTCATGGTACGATCGTAAAACCTGACAGGTTAATACTCATAGTTGAACTGCCTGGAACTTGACAAGTATTATAAGAGTTCATGGTAGGCCCTCTGATACAAATGTTTGTACTTGCCAATTCCCTTGTTCTATGTTCCATGAATAAATATGAAAAACCTATAATCTGTGGCGAATCTTGTCATTTTGGCAGTTAAAATACTGTCAGTTGTCACAAAATGAAATTGAAACTTGATTCTTGACAAGCTTGAAAGTTGTCAGTTAGGGAATTTTTTGACTGAGGCAGAGTGTTTTGTTGCTGAAATTCGAAAATATTAAAAATATATTAGTGGTTTATGTATATAACTAGTTCGTTATTATAACACAAGATAAATTGATGTGGTCATTTTAGTTTTAACAAGTCTTTCAATAAGCAAGATAACGTCTTAATGTTTAAGTATTTATTTGTATTGTCTTATAAACCGTTGTAAATGGCTACTGCACCAAAACAAGAAAACGGTAATGCACCGCCGAAACCAAGTGACACTAATGGAAAGCGAAAAAAATCAAAAGGAAGTAAAGGATCTTACTTATCGAAATGGCTAGACAAAACTCTACATCATCAGCAAGGTGCACTGAATTCAGACTGTGATATTTATCCGCATCCAAACATAAACTGGCACATGAATAGTTCGCAGTTTGCACCAGGGTATGACCAATTTCGGTACACGTATAATTGTATACCAGAGCCCATGTCTTTACAGTCTTTACCTTCGTATTATGGACCAGTTGGGCCTATGTATCCTGAGTGTCGATACGTTCAAAGCGAACACAAAAGTGTTCAAGTTCAAAGACCACGTCTAAGACGCCGAAATGAAAATAAAGCTGAAGAGTTATCTAGTGCTCCTATGGATAACAGCATTCAAACACATTATTTACAACCAAAGACATTTTCCGATAGTCAGGATTATACAAGTCTACCACCTATAGTTACTTCAGTAGGTGATACAAATTCTGTAAGTGATATGAATAATGCTGATAAAGAAGATGGAAATAATGCAAGAAGGTTTAGTGATCCATGTGTGCGGGGATTACCAGACATTGCCAAGCCTGCCAATGGAGATGTAGACTCTGCATCCGAATCTAGTTCTAGCTTATCTGGCAGTCAGGTTGGAAGTCGGTTATTGTCATACTTGCTTGATCAGATTTCATCATTGAAGTTAGTTAATGAAAGACTTAATAAAGAATTGATAGAAACTAAGGGTAAGTAATCTTTTTTTTATACCAGGAGTTTTGTAACTATTGACAATGGCTCATGTTTGCCTTATAAACAATGCTTATATGGCAGACTTGACCCAAACTGATTTTATCTTTGGTTTATACCGTAAGGATCACAGTTAAAATCTTCTTAGAAATTATAATGTTAAGCAGAGAAGAGTTTTGTCTTGTAGTTACTTCCTTCATTTGATGGTAGTGCTTTTGGTACATACCATTTTTATTATATACGATAAATAGTATATAAAATAAGTAGATAGCTTTCTTGATGGACAGGTATAGCTATCACATCTACACTACTATTATTAAAAGGAAAGATTTGATAATATAATGGATATAGTTAAAAACTACAGGAATTAAAAAAAAATCTTACAGAAGGCTACATTATTCCAGAGTAGCATGGCTACTTATATACCTGTCTAAACAAAAGGAAGTTGAAGTTGAGTGTGATAGTATATTTTTTTTATGGAAGAGGGGGCAGGAGGTGCACCTGATGTTGAGTGATCACTGCCACCAATGAACATCTGCAATACCAGAAGCCTTGCAGTTGTGTTGCCGCCCTTTTAAAAATGAGTAAACTCTTTTCTTGAAGGTCCCCATGTTGTGTCCGTTTAGAAAAACTCCTACCAATAATTGATTCCACAAAAGAGTAGTGTGAGACAAAAAGTGCCAGGAGAATGTACGGTTAAGAAAGAAACAAACTGCATTCTAAATATGTTTATAGTAGGTTGCTAATTGTGTAGAAGGGATCTAACGCTACTTGCAGAAGTTACGTTTCTACTGAATACAACACAAAGAGTTAGTTGCCAATGCATTGCTGGCTTCTAAGAAATTTGTTGACCTTCCTCTTAAAAATCCCAGTATAAAAGCTACTCGAAAAACTGTGAGAGGTAGTTTGTTCCAGATTTTATATATAGTATTTATATATTATAGTATAAAAAGGGTATTTGTATAAATTTCATATATTTTGCACACAAAATTTATAAAATATATAAAAATACCTTTGTATGTTTTTCCACAAATTTCTCAGAAACTAAAAGCCGTATTGAGATTATTCTTTCCTTATTCATACTTCTGAAACTGTCTAAGTTTCATCAAAATCGGTTCAGTAGGTATTGAAATTTGGGTATAGTTAATATTTGAAGTCAGATTAATTTGTAAGTTGCTGTCTATATATAAGGTCATCAGCACTTCGTAAAACTCCAATTTTTATTATGTAAAAATGGACTTGTACTGTTTTACAAAACACTATTTAATTTGCATCTGCCAACCGCTTTCACTATTTACTGACTTATTATTAGCCCTGATGATGCGGATACATTAAAAATGATTAAAACAAAATTTATATTATTAATTTTTAAGTAAATTTTTTTGTTGATAAATAAATAAATAAACTAGAGCTACACTGACATAACTTCTACTCATCCAAGTCATCTTTGAGTTCATTTTAGTTTATAGAATTAGTGTAAGAGTCATCTTAACAGCTTTCATTAGTATTATACATCTGAAATCTCTATATATCTATAGATTCACATTTTTTTGTTATGATAACTCATACTCATATGGAAATAATAATAAGAAGGTTATACATGCACATCTTAGGCTAGAAAACTTTTGATGCCCTACAAATGCCCCCTAGCTAGTGCTCATGGGTACTTTTTAGCGGTGACCTTACCTACTTAGGGTCTGATGACAAAGCTTAACCCTGGCAACATGTTGGTACACAAGAGCATTGAGCCAATATTGTCTCATCACCTTCTAAATAGTTAATTGGATGTAAGTGTGCCAGAATGGAAAAATTGTGTATAGGAGGCTAAATATTTGTGTCAGGCCAAAACAAAGGCTCTACTATTTCCTGTCATCTTCCAGAAAACCTGATTTCTACAGGTAATCAAACAGTAGTAGTTAATTTGACTGGTGAAAGTATAATTTTTATTCCCATCTTTATTCTAATCTTATAAGATAAAAGGAGAAAATGATTCTCAGTGGCTCTTTTCTTGATGTTTAAAATAATTGAAATCATAAACATCTATATGCCGATCAATTCTGTTCATCGCTAATCCAATTATAGCTAAGCCGACTACACTGAAACACAGATATCCCGCCCTAGTGCCTTACCTAATTTATTTTAATGCTCATGTCAAGTTTGTACCAATTACAAAGTGCCTTACCAATTATTTTTTTTTAGTATGCGGTGTACATTTTTAATATTAGGATAGCAAGGCTCTCCTGATGGAAAGAGAATCATTGCCTATGTTTTTTTATGTCATAAGATAGCAAAGCATCAGATCGGTATCCTGATGGTAAGAGTCAACTATTGCCTAACAGAAACACTTCTGTTAGGAATCAGGCTCTAGTGTCATTGATAGAGCAATCAGTGTCGTAACTCACTGATGAACGAGGTGAATTGAATTAGTACTGGATTCAAATTATTTTCATATTTTTTTTAAATCATCAATCAAACAAGCAGATGGGTGTCCTGATGGAAAGAATCTAACCATCTCCTGTAGACACCAAAGATGTTAATTGTGCATTGCTATCTTGTGGTGAGGTCTAATGCCACATGCATAAGTTTACCGGCTACCTTACCCTCCAAACTGGAACACGGCAGCAACAAACACTGACACTATTGCGGCAGGAATAGGTAAGGCGGTGATACCAGACCCTGGCGAGACATTGCAGAACTCTACCACCTAGTAACCTTCCCTCTCTTCTCAATCTGTCACCTTATATGACTTGCCTGGCAGAACAGCCATTGGTCTATTCTTTAAAGAAGTCCGGGACGAACATGGGGAAATACACCTATATATAATAAATATGTTGGGTTGAAATGCTACAGGCATAAATTGACCAGCTACTTAACTATGCAGCAAACTGGCGAATGGTTTATTCTTCAAACGAGTGGCTGACCAACACATGTTTATATATTATGGTCTATAATAATCTCAGTAGAAGACCGAATGTGCCAATTTTCGGTCTCGGCAATCATGACTAATAATCAAAATTACTTAAGATTGATACAAGTGATATTGGGGATCTACACCCATCTTATCAGTCGATTAACTGGTAAATCCTAATAAGAAGAAGAATAGACCGACTGGCGCTTTGCCAGGCAGGTCGTAACAGACGACCGATTGGCTATGCAAGTCTCTATTATTGTGGCTACTGGGTGGTAGACTTCTGCATTGTCACACCCGGGTCTTGTACCACTGCTTTACCTATTCTTGCCGCAACAGCATCAGTACTTGTCACTGTCGTGTTGCAGTTTGGAGGGTAAGGTAGCCGGTAAACATATGTATGCGGCACTAGACCTCGCTTTCGATTCTGACAAATTGAGAACCTCCACATTTTTGGGAAGTCTGTTGAAATTAATCAAACTAATTTACATTTGGCATAGAGGTATTAAATGTCCAGACTTAATACAAATACAAAGTGACATCTGTTTGTTGATGTTTGACTGCCCCGTTGTTCGAGTGGTTAGCGACCCTGACTACGCAATGGACGGGGCTTGGGTTCGATCCCCGACAGGGACAAGCATTTGTGTGATGAGCATAAATGTTTGTATTTTTTGGTTTGGTTGTTTATTGAATAATATATTCCAGTATTTATATATGTATTTTTATGTAACTACTAGCTGTTGCCCACGACTTCGTCCGCGCGGACTTCGTTTACTCCGCACAGCTCCTCCCCCTTAGGTGATAGCGTGATATTATGTAGCCTATATGTTGACCCAACCTGTTAGTAATATTCATGCAAAATTTGAAGTAAAGCCATGCAGTACTTTTTGAGTTTACCCCGGACATACATACAGACAAACAGACATACAGACAAACAGACAAAAATTCTAAAAACTATATTTTTGGCTTCTATATCGATTGTAGATCAGTAAGTGTAATTTATCCCGTGAATATTTATTTATTAATTTATTTGTAGTTTGACTATGTTTCAATAAACATAGTCAAACTACAAATAAATTAAATTATCCCACTAATATTACTCGTGTTGGTCCACGCACCTTTGAAGAGTAGAACAACAGCTGTTCTGCCATGCAAGTCAGTACCATCGTGACTACTAGCTGGTAGATTTCCGCAAAGTCTCGCCCGGGTATTTTGTACCACCGCTTTACCTACTGCTGCCGCAATAGCAATAGCGTCAATGGTTGGCATTGTCGTGTTCCGGTTTGGAGGGTAGAGTAGCCGGTAAACTTATGCCCGTAGCATTGCCATCCTGTCACATTTTTGGTGTTTCGTGGTTAGTTGAGATTTACTCATCAACACTAGCCACAAAACACCGGTTATGAGGAGGAGGAAGCGGAAGAGGAATTGTCAAGCACGAAGTTAGTGGAAGTGGATGGGGGTGAGGATGTATTTGTGAGGAAGAGGATGCGGACGAGAAAGAGGAAGAATGAATTATAAAATATAGAGAAGAGAGTAAAAGTGATATGAATATAATTTTAGTTGGAAATTCAAATAAAACAAAATATGCAGTATTTGTTTATTTAGCTAAAAAGTTTAAAAGGCAAATCTTGAACAGCTATCATTTTACATATCAGATTATTATGGTTACGCGCGTACGCGATAAAAATTCTTCTGTAATTCCTCTTAAGAGGAAGCGAAAGCGGAAAAGGAATCTTTTTACTTTCTTTTATGGAGAAGCGGTAACGTTTGAGCAATTCCAAAAAATGCGGAATTTTGCCTTTATGAGGACGCGGAAGCGGAATCCTCAACAACACTATTCGTGGCGATGGTTTCTCTTACCACCAGGATAGCCATCTGCTTGTTCGTATCTAATCCTACTTCATACTAATCTGTATCAATCTATATTAATATCATAAATGCGAAAGTTTCGATGTTTTGATGGATGGACGTTTATCACTCAATCACGCAAAAACTACCGAACGGATTTTAGAGAGGTAGATAATGACCTAGGCTAGGCATATAGGCTTATATTATAGATATTTTATCTCGAAAAAAAAATTATTGTAATGCTGCGGGCTGCAGGGCGCAACTAGTAATACTTAAAAAAAACACTAACAAATCTTCGATTCAAACCATAGAATAGATACAAGGATCTAGGTAATCCATTTTTTTTCATCAGATTGTAGTGGTAATGAAACACTAACAAATCTTCGATTTAAATTATAGGATAGATACAGGGGTATAGGTAATCCATTTTTTCATCAGATTGTAGTGGTAATGAAACACTAACAAATCTTCGATTTAAATCATAGAATAGATTCAGGGATCTAGGTAATCCATTTTTTCATCAGATTGTAGTGGTAATGAAACACTAACAAATCTTCGATTTAAATCATAGGATAGATACAGGGATATAGGTAATCCATTTTTTCATCAGATTGTAGTGGTAATGAAACACTAACAAATCTTCGATTTAAATCATAGAATAGATACAGGGATCTAGGTAATCCATATTTTTCATCAGATTGTAGTGGTAATGAAACACTAACAAATCTTCGATTTAAATCATAGGATAGATACAGGGATATAGGTAATCCATTTTTTCATCAGATTGTAGTGGTAATGAAACACTAACAAATCTTCGATTTAAATCATAGAATAGATACAGGGATCTAGGTAATCCATTTTTTCATCAGATTGTAGTGGTAATGAAACACTAACAAATCTTCGATTTAAATCATAGGATAGATACAGGGATATAGGTAATCCATTTTTTCATCAGATTGTAGTGGTAATGAAACACTAACAAATCTTCGATTTAAATCATAGAATAGATACAGGGATCTAGGTAATCCATTTTTTCATCAGATTGTAGTGGTAATGAAACACTAACAAATCTTCGATTTAAATCATAGGATAGATACAGGGATATAGGTAATCCATTTTTTCATCAGATTGTAGTGGTAATGAAACACTAACAAATCTTCGATTTAAATCATAGAATAGATACAGGGATCTAGGTAATCCATTTTTTCATCAGATTGTAGTGGTAATGAAACACTAACAAATCTTCGATTTAAATCATAGGATAGATACAGGGATATAGGTAATCCATTTTTTCATCAGATTGTAGTGGTAATGAAACACTAACAAATCTTCGATTTAAATCATAGAACAGATACAGGGATCTAGGTAGTCCATTTTTTTCATCAGATTGTAGTGGTAATGAAACACTAACAAATCTTCGATTTAAATCATAGAATATATACAGGAATCTAGATAATCCATTTTTTCATCAGATTGTAGTGGTAATGAAACACTAAATCTTCGATTTAAATCATAGAATAGATACAGGGATCTAGATAATCCATTTTTTCATCAAATTGTAGTGGTAATGAAAGGGGTTAGTGTTCTTCACAAGTGTTTTGATATTTGCAATAATAGGAAAGCATAGATCTTTGTGCCAGACAATGTCTACTAATAATATTGTAAAATACAAAAGTATCAATAATATATTTTGATTTGGATTGTCAATTGTGAAATGCATGATCTCAGAAATAAACCTTGCTACCCACACTGTGTTACTTTAGTGGCAAGGACAAATGCCATATTCTATTATATATTGGAAAATATATATACTTATTTCTTAATACTAGCGATCGCCTGTGGCCGAAATTCGACCATAGAGTAAACAATAAAATCTCAGTTTGACGATCGATTTTAGCTTTAAAGAAATTAGGGGGCGTCCACAAATTAGGTGAGATGTTTAAGGGGGAGAGGGGGGGGTCGAGTCAAATCTCATCTTATCTTACGTTGGAGGGGAGGGGGGTCTTGGCAAATATCACGCAATTTAAAAAAAATTATACTATTTTGGACCATTATCCAGATAGTACATGCTTAAGATTTAATCTTAAGTGTAATCGTAATACGATTAATATCATCCACTAATTCGTTCGAAAGAAAATAATTTCATTCATACTTCGACGTTATGTGCAGTCTTAACTAGTAAACAAAAGCACGAAGTAATTTTTTTTCCTTTACAATAAAAATCCAGCGCGTTTACATATTTAAGAAACCCACATTTTGAAAAATCTCACGTGAGATTGGAAAGGGAGAAAGGGTTGAATAAAATCTCGCGACATCTCACCAGGGGTGGAGGGAGGGACAGAAAATTTAAAAAAACACCTCACGTAATTTATGGACGCCTCCTGTTTAGGGGCGGTATTCATGTGTGTATATCACATGAATTTGATGTGTGTAATGTTTATTTTTGTAATTTAATGAATCTTTCAAAATATTAGGTTTCTGCAGTCCTACCGCAATGTAAACTTTATCTGTGCCAAATTTTATACTCCACCTTTCCCGCAATTGTCTTCCAAAAGAGGTCCAAAGTTTTTCTTTCACATATTAATATATAGATATAACTGTCGCAGTGATCTACTGGTTAGATTATTCGGCTTTGATCATGAGTTCCCGGGTTTGAACCCCAGCGAAAATTATATTTTCGAGGTGATGCTTGAAAATCTCAATTCACCACCAGACTTCCAGCCACTACTAAGTAGCTGATGGTCACTGTGGAAATTCATTATGACCTCGCAAGGAAATCAATGTATTGATATATAATATATATTTATCTACACATATAATAAAAAATTTTTAAAAGAATACTTGGGGCGTGATCAACAATCGATATCGAAGCCAAAAATATAGTTTTTAGAATTTTTGTCTATTTGTCTGTTTATCTGTATGTTTGTCCGGGGTAAACTCAAAAAGTACTGCATGAATTTACTTCAAATTTTGCATGAATATTACTAATAGGTCGGGTCAACATATAGGCTACATATTATCACGCTATCATCTACGGGGGAGGACATGTGCGGAGTAAACGAAGCCCGCGCGGATGAAGTCGCAGGCAACAGCTAGTTTTTAAATATAATAATATACTATTACCTAGAAAAAAAACCTTAAAGGATTTCGATATGGTATTGTAATTGTAAAATACTTATTCTACACGTAAGACAACATTTTATAAACTAAACTTGGAGTTGGAGTTCTAGCTTCCCGTGTTGGTCCCAGCCTTTTGAAGAATAGACACTTTGCCAGAAATTTCGTAACAGCTAAAGATTGGCTATACGAGTCGCGCTACTATCTTTACTAGATGATAGAGTTCTGCATCGTCTTGCCTTTGTCTGGTACCATCGCCCTCCCTATTCTTTCCGCAATAGCCTCAATGCTTGTCAGTGTCGTGTTCCAGTTTGTACATTGTAATAAATAAAATCTTTCCTCTATATAATATTAGTTTCGATTAGCTGTTACGGCTTTATTCGCTTGACCCAAAATCACTACCTCCTTTTGATCAGTCGGGTAAAAAGTAGCCTATGTCACTCATGGATAGTTTAGTTTTCTCAAGGTTAAAGAATTTTTAAGGTCGGTTCAATAGTTTTTGAGTTTATTCGTTACAAACATAGAAAATTACAATTGTTTTCTGTTAATAATCTATATTCTATGTTAATTCATCAATTAATTAATAATATTATAAATGCGAAAGTTTGGATGTTTGGATGGATGGATGTTTGTTACTCAACACGCAAAAACTACTGAACGGATTTGAATAAAATTTGGCACACAGGTGCCATGATGACCTGGAATAGCACATAGGTCACTTTTTATCTCGGAAAAATTAGAGGATCACGCGGGATTCGCCAAAAACTTTTATAATCCAGCGGGCTGTACGCGGCAGCTAGTATTTGTATAAATAATTATATCTAATAACTACTACTTTTGAATTTTATGAAGAATAATCTTATCATAGACACATTTGTGGCAATTTACCATTATCATAATTTTAACGACTGGATATTATTACATAGGTAGGTACTCTTGATAACCCCTACACACGAACTGTAGAGAGTACATAATCTCTCTGTTTTCTAGGTTAGTAGTAGTCCTACATTCCAAAAAATAAAATGTTACCCTTGGCTTATCGTCCACTATATATGAATGGATGTAGGAAGTTATTATATTTTGATTAAAAAAGCATAGTCAAGAGTCTAGACGTCTAGAATCTAAAGTCTATAGGCGTCTAGGCTTTTAAGTTGTCAAGGCGTCTAAGTTTTAGAGTCAAGGCGTCAAAGCTCTGGACGACTTCATTTTTTGGTTCTAATTTAGTATATTCAAGAAGTACTGCTTTGAATAGTGTTTCCCAAAGCAGAATTCCTAAACAGAACTCGAGTTTGCGGGACACCCCTTTGAAGAATAAATCCACTGCCTTACCGCTAAGTATCTCTTAAGAGGCGAGAAAACGCTTAAGAGCCGTTTCACAAAATCGCTCAACTGAAATTTAAGATATTTTCTAATCGATGCGAGAGCTGGACGTCGTCGTCCATATAGTGCACCTAGTGCTGGTATAATGAAAATAGTATTGATACTTTTAATATTTTAATTATTACTACGCGGTACTAATTTTGGCACACGGACGTAGCGGATTTTATAGTATTCTCTTTTATTTATTTTTGAAATAAAAAATAAATAGATATTATTTAAGTTACTTATTTTTGGATAAGAATTATAGTTTTATTCTATGCCAATTTCTATGGAAAATGTAATTTTTTGATAACAAAAAACCCAGTTAATGTTTCGTTAATTTTCGTTGAAATAGGCATATTTGCTTAATTAATTAGATATAGTTATAGATAGATATATAGATCTTTTAGGAAAAAAGTAATCCATTCAGGCACAATTCTTGCATGTTTCTGGTAATTGAGTATTTTTTCTAATTAATTTTGTTGATTCTAGCAGTAGCAATACCTTTTGGAAAAATAGCTTCCTTGCGTAATTGTCGAAACTTGATTTCGGAGAACATTTATTATAAGAAATACAATTTATGATTAAAAAATCTGTTTCATTGAGGCAGTATTTAAAAGATTAACCTATTTAATGGTACCATTTAATTAAATAAGAGTACCTTACAATATGAAAAATTAGGTGTTGGAAAATTTTGATTTCTCGTCAAAAGTTGGTATAAAATGTGAACTGCCTCTTAACACGTATGAGAAACATCGTGACTACTAACTAGATAAAGTTAGATAAAGTTAGCTAGATAAACTAGATAAAAAAATAGAGAGTTCTGAAATTTCTCTACTGAGTTTGGTACAACTGCCTTACCTATTCCTACCGCAATAGCGTCGGTACTTACTACTGCAAAAGCTGTCGAATTACGTTTTGACGTGTAACGTAGCTTAAGCCTGTGTCATTCCAACCCCGCCACTTAGAACATCTTAGTTTCTGTAGGCTATATCTCTTTCCATCAGAATTATTTGCTGTCCTCGATAATTGAAAATAGTGAACCATATACCTTTACCACGTAAAGGAACTGGCGTGGTGATAGTTATTTTTTATATTTAATGCAACTTGAAAAATTATAAATTATGCTAACAGGTTATAGATAAAAAATAATTTTATGAACTTTCAGCTGAGTTGGAGAGTGTGAGACAGCATGCTTTTTATGCCCCGGGGACCTCTTCATTTCCTAGTAATGGTAAGTTAATGTTTTTTAGTATTTCAATAATTATTGGATATAAGTTTTTTTTAAATCTGACTGCGAGTATGACTGTCGGATGATTCGAGAGGTCCGAAATAGAGATCGAACATCACACTTATTGCTTCAACCTTCATAGAGTGAAGTGCTATTCGACTCTCCTGAAGATGCTTCGGTTGCGAAGTGAAACGTGCGTTGAGTACATAACTTGTGTGTTACTGCCTTTGCTTCTGACGTGGAAGAAAGTGTCGTGGAAGTGGGTGGACTATTGTGCCGCTGTGGTCTTCTATAATTTCAGACTTTGGATAAGTTTGTCCTATTCCTTACACTAGCTTTCATTTCTTTTCCATCACAGCAGTTCCATATAACATTTCGCGGAAAATTTGCAAATTAAATACCATAATTTCTCCTTTATCGAACATCACATTTAAATAATTTTAATGCAGAAAACTGCACACAAACGACTTTCCATTACCTGCATGTCCGAAATCCTGCATCAATTCTTCACCACATTAAAATTGGACCACCTGGGAAGTATACACTTAAAAACAAAAACAAAACTGGCAAGTGCTGGACTCGCATTTCGCATACCGCGGGTTCCGTACAAACTTGTAGCTACACATAAATTTTATGATTATAGGACAACGAGAAGTAAGTACCCTATAGATTTTGATTCCCTTGTGTAAACGCAAAATATGCGACATAAATAAACGGCCATACTTTTAATAGCGTTTTTTGTGATATACCTACAAATTTACGGTTTTCGGATTTTTTCCTTTATAGGTGCTCTGAGACATTGCTTCTTACTAGGCATGGAACATTTCATAAATAGCGTGCGACAAATCACATAATATTATGCTTTATCACAAATCGCATATGCTACGTCTCTTCATTTGGTTTGTGAAATGTCGCACTCAATGAAATCGCACCGTTCGTCAGGTCAGTGATTTGAGCACGGCGTTCGAACTACGACGTTTGTGATTTGTGAACTTTGCTATTTATATAGAACGTAATTATTTATCTTAATTACATTTAATCAGTATTTAGATTGGTTTTTAGTGAGTAGGTATGTATATAGTGTTAGTGTAAATATTATATTAGTGTAAATAAGACCAAAATAAATACAATGAGTGGATTTTGATTCCAACTAAAAGAGAGCTAAAGCACCTTTTTTTGGCCTAAATTGAATAATAGACATATTTCATAACTTTTTTAAGATACACATGTTTTTACAGTGTCATTCCCAAGCCTGTAACAATATGAGGCTGTTTGAAACCTTAAATAAATGAACCTGAATATCATTGCCAGTGAAATTTCGCATGCGAAATCATTGTGATTTGCTTTTTTAATTTCATTGAATGAAAATGATTTAGAAGTAGCAATCATTTCCATGCCTACTTCTTACCAAATTTTATGATTCTGGGTAAACGGAAAGGTTTTGATTCCCTTCTGAAATCGTAAGATATCGCAAAATATGCGACGTAAGCGGTCATATCTTTTGATCGCTTTGACTTACAAGGTTGATTATTTCCCAACTGAGAGGGACCGTAAACTCGAATATGTGATAAGTTGAAAGAGTAATTTCAACTTGATACCTCTACGCGTTCCTGAGAAAAAGGGTGTTCACAGAAGGACATCGAAGTGATTCTACATTTTTGAAGTGAAAACTTCTTTAGGCGCGTTGAGCGTTTTGGTAGAGGGTAAAATCCTCGGTTCGCGTCACCGACATGCTAATGATAATAGTATATCTATAGCTATGTTTTGCATATAGTTTTAATTACTCTCAACTTAATAGTTCCGTTTTCACTTCTATCGGCAGTCCCACGACTGCTACTGTTTTTTTCCTTCTTCTGAAGGCGTCTTCGAGTAATCGGTGAACATAAAAAAAGATTCCGACGAATTGACAACGTCCTCCTTTTTTAAGAAGTTCGTGGATTGTTTCACCGTCATCATCTCGATATTTGGAAATCTAGTACCATACGACTCTAGAGATAACTTTGCCCAGCACTATTCCTTCGTAAAATCAGTTACTTACCGGTAGGTATTCTTTTGCACTTAAGAAGCTTCGAAAGCTTAGACATTCTAAAGAGACAGGCATCGCAACTGTGAAGACTTGTGATATTGTGGCAGGGGTGTCTCCGAACGGATAAGACTTAGGGACCTTCAAGAAAAGAGCTTCTCATTCTTAAAAGGCCGGCAACACAACTGCAAGGCGCCGGTGATCTCACTTACCATCAGGTACACCTCCTGCTCGTTTGCCCCCTCTTCTATAAAAAAAATAATAAATGTTGGGTATGTTCATGGACAGTGCTGATCGTTAACCATCTGATGAGCCTTATGTTTGTTTAAGGCAACCACCCATTTCGCCAACCGACAAACCGATTTATATCGGTGAAACAGAACTTTTTTTTTTCATATATATCATATGATAGCAAACAACCAGATGGCTCTCCTAATGGAAAGGGAAATCATCGCCTATAGACACTAAAGGGGTTAATTGTGCGTTGCTATCCATGTAGCGGGATGGCAATGCTACGTGCCTACCGGTCTAATACGGTCTAAGGTACCGGTATAAGTCTACCGGTAACTTTAGCCTCCAACCAGAACTGACAATGACAAGTACTGACTTTATTGCGGCAGGAATAGGTCAGGCGAGCAACCAATTACTCGGGCGAGACATTACAGAACTGTACCGCCTAGATAGGAGTGACACGTATAGTCAATCGGTCGCCTTTTACGATCTGCCTGGCAGGCAGTTGGTTTTTTCTCTTAAGGAGGCCGGACCAATAAGTCTATTGAATTGAGTAATTACATATGATAGTACACTCTTCTTACCCCGCAAGAAAACCCGCATGATATTTATTCAAACTAAATAATTTATAACAACGACGATATGAGTTGGGAGAGAGCGAGTAAAAAAGGATACTAAACACGAAACAATGGAGAAATTGGCTTTAAAACAAAAAACTATCTGAAGTTTGAATCTGTCTCCAACAAGGAAGTTATATTCTATCTGGAAGGTCCACATGTACTTCAAAATCGTTCCGAAGAGTACCACGACATGAGTGGAGTGTGTCTCTTTCTACTAAATAAGGCGCCAATCGCCATATATAAGTGCGGCCATGCTTAGTTTGCAAATTACTACTAAGTAATTCTACTAATTTGAGAAACAGTTTTTGCATTGAATAAGTAATTACGTAATAATTAAAATAAGCACATTTTGGAACTCACTATGTTAATTACAATACATTTTATGCTAATGTATTTATCGACGTGTATGAATAAAAGGGATTTAACGGTTACCGGATATATAAAAAATCTACCATCCGAAAGTTTTATTTACACTGGCAATTGCAAGAAAGGGATAACATCCACTCATGTCGTTGTCTCGCTCAGAACGTTTTTCCCCTCTGTTAAGTAAGAAGCAAATGTCAACTTTATTGCTAACGAAATAAAGTACATTTTTATTTTTCAAATATTGCTTCGTAGTAATTCCAGATATCATATATAAGTTCCTTGGTCTCCAACGAGGTATGACGAGTGACGAATTGTCAGTGCCAACAAACAAGCAACGAATATGGTACATGTTAGGGAACGTCCACACATAATCGTGTAGTTTCGTATTGAGGGCCCTACCCGATAGCTGTGATATGACGGTCTATAAAAATCGGATGCGTTTGTGCAAAATCTGTATGTGTAATATGTCGAACGTAATCCTACACACTGCTGCATAAACCATACCTCCATACTAATATTATAATTGCGAAAGGTGTCTTAACTGTCGCCCTGTCTATTACTCTTGCATGGCAAAACTGCTGAACCGATTTTGATGAATTTTGACAAGGAAATAGTAGAATATTCGGGGTCAAATATAGGCTACTTTTTTAAAGCCAACCGTTAAAGGGGTTGAAATAGGAGTAAAAGTTTCAAAAAAGATTAAAATGATGGCACGTTACTATACTCGCAAGAGCGAAGCTGTGCAAGTCGGCTAGTAAGGCCCCGGTTACACTCTTACTAGTGCGAGTGCGTGTGTTTAGTAATAAGCATTAAACACGTGTAGACAGCCGTTGATTAGTGCGAGTGATTAGTAATCAGCGTCAATAGACGCTTAAATCTTCAATCAATAGACGCTTTAAACACTCGCGCTCTCATAGCAGACACTCTGAGGGCGGTCTCTAAGCCCCTTCGACTGAAAACTCTGGCTCTACACTCTACTCGCCAAAAAAGTTCGGTTTCGCAGTAACGGTCATTTGGACCAACTGCTTAAGTTCATTTCGAATAAAAATCCATAGCCATCAAATTTATCGTCCGATTAAATGTGGTTGTATGGAAACAACGCGTAACGTAATAACACTTTAACGCAATGCGATTCACCGACCATTGTGTTAAACCTGTCTGGTAGAGGCTTAATAGCACTTAGATTGGTTATTGATGATTAGCGATTCTTTAACTGTTCGTCGCGACGGCTGTGATCGGCGACTCCTTTACTAGAATGTAGTAGTTCAATCGAATTGTGAAATTAATAAACATATTTACTATTTTTGTAACTTCCCGCTACTTATGTATAGATAAGGAAGTAACTGATTTTGCCCCGATTTTCGAAATCCGAGTTGTCACCAGGTCTATTTGCTTTGCGGTCCTAGGAAGTAGGAACCTATTCCGACTATTTTCACGATGACGTCAGTATGTCTGTATGTGTATGTGTGTATGTGAAAATCTCATAACTTTTGAACGGCTTGACCTTGGCTTGATCAAAACGCGGTTGATGGCATTCGATTGGATTCCGATCAACTAAGACTTGCTAAAAATTTAAACCAATTTGGTCCAATAGATTTTGAGAAATTTTAAAAATACCTCAAAAAAAATTCGCCGAACAATATTTTTGTTTAAATAACTTCCAGATTAATATACCAATTGAATACAAAATCTAATCAGTTCTATTCCTCAAAAAACTACGTCCAATGCTTGAATTGCATTAAAAACGCTTTATCCGTTCGGAAGTTATCGTTGAAGATAAGTTTTGAAAAAATTGTTTTTTCGGCAAATCTTCGAGATTGTTTAACGAACCTTTATCGACCTTCAGCAATATTTTAGTACCTATAGTTTTCAAAAGTTACAGCTTTTCAAATATTAATATTTTGTTGTTTACAGCAAACTTGAAAAGCAAAATTTCAAAAATGAAACTACTGTAATTATAACAAAATTTTGAACTCTAAAAAAATATATGCTTAGGCATAGTTTTTGTTCTTTTGGGCTTAAAATGCCTCAATTTAGCGGGAAGTCAGGGATTGCCTGCAGGGTCAACCGGTTTGCACATTTTTTTTTTTAATTTGGAACTTTTTTCAACATCAATATTTTTCAAGTTATTATTTACGAAAGGCAAAAATGTTTTTGTTTTTCTCTACTTTTCATTTTCGCCTTTTTCGCCTTGGGGAGGAACTCCGTTCACTTTTATTAAATTTTCAGTTTATCCAAGTTGTAGATCTTTTAATTACGAACACATTTTTCTGAAACTTTTTTCCCTACTACCAGTACCTTATTATAGCTTATTTTACCGTAATGATTATCACCATACGTATTCACGGACGCGCTGTTACAAGTATTCGTGCGGGGGCCCTGGGACATCTACTCTTCGACTCTCTAATAACGTTGGTACCTGGGATAGCAACTGACCTATGGAGTCTATTTTTACCTAAGAATGGGCCTTACCTAAGTATATAAATCTGTAGCGTCTGTTCCTTGAAACATTTTTTTTTCGTATTGAAAAATATTCATTTTATGACTTACTAGCGAGTAGCGATGGTTTAGCTTTCTAATGGTAAAAGAATTTTTAAGATCGGTCCAGTAGTTTTGGAAGTTATTCGTTACAAATATACCAAAATACATACAAATGTTTTCTTATATTGTAGACTAACATTAAATCTATACGGCTCAGATCATAAGAACCCGGGTTCGATCCCCGGGTCGGGCAAAAGTGTTATAGAGGCTTTCTCGAGGTTTTTCTTGAAAATCCAAAAATCTCAGTAGCAGCTCAGAGTTTGGTGGTGTGGTGTGTTACCATCCCGTGCGTCGGATAAGCACGTAAAGCTATCAGTCCCGGTTATCGTTGAAAATAGTCGATAATCGTTAACATGTTGGCAAAATGCGACAATGTATTTTTTTGTACTACTAATAGTAGATTTTTCGCGTTGGATGGATACATGTGTGGTTCGGACTTTCTTTGAAAAATTGACTATCTGCGATTATACGTGTCATTATCATCGAGACTACTAGGTGGTGGAGTTTCGCAAAGTCTCGCTCGGTTAAATGGTACTACTACCTTACCTATTCCTGCCGCAATAGCGTCAATGTTGTCATCGTCGTGTTCTGGTTTGGAGGCTAAGATAGTCCGTAGATTTGTCCATGTGGCATTGACATCTCGCCACAGGATAAGAACTCACCATCAACATCTTTGTTGTCTATAGGCGATGGTTTGTCTTTGTTTACATACGTTTGCACTAATACGGAAGGGGGGCCTTAGTATAACATGACGTGACATGGGGATGGGGCATTTAAGAAATCGTAACAATTGCCGATTAATGATAATAAAAGCTTATTCGTATTGTATAGGTGGGGGGTCTCTCTTTCGTGATGTAATTTATAAAGGTGGGTCGCAGAATGTGTGTGGCGGGGGAGGGAGGGGTTTAGAAAGCTTATATTTCGGGTTTTGATGACAAGAGTCAATAATTATTGTACTGTATTTGTAGTGATGGCCCAATTTTCGCTAAAAATGTTAAGGTGTCTAAATAGGTACTGAGGAATTATTCAATCTAGTTTATGAAAATTAGTCATTTTTTTTATCTATTGCAAGTTCTTTAAACTTAGTATTTCCAATTTATTTCGCTATTAATAATAATAATAATATGATAATAATAAATTTATTTATTTTCATTAACCACAATTTTAGTTACAAAGGTAGGCTTGGTTTTACCGTGTTGGTCCCGGCCTTCGCCGTGTTGGTCCCGGCCTCCGTTGAAGAATAGGCCAACTGCCGTTCTACCAGGCAGGTCGTAAAAGGCGACCGATTGGCTATCGAGTCACTACCATCGTGGCTACTAGGTGGTAGAGTTCTGCATTGTCTCGCCCGGGTCTGGTACCACCGCCTTACCTATTCCTGCCGCAATAACGTCAATGCTTGTCGCTGTCGTGTTCCGGTTTGGAGGGTAAGGTAGCCGGTAAACTTATGCATGTGGCATTAGACCTCGCCACAAGATAGCAACGCACCATTAACATCTTTGGTGTCTATAGGCGATGGTTGACTCTTTCCATCAGGAGACCCATCTGCTTGTTTGCTATCTTATGATATAAAAAAAAAATACTATCTAGTGATTTTAAAATAAAAATTATTTGTAATGGCAATAAGATCATTTTATATTTTTATACTATGTTAATTATTGTATGCTTGACAAAATATGGGTAGGTATTTTACAAATATGTTTTTTCTATTACTCTGACAACCTTGACAAATTATTGTTGCGGTACACATCCCACGTGAAAAGGATTATGATGACACAAAAGAATTATGCTAAAATGAATAAGATTTTAACATAAAATTGAATATTTTAAACATACATAAGAATTCATAAGCATGAATCTTATAATTATGGGAATATGACTGTATTTTGAATAGATACTGTAATGTATTGTGTCTTCAGTTCATGCATTTATTATCGACGGGTTCCTAAATATCTCTGACATACTAATCTGGTTGCTGTATGATATATCTATATGACGTGCTCTGTGCACTTATCATGTAAATGTATAATACTTTAAAAACAACGAAGAATAATATCGACACGCAGGGATTGAACCCGCGACTATTTCTCTAAAGCCGGGAAATGGTCGCAGGTTCAATCCCTGCGTGTCGATATTTTTCTTTGTTGTTTTTAAAGTTTTTCCTGTTTTCCCAAGCACGGGGTGAGTGTTATAACACAAAAATAATTATAATAATACTTGGTCGTGAGTTCGATTCGCGCAGCTTCGCCTGTGTGTGGAGTCATCAATATGAGAAATTTCACTCAATATTTCATACCTTACGCCCCATGGTTACAATCTGGGATCCTTTTTAGTTACAATAATGCTACGCCGTAAAAAATATTTTACGTATTGTACAGTCGTATTTTTAAAACGTGACGATAAAATAATTTTTCCCAGTATGCCAGCATTTTTTCCCGTACTAGAAGTATGCCAAATATAAAACGGTCAAATGTTATCAAATACTTTCCAAAAATCCAATTATGCAATACGGCTATAAATTGTTTTGCAAAAAAAATCTTTGCAGCGGCATGGCGGCCATTTTGGAACCGTCAGAAAAGTATGGTATGGTGATTTTCGTTAATAGCTACTCGATGATGATTAGATGTGCAAAAATTAGCCTGGTACAAATGGTTGAATTGTTTTTTTTTTAAATTAATGTGTTCACGACGGTATGGCGAGCTGTTAGTCACACCGGAGAAGTATGGCATTATTACCACCTACTTTTTTTATCGACTATCGGAAAATACAATAATATTTGTGGAACAAATCGTTCATCGGAAACTCGTGATTTATCCGACACGTTCGATTACCGGCCATGCGATTGGGCCGTCGGTACCAGCGCTATGACCATTATTTTGCCTTTTTTGTTATTACGTAATTAGACCCATGAAAACCGTCATACTGGTACAAATGATCTATTATTTCGTGTCATCATCTCCCGGTCAATGTCTTGCGTGTCAAAGTCAAAGTCAAAACATTTTTATTCAAATTATCCTTTACAGGCACTTTTGACGAGTCAACATTTTTTGAGTTACTACCGGATCGGAAACGCGGCCACACGCTGAGAAGATCCGGCGGAAGAAACTCAGCGGGCTTGTCTTTTTTGTGCATATACATTTTTTTAAACAATGTTTTTACAATTACAATTACAATGTATTTATGAATAATATATTATAATTATTATGAGACTGCTATGAGGAGCAATTAATCCCATGCCTTATTATCATCCAAATATTCAGATATTTTATAGTAACCTTTTTTACAAAGTTTCGATTTGATACATTTTTTAAATTTGTGTATTGGTAGATTTTTAATAGCATTTGGAAGTTTATTGTAAAAGCGTATAGATTGCCCCATAAAAGAGTTACTTATTCTGTGGAGACGTGATACATGCAGAGCAAGATTGTTTTTGTTCCTTGTGTTTACATTATGTACATCACTATTTTTCTTAAATGAAGAAATATTTTTACGAATATACATCAAGTTTTCAAATATAAACTGTGATGGTACGGTTAAAATATTAATTTCTTTAAATTTTTCTTTTAAGGAAACTCGTGGACTGAGATTGTAAATAGCTCTTACAGCTCTTTTTTGTAAAACAAAGATTGTATTTATATCAGTGGAATTTCCCCATAGTAGAATCCCATAAGACATAATACTATGAAAATAACTAAAATACACAATTTTCGCAGTGTCTACGTCACTAATCTGTCTCATTTTTTTAACTGCAAATGCCGCTGAACTCAGTCTACTCGTTAATTTGTCGATATGTAGTCCCCACTGTAGTTTTTTATCTATCGTAATCCCTAAAAAGACAGTAGAGTCCACAAGATCCAATTTGTCCCCGTTAAGTTGTACATTGGTATCTATATGCCTTACATTAGGCGTTGAGAATCTAATACACTTGGTTTTATTTCCATTTAATAGGAGGTTGTTAACATTGAACCAGTGTACAACTTTTGAAATCGCAATGTTCACTTCGTCATACTTACCAACTCGTCTTTTCACTTTAAATAAAAGTGAAGTGTCATCCGCAAACAGTACGATTCCATGCCTATCGCCAACAAAGGGCGTGGATTTTTGGTACAACTTTGTCCGCTATAGACATCTTTGTTTAAGACAAAGTAATTAAGACTTGTCTATGTGTGAGTGCTTGTATCACATGTGCATGTGTGCTTCCTTAATTTCATAACTTAGCGTAATTTCTAGAAATCCCAAAGTCCAATTTCAGAATTGAAAATTACATTATTATAAAATGCATTAAATCTCACCCAGCTGGTTCAAGGAGCGACGCGGGTTCCTGACGTTGAGAGCTATACAGCCAATTGCTTGGACCTTCTGCTGACTACGGATCTGGACCGCTAATCGGTGGCGATTTCCTCGTAGCTTGGCAGCTCCGATCACTGTCTGGTGAAATCTGTATCTGTCTACCCGCCGCCCGATCCCAGTCCCAGGCGCTCTTGGCGATACAAGTCAGCAGATTTGGACGAGATGCGTTCCTTCTTTACGTGTTATCCCTGGCGGCATGTCTGCTTTGCTTCTGAAGACTCCTTGACCTGCGCGGATGCTGTGACAGATGTGCTGCGGCAAGGAATGGAGTATTTTATTCCTTTCTCCGACGTAGCCATGTCCAGTAAAGCTCAACCCTGTTTCACAGCCGATTCTAGACGTGCTGAGGCGTTAAAGCATGAGACATATCTGGCTTGGGCAGATGCTTGACACCGCAAGGCCAAGGACGTATCGGAGAAGAAGAAATCCTTCAACCGGGCCGCAAAGTCCTGCCAAAAGGCTCTAATGAAAGCTCGATTTGACCACGTCAGCAATATTGGGAACAAACTTGCTTCATACCTCTAGGGTAGTAAAGTTTTTTGGTCCCTGGCAAAGTCGGTTGAATCGAATTTCTGCCGCTCCTCACTTGCTCCACTGCTGAAACCGGATAGGACGCTGGCTCACACTACCGTAGAGAAAGCAAACCTATTCGCTACTCTATTCACGGAAAACTCGCGTCTAGATCCCACCAGCGTGAAATCACCCAGTCTACCTGGATGCGAGGTGAATATGCCGGAAATTAGCATCCGTCAGACTGTGGTTCTTAAAACGCTGCAGAATCTGGACAAACCTAGTGTGAACAAAGCTAGTGGCCCTGATGGGATTCCAGCCATAGTGCTAAAAACATGTGCACTTGAACTCGCTCCTGTGTTGACACGCTTCTTTCGCCTTTCGATAGCGATTGGAAAAGTACCGAAATCATGGAAGCTTACTAACGTGCAACCTGTGCCCATAAAAGGCAGTCGTGCCGACCCCTCCAACTATAGATCAATATCGGTCATGTCCATACTCTGCAAGTCTATGGAAGTGTACTGAACAGCAGGCTCATGGCGCACCTAGAAGCGAATGATCTACTCAGTGACCGCCTCAGGGTTTCGCCAAAATGGGTCCACTGGGGATCTTTTAGCGTATGTCACCTACATCTTGAGCGCGGCCATCGAGAATCATGGTGAAACACTAGCGGTCTCCTTTGCTTGATATCTTGAAGGCCTTTGACAGGGTCTGGCATGATAGTCTTGTTGGCAAGCTTCCATCGCATGGTCTGCCAACTGGTCTCTGCACCTGGACCTCAGATTTTCTGAGTGACCGGTCGATTAGAGTAGTCGTCGACGGCTGCTCGTCCGACCAAATGACAATAAATGCCGGAGTCCCTCAGGGATCAGTTCTCTCCGCAACTTTATTTCTGCTACACATTAACAACCTGCTGATGCCCGGTATCTATGTTACTTTGGTTCGTACATCGAATCTAAAGCCCAAGTTGCCTTAAAAAAGCTTGATATTCAATTTAGTTGCTCAACCTTTATCAAATACAAGTCCGTTTGTGCGTGGAATACTGCTCTCACCTCTAGGATGGATCCGCCAAATACCAGCTGGAGACACTTGAGACGAAAGAGAGGCGCGCCAAGAGGCTCCTAAACGACGATGATCTGGTAGACAAAAAACTCCAGAGCCTCGCTCATCGCCGTAGAAGTGCTAGTTTATTTGTTTTTTATCAGATACACTTTGGAGAGTGCGCTGCGGAATGGCACGACTTGATTCCACCATCCCCGTTTTTCTATCGATCGTCCAGGCGCTCTGTGCGCCTATTCTAGGCATCGCCATATGGTAGACGTTCCACGTACCCGGACAAAGCGGTTCCACTCGACATTCTTCATTCAAACCGCAAGGGACTGGAACATGCTTCCTGAGTATGTGTTCCCCGATGAGTACAATCTAGGGATCTTCAAGGAAGAGTGAACGGGTACCTGCTAGGGAAGCGCGTTCCATCTTAGGCCGCATCTTAGCTTACCATCCCCTATCTATACATATAATAAAATCGTAGGAAAGTTAAACCTGTACATTGAATATTTTTTTAAAAGAATACTTGGTGTGTAAATAATTTTATTCCTTGGGGTGAATTCATTCACTTATTCCGGCTCCAGGCACGGATATGATTCACCTTATTTATTCCTGCATTCTTTGGCTCAACTTCGTCCTTTTTTTATTGCAGAGTATTATATTCTGTGATCGTATCTTTAAATCAACGTTTTCCTGTATATTTTTCCCGCTCACTAATTTCCACAGTACTATCTATGTAGTTTTTTAAGTTCATTATCGCTTGTCGCGTCGCAGCAGAAGAGTGTAGCATCTATAGGTACATATAATAAAATCGTAGGAACGTCAAAACTGTACATTGAATATTTTTTAAAAGAATACTTGGGGCGTGATCTACAATCGATATCGAAGCCAAAAATATAGTTTTTAGAATTTTTGTCTGTTTGTCTGTATGTATTTTCGGGGTAAACTCAAAAAGTACTGCACGGATTTACTTCAAATTTTACTAATTTAATACATAATTTTTTAATGAATATTACTAATAGGCCGGGTCAACATATAGGCTACATATTATCACGCTATCACCTACGGGGGAGGGGCAGTGCGGAGTAAACGAACTCCGCGCGGACGAAGTCGCTGGCAACGGCTAGTCGATAATAAAAAATATGTATTTTTATGTTTCAAATCAGAAAAACCGGCCAAGTGCGAGTCGAACTCGCGCACTAAAGGTTCCCTAACATTACTTATAAAAAACGCAAAAAAAAAGTCGCGTTTGTTGTATGTGAACCTTATAAAGTCCTTAAATTTTATTTTGTTTTAATTAATTTATTTTTAAAGTGAATATATAACTAATATTCGTTGAATAGTTTAAGCGTCTACCAGTTGCCTTTATTAAGATAGAGAAAAAAAACTCCAAAAATTTTCAGGTTTGTTGAATAGGAGTCCCCCTTAAATATTTATTTTAATCCGTTTTTATTATTTGTTGCTATAGCGGCAACAGAAATACACCATTTGTGAAAATTTTAATCGTCTTAACTGTCCTGGTTCATGAGATACAGCCTGGTGACAGACGGACAGACCAACAGATTGACAGACCGACAGACAGAAGGAAGAACAGCGGAATCTTATTAATAGGGTCCTGTTTTACCCTTTGGGTACAAAAACCTAAAACGAACTTGAAGTTTTCTTAAACTTGGCTTTTTAATTATAATAATGTGAAATAGGTGATATTTAGGTACCTAGTCCTAACATTAATTTCTAAGAGATATATTGTATTTTTAAAATGTAATGTAGGTTAAATTTTTCAAATAACGAAAAATAAATCAATGAGATAGGTTCCTTTGGATGATGGATTTTTGATTTAAATAATTTTTTAGAATCTATTTTCCAAGGGATTTTTTCAGAAGTCGATGTTTTGCATTGGTGTTGAGTAGGTACACCAAGCTTGAAGGCAATATTTTCGGGAAACGGAGGACGTTGTCAACTTGACGTCAAACAGATTTTTTTTTATGTTATTGGGATAGGCAAAGTGGCAGACGTGCCACCTGATGGTAAGTGGTCGACGTCGCCAATGAACATAAATGGGATACCTGGGCTGATCTAGCCCAGGTACACCATTCATGTGTTACCTATCCTGAGACATAAGATGTTAAGTCTCGGTGCCAGTAATTACACTGCTTATCTTGCCCTTCTCTCCGAAACACACCAAAGCTGTTTCACGGGAGAAATAAGCCAGATGGTGGTATCCAAGCAGCCGGGAGCGCGGCACAGCGCATCCCTCCCACCGGTAAAGATTAGGCACAAACGTTCATTATATTAGGCACATGTAAAATAGCACTTAAATCATACGTATCATATGAGCAAACGCGACATGCGACAGCCATGTCTGAATTTAATTTGAAGTTTGAATTTACTTCTTGTTTATGCGCTACCATATGTAACGGCAAATGTCGACAACTATAAACGGCCAAATACCAACTAGGTACTCAGAAGTTCCTTAAATATATATGGCGCGAAATTAAAATGCCTAGCTATTAGTGAGGTCTAACGGGATATACAGACAAAAATTTCAAAATGGTAAAATTAATGGCACTAAGTCAAATCTATACATCCTAGGAAAGTCAAAACTGTACATTGAATATTTTTTTTAAAGAATACTTGGGGCGTGATCTACAATCGATATTGAAGTCAAAAGTATAGTTTTTAGAATTTTTGTCTGTTTGTCTGTTTATCTGTTTGTCTGTATGACCCGACCTGTCAGTAATATTCATGCAAAATTTGAAGTAAATCCATGCAGTAATTTTGAGTTTATTCCGGACATACATACAGACAAACAGACAAAAATTCTAAAAGCTATATTTTTGGCTTCGATATCGATTGTAGATCACGCCCCAAGTATTATTTAAAAAAAATATTCAATGTACAGTTTTGACATCCTACGATTTTATTATATGTATAGATTATAGATTTGTGTCGTATCTATGGATGGAATGCGTCTGTGCTTTCTCTTGCTTTATGATCAATACCGAAAGTAGATTCGGGCAAAATGAAATGCAATCGGTTTTTGGTATTTGTGTAACGGTTTACGCGACACTCACTGCAAAACTTGATTTAAAAAGGCCGATTTTTCTGCTTAATCATTGTAATTACATTTTATTAACCCACATTGATAGTCGGTGGTACAAAATAACGATTGGAATTGAAGGTAATTTACTGCTGGCTATTAGTTTAGTAGAAAAGCGTGGGAGACCAATCTATCGAACGTTTTCGACTTAGATGTGATTTTTATGAAATAGTCTAAGATCCGACCGCGTGATTTATACGTTCACATGTTTGATTAATAAAATATAATTTTTATCGATATTTATAACTAAACCAATGCAGATCCGCAAAGGTGGCCATCCAAATTTGGCCGCAATTAATTTTAATTAAAATGTAATTAATTATTTATTTTTGAACAATTACGTTCACTTGTAATTGTTAAAAAATATATTTCATTAGAAAGAAATATACCTGAGATACCGAGAAAGTTCAAGGTGCCATCCCTCACTTGGCCGCAACCTAATGTCAGCCAGGTGTAAACAGGTATAATTTCGTTAAATATATACGTTCATAATGTATTATCATGTTATACATACCAAATTGAAGATTAATTCTTTCCCTACATGATGAGATATAGGTGCCTATGCAAAAATGCCCGCAAATAGTGACTGCCAACGATTAAAGATAAATAAAAGCGAGAGAAACTTAAGATAAACACCGCATGTCGAATAAAGATAGAGCATGCCAGCTGCTTGTCGTTTTCATGCTACTGCGCATGCGTCCATAGATAAGGTGCTCAACTAGTAGCTCGCGTATTTGCTTGGAGTTTAAAATACTCCAAAAATTGAGCAGTAAAAATAATATGTCATAATAATTAATCTACCAAACTAGTGTTTTCAATATTTTTTTAATTATATTCAACTAAAACAATATTTTTTAACTGTGAAACGTCATTTTAAATATAAAATTTATCTTTTAAATAAATTTTGTTTTATTACAATTTTTAACAATATTAAGTTTCGTTTATTTTCGGTCTTCATAAAAAATGTCATAAAAATTACTATCCAAACCAGTGTTTTTAATTTTTTTTTAATTATATTCAACTCAAACAATAACTTTGAACTGTAAGACGTTAATTTGAATCTATATTAAAATTTATCTTTATACACAAATGTTTTTTTTTATTTTTATTTTCATCAATATAAAGTTTCGTTTATTTTCCTTGAATCCTTGATTAAAGAACTGAATTAAAAACAATGGTAACAGAATTAAACAGAACTGATTTTTCAATTCTGTTGAATTCTGTTTCCATTGCTTTTAATTCGGTTCTTTAATCAGGGATCCGATTAATATAAATTTTTCAGTTTTATTTTTTGAAAACAAAAAATGTTGGAATCATTTATTTAACAATTATTATTTGTTTAAAAAAATTATTTGTTAATTATATATTTATGTAGCAGTAGCATGAAAACGACAAGCAGCTGGCATGCTCTATCTTTATTCGACATGCGGTGTTTATCTTAAGTTTCTCTCGCTTTTATTTATCTTTAATCGTTGGCAGTCACTATTTGCGGGCATTTTTGCATAGGCACCTATATCTCATCATGTAGGGAAAGAATTAATCTTCAATTTGGTATGTATAACACGATAATACATTATGAACGTATATATTTAACGAAATTATACCTGTTTACATCTGGCTGACATTAGGTTGCGGCCAAGTGAGGGATGGCACCTTGAACTTTCTCGGTATCTCAGGTATATTTCTTTCTAATGAAATATATTTTTTAACAATTACAAGTGAACGTAATTGTTCAAAAATAAATAATTAATTACATTTTAATTAAAATTAATTGCGGCCAAATTTGGATGGCCACCTTTGCGGATCTGCATTGGTTTAGTTATAAATATCGATAAAAATTATATTTTATTAATCAAACATGTGAACGTATAAATCACGCGGTCGGATCTCGTACTAAAACGATTCGCCCACTGGTAAACCGTTCATACAAATAAACAGAATACCAAGGATATTTCATAATATGTAAGAGTACACATATATGTTGATTCATTCTAGAGGTTTTTTATAGTATAAGATAGGAAACAAGCAGATGGGTTTCCTGATGGAAAGAGTCAACCATCGCCTATAGACACCAAAGGTGTTAATGGTGCGTTGCTATCTTGTGGCGAGGTCTTATGCCACATGCATAAGTTTACCGGCTACTTAACCCTCGACACCGGAACACGACAGTGACAAGAACTGACGCTATTGCGGCAGGAATAGGTAAGGCGGTGGTACCAGACCCGGGCGAGACAATGCAGAACTCTACCATCTAGTAGCCACGATGTTAGTGCCAATCGGTCGCCTTTTACGACCTGCCTGGCAGAACGGTAGATGGCCTATTCTTCAAAGGAGCCCGGGACCAAGACGGGGGAAAAGTGTGCAACTCCGAAGGTATTGAATCAAAGGTACTGATTCCGAGGCTAAATACGATAAGCTTATTCATTCCTTCAAATCCTTATCATCTCCGCGGAATTATTCATATATGCTACACTCTTCTGGTGCGACGCGACAAGCGATAATGAACCTAAAAACTACTTAGATAGTACTGTGGAAATTGGTGAGCGGGAAAAATATACAGGAAAACGTTGATTTAAAGATACGATCACAGAATATAATACTCTGCAATAAAAAAAGGACGAAGTTGAGCCAAAGGTATAAAGGAATAAATAAGGTGAATCATATCCGTGCCTAGAGCCGGAATAAGTGAATGAATTTACCCCAAGGAATAAAGATTACCCACCGCTAATTCATTCATTTTTAGGGTTTCGTATTTCCCAAAACGAGGAGATTATCAATTCAGCTGTAAGTTTTTTAAATAATGTTTTTTACCTCCGTACTCGCTCATTTATGAACTGTTTCTGAAAATTCTTTTTTTTAATTTGCGAGGGTATACTCCCCGTGGTCACATCTTAATTTAGTCAAGACCTGATGCAGATTTCCGGAGAAACAGGGAATAGGAACTCGGTTGCTGTAGTTTTACTGAGAATATTTATTATAAGCTTACATAGTATGATAAACTACGCCTATAGAAACCAAAGATGCTAATGGTGTGTTGCTATTCGTGTGGCGAGGTGTTAATGCAACTTGCATAAGCTTACCGTCTACCTAACACGCCAAACCTGAACATATCAATGACTAGCATTGATGCTACGCGGTGGTATGGGTGTAGTAATTCATATTGAAGTATAAGCCAATCGTGTGTTTTTACGAACTGCTGCGCTCGCGCGCGCTGGTAAATGATAGATGGTGGGTAAACGTGGGGGGAGGGGGTAAAACCAAATCCCGATTAAAAGTTGCAGTACTCTACCACGAAGTAAATCTATGTGCATTGCAGCACAATGCACACAGCTTTACCTTTGGAACGTCACAATCAAGTCTCTATTTATCTAGTGGATCAAATTAACTGAAAATTAAAGGCGGTATCAAAATTCAGACCCTATTAGTATGTCTGTTCATAGCATTCAGAACACTGGGCAGTTCTATCTCTTATGATGTAGTAACATTGATATTTAAAAATCTATAATGTAGGAAAACAATAGATATCACCTGTTATCGCAGGTGCGATCGTTACAAGGTCGTCCGGAAGTTACGCCCATGCAAAATTTCGCTGCATTCGCTTAAAAAATAACTTTGAGCGTACATTAATATTGAAGCATATTTAACTGTCATTTGATATTTTATACTTGTCTATCTATATACCTACATGTAATAAAATCGTAGAAAAGTCAAAACTGTACATTGAATATTTTTTTAAAAGAATACTTGGGGCGTGATCTACAATCGATATCGAGGCCAAAAATATAGTTTTTAGAATTTTTGTCTGTTTGTCTGTTTATCTGTTTGTCTGTATGTAGGTATGTCCGGGGTAAACTCAAAAAGTACTGCATGGATTTACTTCAAATTTTGTATGAATATTACTAACAGATTGGGTCAACATATAGGCTACATACTATCACGCTATCACCTATGATATGCATGGGGAGGAGCAGTGCGGAGTAAACGAAGTCCGCGCGGACGAAGTCGCATGCAACAGCTAGTTAGTACTTATATAAAAATATAATTACGCCGCTTTACTTACGTGTAAGGCAGAATGATACGATCTTTCAGAAAGTTTTCTGTTTATATTCAACGGTTTCTTTCCTTTAAGATGTTTTCTGAGCTGTTACCCGTAATCGTAATAATTTCATAATACACTGTATTATGGATTATTTATGTATATTACCCGCCCGTTCCGCAAGACGTAAATCCATTGAATATAATAAAAATACAGACAAAATACGAATATTATATGTATAAACATTAACTTGTGGAATAACGTTTTCTCACGGTTTACTGTGTTATCGATTTTTATGAAAAGCGGTATAACAATTTTCATAAAGATCGGTTAAGCCGTTCTTGAATTATAACGCGACGTACTGATAGACAGACGGACAAAAATGTATGGCTTTTCGTTTGCACAATCGCGTGTTTTCATTGTATTCCAATTTTTATCAAGATCGGTCAAGGCGGTTTTTTTACTTATTTTGTTTTTCGTTTTTTGCGGTATATTAATAAAATATAATCATTTAAATATTGGATGTTGATATAGAACCCTCCGCGTCCTAGTCGCATTCGCATTTAACCGGTTTTATTAAAAATATTTTTTAAAGCATTCAAACATCACTAAATAGTATAAAACAAAGTCGCTTTCTCTGTTCGTCCCTATGTATGCTTAAATCTTTAAAACTACGCAACGGATTTTGATGCGGTTTTTTAATAGATAGATTGATTCTTGAGCAAGGTTTTAGTATATAAACCTTTCCGATATTCCCACGGGAACCAAAGCTACGCGGGTGAAACCGCGGGCAGGTCGCTAGTATTATATATTTTAATTATGTATATTATTCAGATAATTAGGCCCCTTGCCCACGGCGACTTTTTGTAGCGATGCCGTCGCGCTTACTAAACGCGTGACAGCATAGCTACTATAACGTGTTAGTCGCAATTGCAACGCGTTACAATGGCGATGCCAATGCGCTACGGCATCGCGACTGTATCGATGCAAACGTGCGAGCGTGTCGGACGACATCGGAGAGGGAACGGATGGAGGGTAGCGCGTGAGTGCATAACCGAGCATCGGTGCAACAAACACATGCATCACGATTCGCGACTGAGCCCGTGGGCGAGGGCACACAGCTAACGACCGCGGTTGTATTGATGCGGACGCGTGACAGCATCGCTACAAAAAGTCGCCGTGGGCGATGGCCCTTACACCAAATATATTATTGGTGCGTTCTATCCGTGCAGTGGGGTGGCAATGTATAAGTGTACAGTCAGCCTTACCCTTCCAATTAGAACACGACAGTGCTGAGCATCGACGCGATTAAAGTAGGAATAAGTGAGGCGATGGTACGTCACTTATTGCTACCCCAATAGCGTCAATGCTCATCACTGTTATGTCGGGCGAGATATTCTAGAACTTAATACCTAGTAGTTACCATGGTAGTGACATGTTTGGTCAAGCGTTCGTCTTTTACGAACTGCCTGCCAAAATGTTAGATCTTCTATTCTCCAAAGGGGGTTCGTACCAACAAGGGTCAACAAGAGGGGTCTAAAAACTTACTTAATTTATTTGTTACAAAATTGCAATGTTTGTCCATAATACGCTTGTCGAATATACCTTGCCACTTATGTAGGTATTAATACGGAAGGAAAAACTCTGCATCCCTTTTTAAGACTTGCGAGAACGGTAGAGTATGAAATTTGGCACGCTGAAAGTTAACATTGCAGAGGAGTGCAGAAACATAATACGTAGGTCACACTATAAGTTTTGCGTAACTTAAAAAAACAACATGTTATAACCAAAATATTATGTTTATTGCTTTTCAAAATAATCTCCTTTACATTTTAAACATTTTTTCATGCGATCAAACCATTTTTTAAAACAGGAGGGCCACAGATCTGAAGGCATGTTTTCTATGTGCTGATTGAACGCTATCACTGCCTCTTCGGAGTTGGTAAAAGTAAAACCTGTCATCAAATCTTTGGTTTTGGGGAAAATACAGATGAGTGACGAGATGTACTTTTTCGGAAGCTAAAATGACTTTGTTTTGTTGACCGTGTGTGAAGAAGCGTTATCGCGTATATAATGCGGCTTTTGGGTCGTCTTTCGCGAACTTTTTTCTAACACCCTGGGTAAACAAATGGTAGAATACCACTCGGCATTAACACTCTTTTGATCTTCAAGTGGAATTGTATAGATGGGACCCGTAGCTGAGAAAAAAACGCGATCATTTTTTTACCAACGTTTCTCGCCTGTCTCACTTTTGTTGGCCTGTTCTCATTTTCAAACACCCATTCACAAGATTGCTGTTTTTTTTCGGGTTCAAAACAAAAAATCCACGTTTCGTCTCCTGTGACAGCATGATAAACAGCATTAGAATGTCCGTGGTCGTACTTCAGTAGCATCTGTGAGCACCATTCTACGCGAGCCAGCTTCTGCTCCGCTGTCAGTTTATGAGGGATCCAACGACAACAAAGTTTCCGAACTTTCAATTCTTTGTGTAAATTTTTTTGAATTTGGCTCATACCAATCCCCAATAGTCTTTGAATTGTCTCATAGGTAATCCGGGGTTTTTTTTTTTTCAATTTACCGCTTAACAGTAGCCACATTATTTTCGTTGACGGCAGTTGAAGGCCGCCCGTCATGAAATTCGTCAATCAAAGAAACTCGACCTCTCAAATTCAGCAAACCATCGCCTCACGGTCCCAAAAGCATTTTGAAGACGAGCGGCACAGTCTTGCGGAGAAAGAGAACTTTTAAAATCATAAAAAATCATCACTCTAAAATCTTTTTGACTTAATTCCATTTTCGTTGCGTACGTAGAACTTTGATGTGTGAAAAAAAAACAATTGACAAATCATTTCCCGCCAATTGTTTTTTTTTATTACTAAGAAGGTTGCAACGTTTTAAAAATATAACATTCGAAGTTCAAATAGTTCCGATTAGCTAGAAGTGCAAAACTTGTAGTGTGCCCCATGTACTTTTAAGTTAAACGCATTAGAAGTACATTAAATTAATAAATATTTAAAATATTACACTACATTGATGTGACATACATTATAATATACACACATGTATACTTACTATTTTCTTTATGGCTAGAGTCAGTCATTGAACCTAAAAGAGATTTTATTGTTAAGTCTATGGTCAAATTTCGGCTAAAGGCGATCACTAGTAATGTTAAGACCTTGATTGAAGATTAATTATAGAAATGTCTCATTGCCAATTAAATTATTGATTGATGTTGTCACCGATGAAATAGCGCAAAAACAATAGCTTTGCAATCGATAACACGGTTGTGAAACGGTACAAGTTCAGTACTTACATACTTATAAGCCGTGGTCTTGAAGTCAGCGAACTGTGGGGTGACCGCGCGGTGCGGCAATTGGTACCATCATTGTAGCCGCAGATTGTCATCCATTTGGGAAGAGATTTTGACATGGATTCTAGCTAGTAAGAAGGACCAATTTCTATAGGGGGACCGTTGCGAAAGTGTCCAACCGTTTACTGATAATAAAGTTTCAGCTAAATACATTATTTATTTATTCTAATCATTTGAAAGTACCAAAAATTTAAAAACTATAAAAAATAAAGCAATACAGCGTAAACGTATGAAAAATTGTAATTTTAGAGCAAAAAGTGATATCTCATCAAAACACAAATGTGAAATGAGAGCCAAATTCAATTTAAGAGCTTCAACGTCAACTTCGCAGACAAAAGAATTGAGATCTATTTGAGTGCCACATTTTGTAAAGAAACGCCGAAAATTTAAGTTACAAGTACCTGCAACGTTCTAAAGTTAATTTATATAACAATTTATTATTTATTGGTTACAGCGTTTACTACTTAAAAAGTCATATAAGTTGTACACAGCGGTAGAGCGTCCCGGCTTTAGGGAGACGGTCGCAGGCTCAAGTTCTGCGTGTTGATATTTTTCTTTGTTGTTTTTAAAGTTTTTCAAGTTTTACACAATTCGTATATTTCACTTATATATCTGGGTCAAAATTTGACTTGAATGTTTTTACCAACAGTATAAGTTGAGTACGAACAGAAATCACACTAACGGGTGTATGACTTGCATTAATTGACTGTCGGTAGATGAAAACTAGCCAAATCAAATTTTGAACTGGATGTATTTTTTAAATAAAATAAGTGAATTGTGTAAATAATTGTTTGTTAAAATTGTAGAACTTATATGACTTTTTAGGTAGCAAACCCTGGGGTAGTACCGAGAAATAATAAATTAATTTCAAAATGTTGCAGGTTCTTGTAACTAAATTTTTTGGAGTTTCTTTACAAAACTTGGCCCCCAAATACATCTCAATTCTTTTGTCTGCGAAGGTGACAGAGACACATGCTCTTATATTGAACTTGTCTCTCATTTAATATTTGTGATTTGATGGGATAATGCACTTTATTCCTGAATTATAAATAAAATTAAATATAATTTCGTTCATACATATTGACATTATATAAAATCATACATACTGACATGGAATAATGTTAACATTAAAGGAAAATGATTAAAAGTTAGTTTGGATTGAGCTTCTGTTTTTCCATCCTTATTTTTTTAAATAAAAATTAACTAGTATGAAGACTTAAAAATATATCTAACAATATAAAACCACTGAAAAAAATCCCATCCCACGTATTTACCCCCTAAACTTGGGAGGAAAACCCCTTAGTTGGGAACCTTGTAATATATATACACACAAAGAATTTGTTTGTCTTTGGTAACTGGCGCCGTAGCGTATTGATTATTGATTAGACCGTTGCAATAACGGTGTTTGTATACCATTAAATTTATTTGACTATGGTGTTACATTTTTCCATAACATAATTTTTTAGTTTTTATTTTAGTCGTCGTTCTGTATTTATTTCTTATTAGGGTTCTGTGTGAATATTAGTTTTACGTTGGCATCTTTAGGCTAGACTCTAAGCAGAATTCGATGGAGGTGGGTTGATAAGGATAATTTTCCGTCTGTCAGACACACTAAATTAAAGACGATTACCAGTATTATTATCTATATTATTAATATTATAAATGCGAAAGTTTGGATGTTTGGATGGATGTTTGTTACTCAATCACACAAAAACTACAGAACGGATTTGAATGTTTGGCACACAGGTAGAAGATGACCTGGAATAGCACATAGGCGACTTTTTATCCCGAAAAAATTCTAATCCCGCGGGATTCGCCAAAAACTTTTTTAATGCAGCGGGCTGCACGCTGCAACTAGTATTATATAATTATGCATTTGGGTGCTTAAAATTTTCATTTTTTATTGTATAGGATAGGATATATACCATAAATAATATAGTATGTTTGAGAAATTATTGCCAAATAAGAGGGTTTTTAGCGCCTACGGTACATTTTTGTAGTTTATAGGGTTCCAAAGTAAAGTAGGAATCTTTATAGTTGGTCGAATGGACCGCCCCGTTAGCCGAGTGGTTAGCAACCCTAACTACGCGATCGACAGGGTTTGGGTTCGATGCCCAACGGGGACAAGCATTTGCGTGATGAGCATCAATGTATTTCCGGGTTTGGGTGTTTATTAAATACTAGCTGTTGCTCGCGACTTCGTCCGCGCGCACTCCGTTTACTCTGCACAGCTTCTCCCCGTAGGTGTAGCGTGAAAATATGTAGCCTATATGTTGACCCGACCTGTTAGTAATATTCATGCAAAATTTGATGTAAATCCATGCAGTACTTTTTGAGTTTACCCCGGACATACATACAGACAAACAGACAAAAATTCTAAAAACTATATTTTTGGCTTCGATATCGATTGTAGATCACGCCCCCAAGTATTCTTTTAAAAAAATATTCAATGTACAGTTTTGACTTTCCTACGATTTTATTATATGTTTAGATATTCTTGTATATTAGATATATATGTATTTCTATGTTTTAGTATCGTTGACTAACACCCATAACATAAGCAAATAATTTGCTTACTTTGGGGTTAATTCAGTAAGTGCAGTTTGTCCCGTGAATATTTATTTATAGTTTCGATATGTCCGTCCGTCCGCACAATAGTTCAAAGATCTTTAATACTAGAAAGCTGTAATTTGACATGAATATAGGTACATATTAGTCACGGCAACAAAGTGGTAACATAAAATATTGAAAAATATTTTTTAGGGTTTTAGGGCTCTATATGTAAAGTTAATTTTTTTTCTCGCGTACCCTGTAGTGTTGGATAGGTTTTTAAAAAATATTGCAATTTTGTGAAAACCATTTTTCGATTAAGGGACTCGTTTGTGAAATATAAAGCTTCAAATTGCTAATTTTTATTAGAGCCAAGTGTCCTCTTCCTTTGCCAGCTAAACGGTTGGTTTTGAAGATGGAAAAATTCACAGTAGTAGTAAATATGATGAATTTAAAAGGAAAACGGTTAAGTAGGTTTTACAAGTTCACGACTAACAGCGACCGACTTATAAAATGTTGTATTACAATTTATTTAAAATAGTATGCGGAATCGTTCTTTATGCTGTTCATAGATGGCGCTTAGCAATTAGGTAGACTTAACAATTATGTGTAACGCTATGATAGTTATTTCATTTGATAATGTCTGTAGAATTTTTTTAATAAAAGTATATGAATAATGCGTTCCGACTTTCGGGACTCTGGCTTTGTTTTTAATTATGCACGGTACACCCTTCCCCTTGCCTAAATGTACTTGGAGAAGTTATTACAGGCGGTAAACCTGTGCTCAGTGTTGCGGATATATCCGTCGTTGACGTTAAATAGCTTAAATGTTCATAGTATAAAACAAAAAGCTCTCTTCTTAGTTCGCATCATCGTGATGGGTAATTTCGGCACCCGTAACATTACGCGTGGCCGACATGCACTTTTTTTTTAAACAATTGAATTGCTTTTCGTGCGTTTCATGAACCATATTACCTTTGACGCTCAGTGATTCTACTCATAACAATGTTGTATATTATACGAGTAGTTACCTATTTATTTTGGTTCAGTGTATGCCTATAGGGTACTTCTAAGGTAAGGTAGGGTATTCCATTGTGAAATCGCAAAATATGCGACATAAATGGTCATAATTTTTGATTGCGTTTTTTTGTGATGTAATTTAAAATTTAGGGTTTTGCAAGTTTTTTCTTTATATGTGCTGTAGGATATTGCTTCTTGCCAAATTTTATAATTCTAGGTCAACGGGAAGGAACTCTACAGGTTTTGTTTTTCTTTTGAGATTGCAAAATATTCGACATAAATGGTCATGTCTTCTCACCGCGTCGACTTACAAGTTTGATTTTTTCACAGCTGAGAGGGACCGTAGACTCGAATTTTTTATATAAATTTCAACTTGATACCTCTATGCGTTCTTGAGAAAAAGGGTCTTAACAGACGGACAACAAAGTAATTCTATAAAGGTTCTTGCACTATTTTGCCTGAAATCTACGCTAATGTTATAAAGAGGAAAGATTTGTATTCTATGTTTTTATTGTATCAACTATACTCAAAAACTACTATTCCGATTTTAAAAAATCTTTCACCATTAGAAAGATATTAAATAATCCCCGAGTAACATAGGCTAAACTATACTTTCGAAAAAAATCCGTTAAACAGTTGACCCAGCAGGCCATCCCTGAAACATTCCGCTAAATAAAAAAACATAAAAACAAAAATGAAAAAACTTCTGCATAGATTTTTGAGTTCGAAGAGTTCAAAAAATATGCAAAACGGTTGACCCTGCAGGTCATTCCTGAAACTTCCCGCTAGGTGATCTTAGCATATCACAGATTTTTTTCAGAGTTCAAAAATCTTAAAGGGCATAGCCGGATTAATATGGGAATTCTGCCCCATGGCTTTTTTGACTCATACTTAGGGGGTCGATTTATAGCTCTTTAACTCAAACGGTATTCGAGAATTTAAAAAAAACCTGTTTTTTCAAAATTATTTTTATTTTTATAGTAAAATTCGGATTTTTTTTTTAGTACACATAAATACGTGTCACAGTCGATTACAATGATTTTCTACGTATTTATGTGCACTAAAAAAAATGTAAGTTTGTTAAAACGCAAGATTTAAAAAAAGAGTTTTTAATTTTTTTTAAATTGTTCCACCATTTATAAAAATTAAAAAAAAAATTAGTGAGTATAGAGGAGTATAAAAGACATTTTCTGACGAATTTTGGTAAGTGACATATTTCAAAAGGGCTGAAAAAGAAATTCTTTTCTCTGTTAAAAATCGGTTTTCTATGTGAGAATCATGATCATATGATTTTTTCATGTTTTGGACTCGTAAGAATTAGGAAAAAAATCATCATTAATCAATTCTGAATTTTACTATAAAAATAAAAATAATTTTGAAAAAACAGGTTTTTTTTAAATTCTCGAATACCGTTTGAGTTAAAGAGCTAAAAATTGGTGTGAAATATTTTCATTCGACACCAAATCGACCCCCTAAGTATGAGTCAAAAAAGCCATGGGGGCAGAATTCCCATATTAATTCGGCTATGCCCTTTGTTTAAAATTTAAGATTGTATGTATTTCTGTTTCGTTGTAAATGACAGTAATTTCAAAATTTTTAAAATGCTATATATTTTGAAAACGATGATTGATGTTGGTCTTTCGAATGGCATTCAGCGTATTTTTGACCTCTAAATTGTTTTCATAGCTACGTAATCTACAGACTGAAAAATGTCGAATCAATATAAAAAAAATTTGAATTTTCGATATTACTAAATCCCAAATAAATTGACCGATTTTGATGCAATTTGCTTATTTGACGCAATCGGTATAATAATAGTCTGAAAGTCATTTTAAGGCGATTACACCTGCGAACGACCTTGAGTTAGTGACAGGCGCAGCGTAAATATTATTCCGCACGCCGATATCTCCAAAAGTCAAAGAGTATATACAGTGGGTGCAGATACGTTTTAACATTTTTGTTTACCTATATGAACTTTTATCATCATGAATCAAATGAATGTTAGCAAACTCAAAACCCATAACCGATAATCGGTCATTTATCGATTCATTTTATAAAAACGATAAATATCGAAAGAGAAAACAGTAAATATCGAAAATCGACAAAAGAATTATTATATGACAATTTTACACAATCATGACTGTTACGTATCCTATTATCTTATAATATACAATACATCTCGTGTAGCACTTTATTTTAATACATAAAATTAACAATTTTAACAAAACCTTTAAAATGTGATTTTGTAAAAAGTGATCTCTTAAATAACCTTTAAAAATTTAAGTTTTTGTTTAGAAATCTCATAAGAAAAAGTAGAGATTTAATTTAATTGAAACCATATCTGTATGCTTTCAATTAAATTAAAAGGAAAGTTTTAAACAGGTTGATTAATTTAGACTATTTGTATGTATAATATATTTAATTTATATTTATTTCATTTCTTATGATAGCAAACAAGTAAACAGTTTTCTTGATAGAAACATACAAACATCGCCTATAGACACTAAAAATGTTAATGGTGCATTGCTATTCTTGTAGCAGGGTTAGAATGTTACATGTATATGCTTACCTTGCCCTCAAAACCGAATCACGACAGTTAAAAACACCGACGCTATTGCGGCAGGAATATGTAACGCGGTAGTTCCAAAACCGGGTTGATGTGTTGCAAAAAACCAAGGTTGAAAAAAATAACTAATGATTATAATAACTGCCTCGTAGTCAAGGGGATAACCTAAAGTTTGGTTTAAGGTATTTTTCGAAAATTCAAAAATCTCAGTAGCAGCTTGGAGCCTGGCGGTTGGTGTGTTACCACTTCCATGCCTCGGATGAGCACATAAAGCAGTCGGTCCTGGTTATTGCTAAAACAACAACAACGACGATATATATTCACGCCAGTCCCTTTACGAGGTATGCAAAGAGAACCGAGTGCAATAGTGCGAGTGCTTTCAGCCCCTTAATACCCTCTTTTACCTCTTTAGGAGATAAAACTCAAAGTTTCCTTACATGCACGTTTATGTAATTGAAGTAAAGAGCATAACTAATAAATTTGAAAAGATTTTGATGAAACAAATTTTATTTGTTACACAAACTTAACCACATTTTTGATCCTTTTATGGGATGAAATTTAAAAAACACTAAATTCGTATTCATTTAATTGTGTTAAAAAACATAAATACTAAGTTTTAAATAATTTCTACAATATTCTACAATAAACAATCTATTTTTTTAATACAAACAAAAACGCTTTTTTTACCCTTTTAAGGAATAAATGTATGAAATCCCTAAATATATAATTTTTAAATTGTGTTGAAGAACATAAGTACCAAATTTCAAATTATGTTGACCATAAGCGTTTAATTTTTCATATGAATTGTAACACCCATTTTTACTCCTTTAAGGGATGAAACTCCGAACTTCATTACGCGCATGTTTCTTTAATTTGGATTGAATTGAATAAGCAGGTACTACATTTTATGAGAGTTTAGATACTATAAACTTTTTATTTTAATACAAACTTATACACTTACCCCTTTAATGGATGAAATTAAAAAAAAATATCTAAAATATGAATTTCTTTAATTGTATAAAAAAACCATAAATACTAAATTTTTAGTAATTTCTACGACAAACAATTCATTTTTCTTACAAAAATTAACTCTCATTTTACCCCTTTATGGGATGAAATTCAAAAATGCGTATTTGTTTAATCGTATTAAAAAGCATTAATACTAAATTTTAAGAAATATACATTTTTTTAAAAACAATCATTAACGCCCCTTTTACCTCTTTAAGGGATTAAATTACATCATAAGAACAACCTCTGTAAAAAATCAGCCTTCCCGCTCCAAACTTATTATATACTATAAAAAACGTTCAAACGTAAACGAAATGTCCAATTTTTAAACAGCACAACCTTATTACTGTGCCAAACGCACTATCTGTATTATTACTCTTTGACTCTAATGTGGAGAGCGGTATACGCTGACGTGCGACACAGCCTCCTCGTACAAACGCTATCGGGAGACTGACATGACATGACTTTCGGAGCGAGCGCTGTCCGCGAATGAAATAATAAGGTTTTTATTGATTTAATGGCACACTATAATGATTTTGTAAAATGTTGAACTTAAATTTTATAAAGCAATAAATTGTCTGTAACAAAGTGAAAAAATCACCAAAATCGTTTCAGTAGTTTAGAAGTTATAAGAAAATTCTTGCGTAAAAATAAGAGAGATATTCGATTTTTTTTCGTCAAAAATAACAATGAAATTTGAAAAAACGAACTTAAAATTTAAAGTTAATTATATTTTACGTACAATGTATATTTTTTTTAAATTATTGGATTAACGGTTTAGGAGAAGTAGGCTTTCAAAGAGAAGTATATTTCGTAGTTTGGCGTATGTTATCGCCTTAAAAATGCTAAATAAGTTTGCTGTAAACAACAAAATATTAATATTTGAAAAGCCGTAACTTTTGAAAACTTGATTCGAATTTGATTCTTGAAACTATATTTGACGTAATTGTTTTAAGTACCACAATATTGTAGAAGGTTTGACCTTCAAACAACTTTTGGTCAAAAATCTCTTATTTTATATAAATAAAACACTTTTTTCTAAATTTTCCTCAACGAAAACTCCCAAACAGATAAACCGGTTTTGATACAATTTACGATATTAGACGCAGATTTTTAGAAAGAAATGCAGGTTAGATTTTTAAATCAAGCGGTGTGTTAGCCGGAAAGTTATTTTAAAAATATTAAGAAGTTTTCTGTAAACAACAAAATATAAATATTAAAACAGTTGTAACTTTTGAAAACTCGATTCCATTTCATTTTTTGAAACTAAATTTGACGTAGTTTTTTAAGCACTAAACTATTGTGGAAGGTCAAAAAAAATTAGTTAGAGAAATTACTAAGTTATGTGAAAAAACACTTTTCTATCGTCAATGATAACTCTTGAGCGGAAAAATGTAGCGATTTTGATGCAATAAATGCTTTGAATACAGTTTTTGTAGGAATAGAGCTGATTAAATTCTGTACCTAATCTATACATTTATGTACTTAGATTATAAAAAGTTATTCATTTATTATTATATTTATCTATGTTATTTATGTACAAAGTTATGAGATGTTTACATATACACATACAAATACATACAGACATGCTGACCTCATAGTCAAAATGTGGAGATCTAGAACTTCCTTATCTATATACCTACGTAGCGGACAATTTTGCTGTTACGTTATTAATTCACGTGAGTTGCGAAACCCATTAACGATATCCTATATATCCATACTAAAATTATAAATAAGAAAGTGTATCTGTTTGTATGTCCGTCCTTCACGGCAAAACGGAGCGACGAATTGACGTGATTTTTTAAGTGGAGATAGTTGAAACGGATGGAGAGTGACATAGGTAACTTTTTCTCTTACTTTACGCGAGCGAAGCCACGGACAACAGCTAGTATAAAATAATTAAATTTTAAGCAAATTCGTAAATAAGTCACAACGTGTCGCTTTTAAGAAAGCGCCCCAAAATTAAACCGAAGTTCGGCCGAAATTCGGCCGAATTTCTTATTTTCACCGAATGTTCGGCCGAAGTTCGAATTCGGTTCAAACCACATTCGGCCCATCACTAATATATATATATATATATATATATATATATATATATATATATATATATATATATATATATATATATATATATATATATATATATATATATATATATATATATATATATACCTACATATTAAAAGAGGAACATCCTGATTCACACAGTGGACAATATCAACGCCCGGACTAAACTCTTGGACCGAGTAGGCTGGAATTTTTCACAGGGGTCCCTCTATAGATTTTCCTCGTCTGTGTCGTAAGAAGGACCTATGTAAAAGGATTTTTCGACATTCATTCCCTAAGTACTTTCCCGCGACTTCGTATATATGTACATTGTGTAAAGAAAACTCTGTCGGATAATCAAAGGTGTTATTTGGTACCGTAATACCACTTCATATGTGTAATTATTTTATGGATATTAATTAGATTTCCCGATAAAAAAAAGTAATCTTAAATGGTATTTTCATACATTAAGTATGACAACACATACAAATAAGTTAATTCTATTATTAAAGAATGCCGCGTAAATCGAATGCTACCGAAGGACACGCAGTGCGTTTAAAGTTCCTTTGTAAAAAGCCGAAAAACGAACACCGCACCTTCGCGCGCTGTTTGTGTGAAAGCCGCCAAACCGAAACAGTGAAACAAACAGCGACAAGGTGTTGTCATTTTTAAAATATTTGCTTAACTGTAGGGAGATATATGTAAAAATACGAATATTAAAAAAACGATATCCTTTTTATTTTCAGAAATAAAATCATTTTAATATTTTTTTCAGTAATGCCTTTAACCAAACTATATACCTCTTTCGGATCGGACAGAGTTTTCTTTACACACTGTATATATAATCTATATACATATAATAAAATCGTAGGAAAGTCAAAACTGTACATTAAATATTTTTTTAAAAGAATAGTTGGGGCGTGATCTATTATCGATATCGAAGCCAAAAATATAGTTTTTAGAATTTTTGTCTGTTTGTCTGTATGTATGTCCGGGGTAAACTCAAAAAGTACTGCATGGGTTTACTTGAAATCTTGCATGGATATTACTAACAGGTTGGGTCAACATATAGGCTTATTATACATATTATCACGCTATCACCTAGGGCCAGGTGCTGTGCGGAGTAAACGAAGTCCGCGCGGACGAAGTCGCTGGCAACAGCTAGTATAATATATAATAAAAAGTTAACAACTATTCCTGTATTTTAATGCGGGAATAATGAGTGCAATGGTGTTATATTAATGTAGTCGTCGACATACGAGTAATAATTCATCAAAAATATATATCTCTCTTGATAAAACGTATGTTCTCAAATTAACAAGTATAAATTATAGAATAAATACAACGGAAACATAGCAGACGTAGTCGGCAATGCAAAACGAGGTCCCCGCAAGGGAAGATGCCATTGTTCTTTTTATACTTCTTATTTATGTGCAAACTTCGGTAAATTAGTGTTTGTTGGGAGACAATTCGAGGTGTTAATTAAGCACAAGTCAGTTAGGATAGTCTTAAAATAGAGTTAATTCCTCGTTTAGTGATGTTTTTATTGTTTTAAAAATTTTACGGTAATTAAATAGTGATTTCGAGTCATTGTTATCTATTTTCTTTGTCGGTTATTATTAAAGCTAATTATTATACGTTATTATTTATTTAGAAATTAGGCACGACACTGAGAAGTGAGGTAGTGCCCTACTCTCGCTTTCGCAAAATAAAGTATGTTTCGGAAGAAACAAATGTCTCGCCTCTGTGGTCTAGTGGTCCAGCGTCGGCGTTTACCACTTGAGGTCTCGGGTTCGTTTCCCGGGTCGGGCACATAAAAAGTGTTTTTTCAGTTTTCTGAGAAACACAAAGTTGCCCGGGATTGGAAAGTGCCCGGTTGGCGATAGGCTTGCCACCTATCACATTTGTGGGACCAAGTATCTTCGGCTAATCGTGGGTGCACTTGTTGCACCTCTGCCTACCCCTTCGGGGATATGGGCGTGAAGATACTTTTTTTTAAATGTCTCAACTCCTTATGTTATGGATATTGCAATTTTAATTTATACAAATACACGTATTTTCAAGAAAACACTCGTTTTTACATATTTGTCATTTTTTAAAGAATAGTGTAAAAAAACTGATGGAAAAAAAATCCGCGCTTATCTGGATGTCTGTTTGAACTCATTTGGCACGACTACGACCGCAACATATCGAGATATTTTTTTCGTTATCTTCAAAATGACAGCGCACGTTTCCTATTGCAAGTGGCTGATTAATTTGATGCCATTTATTTATAATCAATAAAAATTTAAACAATCGACTGTTCCTTGGTACATCTCTTTATAAATAGTTACTGGCGATCGCCTTGTGGTCAAAATTCGACCATAGACTAAACAATAAATTATCTTTAATGTTTAAATGTAGTGTGTTTTGTTTATTTTTATCACTTTAATGTATGTATTTCTAATGTAGGTATATTATTTAAAAATATTACGTTTCTGTAGTCCTCTGCAATGTTTTACCTTGCCTTTCATACTTCACCGTTCGCGGAATTGTTTTTAAAAGGAGTACAAAGTTTTTGTTCACGTTTTAATAGATAGATAGAATATGTACTCGTATATGTGTTTATGATATTCTTATTTGTTTTCGATTATAAAGATTATTGGAAACAACCAGATAGCGTAGAAGAACTCTGCTACCTTTTACATATTACCTGGCCAGAAGGCAGGCTGTCTGTTCTTGAAAAAGGAACCGGGACTAATATGGGGATGTGTGTTAATCTGAACTTCTTTTAAAAAACCTTAATTCCTCATTTAACTAGAAATAAGAAAATGAGCATGTTGGCTTTGAACTGGTTTAAAGCCTTAATCTTTAATCTGAAATATACAGAACCCTCATTCGCGTGTTCGGCTCACGCATTCTCATTTATTGATAGAAAGTGTTAGCAATTACTCATAACTTATTTACGCCTGAACAAATTGAATTCGCCAATTCAGAATTGCTTTCGGTGCTAAAAGTAGGGCTGCCACCAATTAATTATTAATTAGGCACACAATATCATTCGCATTTCGCATCTATACGATTTTGTTTCGGATTAATATTCTACTTTAGCAAATACTAGCTGTTGCCAGCGACTTCGTCCGCGCGGACTTCGTTTACTCCGCACAGCACCTCACCGCTAGGTGATAGCGTGATAATATGTAGCCTATATGTTGACCCGACCTGTTAGTAATATTCATGCAAAATTTAAAGTAAATCCATGCAGTACTTTTTGAGCTTACCCCGGACATACATACAGACAAACAGATAAACAGACAAACAGACAAAAATTCTAAAAACTATATTTTTGGCTTCGATATCGATTGTTGATCACGCCTCAAGTATTCTTTCTTTTAAAAAATATTCAATGTATAGTTTTGACTTTCCTACGATTTTATTATATGTATAGATTAGTCGAAACGTCATGTTTGAGGAATTTATTACAAGAAAGGACCTCAATTTCGAAAAATATTTTTAATACAATAAATACCACCGCCTTACCTATTCCTGCCACAATAGCGTCAGCGCTTGTCACTGTCGTGTTCCGATTTGGTAAGGTTCCGAGGGTAAGGTAGCCCGTAAACTTGTGCATGTGACATTAGACCTCGCCACAAGATAGCAACGTACCATTAACATCTTTGGTGTTTATAGGCGATGGTTGACTCTTTCCAACAGGAGACCCATCTGCTTGTTTGCTATCTTATGATATATAAAAAAATACAGTTCCAACACGTATTTAATGAGTTTAAATTATATTTTGATTAATAATTATATTTTAAACTAGCTGTGACCGCAACTTCGTCCGCGTGAATTTTTTTTTAAAAGTAGCCTAAGTTACTCCTCATTACATCAGCTATCTGCCAGTGAAAGTCCCGTCAAAATCGTTCCAACCGTTCAAGAGATTAGATGGAACAAACAGACAGACGGACAGACAGACAGACAAAAATCGTAAAAAGTGTTATTTTGGTATGTGTACTTTGTATACATCCATATGCATTTAGTTAAAACCGGTTATTTTAATATTAAAAACAGACACTCCAATTTTATTAATTTGTATGTATGTATAGATGTATAGAATATGTCAATTTGTGTAAAATAGAAAGTGTACGCAAAGAGAACCGAGTCATGCCTACGTCACGATTTAAGCAGATTTTTTTCGCTTTCTTCACGTCTACAATTTTTTTCATATATAAACATGCCGATAACGACAAACTCTTGAAACAACCGTTGGACCGCAACCAATCTATTTAAATATATTATGTTTGTCCTGGTCTCCCGCCGCCACCGGTACCTCATGTCTATACCCTTGCGATGTTATCTTTCATGTGTCATTTTTTGTTTGAAACATTGCGTGCCCTTTCTTATTTTACTTTCTTTCGTAATCAACGTCGTCCGTTTTCTAGTCTTAGAAACAAGGTAGTCGCGAAATAAACCTTTTTAAAAATACACTTTTCATTAATTGAAATTTATATTTGTTTGTTGTACTATGTATTTCAGGCTGAATAGGATTCAATTCGTGTATTATTTAATTTAAAGCGAGCACAAAGGAAATAATCCATAATTTAAAAAAAAAAGTGACATTCCGCATCAACTCAATGCGGAATGTAACTGGTTTGCCTTTTTTTTATTGATAGGGAAGCGCTTGACCACGATCTCGCCTGATTGTAAGCTGAGATGCGGCCTAAGATGGAACGCGCTACTCTAGAAGGTACCTGTTTACTTTTAAAAAAATCCCTTTTCGAAAAATATATCAACTGCCTTAGTAGGCACCTCGTAAAAGGCGAGTCAAGGCGAATACGTGTCACTTACATCATGACAACTAACTGGGTGGTAGAGTTCTGCAATGTCTTGACCAGGTCTGGTACCACCGTCTGATCTTTTCAACAGCGTCAGTGCTAATCGTCGTATTCCGGTTTGGAGAGTTAGGTATCCGGCAAACTTATGCATGCGGTAGCGGATCTTTGGTGTATATTGGCGATGGCTATCACTTTCTACTAGAAGAACCATCTTTTCTTTTTTATATCATAAGATAGCAAACAAGCAGATGGGTCTCCTGATGGAAATAGTCAACCATCGCCTATAAACTCCAAAGATGTTAATGGTGCGTTGCTATCTTGTGACGAGGTCTAGTGCCACTCGCATAAGTTTACCGACTAACTTACCCTCCAAACCTGAACACGACAGTGACAAGCACTGACGCTATTGCGGCAGGATTAGGTAAGGCGGTGGTACCAGACCCGGGCGAGATAATGCAGAACTCTACCACCTAGTAACTACGATGGTAGTGACTTGAATAGCCAATCAGTGGCCTTTTACGACCTGCCTGGCAGAACGGCAGTTGGCCTATTCTTCAAAGGAGCCCGGGACCTACACGGGATCCTTGCTTGCTATCCTATCGTATAAAAAAAATATCATCTTCTACGTATAATGTGCGGTTGTTTCTTATCACGAAGGCAGGCCTGCTTCCGAAAAATAAATTTAATGCTATAACTAACTCGTAAACTTTGGATTTTACTTGAACAGGTGGCAACCCTATTTCTTAAGTGAAAGAAACGGTAGTCAGATTTATTTTATCCGTATTTCTGACACGGCTACGCTTCGGTAGGCGATTAATCTGCGTTTAATATTAATAGTGTGAGAGAGTGGTGAAATGATTTTGATTTTATTAACTGATAATGGAAGTTAATGATTTTTAATGTGTGTTTGTTTGAGTGTATAGTAAGTTTGTTTGTTTGAGTGTATAGTAAGTTCCTTCAACACAAGTTGTAGCCTAAAAAGTTTTGAAGGGGTATATTTTCTTAAAAGTAGATGCAGGAACCTACAATTTCATAGTCTGTTACTGTCAATTATTTTCACGTGTTTTTTTAAAGATCTGTAGTTATTAAAGAACAATCCAAAACAATCAGGTTGAATGATTATTATTTTACTAGCTGTGCCAAGGGCTAAAAACAACCTAAGTTATTCCTTATTACATAATCTATCTGCCAGTGAGTCCCGTTAAAATTGGTCCAACTGTTTCAGAGATTAGCCGGAACAAACATACAGACAAAAATTGTAAAAAATGTTATTTGGGTATATGTACTGTGCATATATTCATAATATGTATTTAGAAGAGGTTATTTTAATATTACAAACAGACACTCCAATTTTATTTATTTGTATAGATTTTCTAGAAATATGGTTAATTGGGACACACTAAAAGTTTTGTACTTCTAGCTAATCGGAACTATTTGAATTTCGAATGTTATATTTTTAAAACGTTGCAAACTTCTTAGTAATAAAAAAAAACAATTGGCGGGAAATTATTTGTCAATTGTTTTTTTATCACACATCAAAGTTCTACGTACGCAACGAAAATGGAATAAGTCGAAAAGATTTTAAAGCGATGATTTTTATGATTTTAAAATGCCTTTAAAATGCTTTTGGGAGAGAAGCACCTTGTTTGAGCACCATGAGGCGATGGTTTGCTGAATTTGAGAGAGTCGAGTTTCTTAACATGACAGATTTCGTGAAAGGCGGCCTTCAACTGCCGTCAACGAAAATAATGTGGCTACTGTTAAGCGGTTAAATGAAGAAAACCCCCGGATTACCTATGAGACAATTCGAGGGCTATTGGGGATTAGTATGAGCTAAATTCAGAAAATTTTACACGAAGAATTGAAATTTCGGAAACTTTGTTTTCGTTGGGTCCCTCATGAACTGACAGCGGAGCAGAAGCGAGCTCGCGTGGAATGGTGCTCACAGATGCTACTGAAGTACGACCACGGACATTCTAATGCTGTTTATGACATTGTTACAGGAGACGAAACGTGGATTTATTGTTTTGAACCCGAAAAAAAACAGCAATCTTGTGAATGGGTGTTTGAAAATGAGAACAGGCCAACAAAATTGAGACAGGCGAGAAACGTTGGTAAAAAAATGATCGCGTTTTTTCCTCAGCTACGGGCCCCTTGTACAGATACAATTCCACTTGAAGATCAAAAGAGTGTTAATGCCGAGTGGTATTCTACCATTTGTTTACCCAGGGTGTTAGAAAAAGTTCGCGAAAGACGACCCAAAATCCGCATTCTCCTATACCATGATAACGCTTCTTCACACACGGCCAACAAAACAAAGTCATTTTTAGCTTCCGAAAAAGTACATTTCGTCACTCATCCTGCACATAGCCCCGACCTAGCACCTTGTGTTTTCTGCATTTTCCCCAAAATCAAAGATTTTATGAGAGGTTTTACTTTTACCAACTCCGAAGAGGCAGTGATAGCGTTAAATCAGCACGTAGAAAACATGCCTTCAGATCTGTGGTCCTCCTGTTTAAAAAAAATGGTTCGATCGCATGAAAAAATGTTTAAAATGTAAAGGAGATTATTTTGAAAAGCAATAAACGTAATATTTTGGTTATAACATGTTGTTTTTTTAAGTTACGCAAAACTTATACCTACGTATAAGATCTTTAATTAAATGTTAATGTTTGTATGTGCATATTCCGCTACAAATATCATGCAAATCTATAAGTAACTGTGTGCCCAACTATTTTTTTTCCAAAGCAATCCCTTTCTCTACTCAATTTATTTTCATCCCTTTAAGAGTGAGATTATTAAAAACCATTTTTTTAGCGTTTTTTTTTAAATCCTTTGTAGTGTAACTTAAAACTTGGTATACGGTTCCTTTATATAGTGTTTTAGCAATTACTCGCGACTTTTTTAATGTGACCAAAAACAATTACTTCTCTTTGAAATGTAGTTTTCTAAAGGTGAACGAATTATAAAATCGGCCAGGTAGTCTTTGAGTTAAATCCTAATAAACAAACGAAAAATCAAATCTTTCCTTTTTATAATATTAGTTTACATATATAAAGGATCCGTATACAAAGTTCTATGTTTCTAGGCTCACTGGTTAAGACTGTGTTGCTTGTCAATGAGTCAGTCAGCGTAAGCGTTTTTTAACTTAACAATTTTTTATTTGCTTAAATCTACGAGAATATTATTACAAGCTTGTAAAAGAACAAGCTTGTACAAAATCCTAGGTGGTAGAGTTCTGCATTGTCTCGCCCGTGTCTGGCACTACCGCCTTACCTATTCCTGCCGCAATAACGTCAGTGCTTGTCACTGTCGTGTTCCGGTTTGGAGGGTAAGGTAGCCGGTAAACTTATGCATGTGGCATTAGACCTCGCCACAAGATAGAAACGCACCATTAACATCTTTGGTGTCTATAGGCGATGGTATACTCTTACCATCAGGAGACCCATCTGCTTGTTTGTTATCTTATAATATAAAAAAAAATCCATCCAAACTTTCGCATTTATAATATTAATATAGATTTTAGTGAGGAGGAGGATTTTATTTAGGAGGAGTAATTAACTGGATTTTCAAGTAATCAATTTGTTTTTCATATCTGTTCAAATTATTCGGTGTTTACTGCACAGAGAAAATACTAAGTATAATAAATAAAGGATTGCGTGTTTGTTCGACCTACACTGATAACCTTAATGATGTTGGGGATATCGGCGAAATAGAACCGATGTTATTTTGCTTCACCAACTGGTTTTTGTCTCGCAACATTGTCTTTTTAATTGTCTTGGTCTTTTATTCGGGGCATGCTTTAAATAAGTTTATTTATTACTAAGTAGTAGAGTTCTTTAACGTCTCGCCCGGGCTTAGCACCATCCCAGCAATGTCATGTCCCGATTTAGAGGGTAAGGTAGTTGGTGAACTTTTCATGTGGCATTACATCGATAGCGAATGCAAGAGTAGGTATGTAATTTGGTTTACACAGTTATAATTTAGTTGCGGAGAACTGCAGAAACTTAATATTTTTAAATATTATGCATTGTAACTGATATTAAATGAAAACTTTCTAGCGCCAACGATAAAAAAACAGATTCTAACCGTACCATTTGGACCATTATTTAACGCTTCCGAACACAACTATTAAGTTTTGGCCCTGATTATGCAGTAAAATGCGAAACAGGTATATATAATTTGTGAATTTTGAAACAGTACAAGTTAAAAAAAAATTACAAAAAAATTTAAAACATTAATTAAAACATAGTCTCTTCGTAGTTAACAGCAGGCACGATATATTTATGTATTAATATCTCTACAAGAGCTGTCGTCAGTTAGTACCGCGATACTCATTTAAAATCAGTCTAGATTTTTTAATGATTTTTGTAACGGCAGTTTTGTCTTAAGTCTCGTATTCTTTGGCAAATGCTCAAAAAATTAAAAATAGATCATACTTCTTACCTCCTTTGCAAGCCAATTAATTTTAAGTATGACATAAAAAACTATCATAACGCCAGTTCCCTTGCAGGGTAGGTAGAGTAAACTGAACGTCTATAGGTATATTTTGCTGGGTTCGCCACGATACATCAGTTTGTCGATTGGTGTGATGACTGGAAATCCAAATTACCTAATAATGAAATTGATTTTTATTGTTTAATGCATAAGTTTACCGGCTACCTTACCCTCCAAACCGGAACACGACAGTGACAAGCACTGACGCTATTGCGGCAGGAATAGGTAAGGCGGTGGTACCAGACCCGGGCGAGACAATGCAGAACTCTACCACCTAGTAGTTACGATGTTAGTGACTCTTATAGACAATCGGTCGCCTTACGACGGTTGACTTACGACCTGCCTGGCAGAACGGCAGTTGGCCTATTCAAAGAAGCCCGGGACCAACAGGGGGTAAATTCTTTTCTAATTTTATTGTAATTATTGTTATGATGTCTTATTCCAGGTATGATCGGCGGGCAGTACACTCCAGGGTTTCTTACGGATTTGGTCCGGGAGATTCGTGACGCTGCACGCATGCGCGAAGAAGCCATGTACGCCAGAGTCCACGCGATGGTGCATGAGAGAAATGACGTATGTTATGTTTAAATCAAAATAATTTTAATGCACAGTATTAATCCAGATCACCCTGTTGGTTAGTGAGTAACGGCACTGATTACGCTATCGATGGAATTTGGGTCTGATTCCTAACGGAAGCGTTTGTGTCTTGAGCACAGAATATGTTAGTATGTATGTGTATGGGTATGATAATGATATTAATACGCAAAAATACACAAAAATCTATGTTATTATTATAAATGCTAAAGTTTGGATGTTTGGATGGATGGATGTTTGTTACTCAATCACGTCAACACTATTGAACGGATTTGGATGAAATTTAGCACACAGGTAAATGACAACCTGGAATAACACACAGGCTATTTTTTATCCTGGAAAAATTAGGTGATCCCGCGAAATAAACCATAAACTTTTGCTGCACGCTGCAGCTGGTAGTGAAATATATTTAAAAAAAATTAATTTCAGACTCGAATTTCAGATTGACTTGTTTCTTATGAGGCTAAAACTGTTAGAGTTGATCTAATAGATAGTTAAGGGTGATTGTGCACAACACTATGGCTTTGATAACGTATTATGTACTGAATAGATGAAAACTCATACTTTTGCGCGTGACTTAATGTACTTTTACCGAAATTATACCCTAAAATATAATTAATCCTTATATTTTATAATAATAGTGGCTCGACTCGACATTCTTGATCCGAGCCGCAAGGGACTGTAAAATGCTTCCTGAGTGTGTGTTCCCCGACGGGTACAACCTGGGGATCTTCAAGGGAAAAGTGAACAGGTACCTTCTAGGGAAGCGCGTTCCATCTTAGGCCGCATCTAAGCTTCCCATCAGGCGAGATCGTGGTTAAGCGCTTCTATCTCCATATCATAATTAATCATTAGAAACTACAATATATCCAATTCATAGTAGAAACAAGCCTATTCTAAAATTACAGTCAGGTATAATATAGCGGTTCGACTTGACATTCTTGATCCAAACCGAAAGGGACTGGAACATGCTCCCTGAGTTTGTGTTCCCCGACGGGTACAGCCTGGGGATCTTCAAGAGAAGAGTGAACAGGTACCTTCTAGAGAAGCGCGTTCCATCTTAGGCCGCATCTATGCTTCCTATCAGGCGAGATCGTGGTCAAGCGCTTCTATCTCCGTATCATAATTAATCATTAGAAACTGCAATATATCCAATTCATAGTAGAAACAAGCCTATTCTAAAATTACAGTCAGGTATAATATAGCGGTTCGACTCGACATTCTTGATCCGAATCGCAAGGTCCAGTCCCTTGCGGTACGGATCTTAGGCCGCATCTAAGCTTCCTATCAGGCGAGATCGTGTCAAGCGCTTCCCTATTGATAATAAAAAAATAGTACTTGTAAGAATAATTTTATTTCATTGGACCAAGACAGTAATTGTCTTATGATTGATATCATGTAGGGGGCGTGTAATCCTGACCTCTGGTCACCAAATTAACAAACTAAATTATCTTATAACGCTTTAACATCCGAATGTAACATAAACAAGTAGATCTTGTGGTGGGAAGAGACAACCTAAACCAAAAATGTTAATGGTGCGTTGCTATCTGTTTGGTGAGGTTTGGCATTAAGCCACGTGTATAAGTTTACCGGCTACCTTACGCTCCAAACCGGAACTCGACTATGACAAGCAATGATGTTATTGTGGCAGGAATGGGTAAGGCGGCAGTACCAGACTCGGGCGAGACGATGCAGAACTCTACTACCTTGTAGCCACTTTGGTATCGTATTTGGTTTGGTAATCGTATGGCCAGTCGTTCGTCTGTCACGAACTGCCTGGCAGAACGGTAGTTGTTTAAAAAGTATCTTCGCGCCCGTATCAAAGAAGTAGGCAGAGTTACATGTGCACCCACGATTAACCGAAGATACTTAAGTCCCACATTGTTATAGGTGGCCAACCTATCACCAACTGGGCACTTTTCCAATCCCGGACAACGTGGTTTTTTTTTCAGAAAACTGAAAAAAAAACATTTTTTTTTTATTTTGTCCGATCCGGGAATTGAACCCGGGACCTCGTGTGGTCAACGCACACCGGACTACTAGACCACAGGGGCTATCCATTATGGCAGATGGTTAATTCTTCAAAAGATTTAAAATGAAAATATTCGTTCAATTATTGAACATAGTCACAATATTCCTGGATCTATCGTTGGTATAGTCTTATCAACATATTGTTTGGTATTATCACAACGAGCCTCACACCAACAGAACAGTACGACAGAACGAGTGCGGATAAGTTAGAGCGGAAGTAGAGGAGGGATCACATTCCAGCGAATCCAAGTCGTGGGTCGAAGATGAGTGAGGTTGTCTGAACGATTATCGAGTGTTTCTAGCGATGACGGGACCGACGGCTTTACATGCTCAACAGAGGTACGGGTGTGATAAAACACACTATCCGCCAGACATCGAGTTGCTACTGAAATTTTGGATTTTTGAGAAAATTCTCGAAAAAACCTTAACACGTTTGCCCGACCCGGGATCGAACCCGGGACGTCATGATCTCTGAATTTTAAAGTAACAAAAAACCTAAAAAAAGAAGAAACTTCGTTCCTATCTGGTATCAATACCACATTATCGATATCAGATAGGAACGAAGTTTCTTCTTGTGAAAAATCTTACGCTTTTATTTAACGTTACGGACGTTTTTAGCCGGCTAGGGTACCCCTCCGCAACGCCCCATAAGGAACCTCGTTCCAAAAATACAACCGAATTAAGAACTTTCTCGCTTTTGAAAAGTAGCTAGAAAATAAAATTTCATGCTCATAAAATTTCATGCTCTGACTTTTGTGACTTTGCGACAAAATGTAACTTTTCAATGTACTAACTAGCAGATAATGACTGAAGATCGGACATGTTTTTTTTATTCTCTCCTAAAAGGAACCGAATTAAAAACTTTTTCGCTTTTGGAAAGTAACTAGAAAATAAAATTTCATGCTCAAAAAATTTTATGCTCTTACTTTTGTGACTGCGACAAAATGTAACTTTTCAATGTACTAACTAGCAGATAATGACTGAAGATCGGACATGTTTTTTTTAATTCCCTGTACGACAAATGAAACGTTGACATGTAAAAAAACCTAAACGGGAAGCGTGCGTCTGCCCTTTAGAGAATGGGTTGGCAGTGTTCCAAGCATGTGCGTGTATTGCGGTGTCACGTTTCGTTGGTCAACTGGCGCGTGGCGCCTGATTTAACTCGTTCTTCTCATTCCACTGTAATATAATTGAATTTATTCATGAAAGTTAATTACTATACGATATTTGCTCTATTTTATACGTCAGTTCAAGGCGGGTGTTTGATGCAAACATTGCCGAGGATATAGAAATAATTTCTCACGTTTGAAATCAATGCAAAATCGCAGGTTTCTATCAATAAAGTAAAAAAAAACTCTCGGCATATTTCGATTATATTATATCGAGAGTTATTATGCCTGTGAGAGCCTGATATGGCTCAATTGAAAGATGCAGAACTTTCGAAAAAGACGTAGAGAGAAAGATTGATGGATTCGCCAAAAGAAAGACTCACGAACTTTTAAATAAGGATTCAAAACGTTATCAAATAACAGAACTTATTTTATGGATACTTAACGTTATTACTGTAGCGACACCTCAGTAACAAAATTATTTTCAAACACTTTGTATCGCTACTCAAATAGCAGAACGTAAATAACGTTATAATATTGATTAGTATGCGCGTTTCATGCTGTTTCGTGATTGGTTCGCCAACTTCCGCTACAAGACAACGTCATAATACTTACCATTTACCATAACACTAGGTGGTAGAGTTCTGCATTGCCTCGCTCGGGTCTGGTACCACCGCCTTAGCTATTCCTGCCGCAATAGCGTCAGTGCTTGTCACTGTCGTGCTCCGGTTTGGAGGGTAAGGTCCCGGTAAACTTATGCATGTGGCATTAGACCTCGCCACACAATAGCAACGCACCATTAACACTTTTGTTGTCTATAGGCGATGGTTGACTCTTTCCATCAGGAGACCCATCTACTTGTTTGCTATTTTATCATATAAAAAAAGAATAACGTTATTAAACAGTAACAAATTCTGTATCATTTTTGGATAACGCTATGCTTAAAAATAACGTTTTAACCATGCCGCGGGCAATAACGTTACCACAAAATATGTATATAATATAATAAGTATGTATTGATCATTTAACAAAACGGGTGCTGCCCGGTAGACTGTCATGTAAAAATATAAAGATATAATCATGATGATGGAAATGCGTTGCTAACTGTGCCAAAATACTCCGTTACTAGCTGCAAAAAAAAACAATACTTATTTTCCGGGCTCTGGAGAATAAGATAGCTGATAAACTTTTGCAGTAATTATTACATTTCTGCTAAATGTGTAGCAACCCACTAATATCTGACGTTTATAAACAGTGATTTTTACCTCAAGAGAGCCCACTGCTTTTTAGAGTTTAAATTATATAAAGTTAGCCATCACGAAGTTATTATGGACCATTATCTTGCTTGGCTAAGATAACTGAGTAGCGGCATTTAAATATACGTTTTATAATCTTATCTTAAAGACGTCATTGATATGCAAAAAAGCAATGATATGAATCCAGTTTCCTTGAGGTAGAGTGCACCAAACGTCAGTGGATACGTTTTCTTCGATTAACCATTTTTACGTTCCGCAGTCTACGAAGAACAAAGAACCCTTATAGTTTCGTCATGTCCACCTATTCGTCTTTTTTATATCATAAGATAACAAACAAGCAGATGGGTCTCCTGATGGAAAGAGTCAACCATCGCCTATAGACACGAAATATGTTAATGGTGCGTTAAGTGATATGCCAAAAATATTCGGGTTGTATTAGATATTCGGCCTATTCGGCCACTTTAGTATTCGTTTAGTAAAATTGAATTCGACCGAATACCTAATCATAAGAAAAAGTTGCATTTCTTATGAAAACAAAAAAAAATATTTTACAAAGTAACATCACAATAATTAATGCTTAAAATTTATCAGAGGTAAGTTGTTATGGATCAAAACATTTTTCATCCAGCATTTTTGGTATGGATTATACTTTCAAAAATCAGATAGACAATATTTTTAGCGATACAATACAAGTGAGCTTGTTACTCAATGTGTCATAAACAAAGAAAGTTGTGGTATGATCAAATCGTTAAAAATATGCCGCCGAATATTCAAAGGCAAAATACCCCATGTATTTTGCCTTTGAATATACGGCGGGTAAATAAACTTTAATAGCACCGAATTGAAAAAAACGCAGAATATACATGAACGCGAAATGCCTTTGAATTTAGAGTCTCTCTTGATGGGTTGGATGACTTATCGTAACAAAATGAATTTTATACTGTAACACTGGCGGCACATGCAGTCCGGAATGTATGCTAAAATAGCCGAAAAAAGCCAATCACATCTGCATTTATCGTGCCATTGCACGAAGCCTTTTGACGATAGACGCAAGTGCGGCTCCAGCATAATATGTAACGTACATGGGGCACACTAAAAGTTTTGCACTTCTAGCTAATCGGAACTATTTGAATTTCGAATGTTATATTTTTAAAACGTTGCAACCTTCATAGTAATAAAAAAAGAATTGGCGGTAAATGATTTGTCAATTGTTTTTTTTTATCACACATTAAAGTTCTACGTACGCAACGAAAATGGAATTAAGTCCAAAAGATTTTACGGCGATGATTTTTTATGATTTTAAAAGTTCTCTGTCTCCGCAAGACTGTGCCGCTCGTCTTCAAAATGCTTTTGGGAGAGAAGCACCTTGTTTTAAGCACGGTAAGGCGATGGTTTGCTGAATTTGAGAGAGGTCGAGTTTCTTTACATGACGAATTTCGTGAAAGGCGGCCTTCAACTGCCGTCAACGAAAATAATGTGGCTACTGTTAAGCGGTTAATTGAAGAAAACTCCCGGATTACCTATGAGACAATTCGAAGCCTATTGGGGATTAGTATGAGCCAAATTCAGAAAAATTTTCACGAAGAATTGAAAGTTCGGAAACTTTGTTGTCGTTGGATCCCTAATGAACTGACAGCGGAGCAGAAGCGGGCTCGCGTGGAATGGTGCTCACAGATGCTACTGAAGTACGACCACGGACACTCTAATGCTGTTTATGACATTGTCACAGGAGACGAAACGTGGATTTATTGTTTTGAACCCGAAAAAAACAGCAATCTTGTGAATGGGTGTTTGAAAATGAGAACAGGCCAACAAAAGTGAGACAGGCGAGAAACGTTGGTTAAAAAATGACCGCGTTTTTTTCTCAGCTACGGGTCCCGCCTGTACAATTCCACTTGAAGATCAAAAGAGTGTTAATGCCGAGTGGTATTTTACCATTTGTTTACCCAGGGTGTTAGAAAAAGTTACATGTTGTTTTTTTTAAGTTACGCAAAACTTATAGTGTGACCTACGTATTTGGTATTCGGCTAAGGGCCTGGCTGTATATTCGGCAAAATCACTATTCGTGGCATCTCTGCTCTAGACTGTCGCTAAGAATTTTCTAGAAAGTAATAATCCAATAAAAATTAGCATAATGCTATTATGATGAGTACATAGAGTAATAACGCTTAGAGTGATAATTGCATTCAACGCTTCGTTCATATTTTAGGCCAAAACCGTGTCAATGTCCGTGTAAGCTTCGTGTAATCATTTGTGTCGTCACGCACACAAAGACTCCAAAGACTCGAATAGTGTTGCAAGTAAATAAATATTTTCCCAAGACGGTATTTAAAATATATCTACCTGACCGGTATACAAATAATCTTTCATACTATAACATTATTAATCATTTAGTATAAACTTTAAACTTACACTTTTTATTCGGTTAGGTAAAATATGTTAAATGCCGGGAAATATCCTAGATGTTCTCAAGATGATTCCAAAGCTATTTAACCTTATATTTTTTTAGTTTTTGTGCTTTTATTTGTGATTTAAAATATTTTTACCTCACTGAAATAAAGATTGTCTGTCTTCCCAATAGTATTATTAGTCATATAGAAAATTTAGAACTTACAATTTTTATTCTGGTGAGGTAAAATGAGTAGAATTACAGGAAAATATTTTAGAGGTTCTCAAGATTTTTTTTTAAATTTCAGTAATTAAACAGCGGTAACCAACCGGCACCGGCGTAAATAAAAAATATGGTCAATACGAATTTACGTCATTTAAGTTATAAAAACAGTGATTGAAGTAATTCTTACAAAAAAAACCTTATTGATATGTATCTACTAATATATTATCCTATATCATACAAATGTTTGAAATACATTGCTTGGCAAATACTTGTATGTTATTATGTGTATGTCTGTGTGCGTGTATGTGTAGGTATGTTTGTTCAAAGCTATTACCTTGGAACCTTTTTTATTTTAACTTTCATACAAATCTTGCCATGATTCTAAACCTTAAACTAGCTTGAAAATTAGCAAATGGGTGGGCAAGCAGAAACAATACTTACGTTATAGACGAACGTTTTAAGGTAAAAATTAATAAAATACTTATTAATCAAGTATTTATTTAAATCAACTTAAAAAATTAAAATGTTTTAAGCTAAACGTACTATATTGGCTGCTATTGGCTCTGTGCACGACTTGAGCACCACCTAGCGTCCGCAACTGTTTTGGTTCTGATCCTAGAATAATAACGCCTAGAAACCACAAAAAACGAGTAAATAAAACTGATCCAGAAACGGCTCAATTTGTTTTGCGAGTTGTCAATGCTTAATAAGATCAGGTTATATCGGACACAGTTCACGAAAAATAATTCGAAATGACTTATTGCATTATAAAGAAGTGTTCTAACACCTTAGAAAAACAAAAAAGTGAACATTTCACAGGTAAGTACTTACAATTTATATTTTATCTGTTATGTAAATCGACTAAAAATAGATAATTTGAAACACATAACTTATCACTATACAGTTGCTAGTTGTGGAAAAAAAATGCGCACAATATTTTTAGTTAGACCTTAATGTTAAGAAAATTAATTATTGTATTTGCTTTAACTGTTATTTATACTAAGTCTTATGAAAATAATTTAGCTCGAGGGTACTTTTTGATAATTCAGCATTTATTTTATTTGTCTTTTTTTGCCTTTAACAACACAGTAATTCATATTTTTTTCAAATTGCGAGACCTGCACTCCGTATGACATGTATCGCGATTCTGAGCGGACGGCAAGCGCATAGCCTTTTAAGGCTACTTTGAAATGGCTTAAAACATCGCAGCCCACTCGGTTTCTACGTGTTATAATTCTACGTTCCAAAGCTATTTCACCTTGGATTTTTTCGTTTTTGTGCAAATTGTGACACGAAAATATGTATACTTAATAATCAAATTATTTATTTAAAATTTTAAAAATTAAAATTAATCTCAGTGATGTAGAAATTTATAGGGTAAAATAGCCAAATTTCGGCCGCCTAACCAAATACGTAACTCTCGGACCCTATTAGGCTTAAACCGTTATCGGGAAGAAAATATTAATTTTCTTTTTCGTGTTAATCAATATTTAAATTTTACACTATTGATGTTTCGAATTGATTTCAACAACGAAATAAAAATATGTAAACGTGTTAAGTTTTAAATGATTGACCCTCTCTATCCTGGTTTCTTTTCTATTGTCGGTCAATGTATCCCTGATTTCAACCCCATTTTTCTCTAATGTAGCCAGTAAAGGATGTTTGAAATTGAAATAAGGTATTGACTTTGCATTAAAATTTACTTTAATTTTATTTAATAACTTTTGTAAACATAATATGCCCTCAATTTTTTATGGTATGTATTTAAATGATCTTTTTAATTTGTTAAAAACTGCAAAGAAAAAAATCTAAATGGTCACCAATTTTAATGATTGAGTCTCTTTCTTTGAGACATAAAATAAATGAAATAAATTGATATTTTAGTCTCTTTAAAACTACGCAGAAAAAATTTGATATGTAAAAATTACATTAGATCGTTACTTGCTGGTCCTCAAAATTAAGAGAAATGAGCATTAAATATTCAATATTGTGATATTTTTTTAAATAAAACGATTTATATAAATTATTTTTTGTCTATATCAAATAATCTTCAATATAACTATTTTAGGGTACTTATTTTTATTAAGTTGTAGTCAAAGAAAGGAAACAATTTAAAGACACTTGATATTCAACGTTTAATTTTTCACTACTAGACTAAAACTAGAATAATTTTCTACGATTGTTAAATCAATTAAATAAAATATATCGCTAGGAACAATTATACAAAAAATATTGAGACTTTAAATTGATTGAATTCTATCATCAAATTTAAGTGTTATCATTGTATAAAACTTAATTTACATTTTCATTAAAACAGCAATAAGTTTATATATTATAATTTTCATTATAAGTATCGAATAAAAATTCTCCCTGTTTTTGTATTAAAGAATAGTTAAAGCTAATTTATTTTTTGTTCTTTTAAGTACCTATAAAGTGTCTTCACAAAAACTTAGCTCAGAATTCTGTCAACCTAACTTAGATTTCTGAGATTAACAGCTGTTGTACTGAAGACACCCAATGACAAGATAAATATCTAACCACAGACTACTAAGGAGAGAACTGATTGCTTACGTTAACCTTACCTAAATTCCAACTTTATTTAACTACTCTTCCCCAAGTTAAAAAAATATTTATTAAATGCGGATAAATTAAGCAGTTGATATAGAATCTTAAGAAACACATTAAACTTTAAGATAATAATTAAAAAACGACGTATGAAGTCTTGCCCGCGTTCTTAAAAGTTATGTAGAATATTAGCTTAATTATCAGTATAAACATATTAGGAGGTCGACATTAGGCGCAGACCGATTTTAGGGCACGTTACCCTGCATGTTTTCGTGGATAAAAGTCGAAAATATCGCTAATAAAACTACTTGACACTAAGCAATACGAAATAATGCAGTACGATGGCATATTATTTAATAAGAAAATTAAAAAAAATGACTTTGGTAGTGACAGAGTTGTTTTCTGATGGTCACTGTGGCATCTAGAATGCTAGTTGGAACATTTTTTTTTGTCTTCTAAAAGTCCTCATTATATACGAATAAATGCTTCATAATATTGGTCTGACAAACGGATTTGTAATATTTGTGCCAGTATAATGGGTGAGTCTCAACACTTAAAAACTATTTTTTATGCAAAAGCAAAGTCCAGGCTATGTAATATCGCACACAAAATAGGAATACACATATTATTAATTATAATGAAAATAGGTAAAAACAAATACGTGGTAGAATATTTTTCCCTTTGGCTGGCAACATTTTGAATATCGTTCTAATTAGATATTTATGATTTATTTGTTTGGATTTTATACAAAAATATCCGATGCCAAGTAGTTTTTATCGGTGAAATGTTATCTTCAAGTCCTAAATACGCTTTTGTGAAGCACGGTGACAGCATTTCACCACACAGTAACTCACATTTTTTGAAATTGCGAGAGCTGTACTCCGCGTGGCACGTGTCGCATGCCTGAGGGGCCGGCGAACGTAAGAGGCCTTTTCAGGCTTCTTTGAAATGGCTTAATATTGCGCGGGTCGACTCGGTTTCTATGCGTTATTATTCTATGGATGAGTATCATTCATCTCGCCAACCGACAAACTGTTGATATGAGCTTCCTTTAAAGAATGTAGGTACCATCTGCTATTCTGCCAGGCAATTCGTAAAAGACGAATGAATGGCTAAACGTAACACCACCATCGTGACTACTAGGTGGTAAAGTTTCGCAAAATCTGGGCCAGTTTGGCACCACCGCTTTGCCTACCCCTGTCGCAACAGCGCCAATAACTGTCACTGTTGTTTCGGTTTAGAGGGCTAAGCAGCTTGATTAACTTAAGATGTGGCAGCAGCAATTTGTGGGGTTTCGTGGGTGCACTTGTACCTCTGCCTACCCCTTGAGGGATACAGGCGTGAAATTTTGGGCGGGCGTTATTTTTTTTTGGCAGGATAACTCCCCTACATGTAAAGTGGGGATGTTAATTTTTTGTCACGTACCAAACAAATTATCGATTAAGGGACTCGTTTGTAAAATATCAAGCTTTTAAGTGCTAATTTTTGTTGAGAGTTAAGCCCCCCTCCCTCTCCCCACCCGCGCAGGCTAAACGGTTGGTTTTTGGGAGTGTTGCAAAACAAGCAGGTTTATTTATATCTTGAAAGCAAGAGGTAAACACTGCTTTGATATTCTGCATTAGCATAAATATAACTTGGTCAGGGGTCCATGCAATTGTAGTTGCAAAAAAAAACTATGTTGTTATAAAACATTTTCTTATTTCCAGAATGCTTCCGAAACCAAGTCTACTCAGAAATTACTAGAAGATATTAAGGTACGTATCTGCAAATTTCTATAGTTTAATAAGTACAGCGCCATCTATGTGTAGGGTAATTATCTAAAATCAGACAGGATTCAAGTTAATAGGTTCCTTTCATTGTTTAGTTCCAATGTGCCTCAATAGGTGGCTCTATTTTTAATTAATAAATTAATGCCACTAGGGTTTTGTAGACTTCGAACTCAAAATTTAACAGACCATTTACATGCATGGTAAGCCTCCACAAGCATAAGCGTGTTAACAGGGTGGTTTGCCTTGGCTTGTGTGTGCTTGGGAACGCTTGTCGCCGATCGGCTCGGGTGTCCGTTTTTGAACACAGATCAAAGGAAGTTTGCGCCAAGCGCTCGGGGTGCATTTACACGCTGGCACGAGTTTAGTATCTCTCACAAGCTCAAAAGCTTAAGGTTAATATATGGTTCGGAGGTGGGGTTCCATTATTCCATTTTTCGTTATCTTTTTATTTATATTTCGAATAAAAATATGTCAAGCCGAACGCATGAGGCGACATAAATATAGCGTCAAACGTGATTGCTTGTGCGGAACATACTAATCTCTCACAAGCGTGTAAATGGCATCCAAGCGTTTGTAAAGGCTTGGAGTTTGTGGAGGCTTGCCAAGCCCTTAAAACATGTAAACGGAATATAAAATTGGTTGAAAACGACTCTTAGGTATCCCTTGTGGTATAGACAGAGAGGGACGGGGTCACACGATTCGCTGTTTCAATTTTTTTGAAAAGCATTTTGAGCTATAAATATCTTTCTAGAAATATCAATAGTCTATGCGAATCATATACGAATTATGAATATATCACACAGCGCCATCTCACAAAATTTTATCATTACTGTTTATATCAATCACCCTTTGCTAAAAAGTACCATTAATATACAAGAGATGGCACTCTATGAAATCATCAGTAGAGGGCGGATAGTTTAAAAAACGCCTTTTTATGGCAAATTGTGGTTTTTGTAATAAATAAAATTATAAAATATGTAAGTAGATATAATATTATATAATTACTATATACATATTTTATATTTCTATTTATTATATAGTCAAACATAAAGAGCAGAACTTTAATTTTACAATTTAATCAAAACGTTAGCCTGTGTTGGTCCGGGCTCCTTTTGAAGACCATCTGCCTTTTTGCCAGGCAGTTCGTAAAACGCGAAAGATTACCTGTTACTACTATCGTGACTACTAGTTGGCAGAGTACACAGATTATCGGTTGAAAGAAGGCTCAACCAACTTCAATCACACTCAGTATTAAATTCATACACTAATTCAGGGGCGGATCCAGCCTCCGGGTCAGGGAGGGGTCACATATTTGAGGTTCAGTCAAGATAAGATCTAATCCTTATTCATTTGGAATAATAAATCCATACACCCCTGCCTAGGAAGAGGGGGTCTAGACCCCCCTGAACCCACCCCCCCCCCCCTGGATTCGCCCACGGAAAAGTATATGATTATAAAAAGAAACCTTAATTCTTCAAATTCTGTATAACGTTAAGTCTTTGAAGAGAGTTACTCTAAAAAATCACGTTGAAAAAATGTTTTGATGGCTGTCAGTTGATTATTTTATGTATGTAAACACAAATAGGTTGATTGGCTTTATGAATTCACTTTATTTTATTATCAATATTATCTAATCCACTCAGAATAGATAGATCCCTATTGAAAAATACCTTAAAAACACTATGTATTGTGCCAAGTAAACATTTTTCTAATATTTTCAATTTAAAAAAAATGTTTTAATTTCAATAAAAAAAACAGCAAATAAGCAGATGGCTCTCCTGATAAAAATAGGGACCGTTGCCTATACCGGCATCAAAGATGTTTTTTGCTAACGACCGCCCCGTTCGTCGAGTGGTTAGCGTTCTTAAGAACGAATCGTTGGGCTCGGGTTCCGTTCCCGACAGGAACAAAGCTTTGTGTGATGGGCATTGATGTTATATTTCTGGGTTTGGGTGTTTATTATGTATGTAACAGTATTTATTATGTGTATTTCTATTATTAGCGGCTGGAATAGGCAAGCTGGTAGCACCATATACCTACCCGGGCGAGACGTTGCGGAACTCTACCACCAAGTAGCCACAACTTAGGTGACATGTTACACATTAGCATAAGCATTTTCACATATACGTAGGTCACACTATAAGTTTTGCGTAACTTAAAAAAACAACATGTTATAACCAAAATATTATATTTATTTCTTTTCAAAATAATCTCCTTTATATTTTACACATTTTTTCATGCGATCGAACCATTTTTTAAAACAGGAGGACCACAGATCTGAAGGCATGTTTTCTATATGCTGATTGAACCTCTTCGGCGTTGGTAAAAGTAAAATCTCTCATCAAATCTTTGATTTTGGGGAAAATACAGAAATCACAGGGTGCTAGGTCGGGGCTATGCGCAGGATGAGTGACGAGATGTACTTTTTCGGAAGATAAAAATGACTTTGTTTTGTTGGCCGTGTGTGAAGAAGCGTTATCATGGTGTAGGCGAATGCGGCTTTTGGGACGCCTTTCGCGAACTTTTTTTAACACCCTGGGTAAACAAATGGTAGAATACCACTCGGCATTAACACTCTTTTGATCTTCATATAGAATTGTACAGATGGGATCCGTAGCTGAGAAAAAAAACGCGATCATTTTTTTACCAATGTTTCTCTTTTGTTGACCTGTTCTCATTTTCATACACCCATTCACAAGATTGCTGTTTTTTTTTCGGGTTCAAAACAATAAATCCACGTTGCGTCTCCTGTAACAATATCATAAACAGCATTAGAATATCCGTGGTCGTACTTCAGTAGCATCTGCGATCACCATTCCACGCTAGCTCGCTTCTGCTCCGCTGTCAGTTTATGAGGGATCCAACGACAACAAAGTTTCCGAACTTTCATTTCTTCGTGTAAAATTTTCTGAATTTGGCTCATACCAATCCCCAATAGTCCTCTGATTGTGTCATAGGTAATCCGGGGGTTTTCTTCAATTAACCGCTTAACAGTAGCCACATTATTTTCGTTGACGGCAGTTGAAGGCCGCCTTTCACTAAATCTGTCATGTTAAAAAACTCGACTCTCAAATTCAGCAAACCATCGCCTCACGGTGCTCAAACAAGGTGCTTCTCTCCCAAAAGCACTTTAAAGGCATTTTAAAATCATAAAAATCATCGCTTTAAAATCTTTTCGACTTAATTCCATTTCCGTTGCGTACGTAGAACTTTGATGTTTGATAAAAAATAGTTGACAAATCATTTCCCGCCAATTTTTTTATTACTAAGAAGGTTGCAACGTTTTAAAAATATAACATTCGAAATTCAAATAGTTCCGATTAGCTAGAAGTGCAAAAGTTTTAGTGTGCCCCATGTACATTACATATTATGCTGGAGCCGCACTTGCGTCTATCGTCAAAAAGCTTCGTGCAATGGCACGATAAATGCAGATGTGATTGGCTTTTTTAGGCTATTTTAGCATACATTCCGGACTGCATGTGCCTTAGCGCGCATATAACTTCGGGACGAATAGACGCACGTACGCCTCCAGCGTTACAGTATAAAATTCATTTTGTTACGATAAGTCATCCAACCCATCAAGAGAGACTCTAAATTCAAAGGCATTTCGCGTTCATGTATATTCTGCGTTTTTTTCAACTCGGTGCTATTAAAGTTTATTTACCCAACTTGGGTGGTCGTGTGGAGTGCACTTGACTCGTTCCCGCTCCATCGTCACACCTTACACCGTGTCTTGTGTTTGTTTGTTCGCGAAACACCTACAGACGCCAATGCGAACCCGTGGAATTTGTGTTTTAATGACATTTTTATAAACACTAGCAACGTGTTGCGATTTATGCGGAACTGTTTCAATTGTGCGTGGGGACTTTTTATAAATGCTTTTTTGAAGTAAAAAGCTTTTTTAACCGCGTTGAGTTTTGGTAGAGACAAAACATTTTTATCACCTTACACCGTGTCTTGTGTTCGTTTGTTCGCGAAACACCCACAGACGTCAATGCGAATCCGTGGAATTTGTGTTTTAATGATGTTTTTATAAACACTAGCAACGTGTAACTTTTTCAATTGCGCGTGGGGACTTTTTATAAACGCTTTTTTGAAGTTTAAAGCTTTTTTATCTGCGTTGAGTATTTTTGGTAGTGCAAAACATTTTTATCACCTTACACCGTGTCTTGTGTTTGTTTGTTCGCGAAACACCCACAGACGTCATTGCGAATCCGTGGAATTTGTGTTTTAATGACATTTTTATAAACAGTAGCGACGTGTAACTTTTCCAATTGTGCGTGGGGACTTTTTATAAACGCTTTTTTGAAGTTTAAAGCTTTTTTATCCGCGTTGAGAATTTTTGGTAGGGACAAAATATTTTTATTACCTTACACCGTGTCTTGTGTTTGTTTGTTCGCGAAATACCCACAGACGTCAATGCGGACCAGTGGAGTTTGTGTTTTAGTGACATTTCTATAAACACTAGCAACGTGTTGCGATTTATGCGTAACTGGTTCAATTGTGCGTTTTGGCAGGCAGAATTATCATGTGACTAAGGGTCCGTCCATTAATCCCGTAAGGCTCGAAGAGGGGGCGAGGTCCATAAAAAATCACGAAATATCACAACGGGGGGTGTAGTAATATAACACGTGTATTTTTTACAAGATGCTTATCCAGTTACTGGTTTTAAAGAAAGTCTTGCTAATCCGTGGTGCGAGGACACTACATTAATGTTCCTGTTTTGGTACAAAAAACTTTTTCTTATTCCTTTTATTATACTTATGTCAGCCAAAAACAACCTGCAACCTTTCTATCTATCTACCTCTAGACGTTATTATTCTAGTCTTTAATTTTCTATAAGAAAATAAATGATAACTATAACTGTATTTCCTACGTATTAAAAAAAAAAGATTCTTTGTAGGTACTAAAAAATACATATGATATATAGGGGTGGGGGGGTAGCCTTAAACATCACCATATATCACCGAGGGGGAGAGGGGGGGAGGGGTTAAAAATGCAAAAGAAAAAACATCACGTGATTAATGGACGGCCCCTAAGTGTATCTCGTATGATAATAACATACATATGCAAATTAATTAGTATTGCATAGCGTAAAAGAAAACTTTGACTAGGGCGAGATAATATTTGCTACATCTTGCTAAAGTTGGCAAATACGACTATTGGGTATAATAATACTAGATTTTACACTTTCAATCGTCGGCACTTGGTGAAATTCCATTATTTTTAGTTGAAACTAGTTTATCACTCACTTGTACTTTTATTTCACTATTATTATACACTAAATTATTTAATTTTAACGACCGGTGCAGTAAAGAATATTACGTCCTGAAGATGCTTTAAAAAGCGAAACCGGTCGTTAAAATTAAATAATTTAGTGTATAATAATAGTGAAATAAAAGTACAAGTGAGTGATAAACTAGTTTCAACTAAAAATATAATAATACTATCCATCATGACGATCAACAAAATGGCGATGTATCTGAGTACTTACGTGCATACTTTCAAATCACTGTATTTAGTGAAACTGGCATAATAATATCTCTGTATGTCTAAACTAACTAAATTATCACCAGGCCAGTTCTCTTGCGAGGTAGGCAGAGTTAACGGAACCGGTCCGAAATAGTCTTTCCTATGTTTTGCCGATTTTTTAGCTAGGCAAGAAAGGTGGTTATCCCTGAATTTACCATTTGATAACGATTATCGCTTGTTTTTTCCGATAACTGGGATCGGCATGGTTACGTAGCACGAGGATTTTAACATACCACCACCAAAATCTGAGCTGTTACCGAGATTTTTAAGTTTGAGCTAAACCTCAATAACGCTTGTACCTTGGCATCGAACCCATGATCTGAGCCATGTAGGCTGCCTTACTATACTGTAAATCAGAAGTAACCATACCGAGGTTACCACGAGGTATCATATTGATATAACCCATGACATCTTACTAATAGACGAGTCGTACCACATCACTGTGATTTAAAAAAGCGAAAACATTACTATAGTTACTTAGAAGCCTAAGACTAGTTGTTTTCAGTAGTATACTGTATAGGTATAGGTTCCAGGGTTGCTGAGGATTCCTCTTCCGCTTCCTTATAATGCGGAAGTTCCGCAATATTTTGGGTTCCTCAACCGTTATCGCATCCTCATAAATAAAAAAAAAAAAATCCTCTTCCGCTATCGCTTCCTCAAAATTTAAGAGGAATTTATGAGGAATTTCACTGTTTTTTTTATTATTTTATTTTATATTACACCAAATTAATTTTTATAAAAATAAACCTTCCTATAATTTTGATTAATAATATTCGACTTAAGTAATTAATAAAGAAATAAAGACTGCATTCTTATTTTCATTCCAATTCCTAAATAAAATTGTATCATTCATTCATATATTTTGTGTGTGTGTGTGTGTGTGTGTGTGTGTGTGTGCGTGTGTATGTGTGTGCTGTGTAAGTGTGTGTATTGTGTATGTTACTGAACTCTCCTTAACTGCTGGACCGATTTGGATGATTCTTTATAGTAGTGTTTTGAGAATGCTTTAGGTTCATAGTTCGGTCCACTGTAAAATGCCCTTTTAATTAATTTTTGTGTATGTATTTACCTAGTTATGTACAGACAGGACAGCGGTTTTTGCCAACCCAAAACCTCCGCTAGTATTTATAATTTCCTATCATCCTCTTCCTCATCCACTTCCTCTTCCTCTTCCGCTTCCTTTCCCGCTTCCTCTTCCGCTTTCTCTTCCGCTTCCTCTTCCACTTCCTCTTCCTCAAAAAATATCCTCTTCCTCATCCGCATCCTCTAAATTTGCGCATTACAATTCCTCTTCCTCCTCCTATTCCTCATAATCACTTCCTCAACAACCCTAATAGGTTCATAGGTTCAGATGGTGCGGTTTTTTTTATAAAATTTGGCATATATCTACATGTACTACGGGATTTTGTTGCTTTTTACAGGGAAAAAAAATCCTCAAAACGGGCTAGTTAGATCTTGAGTGTACTCCTGACAGTCACAAACTTTTACTCTTTAAAATATTAGTAAAGAAAATCTATATATTAATACGCGAGGAAAATCTTTTATCCTCTTTTTAAGAAATTTGCGTGAACGGTGGAGTATGGGCACAGTTGCTGTTTACATTGCGGGGGACTGCAGAAACTCAATACTTAAAAAATTAGCATTGAAAATTCATTAAAAATCATAAAACTAAACATTACACACACTATACTCATGTGACATCTATACATATAATAAAATCGTAGGAAAGTCAAAACTGTACATTGAATATTTTTTAAAAAGAATACTCGGGGCGTGTTCTACAATCGATATAAAGGCCAAAAATATAGTTTTTAGAATTTTAGTCTGTTTGTCTGTCTGTATGTATGTCCATTGTCCGGGGTAAACTCAAAAAGTACTGCATGGATTTACTTCAAATTTTGCATAAATATTACTAACAGGTCGGGTCAACATATAGGCTACATATTATCACGCTATCACCTACGGGGGAGGAGCAGTGCGGAGTAAACGAAGTCCGCGCGGACGAAGTAGGTAGCAACAGCTAGTACATGATAATATATGTACATTATACACACATGTATTCTATTTTCTTTACATCTAAGTCTTTCATCAAACTTAAAAGAGATTTTATTTTTTGGTGTACGGTCAAATTTCGACTACAGAGCGATTGCTAATAAATATACACAAACACAATACGCGAAGAAAGGAATGAAAATATGTGCCATCACGCATGCTATACTTGTAGTAAGAGCTGAATTAAACCGAGCACGGGCGTGAAATCCGGGCAATTGCCTTGCTTTCATGTTTTCATTTTGAAATGCGGGCAACGCATCTAAACTTTTTTATATCATTGGATATACCGAGTCTCCTCGTTCATTATTATGCGATGGTTTAATTAGCATGTCTGAGCGGAGTCCTACTGTACAAATGGTATTTGTTTAAGCAATTCAACATACATAGTATATGGAAACATGTCTAACTTTATAATTACTTTGTTAAGCTTGAGTATTTTTTTTATATATCATAAGATAAGAAACAAGCAGACGGGTCTCCTGAAGGAAAGAGTTAACTATCGCATATAGACACCAAAGATTTTAATGGTTCGTTGCTATCCGTGTGATGGAATGTTAAGTGTAATACGTGTTAAGTAAATTTAACTTTTTGTCATTATATAAGTTTACAAATAAATAATCTGTGTTTAACAAATCATTTACTTGTGAAAAATTATGTTTAACATAGATTAATTGCTTGTTAAAATTAATTTGCGTTTCGGAAACCGGCCGTTAATCTGCTAAGCTAGCACTTCGTTGCGACGTGGCCAGCTCCAAATGATGCGGCTAGCTCCAGTGTCCTTTATAGTATGCCATCATATAAGCCGTACGATATAATCGCAGTCTTCGTCAAAATACGTTTTTATTTATGACACAAGCAAACAGGCGCAATAATTTATAACGTTATAAATAACGCGCTTTATCTCATCGTAGGATTACTTGTACCTAAGGTTGTATATGCCTGTAAGCTGCCGTCACTGTTTGCATTGTAGTAATTTCCTGAAGATGATAAATAATGAAAGTAATTAAAAAATAGAACCGACCTCAAATATATGCTAAATATATCCATAACTTTTCAGTTTTGCATGAGTACGGTGTGCAAAAAAATTCTAACAAAGAAATACCAAAAAAAAATATTTTCATAAAATTGGTATATTTTTTATTTAGATTCCCATCAGATCATGTTACCGAGTATTTAAATAAGGTGTAAAATAACTTACACGACTTTTATATGTATAGTCACGGTAAAAATACGTTCGTCACCTTAAGGTCTAGTTTCGTTTGCACTAGTGTACGAATCAATCATGCCAACATACCAGTACAAAAAACAGTTCTACTAACATTAAATAAATGTGACGTTTTCTATCAAATAAAGTTTATCTAACAATAATTAGTGCATCTATTATTGCTGCTCGTTCTTCAATTTTTATATATACCAGGTGTAATATATATATATATATATATATATATATATATATATATATATATATATATATATATATATATATATATATATATATTCCTGTCCAGATAGCGTTTATGCTTGTCAGTGTCGTTTTCTGGTGAAGATGCTAAAGTAGCCGGTAAACTTTTGTATAGGTATGCTTCTAATGCACATTATTTAAAAATATTGTTTCTGCAATCCTATGCAATGTTAATTTAAACCATGCTCAATTATTTCGTACCCCACCGTTCGCGTTATAGTCTTAAAAAGAGGTAAAAGGTTTTTGGTTTACGTATTAATATATAGACATGGTGAAGTGCAAGAAGCTAAAATATTAATATACGAGTATAAGCTAGGGTTGAATTTCGACCAGTAAGGCTGATTGTAATTAAAGCATCATCACGCCAGTTCCCTTGCAGTTTAGCAGAGTGAATATCAATAGACATTCCGCTTCATCACAATTCACCAATCTGTAGACTGGTTACATGGATGATGATCCTTATCTCTGTCATTTTACCAACCCGATAACGGCTATCGCTTGTTCTTTCGAAAACCGGTAGATATCAATAGCTTTACGAGCTCATCAAAGTCAAGACGGTGTTGGAAAGCCACCACCAGATTACAAGCTGGTACTGAGGTTTTGATTGTCAATGATAACCTCAAAAACCTAAATAACACTTGAGTGACGTGAGAATCAAACTCAGGACTTCATGATCTGAGAAGAATAGGCTAAATAGTGGTAAGCCTGTAGCGCCTAGTTCACGAGGCAGTAAATACATATTTATACTAGGTTATTATCAAAGGCTTTTGGAAAAACATTGAACATAACCTGTACGTGAATTAGAAGCATTTTTCATGACTTTTTTTGAGTTTTCCGTACTAAAATAGATTTTAATAATATTAGCAAAATTATTTGAGTGGAGATTTTTGTGCAATATAAAAACTAGACTGCCTATTCGGCTCAGACCATGAGGTCCCGGGTTCGATCTCCGGGTCGGGCAAAGTGTTATTGAGATTTTTTCGAGGTTTTCTCGAAAATCTTATCAGTAGCAGCTTGGAGTAATGCGGAGTCGTGTATTACCAGTCCCATGCCTCGGGTGAGCACGTTAAACTGTCGGCCGCGGTTATGGCTAGAAATAGTCGATAATCGTTAACATGTCGGTAAATGCGGTGATGAGGATCACCACATATCTCACCAACCGACAAGGCGGTAAATCGCGGTAAAATGGAAAGTCTATAGACGTTCGGTTTACTCAGCCTATCCCGCAAGGGAACCGGGCGTGATGATACTTTATATAAAAACTCAGCTCATTTATGTGAAAGTAACTCTGTCTGTCTGTCTATTTCTTCTTCACCCTTTGAACCGATTTGAATGACATTTGATACAAAGATAGTGAGACTCGAGAAAATACATGGGATAGTTTTTATCCTAAAAATCCCACGGGAATGGGAACTATGCAGGTAAAATTTTTCTGGTCTTTATGTCTTTTAAACAACGGTAATAAGGAGTAACTTTGGCTACTTTTAGAAAATTTTCCACGCCGACAAATTCGCGGGCACATCTGGTAATAATCATTGAAAAGGCTTCAATTTCGCTTACTGATTACACCTATATTTTTTTTCTAAAGGCTTTTGTAGTCATTCCGTATATTAATTTCAGACCACAATGCAATCTTGCTGAGGTTAATAATTCAATACGGTAATGTAATATTGGATTCGGTAGATCTTGTATGCTGTTTTTTGGGTCTTGCTATATGACAATCAGGTGAATAGGTTCAACTATAAAAACGTTCAGGTGATTTAGGTCAAGAGGTCAAGAGAGTCTGTTAGCTGGAACAAACAGACAGACAGACGAAAATCGTAAAAACTGTTATTTTGGTATGTGTGCCGTGTATACAGCCATATGCATTTAGTTAAAACCGGTTATTTTAATATTACAAACAGACACTTCAATTTTATTTATTTGTATGCAGGTATAGATGTATAGGTTTGTATAGATGTATAGATAAATATAAACAAAAAAAAATCAAAAACGCCTGACACATTCCTTTATCATAAGACCATCTTCCTGCCTCGTGTGCATCGTTTGCAGATGCAAGACACGAAAAGGTTTGACCGATCTACGAATGGGAATCCTGAAACCTCAGGTCTATTAGTTACTATGTCATCTATACATATAATAAAATCTAGGAAAGTCAAAACTGTACATTGAATATTTTTTAAAAGAATACTTGGGGCGTGATCTACAATCGATATAGAAGCTAAAAATATAGTTTTTACAATTTTTGTATGTTTGTCTGTATGTCTGTTTGTCTGTATGTATGTCCGGGGTAAACTCAAAAAGTACTGCATGGATTTACTTCAAATTATACATGAATATTACTAATAGGTCGGGTCAACATATAGGCTACATATTATCACGCTATCACTTACGGGGAAGGTGCAGTGCGGAGTAAACGAAGTCCGCGCGGACGAAGTCGTGGGCAACAGCTAGTTATCCATAAAGTAACAGAATGGCACACTTAGTATCGATCAGTCCTGCATCTACCAGTCGCTTAATTCCTTTCATCAAGTAGAAGAGCTGATGACCTTGAAACGGCTGAATAGATTTTTGATGTATTTTTTTTTAAATATGCCATTGCCATTAAAGTAACAGAATAGCACACTTAGTATCGATCAGACCTGTGCTGCTAGTCGCTTAACTCCTTTCTTGATGAAAGGAATTAAGCGGTGGAAAAGAGCTGATGACTGAAATGGCTGAACAGATTTTTGATATTTTTTTTTCAAATACATATAAATGAAAAAAAAAAAACTTACTAATAAAAAACCGCACTCAAATCGGTTCACCCATTTAAGAGAAACGATGCCACTAACAGACACACATACATAGTGGTCAAACTTATAAAATCCCTTTCTTGCGTCGAAGGTTAAAAATGAAGTACAGTTGACAACCCTACCTTCACTGTGGTACATCGGATTTAAAGTCTTTATTTTTTTTATGTTCGCATTTTATTCATTTGATTTTATATAGGGTGTTCGAATTTCGTACTCGCTCGCGCACTGCGGATTATAAAATCACCGTGAGTTGGAAAAGAGCGGAACGCATCGATTCATCTGAACGTGAGGGCATTTGTGCGATCCAATGGTTTCAAGAACGCATATCACACCGTTGACGAAGCCGTCTTTGTCATTTTTTATATCATCGGATAGCGAACAAGCCAGTGAGTCTCCTGATTGAAAGCGACAGCCATCGCCTATGGACACCAAAGATGTTAATAGTGTTTGCCATCCGTGTACAGTACCCGGCGATAAATATTGCACATCGACCTTTGGAAAGAGACAATCGGCTAATTTCGGCTTCGTAGAGCGTTATCTCTGTCGCACAAAATACAAACAGTCCGGTACCTATTAGGAGCTGTAAAACAAGTATGATTTGCTTCTTTTGATATTTTTATTCTTTGTATAAAATACACTAATTTTTCTATAAGTGATGGCTTTAGGTTGGGGTAAAATAAAATAAAAAAACATTTTTACATTATGTTTACGTATTTAATTATTTTGGAACATTACAGCTTTAGTGTACATAATAAACACCATTATACCTATTGCTAAAATGAGACATTGCAATAAAAATAATAATAATTCTAATTCTCAATTACTTCCATTTCACTATCTGTGCTGTCAAAGAGGTCAATATCACTGTCACTATCAGCCGTATTTATTACTAATCTATCAGTGTAATTGTCTAAACTGTGTTGAATGCTTCTATATTCATTCTCACATTTGATTGCATGATCGCAAACCTTTTTCCACTCTTCAGCGCCGATCATGTTTACTTTTTCAGTCAATAATGTTTTTACTGTAGTTAAGTTCATACCCACATTTCTAGAGGCTACATAGCCTTTCAGTTGAGACCATATATTTTCAATTGGATTAAAATCCGGATGATATGGTGGCAATCGCAACACAGTGTGCCCATGTTCGGCAAGTATTTTGTTCACAGAAAACTCTGTATACCTCTCCTTGTGCTGACATATAATAGCGTAAATCTGGGTTTTTGTTAATTTTGGATCAACTGGAATTTCATGTCTGTTTAACCAGTTGATCATTTCCCGTTTAATGGTGTTTGAGTTGGGGGGTCTCTCAACATACTTGTTGTGATAGGGTGCGTTGTCGATAACTAGAACAGAATCACTGGGTATATTTGGGATTAATTGGTTAACCAGCCATTTCTCATAGTTATCGTTATTCATTTCATTGTGATAGTCACCTGTAGTGTCCGTGGATTTATACGTTAAAAAAGCACCGGGTACAAAGCCTTTTTCATTTCCCGCATGAACTATTATCAAACGTTGACCTTTTGAAATTGGCTTTTTTACTCCTTTTTTCTTATCGTCACTCCAAGATTTCCCTTTAGTGTGGGATGCATGTATATATGACTCATCCATGTAGACGATATTTTTTCCTGTTTCGCGAAATTTGCGTATTTTATCAAGGTATTCCATTCGTTTGAGACTAACGTCGTGCTTTTCCATTAGAATTTTTTGATTATCTTCCATTTTAGTGAACTGAAATCCCATGTCATGAAGTATTTTTCTCAATGTTTTTTCAGACCCATTGTAATTAATAGCTTCAGATAACTTAGCTTTTAATGATTTTATTGTTGGCAGTTCATTAAATCGTAAGTGAAAATCATACACCATTCTTCGAACAACATCGTAATCAAAATCGTCCATATCCAAACGAAATTGCTTTTTTGGTCTCCCTTTTTTTGGAGTGCTGAACTTAATTTCAGTCGAATGTGTTTCAGTACTGACTTCGTTTAATATATTGTTCAAAGTTCTTCTTGAAATTCCAGTGGCATTTGCAACTCGCTCTTGAATCTTCTTAAAATAACAACTTACATTTTCATCTACTTTTTTTTTAAATCTATCAGCTTCGCTTACAAAGTATTTATAAACATTGTAGATAATTTCACGTGACTGACCTCGTAAAGGTTTCCCTCTTTTTCCGAAAGATGCCATATTACAACTTTAAATTATTTAAATTTGTGGGTGTTATCAACTCTAAATATATATTTTTTTTCGGGACGCGACTGCACTCTATCGTACTTGAACAACGACTGACTAAACGTCACATAGGTAGTGTGGGACAGAGATAACGCTTTACGAAGCCGAAATTATCCGATTGTCTCTTTCCAAAGTTCGATGTGCAATATTTATCGCCGGGTACTGTACCAAGGATTATTATACCACATGCATTGAAAATTTAACGCATTTTTTTTTTTATTTGTCATTCGTTTCTCAATTTATATAAAAGCTATTGTTATTAATAGTCAAGTTATTACTTTACGGATTTTAAAAAATATATAGCATATATGAACTTATTGGACTACCTTAGTAAACTTGGAGAAAGACAACATGGGATACTAGATATTACACTTAAATAGATGTATGGAATATGGGATTACCATCTATTTTAGTATCATAAATTCGAAAGTTTGGATGTTCGGATGTATGGAATGATGTTTGTTACTCATAACTCAATCACGCGAAAACTACTAAACGGACTTGGATGAAATTTGGCACATAGACTAATTTTTAACCCGAAAAAAAATGGTGTTCCCGCGGGATTCATCTAAAACTTTTATAAGTATTGCTCCAGGCCGCAGGGTGCATCAATTAGGTATGTGTTATAAAAACGATGCAATAACGCTAATTTCTAAATTATATTAAATTAAATTGTATTAAATTGGTTATAAACGTAACCCTATTACTAAGACTCCGCTGTCCGTCTTTATCTGTCTGTCTGTTTCCAGACTGTATCTCATAAACCGAATAGCAAGACTGTTGAAATTTTCACAGATGATATATTTTTATTGCCGATATAACAACAAATACTATAAACTGAAAAAAATACAGCGGTATAATAATCCCTTACAACAGATGTGATTTTTTTTCTATATAATGGTACGGAACCCTTCGTGCGCGAGTCCGACTCGCACTTCGCTGTTTTTTTATTTAATTATAGATTCCCATTACACACCGGTGTAACAAGCGGCGCTACGTAACGCGGTATTTTGTAGTCTTTAACGTTTCCCCACATCGGAGCATTTGAAATATGAACGGGTGCGTACGGGGAGGGGCGCTGTGTAAATATTGGCAGATGTGAGTGGATGGCATGGCTCGGGCACCACCCCTGCCGCGTGACGTCACGGCTTCGATTCCTGCCTTTGTTAATTTGCGAGAACATCGGATGTGGTTTTTTTATAATTTTAACTGTCATTCGTTCTGTGGTTCTTAATAAAACGTGCAGATTTTTTATATTATTTTATTTCACTCATCTATCAGATATTTTTCAATGGACTAGTAACCGTCCTCTCGTCGAAATTCGATCGTATTATTGTTCGATCAATCAGACTAAACAATAAAATCTCTTCGGAGTTTGACAACAGATTTTTACCATAATTAGTATATTTTTTATACCATTAGATTGCAAACAACTACATGGCTCTCCTGATAGAAAGAGATACTTACCATAGCTTATAGACAGTAAAGATGTTAATAGTGAGTTCCTATCCGTTTGGCGGGACACACGGCGTTATTCTAGCGGTTTTCATCTCAGAATAGCACGCTAAAATTTAACGCTATGTGTTATATTAACCACCATTATTCTTATCTATAAGTACATATAATAAAATCGTAGGAAAGTCAAAACTGTACATTGAATATTTTTTTAAAAGAATACTTGAGGCGTGATCTACAGTCGATATCGAAGCCAAAAAAATACTTTTTAGAATTTTTGTCTGTTTGTATGTATGTCCGGGGTAAACTCAAAAAGTGCTGCATGCATTTACTTCAAATTTTGCATGAATATTACTAACAGGTCGGGTCAACATATAGGCTACATATTATCACGCTATCACCTAGCGGGGAGGTGCTGTGCGGAGTAAACGAAGTCCGCGCAGACGAAGTCGCTGGCAACAGCTAGTAAATAAATATGTCAAGAATCGAAGCCAAGCCACATCGATAGCGTATCTGGTGTCGGTAATCACTACTAAAGGTCAATGCAAATTATACTAAAGAACTACAGGTGGTCTCGCTGATTGCCAACTTTATACACAAAAGCATTTTATTAAGCGTCGATTGCTTTGGTACTGGTGATGCAAAGCCCCATAAAACGAGTTTGGTTAGAGCCGCGTTATCCGTGTACCATTTAGCGAGCGTCGTAACACATTAAAACGCTGGTGTTAAGCGTGTTACCTGTACGTTTTTGCACTTCAATCAACTTATTACGGGCGGTACGCACTACGGAGGTGTTAATCACATACATAAACTTTCATACTAACACTCGCCTACGCGAGTTATGCGCGAGAATTTTATTGCAAACGGAAAAGCAAAAGCGGAAAATCTTATTTAGGGTTCTCTTAAGTTTTTTCATCATATTTGCTATGCAAAAAAGCAGATAGTTCTTCTGATGGAGATGACCATATCTTTCTACTGGTCAGATGAGGGATCATCGGTTCCCTTGTTTGAGCTTTAAAAATATTTTGAGAAAAAATATCAGCAGTAGCACGTAACTCCAAAACATAAGATTGATATTGATATGAATTTTTTACTTTTTGTTATAAGAGATCAAAGAAGCGGAATGCACTCGTAATAGAAAGAGACTTATATCGTCTACAGACATCAAACGTTATAATAAGGCGTTGCATTGTGGCAAGGATATAATGCTAATTGCCAGCTACACGTATAAGTTTACGGGTTCCCTTACGCTCCAAACTATTACTATATTACTATATATAATATATTAATATAGTTTTTGTTATATATTACTATATATAATATATTAATATAGTTTTTGTTATATATTACTATATATAACAAAAAGTTATTGCGGTATAAACTTTCATACCAGTACTCTCAAGTTGATGAGTTATACATGTTAAACGGAAACGTAATTAAGAGGAAAATCTTATTTGAGGTTTTCGTGTCGTTTTCGTGTTACTTGTCCACCAGCGACGTTTTTGTTTGATCTGTTGTTTTTATTCTATTGACTTAGGCACTTGGGAAACGACAAAGTGGAACTGATCTGTTGAATCCTAGACTGCTAGTAAAAGCAGCAAGGTTACGGATGGATCACTTGTGTCTAAAAAAGATTAACTAATAGTCCCAGGAAAAGCTTTCCTAGAGAAATCTCTTAGAACGTGACTTTATGTGTGTATCTAGTAGGAATGATCGTTAGGACATCGATGTTTTCTATAGTGAACTATCGATGTCGAAAACATAAACTTATAATTGACAGCGGCGTGCCGAATTTTTAATTTTTAAGAAACAATAAATTCGTCAGAAATTATTTGATTTGAAATAAAACGCTCATATACAATGTGTAAAGAAAACCCTGTCCGATCTGAAAGAGACATTAAGGTTGGTTAAAGGCATTACTGAAAAAAATATTTTAATGACTTTATTTCAAAAAATAAAAAAGATATCCTTTTTTTAATATTCGTATTTTTACTTATATTTCGCTAGCGTTAAGCAAATATTTAAAAAATGACAACAATTTGTCGCTGCTTGTTTCATTGTTTCATTTTGGCGGCTTTCGCACAAACACCGCGCGAAGGCGCGATCTTCGTTTTTCGGCTTTTGATAAAGGAATTTTAAACGGACCGCGTGATCTTCGTTAGCATACGACTTGCGCGGCATTCTTTGATAGTAGAATTTACTTATTTGTAGGTGTTGTCGTACTTAATGTATGAAAATACCATTTATAATTACTAAGTACTACTACATTTATAAGTATTACGGTACGAAATAACACCTTTAATTATCCGACAGGGTTTTCTTTGTAACAAAGTGTTTATTTTTTTGTAATTTAATAGAGTTTTATTTATAAAAAATACAGTGATGTCAAGAATGGGCTTACTAAAAAGTAGTTAAATTTTATAGTGATAAACGCTAACTACTAATCTAAACATTGACATTTAATAATCATTCTATTCTGTGTTGCAAGAAGCTACGCTTTGTCTTTATTGTAACTTCTAGAAATAATACAAAAACTTTTCGTAAATACATTGATGAAAAATTATAGAGTATTGTTTGGACATATAGAGTTGATAGGTTGATGTCGGCATTGGCCGAATGGCGAAATATCGATGTTTACATAGAAACGATAAGTTACAAAGATTTAAGTTGTGTGCCTTGACAACTTGCTTTTTTTACGATGTGCTAAGATGGCTAACACCAGCAGATGGCTTTCCAAATCGAAAGACATCACCAATAATCATCAAGGATGTTAATAGTGGCTTATTGTTTATGGTAGACATGTATTTAATCCCCCTTAACGACAATGCATTGATTAAGCCGATCGAGATGCGTAAGTCCGGACGCAAGTCGGTCAGATGCGTATCGTACAGAGGTTGTTTAAGGCGATAGGTAATGCCAAACTACGAAATAGACACCTCTTTGAAAGCCTACTACTGCTAACCGGTTGGTCCAATAATTAAAAAAAAATATGCATTATGCGTATAATATAATTAAGTTTAAATTTTAAGTTCGTTTTTTTAAATTTTATTGTTATTTTTGACGGAAAAAAATCGAATATCTTTCTTATTTTTACGCAAAAATTTGCCTATAACTTCCAAACTACTGTAACGATTTTGATGATTTTTTCTTTTTATTACAGACAATTTATTGCTTTATAAAATTTAAGTTCAACATTTTACAAAATCATTATAGTGTGCTATTAAATCAATAAAAACCTTATTATTTAATTCGCGGACAGCGCTCGTTTCGAAAGTCAGTCTTCCGGTAGCGTTCATACGGGGAGGCTGTGTCGCATGTTAGCGTGCTCCGCTCTCCATATTCGAGTCAAAGAGTAATAGTACAGATAGAACGTTTGGCACAATAGTAAGGTTGTGCCGTTTGGAAATTGAACATTTCGTTTACGCTTGGATGTTTTTTCATAGTAGATAATGAGCTTGGACCGAGAAGGCTGTTTTTTTACAAATGTTATTCTTATGATATAGACAAGGAATAAGAAAGGATTTTTTTAAATTCATCCCCTAAGATGGTGAAATAGGGGGTGAAAGTTTGTATGAAACTCTGTCATTTTTGAGTTGAAATGAATGATATGCTGTAATTGAATTATCCTTTAACTGAAAAAAAAAATACAAATTCAATATTTTTTTGAATTCTAGCCCATAGAGAGGTAAAAAGAGGTTTAAAGGAGTAAAAGTGTGTGTTACAATTTATATGAAAAATCAAACGTTCATGGTCAAAATAACTTGAAATTCGGCACTTACGTTCTTCAACACAATTTAAGAATCACATATTTGGGGATTTTTTAAATTTCATACCTTATAGGGTAAAAAAAGCATTGATGTTTGTATAAAAAATAGACTGTTTATTGTAGAATATTGTAGAAATTATTTAAAACTTAGTATTTATGATTTTTAATACAATTATATGAATACGAGTTTAAGGTTTTCAAATGTCATCTCTTCAAACGATGAAAAAAGTGGTAAAGTTTGTGAAAAAAATAAATATATTTAATCAAAATCTCTTCAAATTTATTAGTCATGTTCTTTAATTCAATTAAATAAACGTGCATGTAAGGATGCTGTGAGTTTTATCTCTTAAAGAGGTAAAAGAGGGTATTAAAGGGGCTGAAAGCTAGTACTTTATAAATAGTTTTGTTTGCGAGTAGACGCTGAATTTTGAGACTATTCATGTACTTACCTACGTTTACGCTTGAATTTTTTATTAGCTATAGATAGATAAGTATTTTGTCAATATTTTGTATAAATGTACAAAAATAAAAAAATAAAACATATAAACAACGAAGATAATTCAAGCAAGCGAATAAAAAGCAAAACTCTAAAGAAAAAAATAAAAACTGGTACTATTTGAAGGTAGTAAGGACTTCGCAACAAAAAAATTAATTAATTAAATATATTATACATACAAATAGTCTAAATAAAACAACTTATTTAGTAGTTTCCTCTATAAATATTAAATCAATTTATATATTTTCTTTTTTATTACGACATTTTGAAACAAAAACTAAGAAGCTAGTTAGTTTTTAAATATTATTCAAGAGATTACATTTTACAAAATCAAATTTTGAAAGGTTTTGTTAAATATTAATTGCTGATTGTATGTATTAAAATAAAGTGCTACACGGGATGTATTGTATATTACAAAACTTTCAAAGAAATAGGATATGTAGCTGTTATTATTGCGTAAATTGTTATATAATTTTTTGTCGATTTTCGGTATATTTTTTTCTTTACATATTTATCGTTTTTCTAAAATGAATGTATATGTAATCGATAAATGAGCGATTACTGGTTATTGGTTTTGAGTTTGACAACATTCAGTCGATTCATGATGATAAAAGTTCATATAGGTGAACAAAAATGTTAAAACGTATGTATCTGCATCCACTGTAAATACTCTTTGACTTTGGACCATGCCACGCGCGAAATAATATTTGCGCTGCTCCTGTTAGAAACTCAAGGTCGTTCGCAGCTGTAATCGCCTTAAAACATCGATAAAACATTGCATCCCTAGTACCGAGCACTCAGGCGCTATGCAACAATGATGGCGGCTAATATATCAACGCTAACAATATGAAACTGGCGGAACAAATAAAATTAGCCGGCTCGTCCGTTTTTCTGTTTGCCCAAGCATATAGACATATCGCATACGTGTAATTCTTTTACGCAAAGCGGACTGACAAGATACATTATTGCTAAGTGAAATCTTGAGTTTTCATAGAAACTACTCAATGAAGTTCACATTAAAGAACGAACCGGAATAACCCGAAATTTTAAAGATTAATATTTTGTTTAAAAAGTAAATATATAAAAAGACAAGCCGCTGAGTTTTTCCATTACCTTTTTAGTATGTGGCCGCGTTTCCGATCCGATAGTAGCTTAAAAAAATCGTTGACTTAACGAAGTAACTTGTAACAAATTTTGAATAAATATTATATAAGTAAAATAAAGATTATATGTATAAGGAACTAGCTGTGCCTGCGACTTCGTTTGCGTGAAGAAATTTCTAAAAGTACCGGAGTTTTATCCGCATAGTTCCCGTTACCGTGGGATTTCCGGGATAAAATGTTTAGTTCGGATTTATCATGGGACAGTCACATAAATGCTATAAGTAAAAAAATTCATTATACTTTCCACTCTCTAAATTTGTTAAAAAATTTCCTACCTATAAAAACTAAAATTTCACTAGTGCAGGCCTTCCTATACTAGATTACGCAGATACATGTTTCCTCGATGCTACTGAAGTGCTTTTGAATAAACTTGAGAGGCTCCAAAATTCATGTATCCGGTTTATCTTCGGTCTTCGAAAATTTGATCATATTTCAGCTTTCAGAGCCCAACTCAAGTGGTTATCTATCCGTCTTCGCAGGAATACTCATATTCTTTGTTTTCTTTTTAATATTCTATTCAATCCAGCTGCGCCTAACTATCTTCGTGATCGTTTTGCCTTTTTACATTCATCCGATTCTCCATGTCGTTCCAACCTTAGTACCATTCTTAAATTTCCTGTATCTCACTCCCAGACCTATTCACGGTCTTTTACGGTGTATGCAGCTAAGCTATGGAATTCGCTTCCTCCATGCATACGCTCTAGTCCTTCACTGCCAGTTTTTAAAAAACGTCTAAAAGAGTATTATCTGACACTTTCTTGATTTTAATAGTTTTACTGCTAAGTCGTATTGTGTGATTTCCTTTAACATTATGTATGTGTTTCATGTATAAATATGTTTAGTGTATGTGTATGTGTGCAAACACATCTATGTATTATTTTATTTGTTGTGCACTATGCCTTCCCATTTATTAATCCATACTCCACATTTCGGGTTAGCTGGAAGAAATCTCCGCCAGTAGAGATAAGCTCACCTTTTGTGCAATTTTGTTATCCTTTTAAGTGTGTATCCTTCAATAAGTGTACAATAAAGTATTAAATAAATAAATATCCTGTCCTTTCTCGGGTCTTAAACTATATTTGTACCAAATATTATCCAAATCGGTTCAGTGGTTTAGGCGTGAAGAAGAGACAAACAGACAGACAGAGTTACTTTCGCATTTATAATATTAGTATGGATATCATAGGATAGCAAATAAGCCCCAATATTTGTCCTGGCCCCATTTGAAGAATAGACCATCTACCATTCTGCCAGGCAGTTTGTAAAGTCGGCGCCAGACATAGCTTCAAACATTTGAACACTTGTTTGATTGCAATTTGTGGCACGGGACTTTGAAAATGTGTTCAAAATTTGGACAAAATTTGCCATTTGCTACGCGTTTTCGGTTTTTTAGCGCACATCAAAGCGTTCAAATTTGGAATGTGTTTTAATGTTTGCGTGGCCTGTCACATTTGTGCATAGTTCACTTCAGTTGCGCGACCGCTGCCATGGTGAAAGCTCGTGTTGTGCCGCGTATGTGCTAGGTCAAGATTCTTTATTTCACTCGCGTCTGAGTCTTTTTCTTCGAGGTTTTGGTAGATTTTGCAAATGTGTCATAAAATTACAAGTCTTTTTACGTCATTGTCTCTTTACATCAGAAAAGGCATCTGCTTGTTTACGATCTTCTGATAAAAAAATATATCCATATCGATTGCCTCCTTGATACTTTATATCTACCGGTCTCTTGACTCATGAGGTTAACTCTGATTCCTTTGGAAATCCTAATTTGCCCATGGTTCTTTGAAACATGTACTCGATTTGTCCATAGTTAGGCCATTCGTCACACCGGCCAATTCATAGACGCACCTTCTGCCTATCCATTTGAGGATATAAATGTAATGCTATTTATGCAAAGTATCTTCACGCCCGTATCCCTGAAAACTTAAGCACGATTAGCCGAAGATTCTTAGTCTCAATGCGATAGGTGGCAAACCTATAGCCTACCGGGCACTGATCCGATTCGGAGCACTTATCCCATTTCGGGCAACGTTGTTTTTATCAGAAAACTGAAAAGAAGCACTTTTTTGAATTTCCGACCCGGGAATCGAATCCGGGACCTCATGTGGTCAACACTGACAACGGACCACTAGATCATAGAGGCGATTATTTATGTAGAAAAATTTTGAAAATGTGCGATTGTGTAAAATTATTAAATAATCAGGGCTAATCATAGTCGCTCTAGTTAGAGCAGCACCCTTTGCCTAATGCTCTCGCTAGCTAGCTTCTGTGTCGTTACACACTTCGGGGATATAGGCGTGACGGTATTTATTTCAAAAATCTAGCAAATAATCCAGGCTAATCATAATCGCATTTGTCGCACCCTCTTCCTAGAGCTCAGGACTATAACGCGTGATGGTATTTATTATTTAAAAATCTGGAAAATGTTTAAAAAATATTGTTAGTGTATTGAGGATTTGAATAGAATAATTCTTTATTGTACAGTACACCTGATAACGCCTATAAATACGCTATAAAATATTAGTTTTATAGCAAATTATTCAGTCATACCTAAGCCTGAAAAAGTGTGAAGGGAAGATCATCTAGGTGGTAGGTAAAATCATATACCAATATCATCTTATATTTTCAAGTTTTATTATGTGTAATGTGTAAAATAATCCAAATAATCAAAGCCTAAACATGGTCGTACTAGTCACCACCCTCTGCCTAACGCTTCGCGGATATAAGAGTGACGGTATTTACTTAAAAAAACTAGGAAATACGCTATTATACAAGTTATCTATTATACGCACAATTTTCTTATCTATTATACGCACAATTTTCTTATCTATATGGCATATTCAAGAAACTCTTACCCGTAAAACGTGAAGTCAAAGTCAGCCTGACGTGTTCACGCATATTAAATAGTTCGCTACTTTGGCTGCTGCATGTTATGAAATATGGCAACCCTTGCATTATATATCCTACGAAAAATAAATCGTAGAATATTATACGAAAGTTATAATATTAATAGATATATTTTTAAACACTAAAACGAAGAAATCTTACCAATTTATTGCTAACTAGCTGTTGCCAGCAACTTCGTCCGCGCGGACTTCGTTAACTCCACACAGCACCTCCCCGCTAGATGATAGCGTGATAATATGTAGCCTATATGTTGACCCGACCTGTTAGTAATATTCATGCAAAATTTGAAGTAAATCCAAGCAGTACTTTTTAAGTTTACCCCGGACATACATACAGACAAACAGATAAACAGACAAACAGACAAAAATTCTAAAAACTATATTTTTGGCTTCGATATCGATTGTAGATCACGCCCCAAGTATTTTTTTAAAAAAAATATTCAATGTACATTTTTGACTTTCCTACAATTTTATTATATGTATAGATTTGCAAGTTTACTGACTCTTATTTTCCAAATCGGTACACTGCAGTAATAAGTAAAGGACGCTTTTGCGGCAGGAATTTGTGAGGCGGGGTGGTACCAAAACTCAGGCGAGACGTTGCAGAAATCTACCACCTAGTTAGTAGTTATAATGTTGGTGATATCCTTCGATAGCTCTTTACGTGATGCCTAAGCAGTAAGGCCATTGATCTATTCTTCAATAAGGAGCCCGAATATTATCGAAATACAGGAAGAAAATATGAAACTAATTGCGCTAAAAACCCCTTTTAAATCATAACTATGTAGTTCTATTTTATAATAAAGATATTTTAATTCTACAGAGTTCCCTGCGATCCTCAGAAGCTGACAAACATCGAATGATGGATCGAATCGGCAAACTCGAAGATGAATTGCGCATCATCAGGTTGACCAATGGGTATGTTCTAAAGATAACCTGTATACTTGACGGGGAAAACTTTGGATCGTTTTTTAAGAAATTTACACGCACGTCTGAGATTTAGCATACTTAATATTTATATATGGATAAAATATAGAAAGTGAAAATATAAAAAGCCTTCTATGTATAAATAAGAATTGAGATTTTTTTATTTATATAAATTTTTGACTACAATTTTATAGCGATTACCGGACAGGAAACACAACCACACACTGAGACGATCCGGTAAAAGATCTTGGTATTCGAACTTGCTATGTTATCTTGAATTTATATTGTACTTACTAGCTGTACTCGCGACTTCGTTTGAGTGAAAAATTTCTAAAATAAAACCCGCATAGTTCCCGATCCCGTGGGATTTTCGGGTTAAAATTATCCTATGTCCTTTCTCGGATCTCAAACTATATCTGTACCTAATTTCATTCAAATCGGTGGTTTAGGCGTGAAGAAAAGACAGATAGACAGACAGAGACTTTCGCATTTATAATAGATTAGATTTTGTTTGTTAACACCAACCGGTTGGTAACATCGGTTGGTGTTAGCAAATAAAAACCAAGTAAAACAGTGCAAGTGCTTTTAATCCATATTAATATTATAAATGCGAAAGGAACTCTGTCTGTCTGTTACGCTTTCACGGCTAAACCACTGGACCGATTTTCATGCAATTTGGCATGGAAATATTTGAAGATCCGGGGTCAAACATTTGAAACATTTTTTTTTCAAAAATGAAACCTTAAGGGGCTGAAATAGGGGATGAAATTTGTATGAAAAACTATATCGATGACATGTCAACCGGCGGTTACACTACATTTTTTTTTATAGAATAGGGGGCAAACGGACAGGAGGCTCACTTAATGTTAAGTGATTACCGCCACCCATAGACAACTACACTATCAAGGGTGTTGCAGTTGCGTTGCCGGCCTTTTAAGAGTGAGTTAGCCCTTTTTTGAAGGTTTCTAAGTCGTATACGTTTGGAAAAATCTCTGCCTATATAACTGGTTTCATATAGGAGAAGTGCGGGGCAAAAAGTGTAGAATCGTACGGTTGTGGATTTACAGACATCAAGGTGGTGGATGAAACTAAAATTATGTTCTTTGACAGATTGGAACATATCGATAATCGAATACCGAATGGCGCCACTGAAGATGCCGACAGTGAACGTCTGCGCTTGCGCAAAGAGCTAGCCGAGATGCGAAAAGCCAAACAGCTAGAGGAGGAGCGCACCTTTAAGTGAGTTCTGTTTTAGATTGGCCATTCACCGCATAAGTTAATTTCCTTGAGAAAGACTAGCTATTTAAGCAGTAATAATTTTTTTTTTTTAAATGGGGGTGGAGGCAAACAGGAAAGATGATCAGTAAGTAATCACCTCCGTCAATGGACAACCGCTATATCAGAGGTCTTACTTTCGACATTTTAAGAATTTGTAAGTTTTATCTTGAAGGTCCCTAAGATCCTCCGAAGACAATGAGTTCTACAGAATAGTTATTCATGGAATCGCGTAATTTATGGATTTATGTTGCTCTCATTTAATTGTAGGTACTTGAGATTAATTTGAAAAGATTATACTATCTTTAATGAGTATATAATTGATGTCACTTAGATTTAATTTTACCGAGTAAGGTGAATGTACATTGTCCGCATAAGTTCCATGTAGAATGCAAAAATAATAATAATTGATGCATTCTTTTTACCGAATGACAATAATATAGTACCAGACGGACTCCCAGTAAATGCATCACAAGACAATTGTGTCCACTTTATTCACCCGTATAATTGGTACAGTATTAATTAAATATAATATTTGTATTTGACAAGGTGACACACGTGATTGTATTAATTAAATCAAATGTACATATAATAGTTTTTATAGTACTCAATTATAAAACAAAATAAAAATATGTATTGTCAAATTCTAAGTTATATCCAGACCATCCGAAACTTAGTAAAAATCTTTTGCGAAAATAAATATTTTTTCAATTAGTTTAGAATTTCGAAGATATCAATAATAATAAATAATATATTTGTCAAAAAGAAACATTGTTATGAACAGGCATTCTTTTACTTTCACTGCTAATCGTAATCAGAATCCATATAATAATTTGTTAATTATAACTTAGAATAATTTATATTAAGATGTTTTACTATATTTTAAGGCTATCCTCACTTCCAGACTTGAACGTCTAGTAACACAGCTTCGGTCGAAATTCAACGGTCTCCAAGTTTCCAATGGACCAGAATCTCTACCTAGTGACCAAGAACACGATTCAACGCGTATTCGACGAATTAGCAACTCAACAACTAACTCAACTGGCAACTTGATCAACTCAACTAGCAACTTAATCAACAACTCAACTAGCAACCTTATCAACAATTCTAATTTGAGCAACAGTTCGACACACTCAACTCATAATGTCAACAGCTCACCAAGCCCAGCTGTTGTTTTTGGGCCGGTAACTGATTTGTAGCGAATGGAAATTGGACATATAGTCTGCTTGATTGGTGTGGAATTATTCCAATTTATCCGAGAAAGGACATTAACTGTATTAGGCAGATTTCATTAACAGAATTGGTGTGGAATTATTCCAATCTGTTTGAGAAATAATATATTTAGGAGGTTCTATTACTAGAGTTTAATAAGACTAATATTAATAAACTCGTCTAATATTTAAGGTTCTAATCTTTAGTGAATCTCAATAATAATTAATTGAGAGATACGTTTCATTTCATTGCACTACTAATAACTCCTAAGTTTTGTTTGATGATTGATTTGTTTCCTCATTTTGTGTATGTGCAATTAAATAAAAATAGTAAACGAAACGTGTAAGAAGACACAAAAATTCACTGGCGAATTTAGTTATATATATATATATATATATATATATATATATATATATATATATATATATATATATAAACTAATTTTTAAATAACGAACAAATTGAACAATTACATATTATTTGAATTTATGACCATTGGAATGCGGCCATTCAAGAATGCTCTCATCAAATTTTTGTTTATCCATGATGTCGATTGAAATAAAGGGTATTTACAAAGTTCTATATTATATTAAGTTAAGCGTTAGAGGCTATTTTTAATAGGCACTATTTAAATTTTTCATTATATTGAATAATTTGACAAATGATTGTTATCGTGCAGAATTTTGAATTATGATGCCTAATATTTTTTTCATATTACTTATTAAAAGTACGTGTACTCAAATTATATCAGTACTTTATGTTCGTATTTTGTTTTTACATCGGATTGGTGTAACTGCGTATCTCTACATCCTCTTCTAGAATAAACTAATATTCTTCTATAAGTAGCACTTGTTTTCGTTAAGGAACATGCACATTCTTAGCGGTATGCGCCGTAATAATAAAAAGAATTTACAAGCGAAATAATTTTTTTGAACTTTCTGTTTACAAAAAATACTATTTAAAAAAATGTAATTTTGTAATTTTAAAAACATGGTTCATGTAGTACGAGTACTTTCTTTAAGATATTCTTAACGAAAGAATAATTTAAATTTTATTTTTGTTTTAATAAAATTTTTGATTTCAACACTTTTTAAAAATGCCGTATAAACTCGGACCAATTGTTTTCCAAAATATGCTAGTTTTAAGATCGATAGTGTTATTTTTTAAATAGAACGTATTTTGTTTCTTGTAAAGGCTAACAAGTACTTATGTTTAACAAGCTCAAACAACAGTGATTTCGAATTTACCAACAATCAAATTTGCTCAGTTTGAAGCTGTGATAATTTTTAGTTATTGTGTTAAATAAATTTTATTGGCGAAGTCTAATATCTAATGTCACAAAGAACTTTTTTACTTTTCGACTTAAATTCTTAAGTTCTCAAGATTGTAAAAAGTGAAAAAAGCAGTAACGTCTGGATTTTTTTTTCAGTTTTAAATGTTTAAATGTTTTTACAAATACATTTAGTCCTATACAAAAAATCGATAAGTATTCAGCATAGGTGTTTTTTATCTAATTTCCCAAAATGTATTTTTTATCACCATCTTTCTTTTTTGTTTTTGATAAATGTAACATATAAATTATTGCAATATACAAAATAGTCACGCTTTTGCCTGAGATACTTATTAAATATCAGACATCAAATAATGGGTTTGGTTAGCATAATTCAAAACCAATACACAAAGAGATTTCGTTTTCTTAATTCTAATATCTACGTATATTCTCGCTATATGCTCGGATACGCTTATTCTCTGTGCATACAGAGAATAAGCATCAAAATATATAGTAGAAGTACCGGTCCTGGCTCTTGGCCATCTTAGTACCGGTTTTTGCCACTTGAAATTACAATCAATATCCCAAAAATACAATGTTAAATAATTTTATCAATTTTCAAACTTTTGCACTTAAACTAATCGAATTTGTAATGTTGCGCTCTACAGCCTGCTGAGTTATAAAACTTTTTGGTGAATCCCACGGAAATAACTTATTTTCCCGGTATAAAAAGTATTCTATGTACTAATTCAGGTGATCATTATATATGTGTGCCAAATTTCATCCAAATCGGTTTTTTCCGTTTTTGTGTGATTGAGTAACAAATATCCATCCATCCAAACAAACAAACTTTCGCCTTTGTAATATTAGTTGGGAGGATAGTAGGACTAGTTTCCCCGTGTTGGTCTCGGGCTCCTTTGAAGAATAGGCCAACTGCCTTTTTGCCAGGCAGGTCGTAAAAGGCGAAGGCTATGCAAGTCACTACCATCGTGGCTACTAGGTGGTAGAATTCTGCATTGTCTCACCTGGGTCTGGTACCACCGCCTTACCTATTCCTGCCTTAATAGCGTCAGTGCTTGACACTGTCGTGTTCCGGTTTAGAGCGTAAGGTAGCCGGTAAACTGATGCATGTGGCGTTAGATCTTGCCACAAGATAGCAACGCACTATTAACATCTTTGGTGTCTATAGGTGATGGTTGACTCTTTCCATCAGGAGACCTATCTGTTTGTTTGCTATCTTATTGTATAAAAAACTTAGTAGGGTTGACATTAACTGGCTATAAATGGTAAAGAGGCCATAACCGGTACTCCCTGCGCTATATCGTTACGACAACTAATTTACATATTCAGATAAGAAGCTGTTTGCTAACACGTTTGTGTGATGATGTATTTGGCAGCGGCAGCGGCATTAAACACTGTTGGCGTTTGCAATTCCCATCCAATTGGCTTTTGACACCTCAAATCTGTTGGCATTGCTGATGGCCTTTGTCAATGTTGTTACTAAGGTCGCTTCGTGTTTCATAATAGTAGAAAAGTTAAGGTAGATTAGACATTGCCCATTTGGTTTAATAGTACTGACCTAGAATTCTTTTGGTTCTGGTTTGAATCCCAGGTCCGGGAACTTGTTCTGTGTAAATATTTCTTAGAGGCAAATCGTGTTTTTTTAATCATAAGATAGCAGATGGATCTCCTGATGGAGATAGTCAACCATCGCCTTTGCCAAAAGTGTTAATGGTGCGTTGCTATCTTGTGGCGAAATCTAATGCCACATGCATAAGTTTACCGGCTACATTACCCTCCAAACCGGAACGCGACAGTGTACAACACTGACGCTATTGTAGCAGGAATAGGTAAGGCGGTGATGCCAGACCCGGGCGAGACAATGCAAAACTCTACCACTAGTGACTTGTATAGCCAATCGGTCACCTTTTACGACCTACCGGGCAGAACAGCAGTGGGCCTATCCTTCAAAAGAGCCTAGGACCAACACGGGGATTTTCGCGATTCCATGCCCTATTTTTCAATAAGTAGATAACGTACGTAATTACATACTTAATATAATTTGCTAATCTTTGATGCAATAATTATGAAACATATTGATATTTAATTATTTTTGTATAATCCCTTAATTGGTTACTCCTTTTTTGAACGAATTATTAAGGAGATAAAATAGCTGCCTTTTTTTGAATTAGGAACCAGTACCTCAGCCGCCTCTAGGGTCTAGTGATCTGGTGTCGGTGTTGACCATATGAGGTCCCGGGTTCGATTCCCTGGTCGGGCAATTTAAAAATGTGTTTTTCACTTTCTGATAAAAACAACGTTGCCCGGGATTATGTATGTGTCCAGTTGGCGATAGGTTTGCCTTTACATTGTGGGACAGAGCATCTTAGGCTAATCGTGGGTGCACTGGCGGTACTTTCCTCTACCTCTTGAGGGATACAGGCGTGAAGATACTATTTTTTTTCAGTATTTCAAGTATCTCAAAGAATCTGTTAATCAGGTATGTCAGGTACGCGCCGGCAATATAACATTGTCAGCGCGTTTCTTGTTTCAAATTCAATTGTATGAAAAGGCGTGCTGGGTTGTACAAGTTGCGTTCACGTGACTGTATAGAAAAACATAAATTTATGAAATAAAAAAATATTTTAATTTCCTTGCAATTTTTTAAAAAACCACATATGCCTCGACGGAAATGGTAATTGCCTGTCTCATATCATTGAAGCCCTCGCCTGCGGCTCGGTTTTCAAACTCATACACGACCAGTAATTTCCTATTTCCCGGCCTTTGCAATAATGTACTATTTTAAGATTTTCCTTGCACTTTCTACCTTAGAGGTATTTCAAGTAAGCTTGTTACATATAGAGCAGTTTATTTATATCTGAATTTATTAATAATGACGTCATTAAATAAAAAGGTTCCTAGTCTCTGTTAGACGCCAAAAAAAGATAAAAATTGGATATCGTAATTAATCATTTATAAACTAGCTAGCTTCTCCCGTGAGAGGAGTCATCGATATAAGAAATTTCACACAATCTATCACCCCCTATTTCAGTCCCTTAGGGTATGATTTTTGGAAAAATATCCAATTTTGATCCCGAATTTTCAACTATGTCCTTGATAAATTTTAACAGCAGGATGTTCAAAGTTATTAGCTGGAAAATTACTTCACGAAGTTTTTTTCTACAATGGTTATCTATACATATAATAAAATCGTACGAAAGTCAATGTAAGTCCGGGGTAAACTCAAAAAGTACTGCATGGATTTACCTTAAATTTTGCATGGATATTACTTACAGGTCGGGTCAACATATAGGCTACATATTATTACGCTAACACCCACTGGGGAGGAGCTGTGCGGAGTAAACGAAGTCCGCGCGGACGAAGTCGCTGGCAACAGCTAGTACAAAATATTTTAACTTTGCTTCTCAACTCAAAAAAAATGTAGGTAGTTATTTTTTGTAGTTAGGTTTAGTTTTTCAATTTACGGTTTGTTGTGTTCTAGCAAATATTACCACTGAGAGCAGCTAAATTATATTTTATGGTGGCTTTCCGTTTGAGATTGCTTAGTTTATTTTTTAACTGCAAAATGTCAGTTAAGCTTTGTATTAATACTCAGCTTCCTAATGCAGCAACTTATTATTTACTAACCACCGACTTCACATTAGTATAGACTGATTACTTATTTATTGACTTATTAATAAGCAATATACCAAATAAAAATAATTTATTAATACTATAGATATAGTAACACTATTTAATTAAGATATGTTTGTAGCTTAATAATAATAACGTGCTTGAAGTATATAGGACCTGCACTAGATTTAAGATACGCCTTTACTACAATTTTTGACGTATATGACGTCAAAACCAAGCTGTGGTCTAATTTGATTTTATTTCAGAAAATATGGGGCAATAATTATGAAGGGTTGACAGTTATCGCCTCACTTATAACATCATCAACATGCTACCTAATGTCTGTTAAATATTTTCAATAGGCGACAAAATATGTCTCTTATTATTAAGATGACCGCTTGTTTGTTTGTTATCATGTGAGTATGCTACAGGAAAATATTCTTCCACTCCTAGTTTCATTGCCAGAACGCTTATTATTTTTTAAGGAACAGCTGATACCACAAACACTGTTTTGCAATACGTACAACTTCTAATTTCATTCTTTTTAAAATTGTTCATAATCTTGCCTAAATATAATCCAATAATTAGTATTTAAGGTATTTTAAAATGTATATAACAGATATACGTACATACGTAATACTAATTAATAAAATTGAGTTAATAATGTTATATTGTTTGTAAAAACAACATAATTGTATATAATTTTTTCGTCTTACACTGTGAAATGTTAGTGTATTTTCTATATAACAAATATGTGTCTTCTTGGAAATAAGGGAATTAATGTATATTTTAGAGAAATTTTAATGCGGTATAAACATGTTAAGATTAGCCAAAATAATGTCCCTACACGTTGGTAAATATTTTGTGTATACCCTCATTTTTTCAGTTTTTAACATAAATATGTACATCTCAAGGAATGAACATTTTTGAACTAAATGCCATTAATATTTTTTAATACCGAAATCTAATTTTTTTTTTGTATATTTTAAATTAGACATATGTGCTTAACCTAATTTATTCAAAAATATTTGCAAAATATAAACCTTTTATTTCCTAAATATTAATAGAAATTAATTATTTGTTTACTGTGACACATTATACAAATAATTTAAATGTGAATACCGACGACAACACATTTGACATTTTACTAGAAATTTTTAATCTAGAGGGGTGTTTTAAAATGTATATCTTCACACCAAATCTCTTAGTTTACCTACTAGGCCGGATCTGAGATTATGTGGTTGACAAATCAATAAAAGAAAGTGGACTGTCAAGTAATTAACACAAATTAATGTGAATCGCATTTCTATAATCGTGATTAATTGATTCTATCGATAACTCTTCGCGAATACTTGTATGTATTTACTGTAGTGAAACTTATACATAAAAAGCAGCTTAGCATTTGTTGAGTATAGTGCAAACCATTTCTACTGAAAATACTTCAGCAGTGTTAGAAAACATGCTTCCAGTGCGTGTATTGTGTGTATTTAATATGTGTTACCGATAAAGTATACAGTCTGTCAAACGACGTTCCTAAATTGTTCAACTGGGATCTTCATTACTGTTAAACTTTCAGTAAGTTAATGCCATATGTTGAGCTGATTTTAAAACCGACATATATTTGCTAAGTCTGTATGTCATATTAAAAGCATAAAAGAGGAATTAAAGTTATTTAATATATACATTTTGGCCAATAAGAGTCTTATCTCACACCTTAAGTCACATGTAAGAGTTTGTAAATATTTTGATTTAAATAACCTTAATTTCCCCTTGTTGTTTCCGCAAAGAGTTCCGTTGTCCGGCGAAAATCCAGAACAATAAATCTGAATCTAATTGTAAGAAATATATTAAAAGCAATTATTAAGACGTGACATGATCATTATTTTTATTTTAATTGACGAACTTGTTCTAAGAACTTACAAGTACTGTAATTACTATATAATAATTAATAATATAAAAAACTAGTAATATATATTAATAATGAATAATTTTATGCTGTTTAATAGAAATGTGGTGCCTTAAACGTTAACAATGTCCGCCCATATGTGTTGTTAAAACTAGCTTTTGTCTTCGTGCCATTCGCTCATTTTATTTATTTTTCGGACATATTTTATATTAATGTAATATTTATTTAGAGAATATCTTTTGATAATTTGATTTGAATATTTTTGTGTGAGCACGAACGGATCCAGATCATAAGATTTATAATTTATAAGTATTTTAAAAATATTGGTGATATTATAAAAATGTATAAATCATGCTATTATGCCCTAGGTAGAAGAGTTCTGGAACCACGTATTTATATTTTTCTTCTGTAATAGTATTAGTTATTTATATAGTATATTTTTGTTATTGTTTGTCACTGGCGTGTAAAGCCAGTAAAATTAATCATTCGGCATGACATCCCTGACTCACGGATAGCAACAAACACATTTGTTATCAGTATGCGAAGTTTTCCTCTACACATCATGAGAGCAATTTGTTTTTTTATCATCATTCAAAATTAAAAAAGAAAAAGAAAAAATAAAAAATTTAGAAACATTTGAGAAATTCAAATTTAAAAAAATATTTTATCCAGATCTTTAATGACATATTTTTTGTATTTTTCACAATATTATGGATTATACGTACTTGTCATTGATTAAAAATTGTGTTAAATAAAAACTAGTTTTTAATTCACGATATTTTTAGAACAAAAATAATTGAATGGCAAGCCTAAGTGTTTTTTAATGACTGAATCCGTTCATATTGTATTTGTAGATTGTTTTAGTGTATTTTTAAGTGCAGTTCATTTTTAATACTCACAATATTCTCAAATTATATTGTCACGATTGTTTTTAATGACACTATCTGGTTTTAATAAATAATCGTAATTATCCTGTCTCTTATTTGTCATTTCCAAACTCATTAGTTCTTGTCCAACGCTCTATGTGTTAATAATGAGTTCAATTGCATTTTAACCCCAACATTCGGGTCTAATTTATTCGAGAGTGAAACAACAAAGGTATTGTTTTCATTATTTTTGAGCGTTTTCAATAAAAACAGTAAAAGCGCAAAGGGTGAGTGTGCACGCGCGCGCTCGTGGCGGCCGCGTGTCGCGCCATCTTGCGTGATGGGTGGGAACTTCCGTATGTGTCATCGAACTGTTTTGTGGGAAAACTTATTAAAATGACCACTTTCAAGTGGTTTTTTGATTATCCTTTGATGGGAACTGAATACAAAAGATTTTCTTTAGTATTCTATTTATAAACTGCATAAGGCAATATAGGTGTTTTGTAGCGTTGAAAATATGAGTTTTATCATTCTTTAATGTAAAACATATCTAAAAACCTCCTAGATTACAATTGATAGTTTGCTTTTAAGATAATTATCTATTGGCTAGAGAAATTGTTTCATTAAAAATATATTTTGTTGTAGGTACCTAGGTACCTACTAAGAATGGATTGAAAAGTACTCGGCTTAATACAGATCCATTCAATTCTAAAAATCAAATCTACCCACATTTTTTAGTTTAGTTCAGAGTAGTTAATTGTATGAAGTTCGAAACGTGTGCAATAATTTGTTGTGATTTTATAAATTTTTTAACAAAGCAATCGGACATACTTTCCAATTGCTTTGTTAAAAAAATTATAAAATCACAACAATTACATGCAAATGGAGTAAACCGAGCAGCGTGCCGTCATTAAGTACCTCCATAAAAAGGAGCTATCACCGAAAGCCATCCATGACTGTTGACGAAAATATTAAAAAAGTACTTGATTTAATTATGGGAGGCCGCAGATGAAAAATTGGAGAGATAGCCGAGATTATAGGCATCTCTTATGATTGAACTCAAAATATCAGTCAACGAATTTGGGTTTCCGCAAAAGGTCTGCGCGGTGGAATCCGCAACTGCTTTCAGTTGAACAAAAAAGGACGCGATTAACTATTTCACGTGACTGTTTGGAGTTATTTGAAGCTGATGCAAATTATTTTTTGAGTCGTTTTGTTACAATGGACGAAACATGGGTTCATTACTGTATGCCAGAAACAAAATAACAATTAAAACAGTCAAGAAGACCTGTATCACCACCTCCCAAAAAGGCTAAGGCGCTTTTGTCCTCAAATAAGGTAATGGCTTCAGTGTTCTGGGACTTGAAGGGTGTGATTATGATTGATAATCTTGAAAGGGGTCAGACTGTAAACTTTGATTAACTGTGTCTTACTACGTCGTTTACGAGAGGAAATAAAAGGAAAACGTCCAGGAATGCTCAGAAGAAAAGGCCCGTTTCATCAAGATAACGGCCGTGTTCACATGTTTGTGCAATCAATGGCTGAAATCCACAATTGTGGCTTTGACTATTACCGCATCCGCCTTATTCACCTGATCTGGAACCGTCAGACTTCTTTCTGTTTTCTAACCTAAAAAAGCACTTGGGAGATCAAAGATTATTGACAAACGACGAAGTAAAATCAGCAGTACACGCATATTTTGGCTCTAAGGAAGAATCATTTTTTTAACGGTCTAAATGCTTTGAATGGGAGATGGCAAAAGTGTATCGAACTTGATGGTAATTATGTAGAAAAATAAAAATATAACTGATTTAGTAGGTATGTGTTTATTTTCTTGGTTAGGCCGAATACTTTTCAATTCACCCTCCTATATATCTGTTTTTGACAATAAAAATATTTAAAATTTTAATTTTCTTAAAAAATCATGTCTGAAATTTTACTAGATAAATAAAACGTCAGTTGAGCAGGCAGACTTGTGGAATGAGTTAATTATCTCCGAATTTATCAAGTTTCATTGCCAAGGGAAATAATTAAAAATCAATACTTAATCACATCGATCCTTTGACGGCGTTGGTAGAGTACGTGTAATCAAACGTCAATAGACGTCCCGGGTTCACCACGACTGAAATGGGTGGTGATCCAAAATTTACCGGCTTTAATACGTTTGTTTCTCCCAAAAACCAAAATTGATAGCTATAGGTAGGTACATGTTCTTAAGCACCTAGTTATGTCACCACCAGACTTCGAGACCCAAATGACCTCATAATAATTTTGTTCGTCCCGCTGATTGAAAACGGGATTTCATGATTTGAAATGAAATCCTACGAAATTTTCACGTGATGAGATCTGACTGAACCAACACAAATCCACCGCTATATTCATACTTCATAGATAGCATTCGCCTTCAACATGCAGTCGTTTATGCTCAGCCAAGCTTTTTCATAGGACGATTCTAATCGAGCAATATCAACTTTCATCTTTCAAAGGAAATCAAAAGCATTCTAAAGGGCCTTTAGGAAAGTATAATACGAGTGAGAGAGAGTGTAATATGCTGGCTCTGGATTAGGTTAAATACAACCTGGTTTCTTAAGCTGTTTCCTTGGTAAAAGCCGTCGGCCCTGGCTTCATTAGGGCCTTAAGTCACCGGGACGCCATGGCAATGTCGCCGGCCACCGTATCCAAACAGTTTATATTGAAATTTATGGTGGCTAACTCGTTAAACGGCGTAGCAAATACGTAAAATTCAATATAAATTGTTTGGATACGTGGCCGGCAACGTTTCCACTGCGTCTCGGTGCGTTAGAACCCTAAAAAAGCCAGGGCCGATGGCTTTCACCGAGGAAACAGCTAGCGGCCTTAACAAAAAGATCTGCCTTGCAGCCCGGCAATCAGTTAAGGGCAAATGGTTGGTCAAACATCACTACCCTTATGACTATAGAGGTTGCAACGTCCCGCTCTAGTTTGGTACCACTGCTCTACATTTCTTGTCCAAATATCGTTAGTACATCACCGCCATAGTGAAGGCATGAAAGTGCATTGCATTGCAAGGTCTACCTTACCTACATGCAATGCACTTTCAATTTGAAAGCGTTTTTTTTTCATTTCTGAATATCGTAACGTTTTAAAATTAAACTGTAAAACATTTCTACTTATTTAAATAATTAAATATCGGCTTACGCAGACAGCTCGATTAAATATTCAGGCGACCGCAGTGCTACAAATTGGGCACAAATCAATGGCCGGTCGCGACTCGCGGCGAGCGCTAAAAAGCTCGACCTCATTATTGGACATGAATTAATCACACTTGTCGATTGGCTCGTAGTAAAGTGACAACTTATTGTCGATATTTTATAAATATAAAAACCCCGACCCTTGGGTTTTCCCCAGAGCAACTCATTAGGAAGCTCTTCGATTGTAAATGATTATTTCCGGCCTTTATTAACTTTAATAATGGAGGTCGTATATGGTACCGGTCTCCAAAAACGAGAAAACTTTTCTAGAAGTTCCCTTATTCACATTTATTAAATACCCCAACAACTGGTTCTTATCTATATTACCCATAAGTGGGGCTTAGTACTGTAGTTTATGCTAGTTTCCACATTCTTCATTCGAACCGCAAGGGACTGGAACGTGCTTCCTGGGTGTTCCCCGACGAGTACAATCTAGAGATCTTCAAGAGAAGAGTGAGTACAGGTACCATTTAGTTAAATTTAGCGAAGATTTCATGCCTGGTTGCTTTAATTTCCGACATAGAGAAGAAAGGAAGTCTGTATACCTACTTTCCTTTTGATCTTATTTATATTTGTTGAAGATCTAATCTAGAGTTTTAGGAAATGAATTTTGAGAGTGTCGGATGTAGGTTGCTGCAATTTTACTGCGTTTAATTGTTTATGGTGCAGTCTAGTTGGTGTTACATTTGATCATTACTCGTAAATGTGTAGCCTAGTTCGAAATAATCACAGAAAACATTGCAATTCTCGAGCCTTAAATGGATGTTAGTAACCACTCTGTTACATACAAGAATCAACAATCCCTTGATTTCTCGTTACAATACAATCATGCCATAAAACCGATAGAAAATGTCTTTTTTATTGATGCATTACTAGTTTGTGTACTTTTGCTGCTGCTGTTACTAGTTAAATCTGTTTTTTTCTTTATTTTGGTATCAATTACTGTTTGTAAAATATTTTCCGTCAAAAATTATGTATGAAATTTATTCGTCATTTTTGATTCATTATTCCATGTACGAGGTCTTGGGTTCGCATCCCGGATGGGGTAATTCTCTCTAAATTCGTTTTTCAATTCTGTTTAGTTTCAGAAACATAATTTGGCGAGAATGGGTAGTATGGGTCCAATTGAGCGATAGGTTAGATACCTGCTATATCCGAGGACCTAAAAATACCGTTGACTAACCGTAGGCATATTTATTTATTTATTCAATTAATTTTCAATTCACATAATCGTAACGAAAGTATCGATATATAAAACTTAATGAAGATTCCAACCCTAGCCCAATGAATATTGTATGTTGCAATTTGTATAATTTGATTAAGTTCCCGTGTGGAGAGTGGTTATGTTATGAGCGAGGGAGACGGACCACATGCACTGTACCTGTCTGAACTCTAAAAGATATTGTACAATCATTTTACAATCGCATGCTTAAATATACATTGATTTATTAGGTTCTTATTCCCCTGTGCTAGTCCGAGCCTCCTTTTAAGAACAGGCCATTTGCCATTCTACCAGGCAGTTCGTAAAAGGCGAACGATTAGTTATACTTGTTACCATACGTGGTTACTAGGTGGTAGGGGTTCGCAGTCTCGCCCGGGATCGGTTTACTGATTCCTGCCACATTAGCGTCAATATTTGTCATTTTTGTTTGTAAGGTAAAGTAGCCGGCGAACTTACGCATACATTGGTTTGGACATGGAAGGTTAACAAAACAGATATACATACAATACGAATGTGGAAGGATGTTGGTAGGTACCGGGGAAGACCAAGAATGACATACCATGATTAGTTTGATCAGGTACTGTCTGATTTCCGAAGGTGGTGTCAAGTGTTTTCGCAACCGGTGTGTCTGTATGAAGAGAGTAATGAATGTGAAGGAAGCGAGACAAGTCCGCAAGGATCGTGATGTATGGCACTCGGTTCTGTCTGCCTACCCCGTAAGGGTTCTGGCGTGAAGATATGTAAACTTATGCATGTGTCATTATCATCTTGTCACACGGATGGCGACGCACCATTAACGTCTTTGGCGTTTACAGGCGATGGTTTCTCTTTTCATTAGAATAACAATTTGCTTGTTTGTTATTTAATTATATAAAACAGCTGTGGTCGTATTGCAAGTTGGCGTTCTTACTTTCTCGATTATTATCACGTATTGCTACATCGTCTTCGATGTGATAGAGGAGTGCTAAACTACGAACATGCTCAATTAAGTTGCAAAACAGATAAACATACTAGATTCAGGGTTGTTACTCAGATTTTTCTAAGTGCAAAAAATCCAATATCACATTGCTGGATATGTAATTGAACCCGGGACCTCAAGATCTAAGTTGATCAGTTTACCTCTAGACTGATGTACCAGTTAATGGACAGTGAGTGCTCCCGATCAAGTCAAAAAAATGTTTTATTGAAGTAATCTTTACCATACACTTTTGACGAATCGAAAATTATACCACCAATTTGTTAACTATTCTTACATTAAAAGACTTGCCAAAAATGCCAACAAACCATGATTATACTAAAAACTATCCAGTCATTACATTACAAATGCATCCAACACACATATCAGTCCATGCACACTTATTTAATCAATCAAACACCCCCGAATACGCTTATCACAAAACCCATCCCGACAAATTACATATTAATACTGGCAACACTAAAAAGCTCACGTCAAACTGACGGATATCATCCCTCGCTAAAAAGACGGAAACGCAATCGTGTGCATGTAATTATAATTATATTTTTACAAGTATTATTATATTGTGTTGGGGTCGCGTGGGATCGGAGGGTAGAGGGAATCCAGGTAGCGGTTTGTAAGGGTTATAATGAGGGATGAGCCAGTAATATGATTAAGCGCTGAATTACAATTGCCAGGTGTTTGACTTTTTAGTAAATTAACGGGAAATCGACGAATTAGACAAGTTATAACAATATAATTTAAACGCAAGAAAACCGCGAGAACCAACTTTCAATGGGTGTGTTCAGAAAAGCTACTAACCTAAGATATGTTATTCCCCGTGTTGGTTCCGTTCTCCTTTGTAAAATAGACCAACTGCCGTTCTGCCAGGCAGGTCGTAAAAGGCGACCGATTGGCTATGCGAGTCACTACCATTGTGGCTACTAGGTGGTAGAGTTCTGCATTGTCTCGCCCGGGTCTGGTACCACCGCCTTACCTATTCCTGCCGCAATAGCGTCAAGGCTTACCACTGTCGTGTTCCGGTTTGGAGGGTAAGGTAGCCGGTAAACTTATGCATGTGGCATTAGACCTCGCTACAAGATAGCAACGCACCATTAACATCTTTGGTGTCTACAGGCGATGGTTGACTCTTTTCATCAGGAGACCCATCTGCTTGTTTGCCAGATTGTGTGTCAGATTAAACAAAATTATTAATCTGATTAATTTATTATTTATTATATTAATAATAATATTTATTATTCATTATAATTTATTATTTATTATATTAATTATTAATCTAATTAATCTGAGCCTCTGGGTTCAGCCGGTTTCGGCCTGGACACTTTCTATCGTGTAAGTGTCAAAACTTATAGGAGAAGACTTAGAATTATATAATGGCGCCTTAACTTACAAAGTGAAATAGCGGTATAGTCCAGTAAAAAGTTTAACGAAACCATGATCGACCAGTTTTGGCGCAATGAGTAAAAATGTGTTCATTAATACTTAAATAATGATATTATGAAAGAAATTTTGGTTAAAATTAAGGGGAAAGGGATGAAAAAAAATAAAAAAAGGGTTGAAAAATGTCTTTTTTTTAAATAACTTAATAACGGTAAGAAATAGAAAAAAAAGTTTTTTACTCATTGCGCTAAAACTGCTCGATCATGGTTTCGTTAAACTTTTTACTGGACTAGTAGTTGAATAATCCTTAGTAGTTATCTATAAAGTATCCTGGCAAAATCTTAACTGAGAATTCTCGCAATCTAACTTAGATTTATGAGATTAAGAGTTATATTGAACACACATAATCTACTGTCTCTGTGGAATCCTAGATGAAATCTTCAAACTTATAATGGATGAAACGGAAAAAATACTATCCCAAAAAAAAAAAGAATTTTTCAAATCGACAGATTAAGCAAGGCAAGCAAAAAGTCGTTCCGTTAATAGAAAGAGAAAAAAAAATGAAATTCGGTACTCGTTTCTCTATCTAACCTATGTAACACGTTTACCAAATACATGTTCTTTCTCTTTCTATCAAAGGGACATTTTCACTTAGCGCATATGGCTCTCCTACTATATCTATATATTATCTGTATCTATTTATCCCCAGTAGTCACAACAGTTATGTAGCGTTTAATCTACCGATTAACTTTTGCAAACTATCTCCCAAGAAGGTTGGCCAAAATTCGATTGCCTCAGTAATAACATTTTATATCGTCACATAGCAAACAAGTAGATAGCTATCCTGACGGTAAAGGATTTGACGATAAAGGATGACCACCGTCATCGAATGGTAATACTACATGCATAAGTTTGTGGCGCCGCCTGTCCGTATCGCTGAAGGGTCATAGTGATGGAACCAGCGGGCCAACTATTATCAGGCGATGACGATATAATATATATATATATATATATATATATATATATATATATATATATATATATATATATATATATATATATATATATATATATATATATTTTATATATATCATAAGATAGCAAACAAGCAGATGGGTCTCCTGATGGAAAGAGTCAACCATCGCCTATAGACACCAAAGATGTTAATGGTGCGTTGCTATCTTGTGGCGAGTGCTAATGCCACATGCATAAGTTTACCGGCTACCTTACCCTCCAAACCGGAACACGACAGCGACAAGCACTGACGCTATTGCGGCAGGAATAGGTAAGGCGGTGGTACCAGACCCGGGCGAGACAATGCAGAACTCTACCACCTAGTAGCCACGATGGTAGTGACTCAATAGCCAATCGGTCGCCTTTTACGACCTGCCTGGCAGAACGGCAGTTGGCCTATTCTACAAAGGAGGCCGGGACCAACACGGCGAGATAACTGTAGAGGTTGATGACGTCACTCAAGGACAAGGAAGGGGAAAAGGAAGATCTTCCCTGCCAGGTAAGGTGTACTGCCTGGGGACCGAAGTCCTTTTGCGAAGCGTTGAAACTTGTATATATAGCGTGTACAAGATAAATAATTGTAATATCGCGATTCAGGATTATATTTTTGAATTTCATTTTTTTTGCATTTTTTATTATTTTTTTGGTTGCGGTTGTAGACTGCTTGAACCGCTAAGAGTTTTTAGGCTACCTTACCTTCCTAACCGGAACAAGACAGTGATAAGCATTCACGCTGTTGCTCTCTGCACTCAGTAGGTAAACCGTAAATACCAAAGCCAAGTGAGATCTTGCGGAACTCTTCTGCCTTTACCTGGCAGAATGAAGATCTCACGATGAAAGTGTAAACATTCGCTCGCATTTTACAAAATACCTAGCGAAATGACAGATGGTCAATTCTTCAAAGGTACCAACACAGGGTATGACTCACGGTAATAAGTATCTTTGTATAACAGATAGCGAATCGAGTGAAGTTATTTTTGTTTTATTGAATTTGTAGGCATACGAGCGAGTGGGCAACGATGAAAAGCAGTCACCACTATACATACAACATAGTGGACATTTACAACACTAAAGGATTGGTTGCCAATACGATGCCGGTTTCTAAGGAATTTGTTGATACTCTTCTTAGAAATCCCTAATCCCTGGCTGTTCCAAAGTTTGATTGTTGTATAAAGAAAATACTTGCAAATCGAACAGTCTTAGATGATCAATCGTCAAGATCGTGTTTGTGGAATTCCTACTCTAGCGCGTAGTGCGATGGCGGAACGTAGAAATCGGTACTAAACCGAAAAGTTCATCAGAACACTCCTCATTATTCCCTCTGGGATAGAACACACATAGAGATCCAACTTCTCTCCGATAACTAAGCGGTTTATGACTGCTTGTAAGAATAGGGTTGTCGACAAGGCGATCGAGTCTGCATTGATTGTCATATTGAAGGGTTTGGTACCCATGAGCACTGACCCAAAGCTGCGAACGGTACTCCATGTGCGGCCGAAGTTCCAATTAATAGAGCATTAGTACATGACCTGACGTGAAGTATCTAGCACGATTTCTTGGAAGCTAACTTAGCCTTACCCTTCAAATAATGACGAAACTGAATGTCGCTTGCGATTTTGACAACTAAAACAATACTCTGAGAGATGGTAAAGGAAGTGCTTTAAAATAGAGGAGCTTTGATACAAGGGTTATTTTTATTGGACGATTATTGTCGTTGTTCGGAACGCCGTGCTGTGCCTTTGAAATGTTGTAGGCGAATTAATTTGACGAAGGCCAGCTAATTAGTCGAAAAGAAATTTCAAAATTAACGAGAATTATAAGGGGAGGATGGATAGGATGTAGAATTGTAAACAGAGGTTAGATTTTTATATTTTTATTTATTATTATAGATGCTTTAGATTTTTCTAAAGTATGTCATCGCTAGTTCATAAAGCAGGTGAACCTCTACTTCTCAACAAAATTAATTTTTGTATTATATATAAAATTCTCATGTCACAATGTTCGTTCCCGTACTCCTCCGAAACGGCTAGACCGATTTTGACGAAATTTCGTATGCATATTCAGTAGGTCTGAGAATCGGCTACTATCTATTTTTTATACCCCTAAGTGATAAGGGTTGTCCACCCCTAAAAATATTTTTTTTATTTTATGGACAATTTTTTTATTTTTTTATGATTCAGCATTGAAAAATACATACAACTCTAAATTTTTACCCTTCTATTTATTACCAACTCTTATTTTTTAATTAAATAATTTATACGGCAAAACAACGTGTGCCGGGTCAGCTAGTACCATGATAAAAGAGTCTCAAAGATAAAAATATTTATCATCACGCCTGGATCCCTTGCGTGGCAGGCAAAGTAAACCGAACATCTATAGACTTTCGGTTCACCACGATTCACTGGTTTTCCGGTTAGCGAGGTGAGTGGTGATCCCCATCGACGTATTTTACCAACCTCATAACGATTATTGACTATTTTTAGTGATAACTGGGACCAACGGCTTTACGTGCTCACTCGAGGAACGGGGGTGCCACCCGCTAGACTCCGAGCTGCTACTGAGGTTTTGGTTTTTCGATAAAAACTAAAATGATACTTTGCCCGACCCGGAGGTGGAACCCGGTACCTTATGATCCGAGCCGAACACGCTAACCCCTAGACTACGAGGCAGTCATTTTAAAGATTTTTGAATTATAGTACAACGCTAAAGTATTGTTATTTTTTATCACTCCGTTTTACTGAATTGATAAGACTATTGCTCGTTAACACGGTAACCGGCAAGAAGGAGATTTCCAGCACGGGGTGTATGTACACAGTGCGTAACATACCATCACCAGACTCCAAGCTACGATATAATTAGGGAGTTTTATTGTAGCACTAAAGTTTAATGGCAGAAACTGTTTTTTAATATTTTTTATTAATAGTAAAATATAATGTATAATATATAGTACGTAGCTTCATTATTTCAAGTTATTTTTAAGTTTCCCAATTTTAATTTTAAGATATTAATTTTTGTTTTTATTATGATTTTTTGGTTTGTTATTTTTTGCGTTATTTAAATTCAATTGTTATTTGATTCTTATTTTAATTTTTTTTTAATTCTTCAAAAAATATTTTGCTTTTCACTGTAAACATTGTTTTTTTTACTTAAAATGAAAATCCTTGATTGGCTTATGATATGCATCTATTCAACGACTTACTTTACCGTGTGACTTTTTATTAAAAATAAATAAATAGTAATGATAGAAACAATTTTATTTACCAGACCACATTTGATATTACACATACACAATGACAACACGAACATGGCATGGCACATAACTAAGACTTAAAATTAAACAAAAATCAACATAAATAGTAAACAAAAAAGAGCAAACCAGCACATGCGTGCTTTTTATATTAAACTAGCTGACCCGCGCAGCTTCGCCCGCGAGTATATTAATAAGTCGTTCAAATAGCTTTTAATAAAAATTTCATCCCATATTTCTGCCCTCCAGGGACTGATTTTTAAAAAAAAATTAGCCTATTTTTGACTCCGGATTTTCAACTATATCCATGCCAAATTTCATGAAAATCGTTCCAGTGAAAGCGTAACAGACAGACAGACAGACTTTCGCATTTATAATATTAGTACGGATTAAAAAATAACCTGAAATAGAAATTGCAATTTAGTGCAATTTCCAATATCAAGCTAAAAACCTTATTAAATCTTAAGCTTCCCTATCTATTAAGGGGGATTGATTTTGCTCATGTATAAAACTTGTATTCATAGACAATTATTAATAAATCTTTGTGATCCGTGCTTTTTGAAGTGGCTGCGTGTTCGCCACGCGTGTGTTGTTTGGTTTTAATTATGTACACAAATATTGCATGTGGCCAATAGTTTAGTTGCGGCTTAAGACACTAACTGCCGCACGACTTGCTGCGGTTATAAAGTTTTGGTCTGGCCCCCTTTAAAAAAACCCATCTGACCAACCAGGCAGTTCGTAGAAGAAAAATTATTGACATGCGTGTCAGTATCATAAATTCAAGGTCAAGTCCAAGTCAAATGAATAATTGTATTACAAAACAAAAAATTTACTATAATAAATTATTTTCAAAACAGTTCAGTCATTAAAATATACGCTTTTACTTTTTCGCTTACCGAAGAGAAAAAGTTACTACAACTTAGGCACAATTATTAATTTTGATTGTGTCATATAGTAAATTTTAAATTAACTCTTTCTGTCTTCTCTTCACGATTATACTACTGGACTGATTTGGATGAAATTTGGTACAAAGATTTTGAAAGAAAGAGTCTGAGACCCAAGAAACACAGGATAGTTTTTATCCTGGAAATCCCACGGCAGCGGGAACTTTGTGGGTAAAACCCCAATACAGTATATCTTTTAAACCACGATAATAGAGAGTAACTTAACCTACTTTTATTTTATAAATGTTTCCAAGTGGATGAAGTCGCGGGCACAGCTAGTTTTTCCCGGTCTAGCCCCAAAGTAAATAAGTTATTTGCTTTTGGTATGGAATTTAGCCAACGATAGGTACTAACACATAGAAATACATACATAAATGCTCCTATATATTTGATGAACACCCAAACCCAGAAATATAAAAATCTGTTTATATCACACACGTTTGTCTCCGTCGGGAATCGAACTCGAGCGCCATCGATGCGTAAGGTTAGCTAGAATGCAAACATTTGACTAAACCTAAACAAATCAGACACATTATTTTTAAAACAGTTTCCAAATAAAAAAATTACACTTTTGTCGTTTACTTTTAATTGTTTTTTTTTCATAGAGCTAAGTTTGTGATAGTGAATAGTAAAGTGTGTTCCGGTTTGGAGGTAAGGTAGCCAGGTAGACTTATGTATATAGCATTGCATTCCCGCCGTACGGACAGTAACGCACCATTAATATCTTTAGTGTCAATAGGCGATGGTTCTCCTTCCATCAATAGAGCAATCTGCTTGTTTGCTATTTTATGATATAAAAACAGTAGCAGTCGTGGGACTGCCGATAGAAGTGAAAACGGAACTATTAAGTTGAGAGTAATTAAAACTATATGCAAAACATAGCTATAGATATACTATTATCATTAGCATGTCGGTGACGCGAACCGAGGATTTTACCCTCTACCAAAACGCTCAACGCGCCTAAAGAAGTTTTCACTTCAAAAAAAAGACAAACAGATGACTCTCTGCGTTGCGGGATGAAAATGCCACATGAATGAAATGGTATTCTACCGGCTACCTTACACTCCAAACCAGAATACGACAATGTCAAGCATTGACGCTTTTGAGGCAGGAATGGGTAAGGTATTAAAAACCAACTTTTCAAATATCCATTTTAAAGAAAATTAGGGTTTTCTAAGGGCCTAAAATAGAGGACGAATTTTGTAACGTAAGATTGTAGTGATGACATGACATTCGCGGGGGCAGCTGCATAGGCCAGCTAGTAAACATTATAAGAATGAAAAATCAGACTGCGACCCGATTCGAAAAAAGTAGCTAATGTCGTTCTCACAATTAGGTATGTCGAATCTAATAACTTTCCGCTCTTCTTAAGCTTCATCACATCTCATTATTTTCAGAACAGTTTAAAATACACATTTTTATTTTTTCTTGACATAAGAGGAAAATGTAATTAGATCGATATAACTAAGGCACTTTTTATATGATTTCATAATTATGTTTTTTCTTTTTTTCTATAATTCCAATGCAAAAGAAAACAAAATCATCGCATCCACATAATAACTTAGAGTCACTTCGCACTGTGAAAGAATCTTCATAATTCACAATGGTCAGTCGAGAGACGACCACCCACGGAGTGTTTGTTTTGCCCCCGTTTAATTGCCAACATAAACATTAAATATTCTTTTTCTTAAGGTTGGTATCAAGGGTTGATTACAGTGAGCCAAAATAAACATGACCAAATTGATCGTGATTTTGTTATGGTCGTGATTTTTCTTGTATTGTGTTTTTTTAGGTGCTAACGTAATTATATAAAGATTAACTTTATATTTTTATCCGACTGCGTTAGAAGAAGGGTTTGTTTTTCGAGTATATGTATGTAGGTGTATATGTATAGGCACAAAATATTGGATTCTATGTATGTATTGTTGCATATTTCTTTGGCATGCTCTGTAGTCTAAATGACTTGATGGATTTAAGCTGTCATAGATGTAAAGACATAAGAGGAGTCATTAGATTAGACTTACCTTATTGTGAGAGCCATATTAGCTAGATACTTTTTTCGAAACGGGTCACAATCAGGCTTTTTCTTCTTGCAATAATTAGTAGCTGGTCCACGCAGCTTCGCCCGCGAAAAAATGTCATGTCATCTCTACGTCTTACATTACAAGATTTCGTTCCCTATTTAATGCCCTTATTGCTTGATGTTTGAATAGCTAGTTTATTTTTATTTATATTAAGGTCTGTGGGACAATCCTCATTCTATGTAATTAAAAAAAAACTATCAAAATCGGATCACTCTGTAAAAAGTTATGCGTGGTCATTAAAATCAGTAAGTAAAAATTCAAACATCTCTTTTTTACGGACCCTTATGGTTGATATAGGACTACTCTCGTAGTTTACTAGGTGGTAAGTTCTGCATTGTCTCCCCCGGGTCTGGTACCACCGCGTACTCATTTCCTGTCGCAATTGCATCAGTGCTTGTCACTGTCGTGTTTTGGTTGAAGGGTAAGGCAGACGGTAAATACATGCATATGACATCAAGACCCCGCCTTAGGCGATGATTGTCTCTTTCCATCAGGAGAGCATCTGTTTATTTGCTATTTTATGACTTGAAAAAATACGTTTGACCTGGGGTCAAGAAAGTCCGTCTAGCAAACGTAGACTGTCAAGAATCAAAATCAGTTCAGTGGTTTTATCGGGAAGGCGTAAACGACAGACTTACATTTATAATATTACTAGTTGACCCGTGCAGCTTCGCCCGCGAGTAGATTAAGGCGATTACAGCTGCGAACGACCTTGAGTTTCTAACAGGAGCGGCGCAAATATTATTTCTCGCGCTGGCGTGCTCCAAAGTCAAAGAGTATTTACAGTTGATGCAGATACCTACATTTTAACATTTTCGTTCACCTATATGAACTTTTATCATCGTGAATCGACTGAATGTTGTCAAACTCAAAACCAATAAACAGTAATCGCTCGTTTATCGATTACATATACATTCATTTCACAAAAACGATAAATATCTAAAGAAAAAAAATATACCGAAAATCGACAAAAAATCATATAACAATTTACACAATAATAACAGTTACGTATCCTATTTCTTTGAAAGTGTTGTAATATACAATATATCCCGTGTGGCACTTTATTTTAATACATACAATCAACAATTAATATTTAACAAAACCTTTCAAAATTTGATTTTGTAATATGTAATCTCTTGAATAATATTTTAAAACTTTAACTAGCTTCTTAGTTTTTGTTTCAAAATCACGTAAGAGAAAAGTAGAGATATAATTTAATTTAATGTTTATATAGGAAAGTACTAAATAAGTTGGTTTATTTAGACCATTTGTATGTATAATATATTTTATTTATTTATTTTTAGTTGCGAAGTCCTTACTACCTTCAAATAGTACCAGTTTTTATTTTTTTTTCTTTAGAGTTTTGCTTTTTATTCGCTTGCTTGAATTATCTTCGTTGTTTATATGTTTCTTTATTTTTGTACATTTATACAAAATATTAACAAAATACTTATCTATCTATAGCTAATAAAATATTCAAGCGTAAACGTAGGTAAGTACATAAATAATCTAAAAGTATTTCAGCGTCTACTCGCAAACAAAACCATTTATAAAGTACTAGCTTTCAGCCCCTTTAATATCCTCTTTTACCTCTTTAAGAGATAAAACTCACAGCATCCTTAGATGCACGTTTATTTAATTGAATTAAAGAACATGACTAATAAATTTGAAGAGATTTTGATTAAACATATTTTATTTTTTCTACAAACTTTACCACTTTTTTCATCGTTTGAAGAGATAACATTTGAAAACCTTAAACTCGTATTCATTTAATTGTATTAAAAATTATAAATACTAAGTTTTAAATAATTTCTACAATATTCTACAATAAACAATCTATTTTTTATACAAACATCAATGCTTTTTTTACCCTTTAAGGAATGAAATTAAAAAAATCCCCAAATATATGATTCTTAAATTGTGTTGAAGAACAAAAGTGCCGAATATCAAATTATTTTGACCATAAACGTTTGATTTTTCATATAAATTGTAAACACACTTTTACTCCTTTAATGGATGAAACTTCGAACATTACATGCATGTTTCTTCAATTTCGATTGAAGAGCATAAGTACTAAAAAAATCCGAAAATTCGTACTTCTTAATTGTATTAAAAATCAGAAATACTAAATTAAAATAATTTAGATTTTATAGTAATGCAATAAATAAACACTTTATTTTTGATACAAACTTTAAGAATTCAAAAAAATATTAAATTTGTATTTAATTTTTTTTTAGATAAAGGATAATTTAATTACGGCATATCATTCATTACGACTCAAAAATGACAGAGTTTCATACAAACTTTCCCTCCCTATTTTACCATCTTAGAGGATGAATTTAAAAAAAACCCTTATTCCTTGTCTATATCATAAGAACAACATCTGTAAAAAAACAGCCTTCTCGGACCAAGCTCATTATCTACTATAAAAAAACATCCAAGCGTAAATGAAATGTTCAATTTCCAAACGGCACAACCTTACTATTGTGCCAAACGTTCTATCTGTACTATTACTCTTTGACTCGAATATGGAGAGCGGAGCATGCTAACATGCGACACAGCCTCCCTGTATGAACGCTACCGGGAGACTGACTTACGACGCAAGCGCTGTCCGCGAATTAAATAATAAGTTTTTTATTGATTTAATAGCACACTATAATGATTTTGTAACATTTTGAACTTAAATTTTATAAAGCAATAAATTGTCTGTAATAAAAAGAAAAAATCATCAAAATCGTTACAGTACTTTGGAAGTTATAAGCAAATTTTTGCGTAAAAATAAGAAAGATATTCGATTTTTTTTCGTCAAAAATAACAATAAAATTTGAAAAAACGAACTTAAAATTTAAACTTAATTATATTATACGTATAATGCATATTTTTTTTTAATTATTGGACCAACCGGTTAGCAGTAGTGGGCTTTCAAAGAGGTATCTATTTCGTAGTTTGGCATTACCTATCGCCTTAACATGTCGTCTAAATAGATTTTCATACAAATTTATCCCCTATTTCAGCCTTTTCGGGTTTGATTTTTGAAAAAAAATTAGACTATGACCCGAGATTTTCAACTATTTTCAGGCCAAATTTCATGAAAATCGGTCCAGCGGTTAGCCGTGAAAGCGTAACAGACAGATAGACAGCCAGACTTTCACATTTATAATATTAGTATGGATCAGTAAGTATGGAATCTGTGAAAATCTCGTTACATAACGTAACAGGTTAACAACAAACATGCAGATGGTTCTATTGAGACAACCATCGTTTATAAACACCAAAGATGTTAACGGTGCGTTGCTATCCCTGTGATGAAATGGCAATGTCAAACTTATAAATTTACCTGTTACCTATGTAAAGATAAGGGAAAAAGTAAATGGATGAATGTTGGAAAGTATTGAAAGATAGCATGGTGAATGTAGCAAAAGACGTGGCAGTGTAATGATGTACAGGTCGATGAAAGGTGATGCATGATGGGATGATGAAGCTGCGATCGAGCGGAAACAAGAAAAGCATACAGAAAAGAGTAATGAATGTGTAGGAAGTAAGGCAAGTCTATCTAAAACTTGACATATAGCACTCAACTCTGTCTAACCTACCCAGAAAGGGATTTGGCGTAAAAATATGTTGTTGTTGTTGCTTATGTTATACATTTGTTGATTATAATATTTTCGTGGTATTGATAAATTTAATGTATAACTCTTTAGTTATAATAAAGGCAGAAATAATGTAAGATTCAAACCGTAAAACTAGTCTAAAGTTCAAGACTACTTGAGCTCGGGTGGTCCGGTACATCCACAGGTAACAGTGGATTCACTTTCTTGTGACTTTTGAAATAAATTATATAGTGAAAAATAATGAAGTAATATTGATTGAAATATGTACATCTATATTATTATTATAAAGAAAAAACATATATATTTTTGAATATTTGAAACAAACTAAAAGACTACTGGGCCGATTTTCAAAATCCATTTAAAAATTACGATATCCAAGAGTGACATAAGCTACTGTTTACCAGACTGAACAAAAGGAAGTAATAATTTTGGATTATGCGAACGAAGCCGGGTGAAACAGCTCCTAAATTATAATGATAAAAAAGGAACGTCTTTTTGTATCCACTTAAGAAAATATACGAAGGTACTTTTTATTTCTTGTGAATTATGCATACATTTTTTGGGTGTTCTCTTATACATATTTCGAGTTAAATTTAGGCTTTTAAACTTTCTTAATTGCATCAGGCCGTCAGATCTATCCTTAGATTCATGCCGCTTATAAAGGTTTCGATCTAAAAATCATACATAAATCGATGCTACAGACCGATACACAACTAAACGGATACATATTTTAAACTTAAATACCGCAAGCGAAACATTGGTATGATTGTTTATTAAAAACGCTATATATTTTATATTTTGATTTGTATACATTCTGACATCCATAGGTGCACTTCATTTACCACAGATCTCATACAACGCTTAACTTAAGTAAAAATTGCGATAGTACGAATAAAACAGTTATGACTTCACACTATGTCAAGCACGATAAAATTGTACCGAAATGTGATAGTCGATAGACAAAACTACTAGTGATAGCCCCATTTTAAATGCGTTAAACTCCAACAACTGACTTTCAATCCCCTGTATCTTTGGAAATTCGGATCAGATTTCAAGAAATTAATATGACAACAAATTGGCTATGCGAGTCACTACTATCGTGGCTACTAGGTGGTACTAGGAGCTGGTACAGCACCTCCCCCGTAGGTGATAGCGTGATAATATGTAGCCTATATGTTGACCCGATCTACTAGTAATATTCATGAAAAATTTGAAGTAAATCCATGCAGTACTTTTTGAGTTTACCCCGGACATACACACAGACAAACAGACAAACAGACAAAAATTCTAAAAACTATATTTTTGGCTTTGATATCGATTGTAGATCAGGCCCCAAGTATTCTTTTAAAAAATGTACAGTTTTGACTTTCCTACGGTTTTATTATAAATATGTATAGACGTATAGATAATATGCAATAAAACTGAAATTAAAATTGAAAATGCATATTCTAAACCGACAGGCCCTTCCCCTGTACTAGTTATAGTAAGATACAAGTTTATAATGGTTCTACCGCGAGAGCCACTTAACGCCCGCCGGGCTACCGTGTACTTGTACCTCTCCCTCCACCCCTCCCCCTTCACCCTGTCTTTAATTAGAAGCATCCTCCCCCGCGTAAGTTATGCCATAACTACTTGTATTGCCGTTAGGATTATATTCTATACCTATGTTAAAATTACTTGCCTACTGTCTTAAACTTTGTATATATTTACTGCCTGAATAGGGGTTAGCCTATTCAGCTCAGATTATTAGGTTCTGGATTCGATTCCAACGCCAGGCAAAAGTGTTATTGAGGTTTTTTCTCGAAAGACTAAAATCTGACTCGAAGTATGACGGATACCATCCCCCAACGTCAGAGGAGCTCATAAAGCTGTCGGACCCGGCTATCGCTAAAAATAGCCGATACCTAATCCTCATTTGGTCGGTAAAATATGGCAATGGTGATCACCACTCATCTCGCCATCCGACAAACCAGTGAATCGTGTACCGGAATTTAGTTCACTCTGCCTAGTCACCAAGAGAACCGGCGTGATGATACAAATATTTTGCTCTGGTGTAGAATTTAATATTTTACATTTGTTTAGCTCCTTACTCTAGGATAAATTAAGCGTGAAGATATAACGTGTAAGAACTATATATATATAACTAAATTCGCCTGTGAACTTTTGTGTCTTCTTACACGTTTCGTTTACTATTTTATTGGTCACTTGTGTAGTGGAAGGGAGAGATAGGTTAGGGTTGAAAGAAAATGTCGGTGTAAAGATGAAAAAGGGCATGCTGCGTTGATTCGGGCATGTAGAAAGAATGGTAGCGCGCGTGAAGAAGCGCTTGACCACGAAAAAAATATAGGTACCGGGGAAGACCAAGACTGACGTGCCATGATCAGATTGATCGAGTACTGTCCGAAGGTGATGTCAAGAGTCTTCGCAACCGGCGTGTGTGTATGAAGAGAGTGATGAATGTGGAGGAAGCGAGACAAGCCTGCAAGGATCATGGACAGGGATGGATGACGCTCGGTTCACTTTACTTACCCCGGAAGGGATCTGGCGTGAAGATATGTATGTATGTGTATCTTTATATTAATACGTGAAGCGAAAACTTTGTATTATTTTTTACGAAAATTGTGTGTACTAAAGTCTATGAAATTTGACACAGTTAATGTTTATATTAAGTTGAAGTGTTGAAAGCTAATATATTTATACTAGCTGTTGCCCGCAACTTCGTCCGCGCGGACTTCGTTTACTTCGCACAGCTCCTGCCCCGTAGGTGATAGCGTGATAATATGTAACCTATATGTTGACCCGACCTGTTAGTAATATTCATGCAAAATTTGAAGTAAATCCATGCAGTACTTTTTGAGTTTACCCCGGACAATGGACATACAGACAGACAAACAGACTAAAATTCTAAAAACTATAGTTTTGGCTTCGATATCGATTGTAGCTCACGCCCCAGGTATTCTTTTAAAAAAATATTCAATGTACAGTTTTGACTTTCTTACGATTTTATTATATTTATAGATAATATAGATATGCCAACCTACCAATAACTACATTTTGACACACACACGTACACACACACAAATTTGGTTTATGGTTAGACTGTTGTTGTCGTGTTTCAGTAGAGATTTTATTGTTTATAGTATGGTCAAACTGAGTCATACTTTGTTTATCCCATAATTTGTCAAATATATATTTGTGCTTTGACTTTCAGTACCTCATAAAATTACAGCCGAGTTTCGACCAGAAAGCGAACGCAGGTATTCTAAATAAATGAATTCATTTCATGGTTACCTACTCACATTTTTGTAAACGATATTTGTGTTCTTCACAAAACAATACCACGCAGTTATCACAAAATACAACAGATTAACAATGCTTAGCTCGAAGGGCTATTACAAATTAATTCCGCATTACGAGTGGTAAATATTCCAATCTGAGACTCCCACAGACCAGCCCCCGGTCTCGGCACCTTAAGCCACCAATACGAGAGAATTAGGCCTCAATAATAAAGTTCCCAGGACTCCCCCGAGGCGAGCACTTGCCGCGGATTACCAGCCATACGAACCATACCCTCCTTTGCGTATCGCAGATAGATATTTAATGCTTGGTTTATATGCCGTGAATTAAATTGCATACCGATTATGAATTATACCTAATTTAATGAATACTAGCTGCAGCGTGCAGCCCGCTGCATTATAAGAGTTTTTGGCGAATCCCGCGGGATCACCTAATTTTTTCGTGATAAAAATGCTAGCCTATGTGCTATTACAGGTCATTATCTACCCGTGTGCCAAATTTCATTCAAATCCGTTCAGTAGTTTTTGCGTGATTGAGTAACAAGCATCCATCCAAACTTTCGCATTTATAATATTAATATAGATATAGATTATAGATACAATACAATATTATAGATACAATACGATATACAATACAATAACTCTTTATTGCGCACCAAAATATATGACAACATATAAGTTACAAAATAAATATTTTACAAGTAAGATATTGATTTGTGTGTACATATGTGTGTGTGTGTCTGTCTGTCTGTCTGTGTGTTGGTACTCCACGTCTTAATAGCTTGTTGTATATAAAATTTGTTTAATGGGTAGTTTATGTTCAGTTTAACATACGAGCATAATCTTCAAAAATACATTGTTTTAACGTTTTTGGTAAAATTCAGTTCGATTGTGTTCGGATTTTGGAGATAGGAGATATTGATTTACTACAGTTTCCTGTTTATGCATTTCTGATAGTTTAGATCTGTTATTAGAAACATTCATGTATATTTATTATTTTAGATTCTTATGAAGGACCGCGAGAGCCAATTCTCCGTTTAGTTTTTTATTTTATTTATTTTACGCAACAGAACATCAAACAAAATTACAGCAAGCAGTATTTTTAAAAAGGTACAAAAGGCGAGCTTATCTCTAAAAAAGTGATTTCTTACGGCCAACCCGGTAAAGTGAAATACTTGACCATAAATATAAGTCGAAGTGTACAATATACTAAATATATTTAAACACATCTATTAATGAAACCTAAAGTACTTCAGCAATATTTTAGTTTTGTGCTATCACGAGAGAAAATAGAAAAAAGTGTTTTTGTCTTATTGTTGATTAGTATATTCATGTTTTAATATTAATACCACAAACTTTGGGCCCTGAGTACCAGGAATAAAGCTACATAATATTATAAAGCGATTGACCAAAACGTATATAAAATCACGAGAGATCATATTTAGAAAGATCCAAAAGCAGTAAGTTTATTAGAACGAAACTAGTTCTGGGTGAATCTACGTAAAAAAGTATCTTCACGCCCATATCTCCGAGAGAGTAGACAGAGGTACGATAAGTGCACCCACGATTAGCCGAAGATAGTTGGTCCCACAATGTGATAGGTGGCAAGCCTATCGCCAACCGGGCACTTTCCAATCTCGGGCAACTTTGTGTTTCTCAGAAAACTGAAAAAAACACTTTTTTTAATGTGCCCGACCCGGGAATCGAACCCGGGACCTCACGTAGTCAATGCCAACGCTGGACCACTAGACCACAGAGGCGACTATCTACGAATCTACGTAAAAATAAATAAATTTTAATTTATTAAGAAACTTATTTCTTTCTGTTTCATTTTTTCTGCTAATGTTAAGAAGCTTTTATTCACTTCTGTTTTAATTGTTTCTACGAGTATCAATTTTTTCATCGTATTAAAATACCAATGTAAGCCTATCATAAAATTTGGCCGATAGCATAACTTTAATTGTTTTTTAAGTGTGCACACGCGGTTGGTCCCATTCATTGTGTGAAAGGGCGTGTTGTGTGGGATGCTTTGAGAATATAGCCAAAAAGTATGAATGGTCCTCATGCGTAAACAGTGGTACTCAACTTTAATGAGAGTCTCTAGCTTTGAATGGCTTACGTGACTGTTAAAATAATACAAATCACACGTAGTGAATAGGAACTTTGTGTTTCTAAACTGTGTCATATTATTTCTGTGTCAAATTTTAATTGTTTTGTTTTTAAGTACCCTTTAAAAGCAACTCACAATCTTGATCTGACTTTTTTGTACCAAACAATTATAAATTTTTATACTTTTACGTATAGAAAAGTCTATGATTTTTCATCCAACGAAAAAACGACGTAGATTCTCAATTTGACACATATATTTTTTAATTTATGCTACGCAGAACTTTTTACAGAGTAGTCTAATCTTGATAATTTTTTTTATTTGAATTATAGGGTATTTTTTTTATATCATAAGATATCATTGTTTGATATCAGTGCTTGTCACTATCGTATTCTGGTTTAGAGGGTAAGGTAGCCGGTAAACTTATGCATGTGGCATAAGACCTCGGCGCAAGATAGCAACGCACCATAAACACCTTTGGTGTATATAGGCGATGGTTGACTCTTTCCATCACGAGACCCATCTGTTTATTTGCTATCTTTTACTATAAAAACAAAAACGATAAATTAATTTTCAAGATCGTTAGTGGCCGATGAAAAAAAACATACAGCCGAATTGAGTATCTCTTCTTTTTGGGAAGTCGGTTTATACATACGTTATTTACTTCGTCAAATTATTTTCACATTTATAATACTCCTCGTGTTGGTCCGGGCCGCCGTTACAGAAAAACCATCTGCCATTATACTAGGCGTTCGTTAAAGGCGAACCATTGGCTATACGAGTTACTACCATCGTGACTAGGTAATCACGATGGTAGTAACTCGTATTTACTACCATCGTGACCTAGTCAACTCATTAAGGTAGTACTCTAAAACTAGGTACTACCTTAGTAAACTAGGTACTAAAAGGTCGAGTTCAGCAACGTCACACCCGCGTTAGGTGGCACCCCCTTACCTATTCCTGTCGCAGTGACCACCCCGTTGGTCGAGTGGTTAGCGAACCTAACTACGAATCAAGGGGGCTCTGGTTCGATTCCCGGCAGTAACAAACATTTGTATGATGAGCATACATGTTTGTATTTCTGGGTATGGGTGTTTATTATATAATATGTAACAGTATTTATTTATGTATTTCTATGCATTAGTGTCGTTGACTAACACTTATAACATTGCTTACTTTAAGGTTAGATCAATTCGTGTACTTTGTCCAGCAATATTTTTTTAATTACTAGCTGTTGCCCACGACTTCATTCGCGCAGATTTCGTTTACTCCACAGCTTCTCCCCCTTAGGTGATAGCGTGATAATATGTAGCCTAATATATTGACCCGACCTGTTAGTAATATTCATGTAAAATTTGAAGTAAATCCATTCAGTACTTTTTGAGTTTATCCCTGACATACATACAGACAAACATACAAAAATTCTAAAAACTATATTTTTGTCTTCGATATCGATTGTAGATCACGCCCCAAGTATTCTTTTAAAGACTCAATGTACAGTTTTGACTTTCCTACGATTTTATTATATGTATAGATAATTTATTTATTTAATAGTGTCAGTGGATATCACTGTCGTATCTCAGATTAAAGGGTAGGGTAACCAGTAAACTTATATGTCACACCATCACGACGCAAGAATAGCAACGCACCATTTACACATTTAATATATAAGGTCATTCCATAATAGGTGAAAATATTTTAACACAGCATTCGGTGCGTCTAACCAAAGATATACAGCTAAAAACAAACGTCATTCAAGGTTTTATAACTTTTTGATTTGTATGAATAAAATTTCGTATACGAAATAAAAATTCGTATACGAAATAAATTTTCGTATACGAAATAAATTTTCGTATACGACATAAATTTTCGTATGCGAAATAAAATTTCGTATACGGAATAAAATTTCATACAAATCAAAAACTTTTATACCCTTAATTGACGTTTGTTCTTAGCTGGATATCTTTGGTTAGACGTACCGAATTCTGGGTTAAAATATTTCCACGTATTATGGAATGACCTTATATATTTATGTCTTTCCACCAGGACAGCCAAATGATTGTTTGCTCTTGTGGTATTAAAAAACTTTTATTGGTTGGCTTATCCAGCTGAGATAAGGATATACTGGGTTTTATCTATGGGTCGAAAACAAAAATTGTCATTTTTTACGACTAGCTGTGCCCGCGACTTCGTTCGCGTGGAGAATATTTTTATTATATTATAAGATAGCAAACAAGCAGATGGGTCTTCTGATATACCTTACCCTTCAAACTGTAGTTCTGTAATGTACTGATGATATTGCGGAAGGAATAGGTAAGGTGGTGGTATCGTATGACTCGTATAAACAATTGGTCGCCTTTTACGACCTGCCTTCAAAGGAGCCCGGGACTAACACGGGGAAAAGGAGCCTGGACCAACACGGGGAAATTATATGTTGCCCTATCAACCTTAGTCATCCGGTGTAAGCCCCATTAAAATTGGTTCAGCCGCTCCAAAAATTATTCCGAATAAACAGAAAGAAAGTAAAGAGTATCTTCACGCCCGTATCCTGAAAGACTAGGCAGAGGTACAATTGCACCCACGATTAGCCAAAGATACTTGGTCCCACAATATGATAGGTGGCAAGCCTATCGCCAACCGGGTACTTTCCAATCCCGGGCAACGTTGTTTTTATCAGAAAACTGAAAAAACACATTTTAGAATCGAACCCGGACCTCATGTGGTCAACTCCGACACCGGACCACTACACCACAGAGGCGACAGAAAGAAAGTATATTTTAAAAAAAGGTTATTTATGTCTTTATGTCGTGGAAAACATAGCTATTTTGAAATCATAGACAGACAGATCAATTTTGCTTGTAATATAATATGTATCAATGAATAGATTGGTTTTATCTTTGATTTATTATTATTAAATTAACTTCTATCTTTTTATTATTATTAAACAATAATCATCACTACTAAAATATAACGGTCGTGATTTATCATGCGTGATATAACCGTGTTGATCCCGGCCTCCTTTAAAGAATAGGCCAACTGCCGTTCTGCCAGGCAGGTCGGAAAAGCGACCGATTGGCTATCGAGTCACTACCATCGTGGCTACTAGGTGGTAGAGTTCTGCATTGTCTCGCCCGGGTCTGATACCACCGCCTTACCTATTCCTGCCGCAATAGCGTCAGTGCTTGTCGCTGTTGTATTCCAGTTTGGAGGGTAAGGTAGCCGGTAAACTTATGCATGTGGCATTAGACCTCGCCACAAGATAGCAACGCACCATTAACATCTTTGGTGTCTATAGGCGATGGTTGACTCTTTCCATCAGGAGACCTATTTTCTTGTTTGCTATCTTATGATATATAAAAAAAAAACTTGTTAACGTGTTGAACCCGGGACGTCATGTAGTCAAAACTGACACTGGACCACTAAACCACAGAGGTGACAGGATAGGATATGTAAAGATAAAAAAGTATTTTAGAAAACTCAAGAGCCAAAACATTGCTCATAATTTTTACCCGAGCTCACAACTTGGTCACAGGCACGTATTACCGTCATTTAGACAAAATGTTATTTTATTATCGTTTGAAAAAGCAAAGGAAACAAGCTCTTAGAGTTAAGGGGAAAGGAGAAGCTTTCATGAAGGTATCGTACCTGTGCGCCGGCGCACCGTACCTGACCTAGGAAAACATTGGCCACGGATGGGAATAGTATGGATAAGTATTTGAATTTCCATAATTATTTAAGAGATGAAAAATATTAATTCACAAACATTCAATCGACACTCGTACGTGGGTTAAACAGATGTTAAATAATTTAATATTACGAAGAGGAAAGATTTGATTGTTTGTATCGTAACAAACAATCAAATCTTTCCTCTTTTCAATCTTTTTCAATCAATTTCTCTCAATTTATTTCAAAAAGTACTAGACCGATTTTAAAATCTCTTTTACCTTTAGAAAGCTACATTATACAGGAGAAGGCATGGCACATTTCACGCATCACTGGTTATATCACTCGTTATAACATAATTCACGTTATATGCCTTTATATAACGTGATTCACGTTATGTGAAGTTATATGCCATACCAGATATATGCATCGAAACCGTCTGCTAGATGAGTGATATAATTTCGCGCGGGTCAATCTACTACTTAAGCTAATTCGCAGAATCCCATTGTGTGAAAGAGACAAAGCAACAACATTTGAGCGACGCTCTTATTTCACTTAACTAATCACCCATAAATTGTAATCGTTTGCATAAATATATCAAGTCATTTTCACTGCGACAAGTAACAGACAGAATAAAATGCACCCACTGTGACAATAATCACCACTAATAAAATGTAACGGTCGTGGTTTATCACGCGTGATATAAACAAAAAACAAATAACTTCATGACGTGATAGTAAAATAAAAGTAGCTATAACTCCCATTTCCAGGAGTGACATAAGCTACTGTTTTGCCCGACTGAGTACAGGTAAGTAATGATTTTGCTTACATGAACGAAGTGGCAAGTAACTGCTAGTATTTTATAAATTAACATTAATAAATTATTTTTATTCATTTATAATATATTTTTTATGTAATAAAAGAATTAACTAACACATTTTCGCTTACTGCATAAAGTGAGCTGCTATAGTGAGACATTTTTAAGATTATCGATTTTCGGCCATTTTGCAGTGAGTGTGACGGCCATTTTAATGCATTACTTATTTCCAAATTATTAAGCTATCACATTCAAAACTATACACATATTCGTTGTTACTCGTGGAATTCTACTATATCACAAGAGTAGATCTCTTGAGTTAGTTTATTATAAATAGGCCTTTTCATCACAAAAATTTTTTGTGCGCATGCGTCAGAATCAGCCATCTTTTTCGTACTGTTTTTTGTAAACAACCATGCTAAATTGTCCGCTATCCGTGTATCAAAAATTAAAATATAAATCAAAGTTGATTAATTGTAAAAAAAGTGAAAAAAAAAAGTAGTAAGTCAAAATAATCGGAAAAAAATTTTTGTACTCCATTATAATTATGTTGTCTGTACGAAAAGGAACAACAAAACGGTGTTGTTATGGAGTATGTAAAAGTGATACACGATACAAATCATTTAAAACCAATAGATTCTATTTTATAAATTTTCCAAAGCCTTGTCTTGAATATCGAAAAAAAATAATCAAATCATCAAGCAAATTACACATTAAAGCATGTGTAAAATGTGCGAAATGTGAGTTATGGATGAAAAAATGTGGCAGAAGTGACCGAGGTTTTAGATCTATTGATAATGTTACTAAGGATACTTATATTTGCTCACTACATTTTCTTGAAGAAAGTGGTCCAACTGAACAAAACCCTGATCCTTTAAGCTATCAAGAGCTTCAACATATTGATAAATATTGTCATGTCATGTATAGCCTCAAAATATTAATGACTTAATTTATTAATTACTTCCGTAAGTATTACTCATGTTAACTAAAATATATTTACAATTATTACAAATGAATTGACATTATTAATAAGAATAAAATTGTAAATATTAATTTATTTTTTTATGTTTTTAGATAGTCAACAAATGTCAATGTCTAACCTCTCAATCAGCTCACTTTTTTTCCCTTTTTGCGGACGCCCATGACATTTTAGCCACCTTTTCAATTGTTCACAATTATGAGCTTCAACTGAATCATAAATAAGTGAAGCACCATCGATGGTTTTTTCCAATAATTTATTTCTTTGTGGAGATAATAGTCCTTGTCCAGCCATTGTTGATTAAAACAGTACGAATTTTTTGAATTACCGCCGTTTCAACATGGCGGCTACGCTTGCGCTCATCTGATGATGAAAAGGCCTATTGCCAGCAAAGAGATGGAGAAAAATTTCATATTCCTCCCTCCAACAATAAATAAATTGTTCATAAAATCATTTGTTTTAATCTATACTAATATTATAAAATTGTAGTTTGTTTGTTTGTTTGGTTGTACGCAGTAATTTTGAAGTAAACTGAACCGATTTGAATAATACTTTTTGAGTTCGATAGCCTGTTTATCGAGGAAGGTTATAGGCTATATAACATCATGCTACAACTAGTAGGAGCGGAGTAGACAAAGTTCGCGCGGACGAAGTCGCGGGCAACAGCTAGTATCCAATAAAATGGGTTACTTGAAGCATTTATGTAGTAAGTCTATTTAGATAAATAAGCGAAGAAACATAAAACATTTTCGATGTTGACCCGGGGCCCTCATGAAGAACAAATTTTTGTCTTTCTGCTACGCATCTTAAATAAAGGTGTTACAGTTGATGAGTTTAATGATATGATAAGAATTAGTTATATTTGACTTGTCTCGTAAGCAAATTTAGTACCAATTCTTTACTTAATACCAATTAGTCAGAGTATGGTATATCCTATGCCTGGAAATTGTACTGAAAAGCTTGCCTTTTGTAAAAAAAACACCAATCAAAACCTAATATGATTTTCATGTGCACAATATAAAAATAAATAAATAAATGATCTAGTATGAACGTAAAGAAAGCATGTCCATATTATATTTACCTGTTATGAGTATGATATTTTCATATTTTTTGGTAGTATTTTTTGTGTGACACGCTAAGTGGCATGATATGGACCACCCATAGAGCCAGCACAGGAAAATCACAAAATATTATAGACCTCTGTTTGAGACACTGATCTAAAATTTGAAAAGCAAACAGACTATAAATAACTATAGGTATACAGCTATAACTTAATTTTTTCAAGCATTACATCATAAATGAACTTAGTTCATCCATAATTATTATTAATGCACACACGATTTTAAGTTTTCAGGGTTTTAATATACGAATTATAGAGCATTGAAAAGTCGCTCTGCGTTCGCTGCACGGAGCAGATTTGTTCCGTGGTTCGCTGATCGTCTTGTCGGGCCACTCACTCACGGGTCTCACCTGGCAGGGTTGATTGCACGTGGGGGTGCGAGGAAAGTGGTGGAGGGGGGATTTAACCCAATGAATCCAACACTTTTCCACATGAAAACTAACATCTTCCAGATAGATAACCTTAGTGAATGAGGTTGCCGTCCCACTCTCTACTCAAGGACTTAGCCGTTTCTACGGCTAGCGTTTGATATTATAGACAGGGGGCAACCAGCACCGAAACTTTTGCCGGGGACGTGTGGAGACTAGAGATTAATAATTAGTGTTGGTCTAGTCTATTTAAAGAATAGACCGCTTGCCGTTCTGCCAGGCAATTCATAAGAGGTGAACTATTGGCTATACAAGTTACTAACATCGTGGCTACTAGGTGGCAGAGTTTTGTATTGTTTCGCTCGTGTCTGGTACCACCGCCTTACCTAATCTTCCCGATATAGCGTCAATGCTTGCCACAGTCGCATGACTGATGCATGTAGACCGATGATAGACTGATGAAGACCTCGCCACTAGTAGTGAATCTAGAATAGCAACGCAAGATTAATATGATATGGGTCCATAAGCGAATTTTTATTTATATTATAAAACAGCAAACAATCAGATGGCTCATGTGATGGAAAGAGTAACCATCGCCTGTACCTTACCCTTCAAACCGGTACAAGACCGGAATGAAAAGCATTGACGCTGTTGCGGCAGGAATAAGTAAGGCGGTGGTACCAAATACCCGGGCGAGACATTGCGGAACTCTACCACCTAGTTGTTACGATGGCAGTGAAACTTATAGACAATCAGTTGTTTTTTACGACCTGCCTGGCAATACGGCAGTTAGTCTATTCTTTAAAGGAGCCCGTGCTAACACGGAGGAAGCCCAGACCAACGCGAGTTAGGTTTTTTCTTTCCATCAAGAGAGCTTGCTTGCTATTTTATGATAAAATTATAAATTATAATCTACTAGCTGTTGCCAGCGACTTCGTCCGCGCTGACTTCGTTTACTCCGCATTGCTCCTCCCCCGTAGGTGATAGCGTCATAATATATAGCCTATATGTTGACCCGACCTGTAAGTAATATTTATGCAAAATTTGAAGTAAATCCATGCAGTACTTTTTGAGTTTACCCCGGACATTCATAGAGATAAACAGACAAACATGAAAAAATTCTAAAAACTATATTTTTGGCTTCAATATCGATTGTAGATCACGCACGATAAAATCGTAGGAAAATTTTGACTTTTCTACGATTTTATTATATGTATATATATATGTATATATATGTATATATATATATATATATATATATATATATATATATATATATATATATATATTAGCGATGGGCCGAATGTGGTTTGAACCGAATTCGAACTTCGGCCGAACATTCGGTGAAAATAAAAAATTCGGCCGAATTTCGGCCGAACTTCGGTTTAGTAGGCGCTTTCTTGAAAGCGACACGTTTACGAATTTACTTAAAATTTAGATTATTTTATACTAGCTATTGTCCACGGCTTCGCTCGCGTAAAGTAAGAGACAAAAAGTTGCCTATGTCACTCTCCATTCCTTCTGAACTATCTCCACTTAAAAAAATCACATCGCTCTGTTTTGCCGTGAAAAACGGACAAACAAACAGACACACTTTCCCATTTATAATTTTAGTATGGATATATAGGATATTGTTAATAGTTTTCGCAACGCTCGGGAATTAATGACGTAACGGCATAAATTTGATACATTTGAGTTACATTGTTCCAATTTAGGCACGGATCTTTATTTTTAACTTCCCTTTACGTATGTAGATAAGGAACTCTTTTTGCCCCGTTTTATGAAAATCGAGTTTTCACCAGATGTCCACGTTTTGAGATCCTAGAAATCTTTTCCGACTATTTTCACAATGAGGTCAGCATGTCTGTATGTATATGTGTGTGTATGTGTATATGTAAACATCTCATAACTTTGTACATAAATAACATACATACATAAATAATTTTGTACAATCTAAGTACATAAATGTATAGATTAGCTATAAAATCTAATCAGCTAACTATAATATATAATCTAATCTAAGTACATAAATGTATAGATTAGCTATAAAATCTAATCAGCTCTATTCCTACAAAACCTGCGTTCAATGCATTATTGCATCAAAAATTTTTAATTTTCCGTTCAAGAGTTATCGTTAACGAAAAATTTTAGAAGTGTTTTTTGACATATCTTGGTAATTTCTTAACTAGAATTTTTTTACCTTCCACAATATTTTAGTGCTTATAAGACTGTGTCAAATTTAGTTTCAAAAAACGAAATCGAACCAAGTTTTCAAAAGTTTCAACTATTTTAATATTAATATTTGTTGTTTACAGAAAACTTCACAAAATTTTTAAAATAACTTTCCGGATAATACACCGATTGATTTAAAAATCTAATCAACTTTTCTCTCTAAAAATCTGTGTCTAATAAAGTAAATTGTATCAAAATCGGTTTACCCGTTCGGAGTTATCGTTGACGAAAAATTTTGAAAAAAGAATGTTTTATTTATATAAATTCGAGATTTTTGACTAAAACTTGTTTGACCTTCTACAATATTGTGGTACTTAAAACAACTACGTGAAATATAGTTTCAAGAATTAAAATCGAATCAAGTTTCCAAAAGTTACAACTTTTTAAATATTAATATTTTGTTGTTTATAGAAAACCTAATATTTTTAAAATAACTCTTTGGCTTATATACCGACTGACTTAAAAATCTAATCAGCTTTTCTCTTTTTAAAACTGCATCAAATAAGTAAATTGCATCAAAAATTGATATTGCTTCGACATTTTTCAGCCTGTAGATTACGTTACGTACGTTTAGAAAACATTTTAGAGGTCAAAAATTGTGTCGAATGCCATCCGAAAAACCAAAATCAATCATCATTTTCAAAATATATAGCGTTTAAAAATTTTAAAATTACTGTCATTTACAACGACTTTTATATAGTAACGAACATTTGTAACAAATTAAAGATTTTTGAACTCTGTAAAAAATGTGATATGCGTAGATATAGATAAAGATTTAGCGAGAAGTTTCAGTGATGACTTGCCGATGCCGGGTCAACCGTTTTACATGCTTTGTAATCTCTTCGAACTCAAAAATCTATAGAGTTTAGTTGTCGTTAGTCTTAAGAGTTTAGTTGATACAAGATATAAAAATATAGAAATACAAATCTTTTCTCTTTACAACATTAGAGTAGATTTCAGTCAAAATAGCGCAAGTTTCTAGTGCCGAACATTCGGCATTTAAACCGAATTTCGGCCGAATGCCGAAGTTCGGTTCAAGCTGCCGAAATTCGGTTAAACCGAATGTGAAACGAATTTCGGCCCATCCCTAATATATATATATATATATATATATATATATATATATATATATATATATATATATATATATATATATATTGCTGTTCCTTAGTCTCGCTAAAACTCGAGAACGGCTGAACCGATTTGGCTAATTTTGGTTTTGGATTAATTGCTGAAGTCCAGGGAAGGTTTAAAAGGTGAAAAAATATAGAAAAAATAAGAGTAGTTAAAAAACTATAAATTCACGGGACAAATTACACTTATTGATCTAACCCCAAAGTAAGCAAATTATTTTCTTGTGTTATGGGTGTTAGTCAACGATACTAATACATAGAAATACTAATATAAATACCTACTGGAACATATTTAATAAACACCCAAACCTGGAAATACAAATATTCATGCTCATCATACAAATGCTTGTCCAATTTACGGATCGAACCCGAGCCCCATCGATTGCGTAGTCAGGGTCGCTAACCACTCGGCTAACGGGGTGATAATCACCAAGACCAACGGGGCGGTAATCACCAACATCAACGGGGCAAATAAAAAGTGATAATGTTATACTCGTATCGCCTAGATCGTAATTAAATTATGGCAGCCCTGTATTTATTCGTAATGAATTTTATATCTAAACTTGACGTATATCATGTCGGTACGTTTATATATTATGCGAGTGCCTCTCATATGGAGTATGTACATAATGTGGCGGAGTGGCCCACTGTTATCCACGATGTATTTGCATTTTGTCAACATTAATATTCCGATGAAACAGTCAAGGTGAATTGAGATGTTCTTTGGCGATGCACTTACGAATACATTTTCATATGTTGGGTGATTATAAAACATGTGAAATAAATTGCTGAAGTGCGTGTCGGGCCACGCGCAATATTGGGTTCTGAAGTTGCTCATTACAATAATGCGGCTAAGAAGAGGGTTTTAATGTTTCATACTATGAACATTTAACGTCAATGACGGATATGTCTGCCAGCCGCCTATAAAAACATCTCCAAGTACATTTTATAAGTTACTTGACTATTACTAATAAACTTGTAAAGGCTTCTAAGCTGTGACAGTTTTATTTTTTAGTATTTATGTTTACTACTATCGTAAATTTTTTCTCATCCCCAAAACCAACTGTTTAGCCGGTAGAGAGAGGCGGGACTCGTGAATCTAACAAAAATTAGCACTTTAAAGATTAATGTTTCACAAACCAGTCTCTTAATCGATAAGTTATTTTCATAAACCTACAATATTTTTTAAATACCTATCCAATGATATCCCACACTATGAGGTCGGGTATCGTTGTATAAAAAATTGGAGGAAAAAAAAATATCCCAACTTAGATGAGCTACCCTTAAAATATTTTTCAGATGTTATGTTACCATTTTACTGTCGTGATTAATAATTATTCATGATGAATTAATTACAGCTTTCTAGTACTAAGGAGTAAGAATCTTTGAGGTAGACTGCGGATGGACGGACGGGCGGACGGATGGACGTAGCGAAACTATAAGGGTTCCTTATTATTTTTGGAACCCTAAAAATGAGAAGTATCCTTTGCAGGGTCATTCTGTTTCGTTCATTCTGTTCAGTTTGTAAGTTATAATTTTTAACAGAAAGTTACTGATTTCACACACATGTTTGAAAATTAAGTTTTCATTAGATCTACATGATTTGAGGTTCTCGAAAGCTTTTCTGATTATTTTTACGATTTTGTCCGTATGTCTGTATGTGTATGTGTAAACCTTTTATAACTTTTGAACGGCTTGATCGATCGAAACGAGATTACTTGTAATCGCTTGAGTTTCACCAAACTTATACTTTATGAAAATTTGAACTGATTGGACCCACTAAATTTTGAAAAGTTTGCAAAGACTTCAAAACAATTTCAGTGCGAGCCTACTTGTGATTTGTTACCATCTACTTTATAGGCCGATAATATTATTAAAATTTGAAAGGATTCTATTTATAAAAATATAATGCAGTTTTAAAATGCTCGTAGATACAAAAACGCTAAATAGCCTTTAATTTCTCTAAAATTTTGCAAATATTTTAAATTGGAAAATACCACATCGAGCCAGAGGCCGCGGCGTCTTTAATATCGTAGCCGCCTCTGCATCTGCCGACATTTTTGTTGTCATAGAAAATTTTAAATATTAATTATTTTGATCGGGGAAAATATATATCTTTATCCACAAAATTATACAATATTACGTATATTATATTTATTATTACCATTGTGATTGTATTAAGCAACTAAACAATGCTTTTGACGATTGGACAAGGGTTTTGTGATTTGTAACCGTATAAATTGTTATTAGTACTCTTGTCTTGGTCCGGATCCCCTCCGAAGAATGGACCAAATGTCGTTCTTGCAGGCAGGTCGTAAAAGGCCACCGATGGCTATAGGTATCACTACCATAGTGAATTCTAAGTGGTAGAGTTCCGTAACGTTTCGCCCGGGTATAAGGTACCACTACTTAACTTGTTCCTGCCGTATAGCATTAATGATAGTTATTGTCGTGTTTCGGTTTGGAGGGTAAGGTAGTCGGTAGACTTATGCACACGGCATTCCCATCCCGGCACGGAGAACAATGCACAATTAACATCGTTGGTGTTTATAGGCATTAGCATTTCTTTCCATCAGGAGAGCCATCTGCTTGTTTGCTATCTAATGATATAAATAAAATACTATTATTGTTTTTTTAATCAACAACATGCAGTATAAAACATAATCAGAAAATGGCATGGACTATTTAATTAGTATTTAAGCTTCGTGTGAAGCATTTTGATATGTAACGAAGTTTTGTGGGCGAGTGGAAGACGCGTTTTCGGGCAATTCTCACATGAAAGTGGTAAATTTTTGTTAGTTGGTCGCGATCTGACCGCGCTGAGTCAACACGCCTCGTCTCGGCTAATGGCCTGCCGTGGGAGTGTTAATGTAGCCTGCGATAGCCTACAAACGATGGTTTCGACTAAATACTCCTTTGTGGTGACTTAAAATACATGAGTAATTTTTATTAGTTGTTAGTTTATACCTTGGGATACGAAAAATGCGGCTTGCTTTTTTGATGAATAGATTTAGACATTTTGTTTGCTACCTTATGATATAAAAAAATACACACAGGAAGTAAATTTTTAAAAATTTAAAATTAAAATAATTTTTAAAAAGAATTTTTAAAAATTGGTTCATAAATGTTTGAGTCCTGAAGAAACAAAATAAAAAGAAGCGTACCTAATTGATAACTTTTGGGAAGACAGTTAAAAATAATTTTAAGCTTTAATCATTCCTTCTTATATTATAAATGCAAATGTAAATTTGCTTGTTACGCTTTCACTTGAAAACTACTTTACCGATAATCATGAAACTTTGTACACTGCTATATTCTTGGAGGTATTATGGGTAACATAGGATACTTTTTATTTGAAAAAAAACTTAAATCCGAGCGAAGCTGCAAGTAAAAGTTAGTATTTAATAAAATTATCATAAAATAAACACTTTTAATTTTGAAAATGTTAATTTTTATACAAAATTAGACATTCAAACACTTTTTTAAGCCTTTCCTTTCTGCTTGTTGTTATTCCGTTAATCTCACCGTTCTCACGTCAATTTCAGCTCAATCTTGTAATAACAAAGATGATTTAGAATAACAGAGGTGACATGAATGACGGAAAGAGTTACGTGATGTTATTGTTACCGTGAAGATTATTACCTGACTTATCTGCTGTAGGTGTGTTATGGGCTCGGTGCGGTCAAGCATGTTATCAATATTCCTTACAATACGATAAAACGTATGGCCATTCAAGATTTCACTTTTTTTATTTAATGGTTTAGTAGTTAATATTTATACTTACACTTTAAAAGGAAAATAATAAAATAAACTTTTACTATTACAGATAATATACACAGACACTGTCAAATATAAAGAAAAAATAAATATAATTACGCCAGTTTCCGTTCGGGGTAAGCAGAGACTTCACCGATATTAACTAGTTAGTCATTCGGCGAAACGGGCCTTTAAACCTGTGTTAATTAGAAAGCATGTATGGGCGTGTCTCTGTGTTTGCTCAGAAAAGTGGCGTTAAAAGAAAAAATAAAAAAGAAAAGAAACTTTTACTATTAAATATAATTTTCCCCGTGTTGGTTCCGGGCTCCTTTGAAGAATAGACCAACTGCTGTTCGGCCAGGCAGGTCGTAAAAGGCGACCGATTGGCTATGCGAGTTACTACCATCGTGGCTACTAGGTGGTAGAGTTCTGCATTGTCTCGCCCGGGTCTGGTACCACCGCCTTACCTATTCCTGCCGCAATAGCGTCAGTGCTTATGGCTGTCGTGTTCCGGTTTGGAAGGTAGGGTAGCCGGTAAACTTATGCATGTGGCAACAGACCTCGCCACAAGATAGCAACGCACCATTTACACCTTTGGTGTCTATAGGCGATGGTTGACTCTTTCCATCAGGAAACCCATCTGCTTGTTTGCTATCTAATGATATATAAAAAAAGACACTGTCAAATAATAAGAAGAAGAACAAATATCACTACGCTAGTTTCTGTTCGGAATAAGTAGAGAGAATTAACTAACCAAGACTCGTCAATTTGGCATCCGTAGAAACGGCCCTGTAAACGGGTATGAATAAAAAGTTAGTGTGTGTATGTGTGTTTATATGTATGAGAGTATCGAAGCATTAACATTATTAATCTTTGCTATTAGAGCTATTAGAACCAAAAAATGACATTACTATTGTAGTGCTTTCAAAATAGTGAAGTATTTAGATGTTTGTGTGTGTGTATGTGTGTGTGTGTGTCTTTGTGTTTGTTATTCTTGGACGCCACAACAGCTGGATAAATTTGTATAACATCCTACTAATATTATAAATGTGAAAGTTTGTGAGTATGTATGTATGGATGTTTGTTACTCTTTCACGCAAATACTACTGAATTGATTACGATAAAATTTAGCGTGTAGGTAGCTGAAGACCCAGAATAACACATAGGCTATTTTTTATCCCGGAAAAGTTAGGTGATCCCGCGGGATTCATTAAAAACTTTTGTAATGCAGCGGGCTGCACGCTGCAGCTAGTTTATTATACGTGAAGTTTACACTCAGACTCAGCACATAACCTTGGCTTGTATTTTCTAGGATACAAACAGAAGAAGTTCTTTTGTATGCTAGAAAATACATACAAGTCCCGTGGGATTCAAAGAAGTTTAATAAAGTGAAGGGATTAGGTGAACGGCTAATAGCATCTAACTCAATAACTATCATCACGCTATTGTAATAAATGGGCACAAAGTTAAATAAATGGGCACAAAGGTAACTACTTTATTATGCTTATTGCATTAAGCCCACGATATGACCACTGGTCAACCTGTCGATAAATCTGGCATATGTCATTTGCTGATTGGTATTTTTTACAGTAAAACTTAATCGAAATTCTGAAGCAAATTACTCTAACTAGGATACAAAAGTATATTTTTTTTATTTATTGGTTAAAATATATTTATACACGTTCAATAAATTAGCACTAAAAACAACCACGCAGGTTTAACAACTTAGTGCTGGGTAAGATTGCGTAATCGGTACATGAATGAAACAAAATTATAATAAAAAATATGGTATAGCATAAGGTACTAATAACAGGTATTCATCACAATAGATACAAAATAAAAAACAAAATAAAATAATCCGCTTGTGCTTTAACATCTCCTTTGCAACAAGGCGCTAAGTTAAGATAATAAATATATAACATACGCATACACACGTATATATATATATATATATATATATATATATATATATATATATATATATATATATATATATATATATATATATATATATATATATACACTTACACACATATACATACACACACATATATGCACACATATAACGTACTCATCACATATATGTATTGTAAAATTAGTACTACAAGAACTCATAGTTAGCAAGTGCGGCTTTAACTTGGTTTTAATATTTTTCTGTGTAATACATTCCGTTATATTACTATGTGTGTTGTATTTTCTTGGGTTGATACAGTAGTAGGGAAGCCCAAGAGGGGATTTTGGACTTTACTTGAGTGCGTCATATTAACATAGGGGTCCCCCTCGCATACAGTTAAGGCTCTACAACAACCGTTTATATAGAGCTGAGAATTTAGACAGAAAAAACGAAATTTCAATAACCGGCTTGTAGAAATCGTCAGATTATATTTTTTTCGTTATTCTTAAATGATTTCCTTTAAAATAAAAGAAAATTCAGACGCACTCAAGAATGTCAAGACAACATTTTCATTGCAACTTTGTGACCCTCCCACTCCCTTACGTGACACTCGAATCGACAGATTTTTTTAATTTCAGTTCACAATCCACCATACCTTAATCACTTCAGTGTTTTCATGTCACTGTTTTTTCCACATTCATTTTTATCTGGTGATTTTTTCCATCACTGAAATGAAAAACATATAACCGTTTATTTTCCTGTCATCTATTCTTCACAATCTTCACATTTAGTATCTTCGGCTCCCCTACTACAGAGGGTTTAGACAAAGTAACAATATCAAAAAAATAACGAAGTTTCTTTTTATATTATAAGATAGCAAACAAGCAGATGGGTCTCCTGATGAAAAGAGTCAACCATCGCCTATAGACACCAAAAAGATGTTAATGGTGCGTTGCTATCTCGTGGCGAAGTCTAATGCCAAATGCATAAGTTTACCGGCTACCTTACCCTCCAAACCGGAACTCGACAGTGACAAGCACTGATGCTATTGCGGCAGGGATAGATAAGGCGGTGGTACCAGACCCGGGCGAGACAATGTCTATTCTTCAAAGGAGGCTGGAGCCAACACGGGGGGAAGTTGAAAAAGAATAAAATGTATTCCGTATAGTTCGTCCATTTGGTAGTTTTACCTAGAAAGTTTTCCGGGTATTTTGAAACTCGGTATTCTCATAGATTTTGATGTGCTCTTTTCGAATATCAGTTTTGCCACCTTACACGTTTGCCGCTCGCGTCGCCATATTGTAAAAATGACACCTGCTAGCTGTTTTTCAAAACTATCTTCCTTTTCATTTTATATTTTTACAATATGGCGATGCAAGCAGAAATGATACGAGAAGGCAAAGTTGATATTTGGAAAGAGCATATAAAAAATGTTAAGTGCAGTAATTTTCAAAACTCCCGGAAAACTTTTCAGGTGGCCCCTATTTTCGAACCAAACGATTGAGCTAGTTTGGCATTGACATGTCATCGTCACTGGCATCGTTACTTCGGCGTATGGTCAGAAACGAAGACGCATTCAGATATAGTTTTACTTGTAATTTGTTTAAGCTCCCTGACTTTTCGCGAAAATTAGGCCGAATCCCTTTCTCCCAGGTAATTCGTATAAAGCCAGCGAATGCTTAACATGTATATACAATCGTGATTCACCTGTAGAGTACTACAATGTCGTGCTCGGGTTTGGTTCACCGTATCGTTTATTCTGGCCGCAATAGCGACAGCGTCATTGTCATACTGTCTGTCTTCCTGCTAAGTTATTTGTATACAATAAATATAAGTATAAATATAAACGATTTGTCAAACACCCATCCTGAATATTATTTGATTGAATTCTGCGACGTTTCACCCGGGATAAGTAAGGTGTTCGTACCAACCTTCCTCATTCTTCCTGCAATAGAATAGTGCTTGTCACTGTCGTGTTCTGGGTTGGAGGGTAAGGCAGGCAGTAAACTTATGAATGTGACATTAAATTCCTGCTGCACTGGTAGGAACGCACCATTAACACCTTTCGTGTCTATTTGGCAATGGATTTTTATTACCATCGGGTGACATATCTGCTTGTTTGCAGCTCTATAATATTTACTATAAATACAAAAATATTTTACAATGTCCATACTTAATATTATAAATATCAAAGTCTCTCGTCGCCTCTGTGGTCTAGTGGTCGGTGTCGGTGTTAACCACATGCGGTCCCGGAGTCGGGCAATTCAAAAAATGTGTCTTTCAGTTTTCTGATAAAAACAACGTTGTTCTGGATTAGATAAGTGCCCGGTTGGTGATAGGCTTGCAAACTCATTTTGGGGCTAAGTATCTTCGGGTAATCGTAGGTGCACTGGTGGTGTTTGTTCCTACGTTTTCAGGGATACGGGTGTGGAGATACTTTTTTTTCAAAGCCCATCCTTATGAACCAATTTTGATAAAATTTGCCCAGGAGGTAGTTGAATCAAACATAGGCTAGTTTATTCAATAATCACCCCTGAGGGGCTGAAACAGTCAATGAAACTTGGTGTAAAAAAATTATTGACGTAGATGATATTTGTGAGCAAAGCTGCGCGGGTCAGCTAGTTTGATATTAATATAAACATTACTTTGATATTCGTAGCACCGTGTTTGCTCTCGATTAAGGAGCGAACTAATTAAGTTTGTTTGGTTGGAAGACACGATTTTGTTTGTCTAATTAGTTGTTTGTTTTTGATAAATAAGTAGATCGCTAATTATGTAAATAGAATGAATACTCGTAAAACTATTGTCCTAATGAGTGATTTATCTAATTTAATGTTGTATTTCTCTGTTTTGGTATATTTTATGTTATAGAAGAGCGAACAAGATAGCTCTGATGGTGATAAAAACGAAGATGTAAATAGTGCGTTGCTATCCGAATGACAGAGAATTATAGCCACGTGCACAAGTATATAGCCTAGACCAGAGGTCGGCAACCTGCGGCTCTTTGGATCTGAATCTGCGGCTCTTTAGGCAGCTCCGGCTATATTATTTATTTTACATATTTTTTACGAAGTACTGTTTATTGTAGGCAAAAAAACTTTGAAATTTTGTGAATTGTAAGTTTGGCCCTTCCGACTCAAAAGATTGCCGACCCCTGCCCTAGACTAAAACACAGCAGTGCCTGATACTCAATGTATGTCTCTGCTATAATTAACACAGTGATATATACTGAACTATCTACTAGAACACAATATTAATATTCACCGGTCCTATTACTAGAACACAGCGCGAACAGTATCATACACTACTAGAAAATGGCAGTGACCAATAGAACCTACTACAACGAACCTAACACAGCGAATTAACATTTAAATAAAAAACCTATCTTTGACCTATATCTTGATATTGAAATATTGTCACTACATGTTTTTGAAAAATATAAAATTGATGTAATTGCTATTTGATGTGTATTCTATTTAAAAATGTACTTAATAACATACTTACTTTTTCTATTTCATAATTAACATTACTTTTTCTAGTTCCATTTTTGGTAGCAACAAAACTTGAAAAGCAACTCACCACCGGATCAGCGTTAATGGTGGGCGCTTGTATGTCCTGTCTTGTGTCATGAACCGATTTATCTAAGTATCTATATACATTATATATCTAATAGTACAATCTACCAAACCAAATAACAAAACGTCAATCGAGTCGAAGCTCTAAGGACTCTTACACACATAAATAATATACAACGTTGCGTCGTGCTTACTACGCGGCATATTATGTAAGAAAATGTATAGCACTTTAAACGTTTCGACTCGGTTGAAGTTTTATTACGTGAATAGCACACCAGCTTCAACTCCTTCCACAAATTTAGCATTTTTCTAAAAGACGTGGATTCAATTTTAGCTAATACTTAACTCATTATACCAAAAACATAGTACCTTGATAATTGTAGGTAGTCTTATGCTCTTGATAAAAAATATTACATAGTTGTAATTTTATAGAAATTTTGCTGTTGTAAAAATACTTATTTTTACTATTTAATTACAAGGTTCCGTATTTGGCAAACAACTAGCACGTTACCTTATGTGGTTCAACCATTTAAATTATATTTTATCAATAAATATGGTCAATTATACAAGTTGGTAGAGTTATGCAACGACTCGCTAGGGTTTGTTTCAATCGCCTTTCCCTAATGCTGCCGCAATTTTTCACTGTCGTGTTCATTTTTTGGGTAAAGTAGTTGGTTAGCATATGTATATGATATCACTATCTCGCCACACAAATAGTAACGTATTATTAACTTCTTTGGTTAATGATACGCAACGTACCATTAACCACAACGTACCATTAAATCTTTGGTTAATAGGCGATGGAAGTTTCTTTCCATTAGGAGAATAATCTGCTTGTATATTTTCTCACGATATAAAAAAGGAAAAAACATAAAGAAAACGCATACTTGATTTTAGCGAAAAATTGCTTGTATCAAAGTATTTTGATGTGAACATCAATATAATATGTTATTAATATGTCAAAATGTTCTATAGAAAATTTTCCTGCTACGAGTACAAAATCTAAAATTTTAATAAAAATATTTCTTTCCTGTGATGTCTATTTTCAAAATTTCCCATAGAAGAATTTTTCCTGTTATAAAATCTAATATTTTATTAAAAATATTAGTTTCCTGTGATGTCTATTTTCCAAATTTCCCATAGAAGAATTTGTTATAAAATCTAAATAAAAAAATATTACTTTCCTGTGATGTCTATTTTACAAATGTCTTATAAAAACTGTTACAAAATCTAATATTTTTATATATGTGATGTCTATTTTTCAAATGTCCAGTAGAAGAAATTTCCTTGTTACAAAATCTAATAATTTATAATGTCTATTTTCTAAATGTCCCATAGAAGAAATTTCCTTGGTATGAAATATTCACTTTTTCCAATTCAACACAATGTTCCGTTTTTGGGCAGCTACATAACTCGAAAGGCAACTCGACACCGGATCTTCGTTAATGGTGGATTCTTGTACCGGCCCCTCACGTAACATGAACTGGTTTCATTGGCTAAATGCACATTAGGTATATATTTCTGATACAGCTTTCACAATCACTTTGGCGACGGGTTTTAATTCTCATAAAGCTGGCTGATTGTTTTCGAACTCTCGAGTTTTTAGAATTAGCTTTTTTATTTTATCAATAGACAAATTATATTTTTTGGACAAATTACACGAATTGATCTAACCCCAAAGTAAACAAATTATTTGCTTGTGTTATGGGTGTTAGTCAACTACATCAATACATAGAAATACATTTATAAATACTGAATATAATAGGTCCCGGGCTCCTTTGAAGAATAGGCCAACTGCCGTTCTGCCAGGCAGGTCGTAAAAGGCGACCGATTGGCTATACGAGTCACTACCATCGTGGCTACTAGGTGGTAGAGTTCTGCATTGTCTCGCCCGGGTCTGTTACCAACGCCTTACCTATTCTTGCCGCAATAGTGTCAGTGCTTGACACTGTCGTGTTCCAGTTTGGAGGGCAGAATAGCCGGTATGCATGTGGCATTAGACCTCGCCACCAGATAGCAAACACCATTAACACCTTTGGTGTCTATAGGCGATGATTGACTATTTCCATCAGAAGACCTATCTGCTTGTTTGCTGTCTTATGATATAAAAAAAAATTAAACACATAAACCCCGAAATACAAACAGCTATACTCATCACACGAATGCCTGTCCCTGTCGGGATTCGAACCTGAGCCCCTTTAATTGCGAGTCAGGGTCGCTAACCTCATGAAGTCTTTTAATATTAATATGGGTATTGATCAATGATAGTAATTTATCGTAGGATAGTAAACAAGCAAATGATTACAAAGATAATAATAATGTATTGCATCAATGTGATGAAGATCTTATCGTTTGTTCAGAATGTCCAATTCTAAAAATGTCTAGTGGTTTTAATGTCTAATTCCCGAAATGTACAATATTTCTATTTCTTATATATATTTAATATGAAACAATAGATAGATACATAAAAAACTATACTTGAAATAATCATGTCTTATTTATTTACAAGTATTTGTAGTGTAATATCAAAATTACAAATGCAATGGTTGATAACAATAATATATTTAATAGTCTTTCAGATTTGCTTAAACAAGGTAAGTGGCAAAAAATAGATTTTTCATAAATAGTGGCAAAGTGAGGTCTTTGTTTTCTAATTTAGATAAATATTGTTTACTAGCTGTGGCCAGCGACTTCGTCCGCGCGGACTTCGTTTACTCCGCACAGCACCTGGCCACTAGGTAATAGCGTGATAATATGTAGCTTATATGTTGACCCGACCTGTTAGTAATATTCATGCAAATTTTGAAGTAAATCCATGTAGTACTTTTTGAGTTTACCCCAGACATACATACAGACAAACAGACAAACAGATAAACAGATAAACAGATAAACAGATAAACAGACAAACAGACAAACAGACAAACAGACAAAAATTCTATAAACTATATTTTTGGCTTCGATATCGATTGTAGATCACGCCCCAAGTATTCTTTTAAAAAAATATTCAATTTACAGTTTCGACTTTCCTACGATTTTATGTAAAATACATCTATAGATGTATTTTCTATCGAATCGAATATCTCTGAATCATCTTTTAACTCTCATTATTTTAAACATCGAATCTTCCAAACACACAAATACAATTATTTATATATTTATATTTAATATACAACTTATAATTAATTAATAAATTTATCGATTAGATAATAATAGTAAAAAAAAGGACTAAAAATAGGAAAATCATTATTTTCATAATTTATATTATTAATTAATAATATGATATAGGTATGTCACATCTGTTGCCTTAACGAATATTACTTACATGAATTTGCAAAAATTGCAGGTTTAATCTAAAACCATGCAACTTATCACTTCAGGGAGCTACACAACCTGTTACAAACATCCACACACTCTTTCACAATTATAATTGTGATTTTTTAACTAAAAGAGTATGTAACAGCATCTCTGATATAGGACAAAATTTATCTACTCGTGTCTTGTTTCGGAGAGTACGTGAATCTCTCGGCCCCGTACCTACATACAAAGTTATAAAACTAACACAACATGAATTAAACAAATTAAAAATTGAATGCTGAATACCAGTATACATACACATAAACATACACACACGCACACGCACACGCCTACTCATGTCGTGTACATAGACACATATACACCTACACACACACACACACACACACTCATACACACACAAACACCCGCATACACATAGACACACACATATGCACAAACATACTTGAACATGCCACACAAACACAGCTACTATGAAGTGAAAAAATGTATACATCATTTCTTCTTAGAATAAATTTTCTTGCTCAAGCCTCCATATAAATAGATCGTCTCAAACGGTTTCAAAGAGAACGACAAATTAAATTGTTGAACTTTGAAATTCTTATGATAAAATACAATTCTCAGAATAATTAAGGCTCATCTTTGGAACTCACTGAGTAAATGACTCAGCCCAAATTATAAAGAAGCCGTTACTGATACATAAATTTTGGAGTACTATAGAGGAGATCATGAGAAATACTGAGAATGTGTTGCCTACAAATATATGATACATATTTTAAATTTTATTTTTACTAGCGATCTGCCCAGACTTCGCGTGGTAGTACTAATTGACCATTACCTATAGCCATATGATATAAAAGCCAAAAAATCTGTTCATAAGATCGTTACAAATATTCACAAAATTTTATAAATATTTTTTTAAAATCTCTTCATTAAACCTTCGCAGTCAGTATATATATCAGCTTTCTACTCTTCTACTTTTTCGCCATCTAAACTATAACCGTCCGGTGATTTTTCTATTAATTATGCATTAGTTTGTTGTCAACTTTATCCTACTGAACTGGTCTTAAATATTTTTTTTAATTTGGGAGCCAAGACTAAAAGATCTCAGAATAGATTCTCGTTGAAAAAAGAAAAAAAAAAAGATTTTTTAAATTTATTTTCAACATTTGACCTACTTAGGCTAAAAATTAAAATGGGTTAATTGTTGATAACAAAGTGAAAAATATTTTTTTTCTAATTTCGGGAGGTTGAAATGACACATGTATAATATATTCCAAACTTTTTATCATCGGCAATTGGTGAAACTCCATTTTAATACAATATTTATTAATTAATAACACTTGTACTGTTTCACAATAAGTTAATTATGTTTAATTTCCAACCGGTTTCGCTTACACAAGCATCTTTAGGGTATTTACATTTGCTTGGTTAGAAATTGTAAATACTCTGAGGATTTTAAAACAGTGTAGGACCTAAAATAGTATAGGAACTTATTCTAAAACAGTACAAGTGTTATCAATTAATAAATATTGAATTACACATGTATAAGTTTACCGGCTACCTTACCCGTTAACCGGGATACGTTTTTCGAAAAGAATCCCGGAACATCACGGCGAAATATTGTTATCAGGTTTACCGTGTTAGACCGTTGATCTTGTTTACAAGTTGAAAAAGTGTATACGAGCAATACATAATTACACTTAATAGGTTCTTATAAAAAATCTAGAAGAAAACATAGCCATACAAATGACTTGTTTGCTTATTTGGTATCTTCACAAAGGAAGTTACTGATAGCACATCATAAACATATTTAATAAACATCACCCATTAGGAGTTGTTTACAATTTCACAAGATTGTTGTTACTGATTTTTATATTATTTAAAATTTTATGATGAATAAATGAACCTTTTATTTGCAAAAATATGGTATTAAAACATGTTGAAAAAGTTACTGTTTCTTTCATATTTATAATATTATGAGCTCCTAGTAGTCACGAACACGATAGCAATGACTCGCTGCATCTTACGATCTGCAAATGGTGTGTCAATATTTTTTTTAATTCACAAAATACTTGTTATCGCCTCTGTGGCCTAGTGGTCCGGTGTTGGTATTGACAACATGAGACCTCGGGTTCGATTCCCGGGTCGGGCAATTTAAAAATGTGTTTTTTAGTTTCCTGATAAAAGCAACGTTGTCTGGGACTGAATAACTGACCGGTTGGCGATAGGCTTGCCATTATGGAACTAAGAATTAGTGGGACAAGTATTTCGGTTAATCTTGGGTGCACTGGTTATAACTCTGCTTACTTTTTCGGGGATACGGATGTGAAGGCATTTTTTTCACAAAATAGTTCTTGCAATATTTAAATATATAAAACTACACTTATATTTATCAGTTAAAGTTTGAATAATTGGGGTTAAGTATTTGTATTAACATTTATGTAGGTACTTATTCTTTGACCAAACAAATATTTCTAAATCATTAAAATGTTCTTACATTTGATTTTATCTCCAAAAAATTATTTCCATTTTGGTTATTTAATAACAAATTAAACTACTTCTAACTATATGTAGTATTTTTACATTTTACATTTATATTTTATATAGTTAGACGTTTTTTGTGTTTATATTAAATCAATAGGCACATGCAACTTTTTATTATTGTATTCCTCATTTTTTTATAAATACACATACAACAAAGATATATATGTATCTATAGTGATCTGAATGGTGGTTTACAGCAATGCAGCTGATCGACACAATATATTTTAAAAATTATATATCTGATATGACGGAAATAGAGACAGTCTAGGGATGATACATTATTATATTCATAACTAGCTGTTGTCCGCGACTTCGTTCGCGCGGACTTCGTTTACTTTCGTTCGTTGCACGGTGACTAGATCACACCCCAAGTATTCTTTTTAAAAAATATTCAATGCACAGTTTTCACTTTCCTACGATTTTATTATATGTATTATATTATTATATGTATTATTTATTATATGTATTATATATTAATTAAAACAAAATAAAATAATATAATATACTAGCTGTTGCCCGCGACTTCCTCCGTGCGGACTTCGTTTAATCCACACAGCTCCTCCCCGTAGGTGATAGCGTGATAATATCTAGCCTATATGTTGACCCGACCTGTTAGTAATATTCATGCAAAATTTGAAGTATATCCATGTAGTACTTTTTGAGTTTACCCGGACATACATTGACTTTCCTACGATTTTATTATATGTATAGATATCTAACACGATAAACCTTATAATAATATTTCCTCTTGTTAGTCTGGGTCCTTTTGATAAAATAGATCCTTTGTTTTTGCCAGGCTGGTTATTAAAGCCAAAAATTTCCCAAACATGTCTCTGATTTTGATTACTAGGTGGCAGAGTCCTTCTACTTCTGACTCGGGTTTAGTATCACCGTCTTACCTTTTACTGTAACAATAGCTTCAGTATTTGTTTGTGTCAGCTTAAAAGTTAAGGTAGCCGGGAAATTTATGTATGTGACATTTTATCCCACAACAAGGTTGGTAACGCACCACTAACATTTTTGATTTTTATAAACTATACATTTTTTCCATGTGGTTGGTTGGCTCAAACTTTAAAAAATATATTTACGCCCATATCCCCGAAGGGGCAGGCAGTGGTACAACAAGTGCACCCACGATTAGCCGAAGATACTTGGTCCTACAAATGTGATAGGTGTCAAGCCTACCGCAAACCGGGCACTTTCCAACCCCAGGCGACATTGCTTTTATCAGAAAATTGAAAATACATATTTTTTTTTAAATTGTCCGCCCGAGGGTTCGAACCCGGGACATCATGTGATCAGCGCCAACGCCGGACCACTAGACCACAAAGACGATACACCACAGAGGTGGGCAAGCCCTTTACTTGCAATAAATATACACATTAGTCTAGAAATACACTCTATATAATAACAGTTTCAGAAATTCAAACGTATTCGTACTTATTATATAAATATCTAGCCCTATTAGAGATTGAACGTGAGTTTTGTAAAGACCAGTGTCGTTAAGAGTAAACTTTTGACCACTCGATTATAGCGGTAGTCATTTAAAATAAGAGTAGGTAATATAAAAACAGTATACTAGAGCTTACGGAAGTATATTTACTACCATAAGATCAAAATAGACGCAGCTCCTATTAATATAGGTATGATATTTCTATCATCGAGATTACTACGTGGTAGAGTTCCACAATGTCACCACGGATTTAGTAGGATCATTATACCAATTCTTTGTCACTGTCGTATTCCAATTTGGAGAATACAGTATCTGGCAAACTTATGCCTGTGGCATTATTATCTCGTGGATATCTCCACATGGATAAAAAGGCACCAATAACAGCCTTGGTCTGTAACTAAACGATAATCGTTTCTTTCAATGAGGAGATCCATTAGCTTGTTTGCTATCGTAGGAAATAAAAAAGTCGAAAAATAACAGACAGGGATGGAGTGAGAATTATACTGACAACTGAAAAATAAATACCTAATCTATATATATAAAAATCAATTGCTGTTCGTTAATCTCGCTAAAACTCGAGAACGACTGAACAGATTTGGCTTATTTTGATTTTTAATTAATTGTTGAAGTCCAGGGCAGGTTTAAAAGGTGAGAAAATATAGAAAAAAAATAAGAGTAGTTAAAAACAACACTTGCCGGGTCAGCTAGTATTTAATATAAGATGTTCTTAATTTGAATGGTTTTGTTATATCTATATTACCTATACCGCGTGATGTATCTAAAATGTATACCTGTTATACGAATTGGTGATAACAAGTTAGACTCTGATCGTAAGATCTTAGGTTTGATTTTTGGATTCTGCTCAACTTAGACTTCCTGAAAATTTGAACCCATTCGAACCAGAAACTTTTGAGAAATTTTGCAAAAACCTCAAATTTTTTTACCGAAACATTTTTTTTTTTATTTTAACTTCCAGATCGATTATTTATCGATTGAGTTCAAAGCCTAATTGGTTCTTCTCCTCAAAAAACTGCGTTCAATGCATAAATTACATCAAAATCAGTTGATCCGTTCGGAAATTATTGTTGATGAAAAATATTAAAAAAAAGTGTTTTTTCGACAAAACTTCGAAATTTTTCAAGCAATATTTTTTTGATCATAAACGTTACTTTAGTACTAAAAAACTACGTCAAATGCCGTTTCTAAAATTAAAAATGATTTACATTTTCAAAAGTAACAGCTTTCAAATATAAAAATGACGCTGTTTACAGGAAACTTACTTCGTATTTTTAAAGTAACTTTCAGGATAATATACCGATTTATTTTAAAATCTGATCAGCTCATCTGCTTAAAAGATTGCGTCAAATATGGTAAATCGGATTAAATTCGGATGATTCTTTCGGGATTTATCAAGGATGAAAGTTTTTGAAAAAAGTTTCTTTATATTTATTCGACATTTTTTACCTAATTAAATAATTTAGAGCTCAAAAACTGCGTTGAGTGTTAATTTAAAGTTCAAAATTGGTCATCATTTTGAAAAAATATACATTTTTTTCGAACACTGAATAACTAAGTTTAATTTAAAAAAACTTAAGATTTTTGAATTCTTCGAACTCAAAACTCTATGCTTAGGCTATAGCTATAGTTTTTTCTTTGACCTTAAAATACCTCAATTAAGCGTGAAGTTTCAGAGATGACCTGCAGGGTCGACCAGCTTCGGTACCTATAGATTTTTAATACAGTTATGTTAGATGGTTAGATAGGTGTGTTACATACATAGCAAGCCTAATAGAATATTTAGTTCGGTATAGTTCGCTATATAGGTATCTATAATATTATTGTCATAGGTAATTTTAGGTTAGGTATTACCTGTTTATTACAAGTTTCTCTTATAATTATCTACGTTAGTTTGTTCGAAAGGCGTGTTACCAATAGGTATTTTTTGTTTTACGATTTTTACTTAAATGATAATAAAAATATCGTAAGTAAATAAGTAAGGTGAATAAGGTGAATAAGTATATAAATATTATTTTATATACGATACTAGCGGTCCGCCCGACTACGTAGAAATACCTATTTAATAAAGTAGCTTATAAAGAAAGGTTAAATAAGTTTTAAGGTAAATATGCGCGAGCGAGGCCGCGGGTACCAGCTAGTTATTAATAATTGTAGCAATTTATTACAGAGCGTATACTCTTCTTAATACTATTTGAGGTTAAGAATTGGGAGAATAAATATAAAAAAATATATTGAAATAAAAGAACAATGTAAAACAAATTATGAATATTTGAATATTTGCCAAAGATCGGGAGCAGCATATCAATCTGTTATAATTATTGTTATACAGATGTATACCTAAGATTTTTATATGGAATGATAAATTATTAAAAAAGAAAACGTCAAAAAGTGACATGTTCGCTGAGTTTTATCAAAGAGCTCCAAATCTACTTATGTGATTTTATTCACTGAATCTTCTGTGTCATCGTGTTTCCGATCCGGAATTAATTAAAAAATAACGACTCATCGAAAATGCATGTATAGGTAATACCAAAAGTTTGTCCTTGCGATTAAATTAAAAAACTTGCAACAAAAGCTTTAATTTAATAAGCTAAGGCCAATTTATTTTTTAAGCAAAAATGTAAGAAAATAAAAAATAAAGTAGGTAAGTACACTGTTTTAATGACTTCAGCTGTATCAGCGATTTCTTACAACTTAGTTTATGGGTTAGTTTAATAAAAATTACCTGTTTGACTATTACATACCTAGGTCCGTACCTATAATATAGCTGTAAGATCTAACCTCACACAACCCCCTAATAATGAATATAACCACTGTTAATTTATTTAAGAAATTAATGTATTTAATACATACCTAATCAAAATGATAAAGAAAATAACATCTTCAAAATGTTATATAAAAGAAATTAATAAAATCGATTTTTTATATTAACAGCATATAATTTGTTTCTTTTTTGTCATAAGCAAACCTTTTTTGTCGATCCAAAGTTGTGAATACTCGAATAAAAATATTTTAATGAAACAACGTAATATAATTTACATTATTAAGAGGTCTGCTATACGAACAAATACGTTAAAAACATCAGTTGTCATAAGGAATGCATTATTCGACACGCATAGTAAAATTCATTCGCGGCAAAGCTTCACACAAGTACACAACGCTAACACACTTATGATTATTCCATGTTTTTATCTTTCTGAACTGCGGTATTATTAGCGGCGGGCGGACGCGAGGTTCTCTGCGTGGGTAAGGGGGGTGTGCGGGGTTCGAAGGGGAGACTGCGCGCGCATCGAGAGGCGGCGCCGAATTCGGTGCCACCTCTCGGCACCCATGGCCGGCGGTGGAGGGGAGCCCAGGCCCCCGGCCTCTATTTACTCTTTCAATCAGTGCGAGTGTTTGCCCCTGGCCGGCGTGCACGCGCGGGTGATGCGCTAGCCATGATCTCGCAGAAGTTGTCGTACGGCGACGTGCCGACGTCCGCGTCGCTGTCCTCTTTGTCACCGGGTCTCGCGCCACCTTACGTGAACGGCATGGGCTGCATGCCGACGCAGCCCTACCCGAACCTCTACAGCAACAACATGGTGGCCGGCGGCTCTTGCATGGGCTCCTCCGGCGTCGGCTACTCGCCGCCCAGCACCATGGCTTCTTGTATGGGCGGCGGCGGTGCTGTCCCCTACGGTGCGCTACCACGAGAACAAGAAGCCGCTTCTCCGACGTCTGCCTTGCAAAGAGCGCGAAACGATAAGACCTACCGACGCTCCTACACACATGCGAAGCCGCCATACTCGTATATCTCTCTGATCACGATGGCTATTCAGAACAATCCGACGCGAATGCTAACTCTATCGGAAATTTACCAATTCATCATGGATCTGTTCCCATTCTACAGACAGAACCAACAACGATGGCAGAACTCAATCCGGCACTCCTTATCATTTAACGATTGTTTTGTTAAAGTGCCGCGAACACCCGACAAACCTGGCAAAGGTTCTTTTTGGACACTACACCCTGACAGCGGGAATATGTTTGAAAACGGTTGTTTTTTACGAAGACAAAAGAGATTTAAGGATGAAAAGAAAGAAACATTGAGACAAGCACAAAAAGCGGCGCAAGGGCACGGGCACCATGGCAGTGGGCACGACAAGAGAGACCACACGCACGAAAAAGCAGGAGGTGCTGGAGGTGGAGAGGAAAAGGAGATGAGGGATGAGCTGTTAGCACAACTTCATGCGGCCCCAGAGCTATGCTTACCTGAGCACACGCCGCTCGCTCTAGAACATTACGCGCAATTAAAACAAGAGCCCACAGGTTATGCCCCTGCACCGCATCCGTTTAGCATCACCCGATTGTTGCCCGGTGCGGACACAAAGACAGATTTGAAGATGTACGATGTGAATTACGGATACGGACACGCTCCCGCTGACAACTACTACCAATCTCCATTGTACCATCATCACGCGCATGCTCATGCGCAGCCGCCCTTGTGACAGTATCCGCTGGCGTAGGCGCAGCGCCACAGACCAACCACATTTTGGCCACGTCGTGGGTAAGTGTCCAGCCTGCTCCCAGCGCCACCTTCGACCAGCGAATCAGTATCATTATATACTTGGACTCCTTGTGAGCGTGTTTTGTGTTCTTGTGATAATTCGCCGTTTCGCCCGGGGTTTGTAATTTATGTACATATTTTTGAGTTAAAAATGCCATTTTGTGCGAGTTCTTAGGTAGATGCACTTCTGGTATACCCCGAGTAGGCGGCGGCCGTTGATAGGCCTAAATAGACTTTTTAGAGCACTAGAAAATGTCTTTAAATATTTTTTTTGAGAACACTTATTCCTATACCAATTCTTAGTTAAATAAATAGTATATAGTAATATAAGCGAATATTATGTATAAGCAATTTTTTTTAACGTTATTTTTCATTTAAAAATTAAGTAATTCTAGGAGAGTCAGGTCCACCGTGTTTACAAATAAACGAAATTAAATATTTAAATTGAACTAAATGTTTTTTTAAATACACTCATATTATTAGTTAACTCTATACAGAGATTACATAATCAAATTCTTAAGTCATTTGTTTAAAATACCAATATATATGGCCTTCCCGTAATTGTAATCGAAGTTAAACAACATTACAAAGCAATGAGTAATTGAAGCCGTAATACGATCAATATCGAAGGTTTATCTATTGTTTATCTATTGATGTTTCGATAAATTTGTTTATTTGCTCACGCAACGCGTTGAAGTCTTTTGTTTTATTATAAATAATTGTAACCGAAGAGCTTTAATTAGAAATCTTAATACGATATTATTATTTTAGTGTTAACAAGCTAATATTAAAGACGCAAATTTCGAGATGATAGTTATCTCTTAATTATTACGCGTTTTTTATTTATGTAAATTTTGACAAAATAGGCGCGACGTTACGGAATAAAATAAAATTGTGTGCTGCCTATAAAATTTCTCTTTAAGTGATCTAAAATACCATTTTTAATTAAAAAAAAACTTATACAATAATAACAATAAATGTGACAGCTTATTAATAAAAGTGTTTAAAGATTTCAAAATATCTTTATTTGATATTAGAGAGTGGTATAGGAATAGGCGTAAATATGATCATATCTTGAACGAACAGTGCAATGTTGCTTGTGTAAAAAATGTGTAAAGATATATTATTAAATTTATAGATAGGAAACAGAATTATAGTCCTGTCGACCATCGTATTTAGGAGTTTAATGTAAGTTTTTGTAAATATACTTGTAAGATGATATAATATAATAACGACTTCTAAATAATGGTGTTTGGTGTTTACTAGGTACCTATCTATATTTCTCAATAATCTATTCACATATATATTTATATGCAAGTGTCAATTTAGCATTTTATTTTGAATATAAATATTTATATTTGGCAAAGTTCGAATATTGAATTGAATTTTATTGAATTATCGATATAATATGCTAAAGATAGTATTCCAGTACTGCTTGTCTTAAAAACCTAAACTGAAAAATATATATTCACAAACTATGAGACTATTATATGAATAAACTTTAAAGTCAAAGAAAAATGAAGTTGAAATAAAATAAGCAAATACTTACTAACGTCATATAAATAGGATATGAATGCACGCTTTTACTTTAAATTATTTGTTTAATTATGAGCTCACCGGTTATAAGTTTTAATACATCTTAAGTGTTTGTTACAAAACATATGCAATAAACATAAAAAAGTGAAAACTTAAAAACATAAACAGAATAGGCTATTCAAACAATTTTATTGTCATACTATCATATTGTGTTTTTATAATAACATTAAATAAAATTTTAATTTAGGCTCTTAAATATTTATTCATAAATAAAATAAACACATATCAGATTCTTATCTTACAATTATTACGTAAAATATCATAGTTGTTAAATACGGAAACCTCAAAAAAATAACCTTGAAGTATACAAAACGTAGACCTTGCTATGTCCACATTTTAACATGTCCAAATACGTTAAACATAATCTCGAATACTTTGAATATAAAAGAATTATATTTTACAGAAAAATATTTTAACCTTCTATAATTAAATATATAAATATATTCGAATACTTAAATTTATAAAAGGATTTTTTACATTTACTTTTATCGTAAGTGTGCTCAGGTATTTAAGGATAATTTATAAATTATAATGCTGTTGAAAATGCACGGAACAAAATTATAGTTTCCCTCGAATAACAACAACAAGAGTATTTATTTATTTATACCACTTTCTTCAGAATCTTTAGTTGTAGGTTCTTTTAACTGACGTAAGTTTTTCTAGTTATATGACATTTTTTTCGAACCAAAGTGTATAATTTCTTTTTATTACGATTCGCACTTTGCCAAAAATATATTTAGAATGAGATGTGTAAATATATTAATTTAGTTGTGCTAAATTCATTCTTGTTATTATAAATACATATTGATTACTCAAATCTAGATAGGATACTTAAAATATCATTTGTTAGTTCCAGAGTTAATAAAATTAAGTTTACAAAGAATACATAGTGTTTTTATTCATTTTAATTCTTTAAAAACATAACAATTTACCTTTTATACTGTTGTCAATATGCATTTCAATTTGAAAACACGGAAGAAACTTTTTACATTAACTGCAAAATATTTTTTAATTTATTTATCAACTGTTATAAAAATCTTTGATATTAAATTAATTAAAAAACCAGTTGTTCTATTATTGCTTATATTATAGAAATAATACTTTTTTTATTTGCAACTCTATTAAAAGATAGACTATAGCACTTTCGATTAAGTATATCTATTTAATGACTACTTTCCAAATGAAATACATACAATATATGATTAAAATCTATTGTAGGTATTTTTTGCACGGATAGCAGCAAAAAATAAAATAATTATCGAATATGAAAAATCTTTCCCTAGGTTTTTTACAGGAAAAACATTTACTTATTTTACACCTTTCATTTTAGGGAAATAGCATAATTACGATTATTTCATTAAAATTCACTTGTACTGTTTGTTCTATTACTTATTTAGTTATTTATATCCTACCGTTATTATAGTTTACTGCACTGATTCCCAAAGTGGTCCAGGTAGACCCCCAGGGTTCACGGGAAATTCTACGGGGGTCTACGTTTTCTCTTTTTTAAGCTTCATATTTTTTCTTACGTTTAGGGAGTATCGTAGAAATTTAGATTCAGGGGGTTTACCGGAACCAGCAAAATTTTGAAAGTGGTCTATGAGAAAAAAAGTTTGGGAACCTTTGGTTTACTACATCAATACGTATGTTTTATTGACATCTACTCTAATGTATTACAAGTGATACAAAGCAATGAAGCAGTGAAAATAAAACAAGTGAATTTTATTAAAAAATCTTAAGCATGTATAGGACGGACTATTTGGTATAATTTAGCATTACTATAGTTTTTGTCGTAGGTATATACTATAGTAGTAGATATATTATATATACTTCTGTAGTATATTGTATGTATTTGCATAATATTTAATACTATTTTACCTACCTACTATTCTACCTTTTTAGGATTCCGATGTTAACTAGCAACAATGATAGTTACGCTATTTCTGTTCGTCCGTCCCCGTCAGGAGTTTAGCTCAGAGATCCCTAGTACTAGAAAGCTGGAAATTTGGCATGAATATACATATTAATCACGGAAAGGAAGTGGTAACATTAGAAAAATATTTTTTTAGGGTAGCTCCTCTACATGTAAGTGGAGATGTTAATTTTTTTTCTCGTTTACCGCATCATGTGGCGTATCATTGGATAGGTTTTTAAGAATTTTGTAGGTTTGTGAAAATAATTATTCGTTTAAGTAACTCGCTTGTGAAATATTAAGCTTTAAAGTGCAAGTGTTTCTCCTTCTATTAGCTAAACGGTTGGTCTTAAGGCTAGTAAAAAATCACAGTTATAGTAAATATAATGAAATTAAAAGGAAAATTATCATGGCTTAGAAGTTTTTGAGTAAAAGTCGACTAACTTATAAAATGTACTTGTAGTTTTTATAGGTGGTAAACTTGTGGTACAGATATATCCTACATTGACATTAAATAGATTAAATGTTCATAATATGAAACAATAAAAGCCCTCTTCTTAGAAAGCATTATCGTGATGAGCAACTTCGGAACCCTACATTGCGCGTGGCCCGACACGCACATTATCTATTTTTATGTATTTATTTTACACTATCATATACATTGAACATTAGTCTAGACGAAATAGAAATTAATAACACCAATTTATAGATCCAAAACCGGTAATGTAGATTTAAAATTGGCAAACAATAAAGAACTAGTGGCACTCTATCTTGATTCTTAAACAACGTTATAGAACGTAGTGTCATATCTGTCTAGTGTTATTTTTAGGCATATCTGTCAATTTTAGGCAAGGTTGACGGAGCTGGGGGCTTGTTTTTCTAAATACGGGAACTACAAGCGACCTAAAGTACCGACTTCATACCTATTTATGTGACAAGTCAAGCAGCGACTAATTTCTAGCTATTTTGAGCCATATACTAATATGATTTACTGTCTTGAACTTCTAAATCGTTGGGTTTCTACGTATTCTACCGTCTTTATAATGAGTTATTCTGAAAAGGCTTTTTGATTTCGGCATCCACGTTCCGCCATCTCACTACACGCTATAGCGAGGCATTTCATCCATACTATCTAGATGATTGATCATTTACGACTGTTCGATTTGCGCGTACCTTCTTTATACGAACAGTCAGATGTTAGAACAGTCTTCTTCACAAGGTTTTACCAAGTAGCTTTGAAAAATCTCTCTATTTTTAAGAGGAGGATCAACACATTCCAAAGTAGCCGGCAACGCATTGGCAATTAACCCTCTGTGTTGTAAATATCTATGCCATAGATATTGACTGATGGAAAGCAATCACCACTGCCCCTGGCCTCCATGGGCATTAGTAATTGTTTTATGCCTACACTCGCTCGTATGCCTGCTAAATTTAATAAAAAATTACACTATTTACGACATTATACCTGATGGCTAAAATGTACAATAAGGAAATAAATCAGCAATGAAACAATCCTCAGTAGTTTGTGACTACTGGTTAATTTCCGTGGTCTATAATGTAATTTCTATGGACCGTAAATGTTCTGTATTTTTTTTAGAAAAAGTATAGATCCACTACGTTTCGAATTTTTATATGTTCTTTTAATTTGTATAAACTTTTGACATGTTTGTATAATTTACTTTAATTAAGCGATTTCAAACATACCATGGAAATTACACGGAGAACACGTTTTTGAAGAATCACCCGTAAGAAGTTTCATAAAAGCTTTCATCTCGTATTTAAACCCCTAAGAGGTTAATTTTTGAAAAAGTAAGCTTATGTTTAATCTCAGGCCTTCAATTATCCATTCAAACACATAGTTTAGCGATTTAGCTGTGAAAGCGTAACTGTCAGACGAACAGACTTTCACATTTATAGTATTATTTCGATGAGGTTCAATTAATCTTGTAATGTTTCACAAACATATTTTTCTATTGTAATTATATCTGCCGACCGGTTTTATTTTTTACATCCTCTCATTAAAGTTAATAAAATTAAATAATTAAAAATTATAACTTATCTAATATTAAATATGTCCCCGACTTGTATATATATTGTTATATATTCATATTATTGTATATTCACTTGTATATTCATATTACATAGACCGCCCTGTTGGTCGAGTGGTCAGCGACCCTGACTACGCAATCGACGGGACGGGGCTCTGGTTCGATCCCTGACGGGGACAAGCATTTGTGTGATGAGCTGAGATGTTTGTATCTCCGGGTTTTGGTGTTTATTAAATATATTCTAGTATTTATATATGTATTTCTATCTATTAGTATCCTTGACTAACACCCATAACACAAGCAAATAATTTGCTTACTTTGGGGTTAGATCTGTAAGTGTAATTTGTCACTTGAATATTATATTAATCACTACAGCGAGTACTTGAAATAAATGAGAATTTACGAAAACAAAAATGAAAATATAAACAAACTGCACATGATAATCTCTAGGAAGCAGTTCTTCAGTTCTCTCGTAGGTCCATTGTTTCTAAACTACCGTAGTACAATATTAATCAGCCTTAAACTGGTCGTAAAAATCTCGTTTTCTATAATTTTTCAATGTTATTACTCTTTTATTGTTACCTAACTGTTAACTTAAATGGAAACGCTGTATTTCTTATTACTCCTTTATACTTCTGATTAATTTCGTTGCTGGTTCCAAGGTAACTTGGCTTTTTTCAAGGGTACTCTGAACTCATAGTTTAGTGGTCATCATTAGGTTTCCGCTGTTGATTCTGGTTTATAAAAGTTACAGTGATCAGAAGAAAAGGTGGGCCAATTGCCCTACAATTTTTTTTTCAACAAGTGATTTGTATAATTCTATAATATTTACCATTTACCTTACTACGAATAGTAACTCATTCTAATATTAAATAAGTTCTATAATTATATGCATTCTTATTAAAGTTATTAGTATAAATAATAGTAGTTTGCGTTCGTAAAGTCGCGACAGTTATATGATCTATACATAGAATAAAATCGTAGGAAAGTCAAAACTGTATAATGAATATTTTTTTAAAAGAATACTTGGGGCGTGATCTACAATCGATACCGAAGCCAAACATATAGTTTTTAGAATTTTTGTCTGTTTGTCTGTTTATCTGTTTATCTGTTTGTCTATATGTATGTCCGGGGTAAACTCAAAAAGTACTGCATGGATTTACTTCAAATTTTACATGAATATTACTAACAGTTCGGGTCAACATATAGGCTACATATTATCACGCTATCATCTACGGGGGAGGAGCTGTGCGGAGTAAACGAAGTCCGCGTGAACGAAGTCGCGGGCAACAGCTAGTTTAAAATATATTCAAAAAATATTTTGTGCCCCACTTACAAGCATTAGGTATATCTCTGAAGCCCCTTGATCGATCTGATTCATGTTGAATCTGAACATTCTTTATATCTCATTAATTTGCCTACCAAATTTAATGGATTTTTTTAAATGAACTTAAGCAGTTGGTCCAAATGGCCGCTGCTGTTAAACCGGGCATCTCAGGCGAGCAGAGTGCAGCCAGTGTTTAAATTAATTTGGCTAAGAGCCCGCCCTAAGAATATTTTCTGTCAGATCGAACCTCAGCTTAGGGCAGTATCCTGACGATGATTGGGAGCGTAAGTGGCATCAGAATTTAGACTCATCTAATAAACAATACTCGTGATATCGTTGAACAAACATTTATACATACATACATGCATACACATAAACACTACATTGTTTCAGTAGACTCGGTCGCTCATTCTTAACTTTTGGCCGCCGCTTCATTAAATGAACCCATTAAACGTGTTTTTTATTAAAGAAAGCTCTCAAGTCGATTTTTAGGCGGTATTTATTTCATGACAATGGCAAATGTATCATTTAAACCACTGAAACTAAATACAAAACACATCCATGGCCAAATTTTTTTCACCGAATAGTTTTTTACTTTCTGTGAAATTAGGGTCTAATGACTTAGGGCGTTTTTCATATAATACCTAAACACAGGAAAAAAACTGCGTCTCTCCCTTGAGAACATTTTAGTACTGTTAAAATTTTTTTCTATTCTTTAAGTTCGCAGTCACATTAGCTTTATTCCTTTTTCTTAAAGAAAAAGCAATTCGACACATCAATCGCGTCGCTAGTGTCGCATTGGCTGGGAAATTGTTTTCGTCATTTCATAGGCGATGGCGAATTTAGATATCATTTCGCTACGACGCGATCTTATAATATATATATATATATATATATATATATATATATATATATATATATATATATATATATATATATATATATATATATATATATATATATATATATATATATATATATATATATATATATATATATATATATATATATATATATATATATATAGAAATGTTAGTGCCATATGTCACGATCCAGATAAATTTGCCTTGCTTCCTGCACTTTCATAACTCTCATTCATCATAGAAACACGCTGGTTGCTAAGGCTCTTGGATCCTTCGGATAGCACCCGACCAATTTGATCATAGTACGTCAGTCTTGATCTCCCTCGGTGTCTACATACATCCACATTCCCATTGTATAGCTGTTTTATTAATCGTTAATTTGCCATTCTTTCTACATGGCGAAACCAACGGATCATGCTCTTTCACATCTTTACACCGACACTTTCTTTCAGGACTAATCTCTCTCTCTCATTTCAAAATTGCGAATGGGGTCCGCGAGTGTTACACCACAGATGTTTTTTAACGCTCTCATTTCGACCACGTTAATTATTTGTAAATATTTGGATATAATTATCCACAATAAGGCAATCATCGCATATCTTTTTGCGAAGATGTTAATTAATCGTTTCAATCCCAGGCGTGATTTGCTGTCCGTTTCCCGAGAAACCTTTCATTTGTAGCCAGGAGGATAGTGACATGTTTGACCAATCATCTACATTTTACGAACTGCCTGACAGGTAGGCCGATTGTTATTTTTCTAGAAGGACCGTAGTTCAATCTTCAAAAAAGGTAAAGGAAAGATGCCTTTTTTTAAGATTGAACTATGATATAGCCGCGACGAAAAATCTCATCTAGTATTATCGTTTCCATAAACTGAAGTAACTTAAAATATTCATTACATCATCATGTAGTGATAATTTGTGCTAATCATTGTCGATAACCTTGATTTTTGTAAAAATACTAAATGTCAAAATGTCAATGAATCATTTAAGGTACTATGTAGCGTAACCTTTATGCTTCAAACACTCAAAATAATTTTGAAGAATAAACGTTGGTGTCTACCACGGATTAAATGGATACACCTTTTAAGACAATTTCTTAGTTGGTCAGTGTAGCTTGCAATTGTATACAGAATTACAGAGTTAAATTACTAACCAATGAAATAAAATCATTTCAAGGGCAATTCTTAAACCTTGTCATCACATTCGGTACGATAAAACACTACAACATCATTTATTTCAATTTTTTCAGAATAGAATATAACATAAAAATGTATGAAATGTTTACAGTAATAGCGTTTGTTCATATGCGCGGCGACACGTTTCCTTCCCAATGGCGTATCTATTAGTATTTATGTGGTCTTTGGTGTCTACAGATAATGGTTTTCTGATGTTTTTTTCCATCAGGAGGGTCAAATACTTGTATGCTTATCTTATGATATAAGAAAGGAGTTAATTTTAATCCATAATCGTAAATTAATATGTGCTCAACTATGTGACTGCGTGGTTACCCTCAATGAAATTAGTGTAGTTATGTATTGATATCCAAAAAGTATAATCACCGTGCGAGTGACATATATATATCAATACTAATATTATAAATACGAAAGTAACTCTGTCTGTCTGTCTCTTCTTCACGCCAAACCACTGAACCGATTTGAATGAAATTAGTTGCAAAGATAGTTTAAGACCCGAGAAAAGACATGGGATAGTTTTTATTCCGAAAATCCCACGGGAACGGGAACTATGTGGGTAAAACCCCGGGGACTCTCTGTTAAACCACGGTAATAAGGAGTAACTTAGGCTACTTTTATTTTAGAAATTTAGTTATATTGATTATATATATATGATTGATATATTTAGATATTTAGTATATCGTCGCACTTATTTATTTATTTTATCAGAGGAGTGACGGAACACAAAATGACAATTCCCTTTTTTTTAAAAAAGTCACCTATTTTTGACATAAAAAACTGCATAAAATGAAATAATATATTTATAAAAAAACATGTGTGTTAATTTTAGCCTTATTTATTTAATAGCACTATGTTTTCGAATTGTATGTACAAAGGCAAAGAAAATCCAGATGTTGGAGTTTTTGTGAAAGGTTGGACATTATGGAATTATCATGTTTTGTTTCGTCATTCCACGATAGTAATCTTATGACGTCCAGTTCCTTTGCGGGGAAGGCAGGGTAAACCACACGTCTACATAGACCACGTCTACATAGATAGTTCACCACGTTTCACCGGTTTATCGGTTGGCGAGATAAGTAGTTAACCTCATCGCCGCATTTTACCGATATGTTAATGATTATATGCTATTTCTAGCGATAACTGGGACCGATAGTTATAAATGCTCATCCGAAGCACCAATGATAAATACTCCACTCCGTTAAACTTCGAGTTGCTACTAAGATTTAGATTTTTAAGAAATTCCTAGAAAAAATCTGAATAACACTTGCCCGACCCCGGGGTCGTCCCTGGGATCTCATGAATTAGCCTCTAGACCACAAGGCAGTCAACTGAAATTTATAAAGTATCTCACGCCTGTATCCCCGAAGATGTAGGCAGAGGTACAACAAGTCCACCTACGACTAGCCAAAGGTACTTGGTCCCACAAATGTGATAAATGGTAAGCCAATCGCCAACCAAGCACTTTCCAATCCCGGGCAACTTTGTGTTTATCAGAAAACTGAAAAAAACTTTTTTGAAGTGCCCGACCCAGGAAGCGAACCTGGGACCTCATGTGGTCAACGCCAACGCTGAACCACTAGACCACAGAGGACCACATTTTTATTTATAAGTATATACGCTGGAATTATGTTGTTTATATTGTTTTAGTAGAATCGGAGTTTTGTACGTTTTTAGTTATATTTTTTCTCTGAAAAATTTTATAAGTTGTATACAATAAAATATTAAATAAAAAAGAAAATGATGTGGTGTCGCGGGTCACCAGGTAGGAACGAACTTCCTTCGGCTAAACGGCACTACTCGCTTGTGTACGCGACTGTCGCGCCTGCGCACGTCTCATTTAACGCTTTTATTCCACGCATTTTTCTTACGGTTTTACTATCACATTTTTTTCAGTTCGGTCGCGCAGCAAAATCCCTATCCCCTCTAAGCCTGCCGTAAGGAACTTCGTTCCAATAAATTAACCGATTAATTAAAATAAGAAACCGTATTAATCTTGGTTGTAAACTAAATAATGCAGTAAAATCATAACCGATTTCCAATTTTTCAAATTTGATTTCAAATTTGACCGCTCCTTTGGTTGAATGGTTAGCGAGCCTAACTACGAATTGATGGGGTTCGGGTGCAAAGGGACAAACATTTGTGTGATGAGCATGGATGTTTGTATTTCTGGGTATGGATGTTCATTATGTACTAGTTGTTGCCCGCGACTTCGTTCGCGCGGACTTGGTTTACTCCGCAAAGCTCCTCCTCCGTAGGTGATAGCGTGATAATATGTAGCCTATATGTTGACCTGATCTGTTAGTAATATTCATGCAATATTTGAAGTAAATCCATGCAGTACTTTTTGAGTTTACCCCGGACATACATTGACTTTCCTACGATTTTATTATATGTATATAGATGTAAGAGTATTTATATAATATGTATTTCTATGTATTAGTATCGTTGACTAACACTCATAACACTAGCCAATAATTTGCTTACTTAGGCTTGGATCGATTCAAGTAATTTGTGCAGCGATATTTATTATTATTATTTGAATTATAATTTCCTATATCTCTAGAATCTAGGATAAAATCCTCACTAAATATGGGTATGTGGTATGCGGTGAACGGAAAACCTTTTTGTTCACCTGTGGTATGTGATACTAAACAGAAAATATATTCTCTAAAAAAATATCTAAATAGGTTATCAATATAGCTGACAATTGGGATGACGAGATACAGCAAACTAAGCTTTATGGGTAGTAATAGTTTTGAAATCATTATCTGTTGTATTTTGTACATACTAGCGATCGCCTATGGCCGAATTCCGGTCACAGACAGACTGACAATTGACTTAACTTGTAAGGAAACCAGTATACATGTGTGTATAATATCATGTATGTCTCATGAATGTAGTATGTGTAATGTATACTTTTATTAATTTAATGTATTTCTAAAACATTTTTTTAAATATTAATTAGTCCTCCGCAATATAAACTTTATCTGTACCAAATATCTGTATCATTTTCCACCGTTCACACAATTGTCTTAAAAAGGGGTTCTAACGTATTTCCTTCACTTATTAATATATAAATGTATGTAGTGCGTTATGATGATCGCGAGGCATAAGCTGTAAAACTAATACATTAATACAAGAAATTCAAGGGATAATATTTTAACACTATAAAATATTATCCCTTGAATTTCGTACGTAATTATCCTAAACTCTAATCTCTGTAAATCCGACATCTTAGTCTACCTGCTGGCGCTTAAAGAGTTAAGCTCTATTATAATATTTACGACAGGATATTATGTAGCGTCTTTTTGTCGGTGTTATCCAATAGATGTCGGTCAGTCGGCGCTGGCATGTCTGGACCCTTACAATGACATTCATAAAACTACAACAAAAGGGTTAACACGTGTATATTGTTATTAATTTTCTTACAAATTCAGCAAAACAACGCGGCCATTTAAGATGTAAATGAAAGACAAAATCACCTCTGATTCATACATTTAACAACTTCAGACAATTCTAAATTCTAATACAATTCACGTACATAATATTACATATAACAACTAATAACCCCTTTTAAAGGAAATAGCAAATAGGTATCTCGTAAAAAACTATCAAGCGAATAAATATTCGTCCTAAACTACATACAAACTAAAAAATTGTATCGTGAAATCATTGCCAAATTTAAGTTAAGAAAAATAAAATAAATAAATAACGTTAGCTTTGTACAAATTTTGTCACAACCAGATATCAAACTAAGAAAAAAAATATCCATAAGTGAAATATTTCTATTTGCGATTCGATGTCTAATTACATTTTATTTCTTTAAAATGTGCATAAGAATAAAGATTAGTAGGTATGTTATCTATACGGCCTGTTAGGTAAGTCGACCTAAACCTTGAAAGGGGTAATGAGGTATCTGATTCTTATTCCAAATAAATAAAAAAATAGGCAGTATTTACGTGACTACCTATTTATTTATCTATGCGCGTTTTTGCGCGAACGTGTTGGTGCGTATGAATTATGAATTTATTGGATAATTAGGTTAAAATTTAAGGTTATATATATGTGTTTTTTATTTATTAGGAATGAGAATCATATACCCTATTACCCCCTACAAGGTTTAGGTCGACTTACCTAGCAGGCCGTATAAAAATTAATTGCTGTTCGTTAGTCTCGCTAAAACTCAAAAACGGCTGAACCGATTTGACTAATTTTGTTTTTGAAGTAATTGTTGAAGTCCAGGGAAGGTTTAAAAGATGATAAAATATAGAAAAAAAAAACATAGGAGTAGTTAAAAAGGCAGAACAACGTTTGCCGGGTCAGCTAATATCTATATATTAATACGTGAAGCGAGAAATTTATATCCCTTTTACAGACAATTACGTGAACGGTACGGTACGAATGAAACTCACCGAATTTTCAGACCTAACAAAGGTGTAAAACATAAAGGAGACCCCAACGGCACATAGTCTTTCCAAGTCACCTCTATCACAAACAGAAACACACAGTATATAATTTCCTTGTATTGGTTCGGGCCCCCTTTAAAGAATACACCGAATCTACCGTCCTGCCAGGCAGTTCCTAACAGACGAACAATTGGCTATACCTACTAGTCACTACCATCGAAGCTACATCAGCATTATCTCGCTCGGGTCTGGTACCACCGACTTATCTATTCTTGCCGCAGTAGCGTCAGTACTTGTAATAGTCGTGTTCGGGTTTAGGGGATAGGGTAGGCGGTAAACTTACGCACTTGCCATTTAAGGCCCAGCCATAACATAGCAACGCACCATTAACATTGTTGGTGTCTATAGACGATGGTTGTCTTTTTCAGAAATGAGAGGAACTTTATTCAATAAAATTTTTTTTTTAAAACTACTACTGGATCGGAAAATCGGCCACATACTGAGAAGATCCGACGGGAGAAACTCAGTGGGCTTTTTTTCCATATCATTTTTTAAGTAAGATATTACATATGAAGGGCACAGGAAAAAAAGGAACTCATTGACAATTTTACCTTTTTTGAATTAACTGTACCATTTACTTCGTTTTTCTATGGCCAATCAGAGCACATTATTTTAAACATGATAAAAAGGGCTGATTTTGTGTAAAGTTAATTAGAAAAAATCCAACTTTAGAATAAAACGTGCTCATTGCATTCCAAACCAAGTGAAAAGGTTATTTACCATTATCTATGAAACCACGCTAGAACGAGGTTTAACCTACTAAATTATTATTTTATATTATATGATATAAAATAATAATTTAATAGGTTAAATATATACTATTCCTTTTTTATATAGACACAAATCAAAACCCAATAGGGGTGTAAGTGTAGAAATTGAAATTTTAGATTTAATACTTTGATTACTCAGAACAATGAGAATGTTAATGAGCTCCTTTTTTTTCCTGTGATCTTCATATTTAATGTTTAATTTGTAAGTATCTAATTGTTACAGTAATAATAAAGATTGCCGATATGAAGAGCAGTTAACTCCATGCTTTCCTGTCATCTGGGTATTTAGATATTTTATAGTAACCTTTTTTACACAGTTTTGTTTTAAAGCATTTTTTGAATTAGTTATATTCATCTGTTGTGTAAAAAATTGTGTTTTTTCTGATTTAATGAAACTCTCAAGAGTAATTCACATATTAAATTCTGGCTGTTAAATAGATCCCAATAACTTTCGGCCTATCTCAGTTCTGCCTTCCCTGAGTAAAATATTTGACATTTGATTTAAAAATAATTCTAAATCAAATGTTAACACATATTAACAAATTTAAACTAAATAGTTTCTAACATTCTAAACAATTTGGATTTACAAAGTCACTCACGGCTCAACCGTAGATGCTGGGGTGGAATAATTGAAAAAATCTATGAAGCCTGGGAGGAATCACATGATGCACTTGGAGTATTTTGTGATTTATCTAAGGCGTTTCACTGTGTTCATCACCTTGATTATATACCTCATTCATCATAATATTTATAGAAATTACACTGCTATGGTATTAGAAACAAGGCCCTTGATCTTCTGACTTCGTATTTGACCGCCCCGACCACCCCGTTGGTCGAGTGGTTAGCGACCCTAACCACGCAATCGACGGGGCTCGGTTACGATTCCCAGCTTGGACAAGCATTTGTGTAATGAGCATAAATGTTTGTATTTCTGGGTTTGTTTGTTTATTAAATATATTCTAATATTTATATATGTATTTCTATGTATTAGTATCGTTGACTAACACCCATAACACAAGCAAATAATTTGCTTACTTTGGGGTTGAATCAGTACGTGTAATTTGTCCCGTGAATATTTATTTATTTATATTTATTTAAATGCAAGAACTCAGAAGGTCAATATCAATGGAATAAGATCAAACGGTGCCACTGTCGCCATGGGTGTTCCACAAGGATCCGTTCTTGATCCGTTTTTGTTTCTGATATATATACAAATTATAAAAGACTTGCCCTTTTATGTTAAATGAGCCATGTAGGTGTGCAATAGGAATGAAATCGTACTCTTTGCGGATGACACTTTACTTTTATTCAAAGTGAAAAGACGACCTGGTAAGCATGACGAAGTAAACACTGCGATTTCAAAAGTTGTACACTGGTTCAATGATAACAACCTCCTATTAAATGGAAATAAAACCAAGTGTATTAGATTTTCGACGCCCAATGTAAGGCATATAGATACCAATGTACAACTCACCGGGGACAAATTGGATCTTGTGGACTCTACTGTCTTTTTACGGTAACGTTAGATAGAAAATTACAGTGGGAACCACATATCGACAAATTAGGCAATAGGCCAAGTTCAGCAGCATTTGCAGTTAAAAAATGGGACAAATTACTGAAAACGACACCGCGAAAATTGCGTATTTCAGTTATTTTCATAGCATTATGTCATATGGGATTCTTCTCTGGGTAAATTCCGCTGATATAAATACAATTTTTGTCCTAGCTGCTCCGAACCGAGATTGTAAATAGCTCTTACAGCAAAAGAGCTGTAAGAGCTATTTACAATCTCGGTTCAAGAGTTTTCCTAAGAGCAAAATCCAAATAAATAAATATTTTAACCGTACCATCGCAGTTCATATTTGAAAACTTGTATATTCGTAAAAATATTTCTTCATTTAAGAAAAACTGTGATGTACATAATTTTAATACAAGGAACAAAAACAATCTTGCTCTGCATGTATCACGTCTCCATAGAATAAGTAACTCTTTTATGGGACAATCTATACGCTTTTACAATAAACTTCCGAATGCTATTAAAGATCTACCAATACACAAATTTAAAAATTGTGTAAAATCAAAACTTTGTAAAAAAAGTTTTTATAAGAATTAATATTTGGAATATATTTGGAAGATAATAAGGGAATTAATTGTTTCTCATACCAATCTCATAGTTATTATAATATATTATTCATAAATTATTGTATATACTTTATTTAAAAAAAAATTATATGCATAAAAACTTATACATATAACTTTTTCCCCTGCGTCCGGGAACGATAAAACGTGGATAGAAATAGATCATTGTGTGGCACAGTTCTTTACTAGTCATGGTAGTTTTAAAGCTAAATTATTCTCGTTTAAATTAGTTCCTTCTCCTTTTTGCGAATGCTCCATCATAAACTGTAAATATGAACAAACTAGACATCATATTCTTTGGGAGTGTGTAATCTCTGGCAAAACGAACGTAGACAAATGCTTGATAGTATACGATGTATATCCGGGGTAATCTACTATTCCGACCTTGTAGCAACACGTGGGAATTTCCGTGCCTTCAAGCGATTGTGTCATACGTATTACTGGAAGCAGAATTAAGTAGGCCATTTTCGTAGGTTCTCAAGTACGTAAATCACCGTGGTGCAATAGCAATCAGGCTTAACCTGATTGTAAAAGTCTCATTTCTTAGCAGTTTCTTGCTATATCTTTACGCTGTCTCCTGCTTTAAAGGGAGGGAAACTGAATGTATTTTCCTACTCCTCCTATACTCTTCTGATTAAATTCTATTCGGTTTGCAAGACAGCTTAGATTTTCCCCCAAGGCATCCTGAGCTCGCAACTCAGAGGTTATCAGGAAGGTTGCCGCTGTTGATTCTGGTTTACAGAAGTTACAGTGGTGGGAACAAAAGGTGGGCCCATATGCTTAAAAACGACAAGCACGCTGAGTTTCTTTCGCTAGATCTTCTCAGCGTATGGCCGCGTTTCTGATCCGGTAGTAACTCAAAAAAAAATGTTGACTCGTCAAAGGACCTGTAAAGGATAATTGGAATAAAAATATTTTGACTTTGATTTTAACGTTCGGTTTACTCTACCTACCCCGAAAAGAAACCGAGCGTGAAGATACCTTTTTTAAGTTTGTTAAATCCAAGAGGGTACGCCTTATAACTCTCGTTTAGTATAAAAATAAATAACACTGAATCAGACAGTAATTTTCAATTGGAAATATACCTACTGCCTAATATACTAAAGCTGTTTAATGAAAAAAACCGATATGTTAAGTATTTTGAGCGTAATAGTGGCACACCCATAGTTACAAGCCTTCAGACGTCCATGACTTTTTTAAAATCAGTTTTTTTATATTTCTTTACAAATATTTTTATAAGTATCAAACATGTTTATAAAAAGGTTTATTCTTCTTATCCGTGTACCTACTTAAATTACTTTATAGGGAAATATGAATACAATATAATATACAGTGTAAGTCAAGAAAAATGCTTGACCTTGACATATTGAGAGTAGAGCACAACCTCAACGCTCCGTTTATGAGGTGTGCAATAAAATAAATAATTTTAAATGTGTTATCGTAGCTAAAATGTTCTTTTGTTGACTGAAATAATATTTATAATTGACTTTCAAGTAGGTACACATCTTAAGCCAATTTTTTGTAATCGCTATCCTAAATATACAAATATAATGCAATTTTGCACCTTAATATCTAGTGGAAATGTATTGCTGATATTCACTTTAGGTTTTGCCGATAAAAATATATAGACTTATAAGTGATTAAGCCAGCGTTTGTCATTTGCCGGGTCGCGACCCGGTACCGGGCCATCAAAAAAAATACCGGGTCGCAACATTCCCGCCTTGCTTTTAAAATATTACCTACTATAGGTCGACGCAACGCGACGAAAATTCGTAAGCGTTGAGTGATGGCAAAATAGGCGACATCAAAGTATGTACCATTAACTAAACCTTTTTACTATTATTAAATATGTATTATTTCATCTAAAAGAACCAGCTTGGGTTTAAAAGTATTAAGTGGGTCACGAAAGGGCAGTGTGAAAATTATCGAGCCATATCAAAACAATGTTTGGGAAACACTGGGTTAAGCTTTTTAAATTTGACGCTGGTAATACAAAAAAACATGCGATTTGGTTATGTAGTATGGCAAGTCTGCCAAATGTAAACGCATAAAAAAATTAAATTTAGATACATACATACAAACCTTTGCACCGAATTCCTAAGAAGGTAAGTAGAGAATCAAATGCGCCATAGTTATTACATTCTAAGCAAACTTACTCAGCATCCTCTAAACTCATAAGCCTTGAGATATCCTCAAATTTTATCATGATATGACTTGTTTTTACTTTCTCATCCACATTCTGTCTAAGTAGCTTCTGTGGTGTAGTGGTCCTGTGTCGGTGTTGACCACATGAGGTCCCGGGTTCGATTCAAAATATGTGTTTTTCAGTTTTCTGATAAAAACAACGTTGTCCTGGATTAGATAAGTGTCCGGTTGGCGATAGGATTGCACACACATTTTGGTTCTAAGCATCTTCGGCTAATCGTGGGTGCACTGGTTGTACTGGTATTACTGGTATCTTTGATAATTTTTAATAACTTTTAACACCTATATATTCCCGCAAATAAATATTTTTATTTCATTTTACGCTTTACGGCTCGTTAAAGATAGTGACAGAGTGCTGCTGGCGTATCTTCCTTTATTTTTAGATCTCTAAGTACTAATGAACATAATATGATAGGATAAACACGAGTAACTGGTCACAGCGTGATAGAAACAAGTGAATAATTCATTGTCACGTCTTATGACCCAATTTTATTCATTCATATACTGGTTTAGGTCTTATTTATGCCCTTGAATTCACCCGTAAACTAAATCAACACAATAAATAGTTATTTAAAAGATATTTAATAGTTTTCGCAGTATACCTAAAATACTGAATTTTAAAGTCAATTTTGATTACACATTATAGCAATAAATTATAAAAGTGGCAGGTAGAGTGAATCAAACATTAAAATAGGTTGCAGTTTAGTATGATTTACCAGTTTGATGATGCGCGAAATCAGTAGTGGATCAGACGGACAAACCGACAGACAGACTTTCACATTTATAATATTAGTGTGTATTTTAATTCAATTATTTACTGTACAAAATTAATACGAAGTCATACATAACTAAGCATTTTATATAAAATAGGATAGCAAACTAGTCATTTTTTCTCCTGCTAAAAAGCTGCTGCCGCCCAAGGTATGCCACGATAGTAGTGACTCGATAGGCAATCTGTCGCCTTTTACGACCTGCCTGGCTGAACGGCAGTTAGCCTATTCTTCAAAGGAGGCCGAGACCAACACGGTATAGCAAGGTAAACTTATGTACGTGACATTACCATGTCGATAAGTACCATTAACATCTTTGCACACCATATCATGATAGAATATGTTGGAAACTTAATCAAATTTTAATAACTTGTAACTTACATATTCTGGCAAATAAATAATATTATTTCATTTGGTATCTATAGAGGATGGGTATCTCTTTCTATTAGGGAAACCAGCTGTTTTTTTTTGTATAAATAATAATAACATTATATATGTATATATTTTTATTTATAAAAACATAGGTCACTTTTATGAGAATCTGCTCTTATCACTGTTCGCATTTCATACACGTTCCTGGCCCGAACAATAAAACTGTGGTAAAACTCAGACACTTTAAAAAACAGAATTAAGAGTTTCTTTAGATGTCAGCATAGTATTAGCGGCTAACTTCTTTTGTGGCATATGTCATTAGGCAGTGGTGGCTATGAACGTGTGCCGCCAATTTCTATAAAAAAATGTAATAAAAAAACTTTTTTGTTTTCTTCTAACCTTTCTATGAATGTTATAAATAGAAGACGTATGTATTCTTGTATCATATAAACTGAAAAACTACTGAACCAATAATAAAAACTCTCTTGCCAGTAAAAAGTTACTCTTTTCAGGAGTGTAACAGTCTGTTTTTTTTATCCTATTAAGCAAAAAAAAAGCAATAATTTTGGGTCTCACAAACAAAGTCACGATTATCGGGTAGTTATTAATAAAGTGGAATATTATAATTTCGTCTAAGACACTCAACACTTAACATATCATAAAATCAAATATCTAATTCTAAGCAAACATGTTAACGTAATATGAAAATTGTTTTAACACGGATAGTAAGATGTTTTGGGTGAGCGTTTTTATCCCGGACCTGCGCCGCGGGTGGTTTACAACCACTATAAAAGTAACCACTCAACACTGGCCTATTGTCGATTACTACATGCAAAGAATGGACACGGTTTCATTGATGGATATTTCGTCTTACCTTTTTTGAAACTTGTTTTTAACGGACGGATTTCGATATTTTACCGATTATACTTATAATCGGACCAGATTAAATTACTTACAGTGGGCCTATTTGTGGCAACTGTCCCACACTTGTCCCTGAATCGAATTTAAAAACTTGGATTACTAAGTTGGAAAATTGTTCATTTGTTGGTGCGTTACGATTATCTGCGTTATCACGCGAAATGATGCAGTAAAATATCGTAAGTCTACCATCTACTTTAGGCGAATCGTATGTCTTTTATAAACTATGTTTTTACCAAATTTCACCGAGTCTTGGTTCGAACTTCTGAAGTACAGGTCAACAAACGTTCTGCTGGGAAGGGCCGTTTTACCTTGCCTGCCGCAATATTGTCGTGTTTGGCTTTTGAGGATACTGTAGCTGGTAGACTTATGCATGCAGCATTGCCATCCCGCCACACGGATAACAACGCACCATTATCATCTTTGGTGTCTATGGCGGCCCCTAGACCTACAATAATATTGCGCAATATTACGTATTGTACAATATTATTGACCATTTAGAGTTAATATTGAAGATTGTATAGAGTTAATATTGAACGAAAGTTTGAGCGGGTTTAATTTTTATTGTACAATAATTTTTTTTTGCACTGTGTAGGTTAAATATTGCAAAATATTTATCACAACAGAGCTTAGAGAGGTCGCGGTTGGTCAGTAGCGGTGTTTAATGTATGGTCGTGTCGTAAATTTAAGCAAAATGGTGAGCAAGAAATTTTCGTCATTTCGCGGTAATTTTATTCATCTTGTTAATTTAATAGTTCATTACTAGAATGGGCAAAAATTTCGACCACTGGGCGAAATTCGACCCTCGGTCGAAATTAAACATGTGACCGAAATACGTCATTCCACCGAATTTCGACTTTCGATCAAAATTCAACTTTCGGCCGAAACTCAACATTCGGCCGAAATTCGACATTCAGGTCAATTTACTAATCAATATAAGTATTGATCGAAACAAAACCAATCAATAAAAGATGAAGAACGGGAGTTTTTACTTGAGTGTATAGAATTGTATAGATTTATTTAACAAAATCACTAGCATGGTTGCCGCCAAAACTTCGTCGTCAGACATGTTAGTCGCACGAAAATATTGATCAGACTGGTTTGTCAATTTTATTGAGTGAATTTATTGAACGTCTGGAAACAAAGAGGTATTCAATATTATTGCACAATAAAAGTACTGCGCAATATTATTGTAGATCTGTGGGGCACCTAAGGGTGATGGTTTCTCCTTTCATCACGAGAGCCGTCTGCTTATTTGCTATCTTATGATAAAAGATATCTGGCAGGAAGGCAAATGGCCTATTCTTTTGTATTAAAATCCCCTGAAAAGCAAAATTCAGTTTGTTTATCACACTATGGGCGTCACCAGGATTACTTTAAGGGAGGCAAATATGCCTCTGCAGATCATACCATTGAATAATATAGAATATAGAATCATACGTTTATACTTTTATGTGAGTGAATGTAATGGCAACATTTCTTTTTAAAAGCAACCTTCATTAATAAAAAAAAACACCAAATAAACATGGACGAATGAATAATGTATAAAATTTACTGTTATCCAATTCGTCGTCTTAGTTACCTTTTGCACCTTCAATTTTTATTTAAACAGTAATTAAATATTATTTTTAAATACGTATCTTATTTCCTGATAGGGGATTGCAAGCGCACCCCCTGCATCCTGCTGCCGCCGCCTATGACCACCACTTTACCTATTCTTGCTGCAATAGCCTCAATGATTGTCATAATCGTGTTTCATTTTTAGGCAAATGGCAAAATAGCCTGTAAGTATATGCATGTGGCATCACCATTTCGTCACAAAGATAATAACGCACGAATTTACCATCTTTAGTGTCTGTAGGCAATTGTTTCTAGTTCTATCAGGAGAGGAGATTTGATATCATATTATAGAAACAAACTTGTTAATTTTAAATTTCTACTGGTATTATTTATTCTTTCCCAACTTTTACGGGAATGCTGGGTACGCCCATAGACCCAAAAGTGTTTTAGACTGTAATAACATTTATTTTTTATATGCGGAAGATACGATCAAATTGAGCAGTTGCTGATGATTAGCCGTCAAGATGATGTGGATGAAACTGACTACAACTTAGAATGCGTTGGTGGAACGTGGATGTTAGTACAAACTTAAAAAGCTTATCGGAACCCTCCCTATTATACAGGCGGCAGAATACATATAGAGCTGTAAGCTCTCTTTGAAGACAGCGAGCCCCCTTGGCAACTGGTAAGCGAAGCCGTACTGCTCTATTGCCCAAGCCAAAAAAGTATCTTCACGCCTGAATACCCGAAGAGGTCGACAGAGGTACAAGTAGTGCATCCACAATTAGCCGAAAATACGTATTCCCACAATGTAATAAGGTGGCAAGCCTATCTCCAACCGGGCAGTTTTCCGGTCCCAGGCAAAGATGTTTTTATCAAAATACTGAATAAACTTATTTTTATATTGCCCGACCCGAGAATCGAACCCATGACCTCATGTAGTTAACGCTGACACTGGACAACTGGAGTACTGCTCTAAATGCGGCTGATCTTGCGCATTATAATAATAATAAATAATAATTATAAAAAAATATTATAACGACGTTTCTCTTAAGGAATAGGTAAAATAAACCGAACAGCTTGCAAGATGGTGATTCCTATTACTGTATGTTACCGATCTGATATCATCTATCGCGTGGATGTATTACGATAACTTGAGACAGCTTTAGGTGAAGAAAAAAACCTCAATAACACACTTACCTGAGTCTGGGAATTGAACCCAGGACCTCGCAATCGAATCTAAACAGTCTAGTCAAAGACCATGAGGCATAAAATCATTGTACGTGTATTTTTGTTTATACGATAAATAAACGAAAAAATATGGTACAGTTCAATGAAAAACTATCATGATGTGTGGGCGCATGATATTATTTATTCATTTATTTATTTAACTTGTCATTCTATTCAACTTGTTACGTCTCAAGCTACCGGGCTTCGTGCCACCTCTAAACGCTGATAACGACCTTTCAAAATCTTTATAGTCATCAAATGCCTCTAACTTATTATCTATCTGTTGTATACAACGTCTGAGATGTCTACTTTGTTACCAATTATTAAGATGCAGTTTCGTGTGAACTGTTTCAAATGATAGAAAACTTAACGCTGTATATTAAAATTGTGAATCACTTGAATTTTTAGTTTTTTTATGTTGTCCACGTTGTTTTATTTTGTTCTTTTGTTGTGTTTTTATTGTAGATGTGTGTGATATTATGTCAGCGATGTCTCGCGATGTCCTTTTGTGTATTTTGTGAGACATTAAAAACATTTATTTAATGTAACGGTACGCAGTACCTCATGACATAGGTTTAATGTGATATAATATATCAAAATGATTATACCCACGTGGTTATGTATCAGTTTTTTTTAATTAAAACATCTTTAAAGAAGTGAAAGAAAGCTACTAGTCACTAGAATCGTGATAAAGTTTTTTGTCTCAACATAAGATAGCAAATAAGCAGATAAGCTCTACTGATAAAAAGAGAAACCATCGCCTATAGACACCAAAGATGTGAATGATACGTTGCTATCCGTGTGGCGGGATGACAATGTCACATGCATAAGTCTACCAGCTACCTTACCCTCCAAATCGGAACACGACAATGACAAGCATTGACATGATTGCGGCAGTAATAGATAAAACTTTGGTACGAAATAGGTGAGACGTTACGGAACTCTACCAATTATAGTGATCTCGGAGGAAGGGACAAGTATAGCCAATCGGTCGCCCTTTACGACCTGTCTCGTAGAACGGTAGTTGGTCTACACTTTAAAGGAGCCCGTACCAATACGCGGAAAATTTCTGCAACATCTCAACCAGGATAGATATCATCACTTTTCACACATTCTTGCATAATAGAACGTTGGTGCTTGTCACTGTCTTGTTCCGGTTGGTATTCCTAATAAATAACCTCTTATTTTAATGCGTATCCATTCAGGTCACAGGACCCATTCTACTGACAGTTGTTTATCTGTAAGCAGAATACAAGAAAAAATGGCCGGAAGATCGTACGGCTTAAGATTTTCGTACTTCACTATACCTATTATATTATATTTTATTTTAATTGTCACTTTATTATATTGTTCAGTCCATAATTTTTTACTGAAAATATAATCTAAAAAGTGAATTAACAACTAGAATAGAAATGCGTATCAATTAGATACTTTGCAAGTGAGCTGAATAATACGAATATTAGGCACATCTGAATGAATCGAGCACCAACGCCAAAATGAGGGTCAGCGCGCCGCACAGGCGCAGACAGGTGCAACGCCTTTTATAGACGCGATGACGTTTGTTACTCTGGTGGAAAGTTATTGCTAACAATAATATTTATACTTCTTGGCAATGGTGGTATCTTTACATCAGGTGACACATCTGTTTGATTACTATTTTATGTCATAACTAGCTGTTGCCCGCGACTTCGTCCGCGCGGACTTCGTTTACTCCGCAAAGCTCCTCCCCTGTAGGTGATAGCGTGATAAAATGTAGCCTATATGTTAGTAATATTCATGCAAAATTTGAAGTAAATCCATACAGTACTTTTTGAGTTTACCCCGGACATACATACAGACAAACAGACAAACAGACAAAAAATCTAAAAACTATATTTTTGGCTTCGATATCGATTGTAGATCACGCCCCAAGTATTCTTTTTAAAAAATATTCAATGTACAGTTTTGAGATACTTTATTGATTCAGGCGTTACTTTGCGGAAATCCATTATTAAAAAGATAAAATTAATTAAATTTACTATTATCCGCGAACTGTTCTACGTATCCTCCGTGATGGTACCGAAAAGAAAGACGTCGGTTTATAAAATGGATAAGACTCACCGATGGTCCGGACAAAATGAAGATTCCAGCGGCACAATTATCCAACCACATCCACCACACTTTTACACCCAAGTCCACGCCGGTACCAATCACTACCTCACTCTACGCGAGTATTACTTACACTCGCGTTGAGTGAGGTAGTTGTTGTTCGTTTCTCCTGAAGATGTTTCGGTTTCGAAGTGAAACGTGCGTTAAGTGCGTACATAAATTGTGTGCTTTTGTGATTGATGCCGGCGTGGACGTGGGTGTAAAAGTGTGGTGGGTGTGGGTGGTGTGTGATAATGAAATATATTAAATAAAAAAAAATGGAGTTTATTTTTATTAAGCTAATATATTAGGCATCTGTAATCGGCCGTAATTCATAAACTTAAACACTTTATATATACATGAATGCAGAACAAAGTTTTGCATTGTATCGTATATTGAGAATCCAACGAGTATTAGATTCTTCGAACTTATGAAAATTAAAAAATAAACAAATAGCATTTTACAACTTTACGACTTAGTAATTGACGTGATACTTAATTCTAGTGTATAAGAAAAATCTGAACATCGAATTCGGAATAAATATTTTGGAGTATTTGCTTTCAAAACACAATAAAAAATATTTATTTTACCCCACTACATTCATTTCAGCTTTGTACATCAAAACCGTAATCGCAGACTAAAACTAGTTTTTATATATCTAGAACTTATTTCTTTCTTTGAATCATGTGTTAAATAAACTTAGCTTTAAGATAATGATGATTCAAGCGAAATGCTTGCAATAATAAGGAAAATTATGATTTAATTATGAAACTGTAATTACTAGATGTATCGATACATACATATATCGATAAATGTATTGATTCGATACACAATGATTAAAATAACTTAAGGACAGTAAAACTACAAAAAACTGACTTTTAGTTCCCTACGTCCCTATTTTATGTTTCCTCGTGTTGGTCTGGGAGACTTTTTCAGAAAAAAAAATCCGCCTTGGGCCAGGCACTTTGTAAAAGGCGAAGGAAAATGCGTCATTATAGCTATAACAACTAGTAGAGTTCTGCAATATCCAGGACGGGTATGGTTCTACATATTCTTGGTCAAGATTGGATATGTGCCTGATTTGTTGTTGGCAATCTTAGTATCCTTCGTATGAATATACTCCATACCTACCAGATAAAGCTTCTCAAGAATTGGTCCAGGCTTTTGAAAGCCTCTGGGGGAAGTTTGAGGACAGATGTTAGCGAATTTAGATGAAGATGATAATTTAAATGAATAAATATTCACGGGACAAATTACAATACTGATCTAACCTCAAAGTAAGCAAGTTATTTGCTTGTATTATGGGTGTCAGTCAACGATACTAATACATATATATAAATAATGGAATATATTAATAAACCCCCAAACCCAGATACAAACATTTATGCTCATCACACAAATGCTTGTTCCCGTCGGGAATCGGACCCGAGCGCCGTCGATTGCTTAGTCAGGGTCGCTAACCACTCGACCAACGGGGAGGTCATCGGGTGGTGGGGACCAAAGGAGGGGGAGATGAATATCTTAAGCATCTAAATGCTGTAAGTTCTATGAAACATTTGCTAATGTTTCTTAACTCAGCAGTGGGTAGTAGATTTTATTTGTTAACGTCTCTCTTTATCTATCTATCTCTAATCGCCTCTGTGGTGTAGTGGTCCAGTGTCAGACTTGACCACATGAGGTCCCGGGTTCGATTCCTAGGTCGGGCAATTTAAAAATGTGTTATTTCAGTTTTCTGATAAAAACATTGCCCGGGATTGGAAAGTGTCCGGTTGGCAATAGGCTTGCCACCCATCACATTGTGGGACCAAGTATCTTCGGCTAACCGTGGGTGCACTTGTTGTACCTCTGCCTACCCTTTCGGGGATAAGGGCGTGAAGATACTTACTATCTTTATCTATCTTTCTTACGACTTAGTAAAGCTCGACTTTATTAAAGGACACGAATGAGCTGTTATCTAAATTTATGACTGCTGATAAGTTTTGAATATAAAGTTTACATAAGCAGATGGTTCTCCTTACGGAAAGGGATCACCATCTCCTAAAGTCACCAAAGATGGTAATGTGTCGTTGCCATTTTCGTCGTCGTCATTCGTCGTCGTTTCCATAAATACATTTATAAATGTTTTGGCTACCTTACCCTGCAAATTAGAACATGAAAGCGATAATGCTGTATTCAGGTTCAACAAACCCACCGGATGGTTATGATATAATTATTGCTTAAATATTGGAGGTACAGACCGTTAGAAATATCTACGAATCTGTACCAACAACGTCATTCAAACTGGAGGGTGATTGCGATCTAAAGCCGCATTGTTAGGGGCCCGCACATATATTCGACGAGTAATGTATGTAGATGAGTGGGCACGATGATTAGTAATTTAATACTGATATATTGCCTCTTGATAGGTAATCCGTTAAACATAGCTAGTCGATGCTAGTAAGTGTTTATAAGGAAACAGAGTGCTAAGTGTGAGTTTTTCTTTTCGCATTCGATCGTGAGCTCGTTTGGAGTTTACTAGGAATTTGTATGTGATTTGTAGAGCGCCACCTAGTGGTAAATGTGAAAAACCAGTTTACCACTAGGTGGCGCTGTACAAATCACATACAAATTCCTAGTAAACTCGAAACGCGTTCACGATCGAATGCGAAAAGAAAAACTCACACTTAGCACTCTGCTCTTTTATAAATGTGAACGTTAATAAAAGTATGTGTATTTTTGCCACCTAATTATATACTGACGGCTGGCTAAATTTGTACGAAATTTAGTGATAGCTAAGTTTATGTTCAGCTACTTTTGACCTCGGAAAAATACGTCTTATGAGTGTGTAGCGGTTCAAGCAATCTATAAACGCTACAAGAAAAAAATAATAAAAAAATAGAAAATAACGAAACTCAAAAATCAAATCCTGAATCGCGATATCACAAATATTTATCTTGTAACTAGGGATTGCAATTGCTGGATCCAGCTGGATTCAGGCTAATCTTGCAAAAATCCAGTCGGATTGAAAATGCTGCTTGATTGCAATCCCTACTTGCAACACTGTATACAAGTTTCAACGCTTCTCAAACGGACTTCGGTCCCCAGGCAGTACACCTTGCCTGGCTGGGAAGATCTTCCTTTTCCCCTTACTTGTCCTTGTGTGACGTCATCAATCTCCACGGCTGTGACGTCACCTGACAATAAGCTGGCCCGCTGGTTCCATCACTATGACCCTTCAGCGCAACGGACCAGTGGCGCCGCAAGTGATATTAGCTGTAGCTATAGGCTACTATAGCTACAGCTATTATCAATACAGCTTATATCCTATAGGATATAAAAAGAAAAAAGATAAATATCTATACATATAATAAAATCGTAGGAAAGTCAATGTATGTCGGGGTAAACTCAAAAAGTACTGCATGGATTTACTGCAAATTTTGCATGAATATTACAGGTCGGGTCAACATATAGGCTACATATTATCACGCTATCACCTACGGGGGAGGAGCTGTACGGAGTAAACGAAGTCCGCGCGAACGAAGTCGCGGGCAACAGCTAGTAGTAAATAAATTATGTACACTACATAAATACGAAAAACTTTATACCGACAGTCAAAAATACGAATTTCAAAATACCGATTATAAAAATTCCTAACAACTCATATTTGTCATTCTATTTTTATAATACCATAATTTTAATATTCCTAACTTTTATAATTACTATTTACAAATGCAGAAGAATCTGTCGTTCCGTCAGGCACTTTGCTTTGTAAAAGGCGAAAGCGTAACATGTCATTACCAATATTACTTCTAGATAGTAGAGTTCTACAACGTTTCACGCGGGCTTGGTACCTTCGCTATTTCCCAAAGAGAGTAATGTACTACGTGCGTTAGTACATAGAGATCGTTCTATTTCCTGCCGTAATAAGTTTGATACTTGTCGATGTCACGTTCTGGTTTTGAGGGTAAAGTAGTAAGTAAAATTATTCACGTAGAGTGTTCTTGTTCACTATCCTATAATATAAGAAAATAACTGCATTACACTAATGCGTAGCTGTAACGTACTATATCAAAGTTTAAAGTAAAGTGTATAACATGCCTTTTGCGTCAGGGATTAGAAATTAGTTTTTTCTAGGATATGCTGAGATATTAAAGCTGCATGTGCTAGTTCACCGTTCACTAGATGCTCAAAGATGAAACATGACTACGACAAGCATTGATATGGCGTCCAGATTGGAAAAGGCGATGGTATCACCGTATGAGCCAAGGGTTCCAGACACAAGTACAGGATTTTCCCTTTATTTGCATGAGTATTGTTTTATTAAGATCATGCTGTCAGATAGTTCTTTAAAAAAAAGCCCGGACCAATACGCGAAAATAAAAAATACTCAAAACTACGGATTTCACGAAAAATTGAGACAACGAGACTATAGGTTGTTTTTCCCGTATTGGTCTGGGATCCTTTGAAGAATAGGCCAACTACCGTTCTGGCAGATAAGTCGTAAAATGGAACATGACTATGATAAGCCTAGATATTATGGCGTCAAGATTGGGAAAGGCGATGGTATCACTGTATCAACCAAGGATTCCAGACACAAGTATAGGATTTTCCCTTTATTTGCATGAGTATTGTTTTTTATTTAGATCAATCTTTAAAAGAAGCCCGGACCAATACTAGAAAATAAAAAATACTCAAAACTACGGAATTTCACGAAAGATTGAGACAACAAGACTATAGAATGTTTTTAAAGTGTTGGTCTGGGATCCTTTAAAAAATAGGCCTACTGTCATTGTGCCAAGCAAGTCGTAAAATGCGACCGATTGGCCATGCAAGTCTCTACCATCTTAGTTACTAGGTGGTAGAATTCTGCATTTTCTCGTCGGGTCTGGTATCACCGCCTTACCTATTCCTACCGCAATAGCTCCAGTGCTTATCACTGTCGTGTTCCGGTTTAATGGGTACGTACAATTAACTTATGCATGTGGCATTAGACCTCGCCACAAGATAACAATGCACGATTTACATCTATGGAACTCTGGAACCAGCCGTTTATTTTGCACGGAATGTGGTGCATAATACATTTCATATTTTATGCATTTCCTAAATTTTATTATTTTTTAGAAAATACACTTTGTAGTAATAGAATAAATCAAATTATACAAAATTAAGGTAAAATATTCGTCAAAACATCAATCACTTTTTACACATTTTTCAAACGGTTTTCATCTCATAGTCGTGATCCAAAACTGTGGTTTCGACCATCACCGTCCCTAACACCACAGATATGTAGATATATTGCGTCCACGAGAGGTGTCTATGTGTGCGTTGCTTGAATATTACTTCTGTTAGTCTCCAGTATTGTATTAACACGCCGTATATAATTATATATGTTTAAGGTATGAATATTATTGTGTACTCAATTTTAGTAACTCATCAGAATTGGATAGATTTTACGAGATCATGGCGGTAATATCAATTTCGTGAGTGAAATCTTTGGGCGTGATGGCGAGTGCAGGCGGCGACATAAAATTGAAAACTATTTGTTGAGCAAACATCATCCATCAGCGGTCGGCACTTAGCTGTATTGCCAGAATAAAGACTGCCCCGATCGGCGCTATATTTTACATTGTCTTGTTGGGTTCTGTAACCAGAAATAAAATATTAAAACCCTTGTAGCTATTCAAAAAGACTTTCATATATAACGCTATAGTTTTTTATTGTACTGTTTTATTATTACCTGGGTGATCAAACTGCGTGCGTTATTTATTTTCAACCGACTTTTCAAAAAGAGGAGGTTTTTAGTTCGGCTGCACGTTTTTTATGTTTGTTATGTTGTAGTGCATAAAATTTTGGTTAATTCCACGAAAACAATATATTTTGCCGGGATAAAAATTATTGTATGTCCTATTCATCATCCACCTTTGTGACAAATTTCATCGGAATCTGATGATGAGTTTTTGATTAAGTTACAAACAAACACACTTTTTTATATCAAGATAACAAACAAGCAGATGAGTCTCGTGATGGAAAGTAAACCATCGCCTATAGACACCAACGATGTTAATTGTGTTTTGCTGCCTTGTGCCACATGTGTAAGTTTATCGGCTACCTTACCCTCCAAACCGAAACGCGACAGCGAGAATCACTGACGTTGTTGCGGTAGGAATAGATAAGGCGGTGGTACCAGACAAGGGCGAGACAATGCAGAACTCTATCCCCTAGAAGCCATGATGGTAGTGACTCGTATAGCCAATTGGTCGCCTTTTACGACCTGCCTGGCAGAATGGTAGTTGACATGTTCTTTAAAGCAGCTCGGGACCAACAAGGACAAAAAAACTTTCATATTTATAATATGTATGAAATTTTTATCGTATCTAGTATAATTTAAATTATCTACTAGGTTCGGGCAATGAAGTTCAATATTTATAAAAAATAAAAAATAAACAGTTTTTCGTCCTTTCATATGTACAGTATCATTGAGATTTTTTCCAAAAAAAGTACTTATTAAGATTGAGATGAAAATTGTAACAAAAGTAGACGATGACCTGGAACAGGACATACAAAGACTATTTATCTCGATAAAATATATTGTTCTTGTAAAATTCACCAAAACTTTTTTAATGCAGCGGACTGCATGGTGCAACTGGTTAATAATATAAATAGAAATTAGGTGCTATATTTAAATATTTGTTATATTTGTCCGTGCATCAATTCAATGCAGCTGGGTAGGTGGCTTGTTGTAATGTTCAAGAAAATGTTTGGGAGCAAGGTTATTTTTTAATCAAACGGAAAAGTGCTTGAATAACTCTCTAAAGTGAAAAGTTGGTCTCATTGTTTCATTAGTGTAGCCATGCAAATCCAGGTCGAGCAGCTTTCTTTTTAGTATCTACAGGCATATGAGTATGTGGACCACATGATGAAAAGCAGTCATTACTATCCATGGACATTTGCAACAAAAAAGAAAGCTGATAATGCGTTGCCGGCTTCTGAGAATATTGTTGACACTCTTAAAAATTCCAATGACAAAGCTACTCGGAAAAACCATGTGAGGTAAGCTATTCCATAGTTTGACTGTTCTTATAAAGAACGTACGAGCAATTACAACTGTAATTTTTTTATATCATACGATAACAAACACATGGGTTTCCTGATGGAAAGATTTAACCATCGCCTATAGACACCAAAGATGGCGCGTTGCTATCTTGTGGCGAGCTCTAATGCTAAATGCATAATTTTACCGGCTACCTTACCCTCCAAACCAGAACACGTCAGTGACTAGCACTGACGCTATTGCGGCAGGAATAGGTAAGGTGGTGGTACCAGATCTGGGCGAGCCAATGCAGAACTCAACAACGTAGTAGCCACGATGCTAGTGACTCGCATAGCCAATTTATCGTCTGATACGACCTGCCTGGCAGAACGACAGTTGACCTTTTCTTTAAAAGAGCCCGGGAGCAACACGGGAATGACCGTGATGTAGATGACCAATCATTGTAGATGGTGGGGGTGAAATCTCTCACTACGGCGTATATACTGCAATAGCGGAACGTGGATGCCGAAAAGGTGGAAAATAAATGGGTAAGTGTTGCTGGTAATTTATTTGATAAAATAAGATTAAAGTACGATGTACAATTTATAAAAAACATTTTATAGAGCACGACAGAATACTATCGATACTTGGTAGACATATCCTACACTCATCATCGACTAGTACTCGCCCTGCTATATAAATATTTATTGGAAATTCCCTGGCTCTTTAGCCAGGTAATTTCAACACTTATTTATATACTTATAGAGGTTTTCCTAGAATAATATAACTTTGATATTGGTGTGAAATATTTATTGGCGTGACTTGGCAGTCAAATTAACACGTATACCATGAAAACAAACGACCATTATTTGTATAATTAGATAGCAAACAAGAAGATGACTCTCCTGATGGAAAGAGAAACCTTCGACTATAGACACCAAAGATATTAATGGTGCGTTGCTATCCGTGTGGCGGGATGGCAATGCTACATGTGTAAATTTACCGGCTACCTTACCGTTCAAAGAAGAATGACAATGACAAGCAATCATGCTACGAGTGTTGTGACAAGAATAAGTAAGGCGGTAATAACATATACCCGAGTAAGACTATATATATATATATATATATATATATATATATATATACATATATATATATATATATATATATATATATATATATATATATATATATATATATATATATATATATATATATATATATATATATATATATATATATCAACGGTGTTTATACACACGTTGTATATAATTTAGTTAGTTGAATATTTTGATTTATTACCGTTTGCAAAACATTATTTCATGCATTTTTATACACAAAATAGATCTTATGTTTTACTTATACCAAGCGTCCTTTGAAGACTATTGTTTTTCAAGCAAATATGAATAGATTCTTACCACCTTATTGCACGAACTAGTTTTGGACCTTATGTACCTTTTATCAGGCGGGAAGAGGGACATCGCACTGGGCTGTCAACAATCAAAAATGCAATCTTATCTTTGGCAATACATAACATACTTAAGTAAGTTTGAATTTAGATTGTTTTATTTAGATCACATCAAAATAATACTCTATGGTCTTCTAAAACAAACAAAATATTATTTATATACAGAGCCCCCGCTAACCAGATACTCCTATAGTTTAGTCATGTTCAGCTGTTAGCAAACACAAGCCTAACTAAACGGTTTTTACTGCTAAACGGTTAAGTTTGAAGGTAATCTAAAATCGATAATCAAAAATTGAAGATTTTTTTAAAACATTGAAAAACATAAGAGAAATTTATTTATTTATTTACTAATTTACATATATCCGGCACATAAGATTGTATACAGTTTTATAGTTTAAGTTTATTTTTTTTTTGTCATAACTCGAAAATATACGACCATAAGCTTTTCTAAAACTTGTTAATTAAAAGTATTTTTTAATTTTAATTAAAAGTAATTTTAAATATCAGGAATTTATAAAACTCATATACGTAAATACGATACTTAATGTAAAATATGGATTTTCAATAAAAGAAGGCGTTACGACCTTATGCGCCGGAGGTGTCGATTTGTACTGCTATTACTTTTCTAAAACTTGTCAGCTTTTCTAAAACTTGATAATTAAAAGTTTTTATTTTTTATTTTAATCAAAAGTAATTTTAAATATCAGGAATTTATAAAACTCATATACGTAATTACGATACTTAATGTAAAATGTGGATTTTCAATAAAAAAGTCGTTACGACCTTATGCGCCGGAGGTGTCGATTTGTACAGGCACAGACCTTATGCGATAGTAGGAAGATAAAATAATAGGCTCTAAGGCTCTGCTGATAAAAAGAAATAACCACTGCTTTCCCCCGTGTTGGTCCAAACCCCCTTTGAATAATCTGTCGTTCTGCAAGGGCGAATCCAGGCTTCGTCCAGGTCAGTATCACATATTTGAGGTTCTGTCAAAATAGGCTCTAATCCTTATTTTTTTGCAATAATAAATTCATACACTGCCTAGGGGAGGGGGGGGGGGATCATGACCCCATTACTCCCCTTAGATCCACCCTTGCCGTTCTGCCAGGCAGTTCGTAAAAGGAGAACGATTGACTATACGAGCTACTATTATCATGTGCTTATCAATGTTGTGTCCAAAGCTGGAGGATAAGCTAGCTGGTAATCTTACGCAAGTAGCATTAAGACCCCGTTACAAGGATAACAAGACACCATTAACGTGTTAAGTGTCCATAGGCGATGGTTGTCTCTTTCCATTGTGAGTTTTAACTGCGAAGAAAGTAAAAGAATCTTTTGATATGAAAAGAAAAAAGAGAAACTATCGCCTATAGACACTATGTTAATGGTGCGTTAATATCCTTGTGGCGGAGTCTTAATGCCACATGCATAAGTTTACCAGCTACCTTAAACAGTGACAGAAAGAGAGTAGAGTGACACTATTGCAGCAGGAATGGGTAAGGCAGTCCTTTGTATTGTTTAATAATTCTATATCAACAAAATAAACAGAATGGTCAGTATGCAACTACCACCGTCAATACTATGTTGAAGAGTTCCACAACGAATCGTCTGGATTTGGTACCAATGGCGTGCCTATTCTGACTGCAACAGCCTTAGTTCTAGCTGTTGTCGTATTTCGTTTTTTGGCGGTAATGTAGCTGGTAAACTAATCATTTCTCAGTACTAGGTTCTTCCATTTGATCGCATTCAACGTGGAGAGGCTTGAATCGACGACAGGACTTTTTCAAATCGGCTTGATTCTTTGGCGTGGTGTAGAGATGTAGCATCGCTCTGAATCTTCTATCGGATCTATTATGAGAAGTGTTCTAAGAAACTATTTGGATTATTTGGATTAATTCCTGCCGCTGAATTCCATCATCGGACATCGCGTCAAAATTTGAAATTCCATTCTCACCATCTCGGTGTCTGGAAATCCACAACTGTGCGTTTCTCTCGACACTTTTTGCCTCGCACTACTTTGTTGTGGAACCAATTACCGGCAGGGGTGTTTCCAAACGGATATGACTTGGGGGCCTTCAAGAAAAGAGCTTACTCATTCTTAAAAGGCCGGCAACGCAACTGCAAGACCTCTGGTATTGTGGATGTCTATGGGCGGCGGTGATCACTTACCATCAGGTGCACCTCCTGCTCGTTTGCCCCCTCTTCTATAAAAAAAAAAAAATTAATTCCTGCCATTGAATTTCATCATCGGACATTGCAACAAAATTCAAAGTTTTATCCTCATTACTTCGATGTCCGTAAATCCTCAACTGTGCTATTATCAAGGCACTTTTAGTCTCGTGCTACTCCTCTATGCAACCAATTATCGGCAGGGATTTTCGGAACGGTTATAACTTGGAGACCTCCAAGAAAAGAGGTTACTTATTTTTTAAAAGGCCGGCAACACAACTGTAAGTCTTCTGGTTGTGTAAATTGTTCATAGGCGGTAGTTATAACTTACTATCAGATGAGCGTCCTGTTCGTTTGTCATCTCTTCTATAAAAAAGTACGCATTTGAATCTCATCACTCGGTAACGTACCATAAACGTATTTTTCATTACTTCCATCTGCTTGTTTGCTATCCTGTAATATTAAAAATTAACATAAAATTTTTTGCTGAAAAACGAGTGTTATTTTCTTAACACACCTTATTTTGTGTTTTTATCGTGTTTTTTATCAGTACACTTATTGCAGTGGTAAAACTCATCATTGCTTCTGTTTGCGAAATTCACTTATATAGCAATCAATCAAGCCACTTGAGCTGTGACGCTCAACATCAAGACGTTGACCGCAAGCAGCCATCTTTCATTCCTATAATTATTACGTCACATGGTCTTTGATAGTTGTACATAGTAAGTATAGTAAGATCTTATCTATTACATATAATAAAATCGTAAGAAAGTCAATGTATGTCCGGGGTAAACTCAAAAAGTACTGCATGGATTTACATCAAATTTTGCATGAATATTACTAACAGGTCGGGTCAACATATAGGCTACATATTATCACACTATCACCTTTGGGGTAGGAGCTGTGCGGAGTAAACGAAGTCAGTGCGAACGAAGTCGCGGGCAACGACTAGTGTAAGTATACGGTTTCTAAAAAGTTTTCAGGTGGCAAGAAAATGACCTAAATATGATAGGGTGCTACATTATTTAATGTGAATTAGATATAGGCACATATTGAACAAAAACTAAAAAATCCTAATTTTGGAAGAAATCAGATAGGTTTATGAACAAAAAGTATAAAATCCTTATTTAGAAAACTAGAAAAATTCTAAATTTGGAATTTAAAACCCCACTAGTAATATAATATTAAACAGATATTTTTCGACCAGTCTAGTTGGTATGAATGTTTTGGAAGAAAACAAGCTTGTGTGGATCATGACTTAGCATTCGATTGTTTCTACCTATCTTATAAGAGAATCGGCGTGAAGATATGCGAGTATTTTTCGAGGTATTTCAAAGTACACAAAAGATAACGGCTAATCATATCAAAAATATTTTATAACGCTATCTCAAGCAATAATTAAACCATCAATTTCAATGTTTTGATCAAACAACTATATTATAGAACAATATTTGTTCAAATGATTAGTATTGATTAAATTCCTGCTCAAATGTGGCGAATCATCAAAACAAAGCTGAATTTATTATTGACAGGCAAACATTATAGTTCGGATCGATAACAGTTGCTGTGTGTGATAATGGCTTGTGTGTTTTTCACTGAATTTTCAGCTATAATTAGAACTCAAAATAAGATCAGTAGGCATGTTCAACTAAATATCTCTCTACAGTACATTATAGGATATATTACTAGGATTGTTATGACATTTTCAACGAACGAAAAAAAGAGGTTATCAGTTTGAGATGTATGTATGTAATATTGTTGGAATTCGATAATAGAGTATGGTGATCTATTTCGGCACCCATTCACATTATACTAAATTTATGTGGTTTATGTATATTTACGTGTTTGTATGTTTATCCTTGAATATCTCAGAAACTAGAAGCTTATATCAAGATCATTCTTTTTGTATTGATTTAGGTATATTTCAACTTAGAAAGGCCCGATTGTCGATAGGCTTACCACCTATCACATTTCTGGAACCAAGTATCTTCGGCTAATCGTGAATGCACACAAGGTACCACTGCCTACCCCTTCAGGGATACGGGCGTGAATGTACATACCTACTCTACTTACCTTACTTCCCTACCACCCTTGTCATCCTACAATGATTGCATTAGATAGGTAGGTAGGACCTACCCAAATCTTACCACCAACCCCTATTTAACGTAAACGTAACGTAAACGTAACGTAAACGTAACGTAAACGTAACGTAAACGTAACGTAAACGTAACGTAAACGTAACGTAAACGTAACGTAAACGTAACGTAAACGTAACGCAAACGTAACGCAAACGTAACGCAAACGTAACGCAAACGTAACGCAAACGTAACGCAAACGTAACGCAAACGTAACGCAAACGTAACGCAAACGTAACGCAAACGTAACGCAAACGTAACGCAAACGTAACGCAAACGTAACGCAAACGTAACGCAAACGTAACGCAAACGTAACGCAAACGTAACGCAAACGTAACGCAAACGTAACGCAAACGTAACGTAAACGTAACGCAAACGTAACGTAAACGTAACGTAAACGTAACGTAAACGTAACGTAAACGTAACGTAAACGTAACGTAAACGTAACGTAAACGTATCGTAAACGTAACGTAAACGTAACGTAATCGTGACGTAAACGTAACGTAAACGTAACGTAGTCCTAACGTAAACGTCACGTAAACGTAACGTAAACGTAACGTAAACGTAACGTAAACGTAACGTAAACGTAACGTAAACGTAACGTAAACGTAACGTAAACGTGACGTAAACGTAACGTATACGTGACGTAAACGTGACGTAAACGTGACGTATACGTGACGTAAACGTGACGTAAACGTGACGTAAACGTGACGTAAACGTGACGTAAACGTGACGTAAACGTGACGTAAACGTGACGTAAACGTGACGTAAACGTGACGTAAACGTGACGTAAACGTGACGTAAACGTGACGTAAACGTGACGTAAACGTGACGTAAACGTGACGTAAACGTGACGTAAACGTGACGTAAACGTGACGTAAACGTGACGTAAACGTGACGTAAACGTGACGTAAACGTGACGTAAACGTGACGTAAACGTGACGTAAACGTGACGTAAACGTGACGTAAACGTGACGTAAACGTGACGTAAACGTGACGTAAACGTAACGTAAACGTAACGTAAACGTAACGTAAACGTAACGTAAACGTAGCGTAAACGTAACGTAAACGTAACGTAAACGTAACGTAAACGTAACGTAATCGTAACGTAAACGTGACGTAAACGTGACGTAAACGTAACGTAATCGTAACGCAAACGTGACGTAAACGTGACGTAAACGTAACGTAATCGTAACGTAAACGTGACGTAAACGTGACGTATACGTTACGTAAACGTGACGTAAACGTAACGTAATCGTAACGTAATCGTGACGTAAATGTGACGTATACGTTACGTAAACGTGACGTAAACGTGACGTAAACGTGACGTAAACGTGAAATTCTTCAATATCTCGTAAATTTGATGAAAATCGGTCCAGCGGTTTAGCCGTGAAAGCGTAACAGCTGTCTGTACAGGCTTTCGCATTTATAATATAGTATGGAATGATTTGTCAATTGTTTTTTTATCACACATACGCAACGAACGCAACGTTCTACGTACGCAACGAAAATAGAATGTAAAAGTCGAAAAGATTTTAGAGCGATGATATTTTATGATTTTAAAAGTTCTCTTTCTCCGCAAGACTGTGCCGCTCGTCTTCAAAATGCTTTTGGGCTCGTCTTCAAAATGCACCTGCATTCATGGTTCGCTGAATTTAAGAGAGGTTTTACATTATATGACGAATTTCGTGAAAGGCGGTTTACGTTACGTTTACGTTATGTTTACGTTACGTTTACGTTAAGTTTACGTTACGTTTCCGTTACGTTTACGTTAAGTTTACGTTACGTTTACGTTACGTTTACGTTACGTTTACGTTACGTTTACGTTACGTTTACGTTACGTTTACGTTACGTTTACGTTACGTTTACGTGACGTTTACGTTACGTTTACGTTACGTTTACGTTACGTTTACGTTACGTTTACGTTACGTTTACATTACGTTTACGTTCGTTACGTTACGTTTACGTTACGTTTACGTTACGTTTACGTTACGTTTACGTTACGTTTACGTTACGTTTACGTTACGTTTACGTTACGTTTACGTTACGTTTACGTTACGTTTACGTTACGTTTACGTTACGTTTACGTTACGTTTACGTTACGTTTACGTTACGTTTACGTTACGTTTACGTTACGTTTACGTTACGTTTACGTTACGTTTACGTTACGTTTACGTTACGTTTACGTTACGTTTACGTTACGTTTACGTTACGTTTACGTTACGTTTACGTTACGTTTACGTTACGTTTACGTTACGTTTACGTTACGTTTACGTTACGTTTACGTTACGTTTACGTTACGTTTACGTTACGTTTACGTTACGTTTACGTTACGTTTACGTTACGTTTACGTTACGTTTACGTTACGTTTACGTTACGTTTACGTTACGTTTACGTTACGTTTACGTTACGTTTACGTTACGTTTACGTTACGTTTACGTTACGTTTACGTTCGTTACGTTCCATTTATGTTACGTTTACGTTACGTTTACGTTAAATAGGGGTTGGTGGTAAGATTTGGGTAGGTCCTACCTACCTATCTAATGCAATCATTGTAGGATGACAAGGGTGGTTGGGAAGTAAGGTAAGTAGAGTAGGTATGTACATTCACGCCCGTATCCCCAAAGGGGTAGGCAGCGATACCTTGTGTGCATTCAAGATTAGCCGAAGATACTTGGTCCCAGAAATGAAACCTATCAAGGTGGTAAGCCTATCGACAATCGTGCTCTTTCCAATCCCGGCAAACTTTGTTTTTATTAGAAAACTGAGAAAATGCTTTTTTTATGTTGTCCGACCTATGAAGTGGGAAAGTAGGAAAGAAGGAAAAGAAAAGCTCTGTGGTCTAGTGGTCTGGCGTTGGCGTTGGCCACCTGAAGTCCCGGGTTTTGGGTCGTCTTTCGCGAACTTTTTCTAACACCCGGGGTAAACAAATTATAGAATACCACTCGGCATTAACACTCTTTTGATCTTCAAGTGGAATTGTACAGATGGGACCCGTAGCTGAGAAAAAAAACGCGATCATTTTTGGAACGAAGTTCCTTATTTTACCAACGTTTCTCGCCTGTCTCACTTTTGTTGGCCTGTTTTCATTTTCAAACACTCAATCACAAGATTGCTGTTTTTGTTCGGGTTCAAAACAATAAATCCACGTTTCGTCTCTTGTGACGATGTTATAAACAGCATTAGAATGTCCGTGGTCGTACTTTAGTAGCATCTGTGAGCACCATTCCACGTGAGCCTGCTTTTGCTCCGCTGTCAGTTCATGAGGGATCTAACGACAACAAAGTTTCCGAACTTTCAATTCTTAAAAAAAATATCTTCACGCCCGTATCCCCGAAAGGGTAGGCAGAGGTACAACAAGTACACCCACGATTAGCCGCAGATACTTAATCCCACAATGTGATAGGTGACCAGCCTATCGCCAACCGGGCACTTTCCAATCCCAGGCAACGTTGTTTTTATCAGAAAACTGAATAAACACATTTTTGAATTGCCCGACCCAGGAATCGAACCCGAGACCTCATGTGGTCAACACCGACACCGGACACTAGACCACAGAAGTGATTTAATTCTTCGTGTAAAATTTTCTGAATTTAGCTCATACCAATCCCCAATAGTCCTCGAATTGTCTCATAGGTAATCCGGGGGTTTTCTTCAATTAACCGCTTAACAGTAGCCACATTATTTTCGTTGACGGTAGTTGAAGGCCGCCCTTCACGAAATTCGTCATGTAAAGAAATTTATTTATATGTTAAATCTTACCTGAGTAGACATATAGGAACATTTTTCAAAGACTCTAGCACTATATTCGCCGCTTGACTTGTAAGGAACTTGGCCTAGAAATGTTTTTAAATGTTTTTAAACAGATATTTTTCGATCAGTCTAGTTGGTATGAATTTTTTGAAAGAAAACAAGCTTGTGTGGATCATGACTTTTAGCATTCGATTGTTTCTACCTATCTTATAAGAGAATCGGCGTGAAGATATGCGAGTATTTTTCGAGGTATTTCAAAGTACACAAAAGATAACAGATAATAAATTGCAGCTTTAAAAAGTCTAATTCCTGACACCGCTGTTGAATTGCATAGTAATATTTTCCAAAAAATAAAGTTTACGTTACGTTTACGTTACGTTTACGTTACGTTTACGTTTCGTTTACGTTACGTTTACGTTACGTTTACGTTACGTTACGTTTACGTTACGTTTACGTTACGTTTACGTTACGTTTACGTTACGTTTACGTTACGTTTACGTTACGTTTACGTTACGTTTACGTTACGTTTACGTTACGTTTATGGTCAAACATTAATTTTTCATAATAATTTGTTTAAACAATGAAACAATGGAGTGCACAAAAAAATTTTGGGTAAACATTGCAATTTATAGTTTAAAAAACAATATCCCACATCGATCATATTAATTACATCAACATTACATCAACATTAATATATTACATCAACATTACCCCGTGTTGGTCCGGACCACGTTTGACGAATAGACCATCTGCCGCTTTGTCAGGCAGTTCGTAAGAGGCGAGAGATTAGCTATTATACGAGTCACTACCATCGTGGCTACTAGGTGGTTGAGTTCTGCATTGTCTCGCCCGGGTCAGGTATCACCGTTTTACCTATTCCTATGGCAAAAGCGTCAGTACCTGTCACTGTCGTGTTTCGGTTTGAGGGTTATGTAGTCAGTAAATGTATGAATGTGGCAATGTGACGCCGCCACAAGGAAAGCAACGCATTATTAACATCTTTGGTGTCTATAGGTAATGGTTGACTCTTTCCATTAGGACAGCCATCTGCTTGTTTGCTATCTTAAGATATGAAAAAAGAGAAACCGTCGACTATAGACACTAAGTATATTAGAGGTGTGTTGCTATTCTTAAGTTTACCGGGCTAGCTTATGCTCCAAACCGGATCATGACAGTGACAAGCACTGATGCTATTGCAGCAGGAATAGGAAGGCGGTGGTACCAGACACGGGCGAGATATTGCGGAACTCTGTACATAATAGTCACGATGGTAGTGACAAATTTGCCCAATCGTTCACCTTTACAAACTGCCAGGCAGGATGAAAGATGGTCTGTTTTTAAAGGGCGCCCGGACCAACACGGAGCAATGTTGATATATTACTATGAATTTATTTCTATTGTCTTACACACCTATCATAACAGGACATTGCACAACTTGACAGTGTGGTATTTATACTAATGGTGGTAGGTACATAAAACAGGTGTTAAAATTTGTAATATACACACTCTTTCTCTTTGTACCTAAGAGCTATGTTCTTGGCGATGGAGCAATCGCCAATCTTCCCTGTTCTGTGTCTTTACTTTTATTTCTTGATATGACCCGGCTTCGATTTTCTGTATTAGTTGCAGGATGAAATTCTCTACGAAGGAATGCGTCCTTCTGTTTTTCCTTCTAAGATGGTTTTGAAGAAGTCATCATGTCACATCATTCATTATCACAATGATTATAACATGGCTAATCATGTTTTTCTATCATGACTCTATAATTAACAACATATAAAATAATGTGATACAACTCATTCACACGACTGAGTCAAAAGACTTTTCACCCGGAGAATTATCCTTGCCTTGAGTACAGTCAGCAGTGATGGCTTCCGTCCTAATCAGACGTATTGGATTTCCAAGGATCTTATGACGTCAAACTCTCTCTATCTAGCTTGCAGGGGGCAAGGAGTTTAATGTAATGATATTTATTTTAATCTATTGTATGATCGAAGTATTAGCCAGTGAATACGCACTCTGCTGAGTGTTTCAGGTTTTTAGAATTCTCGGGGACAACGCATTTTTTTTAGGATAAAATGTGCTCTATGTTTTAAGTATAGACTACCTGTATACCAAATTTCATTTAAATCCGTTTAACCGTTTCAACGTGAAGTAGTAACGAATTTATGTATATATACTAACATACTCACACCCATGCATACAAACTTTCGTATATATAATACAAATGTGATAAAAAATTAACTAGATTTCATAATTATTTTTATATTAACAGAAATAATTACGTCAAAGTTAATATGGCGGCTATAGTGAGGCGCGTTCACTTTTATCGTCTTAACGTATATTTGCTCATTGTCGCGGTATCATGCGGGGTCAATATCGATTCACGCTCAGCGTTATCGAATAGTCGATATTTTTGTTTGCACAACATCAATGAGTGAGGTTCGAGTGTATCTTGCGTATTTGAGCAATAACTTGTTTGATAATGCTTAACTGTGCTTGCTCTGTGATTAGCCCCGCTTCTACACTGTGATTTATTTTGTTTTATCAATTAGTATTCAATCGATGCTAGATTTTAGTTATCACTTTTTATGCGATATAAAATGGTGTGTTTTGAAATGATAATGGAATTTGAATTGCGACGATGTTTTAGCGTTCTTTTGATGTTTATCAAAATCGTTATATAACCTAAACAATTATATGGTCCTTAGCATACTTGAAAGTGTGAAGCGCGCCTAAATTAAGGATTAAAGAAAACAGAACTTGATAAAGTTAAAGAAGAATAGAAAGTTATAACAAGAAAATATTACTAATAATAATGTTACATAATATTGCCGTTAATTTTATAAGGTTCACCTATTATGACGAATCTCTCTTAGTTTTAGTATGAGCTCTTGATAAATAGGTCAGAGTAGAGTTTAGTCTAACCTATGATCGCCCCGTTGATCAAGCGGTTAGCGACTCTGACTACGCAATCGAAGGGGCTAGAGTTCGATCCCCGACGGAGGTAAGCATTTATGTGATGAGCACAGATGAGCATAATTATTTGTATTTCCAGGTTTGGATGTTTATTAAATATATTCCAGTATTTATATATGTATTTCTATGTATTAGTATCGTTGACTACCATCCATATTATCAGCAAAAAAATTTCTTACTTTTGGGGTTAGATCAGTAAGTGTAATTTATCCCGTGAATATTGATTTATTTATTTATTGATTTATTGTTACAGTTGGTATATAAGCTCTTGATAAATGACACATTAATAATAAGTGATCATCAGTTAGAATGTTATAATATTCCGCCTAAATTATGTACCACCGCCTTACTTTTCTTGCCGCAAAGGCGTTAGTGTTTGTCATTGATTAATGTGTAAGGTAACCGGTTAATTTATGCATGAACAAACGGCAATGCACCATTACTTGGTATCTATCAGCGATGGTTATCCATTTCCAACAGAAGGGTAATCTTGCTTTCTTCCTTTTCACATAAAAAAGCCACCCAATTCGTAATTGGTGAGGAAGGACAAAACCTGGGTACTTTCAAGTTTGACTTATATGCACTATACACTATATTAAATATTCCCGTCACTATAATAAAGTCAATATTTTTTCATTACAGGCTCAGAGTGCTAAGTGTGAGTTTTTCTTTTCGTATTCGATCGTGAGCCCGTTTGGAGTTTACTAGGAATTTGTATGTGATTTGTACAGCGCCACCTAGTGGTAAACGTGAGAAACCAGTTTGCCACTAGGTGGCGCTGTACAAATCACATACAAATTCCTAGTAAACTCGAAACGCGCTCAAGATCGAATGCGAAAAGAAAAACTCACACTTAGCACTCAGATAGAGATGCCGTCAAAAACTCTTTGATCTTCACATTTATGCTAGGTCGATATTTAGGTACCTATACCACAATAGAATATATTATTTATTCTGTTGTGCCTATACACCATTAAAATCTTTGTTGCCTCAAGCATAGATGTCTTGCTATTATAAAGATGTCTGTTTAGTGCTTACTTATTACTGTCTATTATAATATGTATGCTGTATGCTGTCCATTATACTTACATATAAATGAAATTAAAGTATCTTTGATTTCGAAGAATTTAGGTTTTTCAACTGCAGAGTGTTATTTTTATGATACTAATTTAATATAATTAATTTCCCCGTTTTGGTTCCGGGCTCCTTTGAAGAATAGACCAACTGCCGTTCTGCCAGGAAAGTTGTAAAAGGCGACCAGTTGACTATGTAAATCACTACCACCGTGGCTACAAGGTGGTAGATTTCTGAATTGTCTCGTCCGGCTCTGGTACCACCGCCTTACCTAATCCCGCCACCATAGCGTCAGTGCTTGTCATTGCCATGTTCCGTTTTGTAGGTTAAAGTAGCCGGTAAACTTATGCATGGGGCATTAGACCTTGCCTCAAGATAGCAACGCACCATTAACACCTTTGGTGTTTATAGGAGATGATTGACTCTTCCATCAGAAGATCCATCTGCTTGTTTGCTATCTTATGACATAAAAAAAACTAATATCTAAACAACCATTTATTAAATTTTTGTCTTGCTGTAATTCTGTTTGTACGGGGTAATCTCTGGAACGGCTGGATCGGTTTTGATGGAACTTTTACTAAAACCTAGAAGAATTCATAGGGCAGGACATAAGCTGCTTTTTACTCGAGGTGGTAAAAGTAAGTAATGATTTTGGATTGAATGATTGTCGAAGTCGCGAGTAATGGCGACTAAAAATAAAATTGGAATTATGTGTACAAAGTATTAAGTTAATAATTATAAGGTCATGTTTAGTGTGTCAAGGTTGTGGTCAAGCGTTATGAATTAATTACATATTACATTTGAAGCAACGTGTAATAAATTCATAATATTGCATATGATCGAAGGCTGCGAATTACAAAGTATTGAAAATAAAAACTAAACTACTTAACACGGTGATGAGAAAAATCAAAGTGATGTTATTTTTAACTGGTATTTATAACACAACTAACCGACCCGCGCATTTTTTAGTGTGAGTTTAGTATCATATAATCGAATAACCTATGTTTAGTATCGTTGTTCGACATCCATATTACAAGCGAGGTTAGATCAATTCGTGTAATTTTTCCAGTAATATTTATTTATTATTATTTCCTACTGAAGTAAGTAAGGAAATAATAATAAATAAAGCTCAGATGTTGACATTTGAAAAAATACCCGGGCCTTCAACTATTTCCATTGCTCCAAATTGGTACAACAGTTTCGATGTGAAAATATCATAGACAGACAGACCAACATACAGACACACTTTAGCACTTAAATCACAAGCTAATCCCCGCAGTTTTTCCTGCGAGTAGACGAACATGTTGCCAATATAGTTTTTTTCTTTTATGATTTTCTTTGTCTTCTTTTATGATTAAATTATCTTTACAATAAAATTAGCTACAAGATAAAATTTAGATATAATTTATTTAACACAGTTTGCTAATATCAGTTCCATGAGGATGATTATAAACACATTTTATTTCCTTTATTTCATCTGGTTTTGTGTGTGAGAGCTTTGAATGTGAAAGAAGACAGATTCGATCAATTACAAAATAATTAATTGTATGTACCTATATTTTATATTCAATCGCGCTTAACGAAAGATTGTGATTTTTAAGCACATGTAGATATTAGTAAGCGTAAGTATGTTAGCCCAAATACTATGATGGATTAAAGTATATGACTTATCTCAATTATTTAGGAGTTAAATACGCAATATGATAAAGGGTATTTTTTGTTGCTCGTAAGAGCTTTTTATTTAACATGTGTGAATTATTATCATTAATTCCAGAACATATTCCGAGCCCATTTTAAAGAAAAGATTTTGCCAAATGTGTTAATAGCATGAAACATCAATTATATCATCTATACATATAATAAAATCGTAGGAAAGTCAAAATTGTACATTTTTGAATATTTTTTTAAAAGAATACTTGGGGCGTTATCAACAATCAATATCGAAGCCAAGAATATAGTTTTTAGAATTTTTGTCTGTTTGTCTGTTTATCTGTTCGTCTGTCTGTTTGTCTGTATGTATGTCCGGGGTAAACTCAAAAAGTACAGCATGGATTTACTTCAAATTTTGCATGAATATTACTAACAGGTCGGGTCAACATATAGGCTACATATTATCACGCTATCACCTACGGGGGAAGAGCTGTGCGGAGTAAACGAAGTCCGCGCGGACGAAGTCGCTGGCAACAGCTAGTACCCAATAAGTGGTAATTTTGCACCATCTCGTGGAGATTTAGTACCATTGCTTCACCTTTTCTTCCTATAATTGTGCTAGTTCTTATAATTATTGTATCTGTTTGGAAAATGACGTGACGGTACAATTCTGTTTGCTATCTTTTAAAAAAATCTGAGTAATATTTTTTGCCTAATCCAGCCATTGAATCCGGGACCCTATAATCTGAACCGAATGTGCTAAGCACTAAATCATAAAGCCAGTGTATCTGTCGCAGTGAAATTGTCAGTACCGGACCGTTAGATTATAATTTACCTAAGTGATATTATAATTTAACTGCTAACCTAACCTAACCAAATTATAAAATCCCTAGGTAGATTATAATCTAACGGCTATTGACATTTTCACTGCGACATATCTATAACTATATTTCATATAATAAAATCGTAGGAAAGTCAAAACTGTACATTGAATATTTTTAAAAAGAATACTTGGGGCGTGATCTACAATCGATATCGAATCCAAAAATATAGTTTTTAGAATTGTTGTCTGTTTGTTTGTTTGTCTGTTTGTCTGTATGTATGTCCGGGGTAAACTCAAAAAGTACTGCATGGATTTACTTCAAATTTTGCATGAATATTACTAACAGGTCGGATCAACATCTCGTCTCCACAGAACAAGTAACACTTTTATGGGGCAATGTATACGCTTTTACAATAAACTTCCCGGAACTATAAGAGATCTACCAGTCAATAAATTTAAAAATGTGTTAAAATAAAACTGTGTAAAAAAGGATATTATAAAATCTCAGATTATTTAGAAGACAAAAAAGCCTGGGATTAATTGTTCCTCATACCGATCTCATATATATTTTTTGTAATATTGTGATAATGTAAAAAAATCAATGATATGAAAAAAAGACAAGCCCGCTGAGTTTCTTCCGCCGGATCTTCTCAGTGTGTGGCCGCGTTTCCGATCCGGTAGTAGTTTTTAAAAAAATATATTGACGTGTCAAAATAACTTGTAAAAAGTTTTATTGAATAAAGTATTTCTGATTTCTGATTAATATATAGGCTACATAATATTATCACGCTATCACCTACAGGGGAGGTGCTGTGCGGAGTAAACGAAGTCCGTGGTGGTGATGAAGTCGCTGGTAACAGCTAGTATTCATATTTAAACAAATAAAACACATACTATAACGGGTATCATAGCTCACGTAAAACAATTAGTTTTTTATTTGTTCAAACAAATACGAAAAGTAGCTTCAACCGCAATTGCCTCGTTAATGCTCTCATACTTTTGATCATTAGGATAACCAAAATGGTTCAAATCCCCAACGAACCTAATACAATCGGATAATCTAACCGCATACGGGAAATTTGAAACAAGTACACCCTTCCCACACTAGCAGCACTTAAGGACGCATTTGGGCTTCTATGTAATAAAATACTAACGTACGTAATATAACAGCCGATCGCATTAGCTAAAGGAGCCATTATTAAAAAGTATCAGGTTTCTGAACGCAACGCTAGCAACGCGTCGACATGGCGACCAATCACATTCTCAAACCAGCTCGTCAGCCAATCACACGGTCTTGTATTTCTTTTTTTATTGTAGATCGAGTTAATGGATTGTTCTTTATTCTGATTTATGTGTTATTTTTGTTTCAAGTTCAGCTGCTCTCGTTTTACTTCATTTAAACTATATTAGACCTACCATACTTTTGTTTAAATCTTTCTTACAGTACATAATTACTTCTATATACCCGCTATATCCACAATACTCCGAACGTTATGTAATTATACTTAGTCTTTCCAAAACGTTGTTACAAAGAAAAAAATATATTTTTTTATTGCACAAAAATATATTTATTATTACTATTACAGTGTTAGTTTAATACATTAACATAAAACCAATAAAAATATATATAGCTTATTCGAAGTGGTCTCTATTGGCTGCAATACAGTCCTTTAAACGTAGAAGTCAGTTATCAATAGAAGCACGCACTCTTTCCATGGGAAAATTCTTTACTGCCAATCCTATGGATTGTTTTAGGGACTCCAAATTATCATTCCCCTCAACTCCAAATTAACATTCAGAGCAAGCCAAACTCTCTAAAACTGATTATAAATAATATTTGAGCGGATTAAGATAGGGACTAGATGACGGCCAGTCTTCAGCTCTGAGGAAGTCCGGAACGTTTCTTTCTAACCAAGATTGGGTGGATCAAGCTTTATGATTTGGCGCCGACTATTGCTGAACAGAAAATTCTTGGTTATTGAACATGGTCTTGTTAGTGGGTTTAACTATATTCTCAAGAATGGTACCTTGATACACTTGGTCATATTAAAAGGAAGGTTAGGTCTCTAAGCTTAATTTTTCTGCAAAAAATCCTTAATTCAAAACAACAAATCCGTAAATAATAGGACCGTCGTATATGTAGCGTGTTGGTAAACACACATATAGTTATATTATTCTGACCTACTATGTAATTGCATACTTAACAACTTCGTATAACTTAACGTGCCGTTACACTGTTAGCTGTTATCATTGATACCGTTATCTAGAACCGCCATGAGACAATATAGATGTTATTTCTCTTTAAAAGATAATCGCCCCTGTGGTCTCGTGGTATAGCGTTGGCGTTGACTACATGAGGTCCCGGGTTCGATTCCCGGGCCGGGCACATAAAAAAAGTGTTTTTTTTTTCAGTTTTCGGATAACTACAAAGTTGCCCGGGATTGGAAAGTGCCCGGTTGGCGATAGGCTTGCCACCTATCACATTTGTGGGACCAATTATCTTCGGCTAATCGTGGGTGCACTTGTTGTACCTCTGCCTACCCTTCGGGGATATGGGCGTGAAGATACTAAAAGATAATTATATAATTTTGACTGTTTTATTTTTCTATTGGTTATCCTGTTCTCAACAGAGGTAACGATTTCAATTTCTGAATCATACAACGTTAATAATAATTATCACCGTCAACACAAATTACATTAGTGGATATAATCCCAGTTTAAAAAAGCAGTGTTATGACTTATGAGTAAACAATACTTAACAGCTCGGAGTCTAGTCATGGCATGGTAATTCTTCCGCGCCTCAGATATCCACTGAAAGCTGTAACAATAGTAAATCGATAAATGCGGTGTTTAGGATAACCACCCATTTCGCCAATTGTTAGATTGGTGAACTGTAGTTAATCAAATTCACTATCATCGAGACTTGAATTTTACTGGAATTTCTTAGACCGACTGGTTTATTTAGCATTGTGAAGAGATGTTGGGTCTTTCAACATTATCTGTTCTATCTATTATATTAAGTGCTCCAAGAATCTGGCTATTTGATTAACTACATAAAATAAATTGTATTGTCTTACAATTTTATACACTATACATTTATTACAATGATGAATGTCTTACAATTCTGTAATGTGTCAAGCTGTAGTATTAACACCAACCTAATATACTTCTATTTCAAAAAAAGTGGATAACTTATACAGAAAAAAATTACCGACTTAGGATTCAAATCGAAGAACTTCTTTTCGCCAGTATGGCCACATTATTTTTAATTTTCTCAAATTTTTAATTTTCACATATTTATAACTTAATATTTTAAAGATAATTTTAAAATCAGTGAAATTTTCAGTTTCATCATGATTGACCGGTTTGTCGATTTATATATTTATGAAAATTTGTTTGTTTACTTTGCATCGTGGTCTATTGATTATATAATTCGATTCAGATCATAAGGTTCTGTCCATTTAGAATATGAAACGAGCAATATGTCATGTGCGACTACTATCTCGTTTATTCTAAAATACATGTTACGTGAATACATGTACTCCGAAAAAACCGACAACCGACGAGTAAAAGTTACAGTTATCTCGAGTTTTGATGTATTAAATCGAAACATTTTTACAACCTGCACACTTAGGATAAACAGCGCATAATATATCGCGCACGAAAGAAGAGAGGTTTGACGAATAAAATTAATATCACGTATATTATAATATCCATGCCACGACATAAGTTTGCTTTTCGCAGAGATACATTGATCAAGGAGACAAATAAATGTTGACATCTATATTATATTCTGATTTTTATTGATTACATCATAAGTGCATACATAATATTGTGGTTAATCATTATAACTTTACATTTCGTTGTAATAAATAAATAAATAATAAATATTCACGGGACAAGTAAGCAAATTATTTGCATGTTATGGGTGTTAGTCAACGATACTAATACATAGAAATACACATATAAATACTAGAATATATTTAATAAACAACCAAACCCGGAAATACAAACATATAAATATATAAACATGCTCATCACACAAATGCTTGTCCCCGTCGGAGATCGAACCTGAGCCCCGTCAATTGCATAGTCAGGGTAGCTAACCACTCGACCAACGAGGCGGTGTTTCCGATTATGCTTGACGTGGACGATGTTGTGAATGATGTCTTGACGAAGTGTCAAATTTTTTATAATTACAGCGACATGTTCTGATCGGTAGACGAAATGACAACCGACAAGTAAAAATTAATATCAACTTTTCAAGTATTATGTTGAATAGTGTATCCAAAAAGGTGGCAAGTATAAATAATGTCTTCAATGACGTGACGAGGTTCGATTAAATTTTGACACGCATGCTACATACATCTATAGCATTTTTTTTTTAATAATAAGATGGCAAATAAGTAGACGTTTCTCCTGATGGGAAGACACAACCATCGCCTATTTACCGGGTACCTTACCCTCCAAACTGGAACATGACAGTGATAAGCACTGACGCTATTGCCGCACGAATAGGTAAAGTGGTGGTACCAGACCCGGGCGAGACAATGCAGAACTTTACCACCTAGTAGCCATGATGGTAGTGACTCGCATAGCCAATCGGTCGTGTTTTACGACCTGCCTGGCAGAATGACCTATTCTTCAAAGGAGCCCAGACCAACACGGGGGCATGGATATAGATATGGATTAATTTTTCGGATATATTTGCCTGGAAAATGGTTTGCAGCTAGTGTTATAATAGCAGAGTATTAAGTGGAGTACTTCAGTAATAGTGTGTAAACTATGCAAGATATTGCAATATTACCGAATTCCATTAATAGACTCTTCCAGTAATACGTTTCCGATGTCAAAACTAGTAAGAGGAGGCATGCGCAATAGACACAGTCAATACTGGCACTGAGAACGCGTTTCAGCAGAGTCGAATTCATGACTGAATTCCACAATTATTGTACACAGTCGTATAATAGCATTTTATATTACTATTGTTAATTTTTCAGTTTATTTTAAACCGTGTTGGTCCCGGCCTCCTTTGAAGAATAGGCTAATTGCCGTTCTGCCAGGCAGGTCGTAAAAGGCGACCGATTGGCTATCGAGTCACTATCATCTTGGCTACTAGGTGGTAGAGTTCTGCATTGTCTCGCCCGGGTCTGGTACCACCGCCTTACCTATTCCTGCCGCAATAGCGTCAGTGCTTGTCACTATCGTGCTCCAGTTTGGAGGGTAAGGTAGCTAGTAAACTTATACATGTGGCATTAGACCTCGCCACAAGATAGCAACGCACCATTAACACCTTTGGTGTCTATAGGCGATGGTTGACTCTTTTTATCAGGAGATCTGCTTGTTTGCTATCTTATGATATATAAAAAAAAAACAACTTCGCAAAAGGAGGAAGTTATCAATTCGGCTGTACGTTTTTTATTTTTGTTCCCTAAAAATGCAGTCATTTATGAACGGATTTTTGTTTGTTCGGGAGAGTATATCTTTTTGATTTGGTGAAGATATAGGTGCAGGGTCCTGGAGATATAGAAAAAGCAATTCGATTACTGCAGTTTACTGTTTTAAAAAAATATCAAATTAATTTTGATATCAGTTGATCCGCGCAGCTTCGCTCGGGAGTAGAATAACATGACATCAATGTAAAAAATTTGATAGAAAATTTCATCCCTTACTTCAAACCCTCTCAGGGTTGAACTTTGGGAAAGTAGCCTTTGTTTGACCTCGCGTCTTGAACTATCGCCTTGTCAAATTTGACAAAAATCGGATCTGCATTTTTTTATATAATAAGATAGCAAACAAGCAGATGGCTCTTGTGATGGAAAGTGGCCACCATGGCCTATAGAGACCAAAGTTTTTCATAGTGCGTTGCTATCCGCGTGGCGAGGTGTAGATGCTATATAAGTTTACCAGCTACTTTATTCTCTAAACCGGAACACGACAGTGACCAGCACTGACACTATTGTGGCAGAGATAGGTAAGACGGTGGTACCAAACCCGGGCGAAACAATGAAAAATTCTACCATCAAGTAGCCACGTAGTGATGAGGATAGTCAATTGTTCACTTCTTACAAAGTGCCTCGCAGAACGGCAAACAGTCTATTATTCAAACGAACGCGGACCATCATGGGGAAAAGGTATATCGTAAAAGGCGACTAATTGGCTTTACATGTCGATACCATCGGGTTACCATGATAGGCAGACATATAAATAGGCAGACTGACAGACAAACAAACTTTCACATTCATAATATTGGTATGTGTATGGATTTGGCCATGGAGACTAGATAAGTGTATTGTAGACAGGTTTACCACTTGACGCACTTTAGCACTATTAGTTAATCTCGGATTTTTTTTACGAATTGCCTGGCAAAATAGGAAATGGTATATTCTTTAAAATGGGATCGCACTAACATGGGTTAAATTATCACTCATTTTTAAGTTTACCTATAAGAAACAAGGATATTAACCAACAGACTCCGGGCTGCTGCTTAGTATCTAATCGAACCCTCATGGTCTGATAAGAAGAAGCTCACTACTACACCATTAGGCATATTGAAAATTAATATATGAAGATGGGATTTTTCCAGAAATGAAGGAAATAAAACGGATTTGCTGATAAAGTAAATAGCTATAGTCTATACGCATCAAACACGTTAAAAAGTACTAAAAAGAGAAACTGTTATAAAATGTCATTAAGTGCGCTACCAGCCCTCAAAAAATTGTTGTCACGGCCACGTCAATCGGTTTAGTCGTCAAAGCATAATAAACAGACAGAACACGGATAAAACTGGATACTATCCCTGTGTTGCTCCCGGGCGCCTTTGAAGAATAGACCAACTGCCGTTCTGCCAGGCAGGTCGTAAAAGGCGACCGATTGGCTATCGAGTCACTACCATCGTGGCTACTAGGTGGTAGAGTTCTGCATTGTCTCGCCCGGGTCTGGTACCACCGCCTTATCTATTCCTGCCGGAATAGCGTTAGTGCTTGTCGCTGTCGTGGTCCGGTTTGGAGGGTAAGGTAGTCGGTAAACTAATGCATATGTCATTAGACCTTGCCACAAGATAGCAACGCTCCATTAACATCTTTGGTGTCTATAGGCGATGATTGACTGTTTTCATCAGGAGACCCATCTGCTTGTTTGCTATCTTATGATATAAAAAAATACGCCTTTCAAGACAGTTTCTTAGAATGTCAAAGTCGCTTGTATTTACACACAAAAATACAGAGTAATATTACAGATGAAATAAAATTACTCCAGAGGTGAATAACACGCCTTAGCTTTTTATTCGACATGATAAAATAGCACAATAAGGTGACCCATAGACCTACAATAACATTGCGCAATACTTTATTGTGAAATAATATTGAATACCTTTGTTTCGAAACATCCAATAAATTCACTCAATAAAATTGATAAACCAGTCTGATCATTATTTTGGAGCGAGCAACATGTCTGACGACGAAGTTTTGGCGGCAACCATGCTAGTGATTTTGTTAAATAAATCTCTATACAATTCCATACATTCAAGTAAGAACTCCCGTTCTTTATCTTTTATAGCACTCTTGCTGGCCATTTTGCTTAAATTTACGACACGACCATACATTAAACACCGTGACTGACCGAACGCGACCGCTCCAAACTCTAAAGTGAAAAATATTGTGCAATAATAAGCCTACACAGTGCAATAAAAATATTGCGCAATAAAAATTAAACCCGCTCAAACTTTCGTTCAATCATTTTGCAATCTTCAATATTAACCCTAAACGGTCAATAATATTGCACAATACGTAATATTGCGCAATATTATTGTAGGACTATGGGGCACCTAAAGCGTATTTCTTTTTTACAAGATAAAATTATATCTACAAGCGTTTGACATTTAAATACATTTGCTCATATGTGCGGCTACGCATTTTACGCCCAACACCGTGTTTATTAGTATTTGTGTGGTCTATGAGACAGACTACCTTCGCATTTATAATATTAGTATGGATAACGTGTAACAAATTTAGTCTGAACACACAAAAAGTTACACCGATTGTATTTAAAATAGAGTAATTCGGTAAATTCTCACTCTATGTAAACAGGTCCTCAGAAGACGTTGCAAAGCCAACACGGATTGTTGGCTCATTATTGTTTAAGTCCGTCCGACTGTAACTCAGATTTAATATTAGCCGGCGCTTTTGACTGAACACACACAGAGCGGGACAATTTATAAAAGTAGCTATTTCCATAACGGGAGATGAAATTAAGAACATTCTTTTGTTTCCTCAATGTTCTGTGTTACTTGCAAATAGAATTTTGTTAATTAATTTAGTTTGGAGATTTTGTTTATGGGAATCATTATTAGCTTTTATGGAAATTTCTGTAATTTACGGTTCTATTAATATCGAAGTTTGATGGGGAGTGTAAGTTAACGCTCATTGGTTTTTCTTTCGTTATCACGTATTGCTACGTCACATTAGATGCGACGAAAATAGTATAAGTTTAATATTTTTATGTAATAAAATAGCAAATATGCAGATGGTTTTCCTGATGGAAAGAGACAACCATTACTTAGAAATGCCATAGTAACTAACTGTATGTTGTTATCCGTGTTGCGGGAGGGTAATGCCATATGCATAAGTTTACAGGCTACCTTACCGTCCAAGCCGTAGCACGATTGTGACGAGCATTGACGTTATTTGTCTGTGGTCTAGTGGTCCAGCGTTGGCGTTGACCACAAGAGGTCCCGGGTTCGATTCCCGGGTCGAGCACATAAAAAAATGTGTTTTCAGTTTTCTGAGAAACACAACGTTGCCCGAGATTGGAAAGTGCCCGGTTGGCTATAGACTTGCCACCTATCACATTTATGGGACCAAGTAAGCTAATTCTTCAGCTAATCGTGGGTGCACTTGTACCTCTGCCAACCCCTTCAGGGGTACGGGCGTGAAGATAGTTTTTATGCGTTAATTTGCTTGTCGTACAATCACAAATGTTCACTTTATAATATACTAGCTAACCCACGCAGCTTCGCCCGCGAGTAGATTAACATGTCGTCGATATAGTTTTTGATACAAATTTCATCCCTTATTTCAGCCCCTTAGGAGTTGATTTTTTTAAAAAAAATAGCCTATGTTTGACCCCAGACATTCAATTATTTGCAAATTGCATGAAAATCGGTCCAGCGGTTTAGCCGTGAAAGCGTAACAGAGTCCGACAGACAGAAAGACTTTTGCATTTATAATATTAAGTATGGAAGTGTAAATGAAGATACCTTGAAATTTTTAGACAAGGACCAAGGTTTTTTTATAAAGAGACAACCATCGCCTATAGGCACCAAAGATGTTAATGGTGTATTACTATCCGCGAAGTAGGGGGATAATACCACAGGCATAAATTTATCAGTTTAACGCCTATCTTACGCTAATACTACATTGACATGTAAGTAATCGATAAAGCTGGCACCAAACCGCAAGCATTATTTTTAATTATTATTATCTATACATATAATAAAATCGTTGGAAAGTTAACACTGTACATTGAATATTTTCTTAAAAGAATACTTGGGGCGTGATCTACAGTCGATATCGAAGCCAAAAATATAGTTTATAGAATTTTTGTCTGTTTGTCTGTTTGTCTGTATGTATGTCCGGGGTAAACTCAAAAAGTGCTACATGGATTTACTTCAAATTTTGCATGAATGTTACTAACAGGTCGGGTCAACATATAGGCTACATATTATCACGCTATCACCTACGGGGGAGGTGCTGTGCGGAGTAAACGAAGTCCGCGCGGACGAAGTCGCTGGCAACAGCTAGTACTTTATAAAATGTTAACGCTTTCTTTTATACCTACTCGTCCAAATCTGATAAAGGTTATTTTTATTCTATCTTGCATTTTATTATATCTTTTATATTTTATTTGCATGTGGCGTTAGACCTCGCCACAAGATAGCAACGCACCATTAACATCTTTGGTGTCTATAGGCGATGGTTGACTCCCTCCGTTAGGAGAGCAGTCTACTTGTTTTCTATCTTATGATATAAAACAAAAAACCTTAGAGCACGGACTGACATGGATTTGAAAACATAATAGAAAGAAAGATATTTAAATTTTAATTAACATCTTTCCAAACCAAATTGTCAAGAAGCGAACATTAAATTATCATAATTCAATCACGTGACGAGGTCAATAATGATTTAACGTGGCGACTACGACAGATTTTTCATAAGTTCAATTGAACGGAAAAATCGACTCGGACTAATCAGAACTCGTAACGGTTGGAACTGTGTTATGCAATATAGGATTATATCGAAACACGACAAATACTGGCTATCGATATAAATATGTTTAAATGTTTATAGAATAAACCTATTATCGTATGTTTACTTTAAAAAATTACTGTTCAATCATGAAAAAAACTAATATGCGAAAATAACTATCCTTACGGTTAAAAATAATTTTTATTACTTAAAATGTGAGAAAAAACCAAGAGTACTTATAATTTCATTTTTTATAAGCAGTGTATTCGAAAACTGCTAAATTAGTTAATCTACCTAAATAAAAACAATTGGAAACATTAAAAATTGGTAAAGTGCGTGTCGGGTTACGCGCAATGTAGGGTTCCGAAACCCGAAGTTGCCAATCACAATAATACGGACTAAGAAGACGGTTTTTATTGTTTTATACTAAGGACATTTAACGTAACGTTAAACCTAACCTAACCTACTTAACGTCAATGCGGATGTATCCGCACCACAGGGTCACCGCCTATAAAAACTTCTTTAAATATATTTTATAAGTTGTATAAGTTGGTTGAATATTACTCAAAAACTTGTAAAACCTACTTATCCGTGATTGTTTTTTTCTTTTAAATTCATTGTATTTAATATTACCTTGAATTTTTCACACTGCCAAAACCAACCGCTTAGCTAGCAGAGAGGGGGTGGTGGTGGACACTTGACAAACATTAGCACTTTAAAGCTCAATATTTCACAAACCAGTCCCTTAATCGAAAAGCTGTTTGACGCAAACCTACAATATTTTTTAAAACCTATTCACACTATGGGGTAAACGAGAAAAAAATTAACACCCCAATTATACTATATATTATACAATTAAAAAATTTTTTTCAAGGTTTTATGTTACCATTTTGTTTCAATGACTAATGTGTATATACATGCCAAATTTCAGCTTTCTAGTACTAGGAATCACTGAGCTAGAATGCGTGCGGACGGACCAACAAATATATCCTACAAAGCGCAATCTACAATCAAAACCAAACTTAAGTAATGAAAAGTGGGTATGTTAACTAAAAAAAAATTTTACAAATAATTAATAAATCAAAACCATCACGCAGATTATTTATTACGCGTGTTAGGTAGATTGAATCAAACTTCCAAAGACGCTTCGGTACACAACGGGCATTGTTTTTTTTAGCTAGTGAGAGATGTGGCCATATTTTACAAACACAACGAATTTTAAAATTTCTTTGCTATTACCGGGACTGACACGTTTACATGTTAATGAGGCATAGGCATACAAACACGCTACTATTAGACCCGGAGTTGGTTTCCTTATTCGAATATTAAAACTACCTTTTTTAAATATGGTACATAAGTTATATCAAATTTTACATTTTTAATTCTTTAATTTTTTCAATCATCAAGTAGACCGCTCTCCTGTCGTAAAGACACTATCGTCGCTTATAGATGCCAAATATGTTAATGGTGCGTCCTTATCCTTGTGGCAGTCATAATGTCACATGCATAAGTTTACCGGCTACCTTAGCCTTGAAATCGATACACGACAGTGACAAGCACTGACGCTAATGCGGCAGGAATACGTAAGGTGGTGGTACCAGACGAGGGCGAGAAAATACAAAACTCTACCACCTAGTTGACGCGATGTAAGTGACTCGCATAGCCGATCGTTCGCCTCTTAAGAACTACTTGGCAGAAAGGCAGATGGTTTATTCTACAAAGGGAGCCCGGACTAATACCGTGGATGTTGGTAGATATTACGAAGCACAGGGATTTTGGAATTTTTTCAATAAACTGAGCTTTAATATATTTAATTTTTATCTTTCGCATTGAACATCCAAGCTAACAATTAAGGTCGATTATAAAAAACTTTTTATTTAAGAACAGTCCCGTTTTTTCCCGGAGATTGGCAATTTGTACAAATTTTCTTTTAAAATTTTCTCGCCGTTCCTTTAATGGAGAACTTCATTGATATTTACTTTAATTCGATAATTCGATTGAACTTTTTAACTTAAAATTTAAGTAGTAGAACAACCCGCTTTTTCAGTCTACTCTTAAGTAGAATCTTAGCTTTAGAGATTTTGATTAAATTGGGTTTAAAGTTTCGACCGATTTAATTAATAATGGAATTAATTAGAAACCAACATGTTGGTTGACAAAATCGAGACTACACAATCAATGGAGTCCATGTCATCAATGTTGATTCCCGACAAGGATAGGCAATTTATGTGATGAACTATATCCTTAAATAATACATTTCTGAGTTGGTGAATATGAAATATATTTCAGTATTTATACATTTCTTTCTATGTATTTACTTTTTTTACCCATATTATTGGTTTACTTTGGCGTAAGGATTTGTGTAATTGTCCACCGATATTTTTAGGTTTAAAGGTTTAAAAGGTGAGAAAATATAGAAAAAAAAATAAGAGAGTTTAAAAAGGCAGAACAACGTTTGCCGGGTCAGCTAGTTATTAATAATTTGTACTTAGTATTGCCTCCTCTAGCTTTCCAATTGCTTCCTTGGTTTCTATAGGCGATGGTTATCTCTTTTCATAGGCAAAACCATCAGCTTGCTTGCCATTCATGAATTAAAAGATTATTATTTTAAATCATAAGATAGCAAACAAATTGATGGTTCTCCTGATGGAAAGAGTCAACCATTGCCTATAAACACCGAAGCTGTTAATGGTGTATTGCTATCCGTGTGGCAGGGTCTTAATGCCATATACATATGTTGACCGGCTACCTTACATATATATATATATATATATATATATATATATATATATATATATATATATATATATATATACGTAAGGCATGTAGATACCAGTGTACAACTGGATGGAAACAAACTGGATCTGGTGGATTCCAATTCTGGTGGATAAGAAATTACAATGGGGACCGCACATTAATAATTTAGCAAATAGACTTAGTTATAGGCAGTTTATGCAGTTAAATAAATGAGACAGTTAACTAATGTATTTTAGTTAAAGAATTGTATACTTTAGTTACTTCCACAACATAATGTCATATGGGATTCTTCTCTGGGGAAATTCTGCTGAAATAAATACTATATTTGTATTGCAGAAAAGAGCTATTAGGGCAATTTACAATCTTAGCCCGAGGGTTTCCCTGAGAGAAAAATACAAAAAAAAAAATGAGACGTACACACACTATTCACAAGGAACAAAAACAATCTTGTTGTGCATACATCTCGTCTCCACAGAACAAGTAACTCTTTTATAGAGCAATGTATACGCTTTTACAATAAACTTCCCGAAACCATAAGAGATCTCCCAGTCAATAAATGTAAAAAATGTGTTAAAACAAAACTGTGTAAAAAAGGGTATAAAATCTCAGACTATTTGCAAGACAAACAAGCATTTGATTAATTGCTTCTCATATCAATCTTATATATATGTTTTATAATTACGTAATATTGTGATATTGTGTATGCATAAAAAATGATATGAAAAAAAGGCAAGCCCGCTGAGTTTCTTCCGCCGGATCTTCTCAGTGTGTGGCCGCGTTACGATCTGGTGGTAGTTTTGAAGAGTGTTGACGTGTCAAAATAACTTGTAAAAAGTTTTATTGGATAAAGTTCTTCTGATTTCTGATTTCTTATTATGCTGATTTTTCTGTGTCATATTCCTCTTTTTAAGTGACACAAAATTTTGCGTCATTTTTTTAGTATTTTTTTTTGAGTATTTGAGTAATGTTGAAGAAACCTCAAAAAAAATTTTTGGAGAAACAGTATTTTTAAAAAATAACTTTCAGTGAATGTACCGAATGAATAAAAAATCTTATCAGCTCTTTTCCTCAAAACACTGCGTCTAATGCATAAATCTCGTCAAAATCAGTTTATCCGTTCGGGAGTTATCGTTGACGAAAAATTTTGAAATAAGTTTTTTTTCCGACATAGCTTCGAAATTTTTCAACCAATCATTTTTGATCCACAACAATATTTTAGTAATTAAAAATTACGTCAAATGCCGTTTCAAAAATTAATATTGTCTGAAATTTTCAAAAGTTACAGCTTTTCAAATAATAATACACAAAGAATCCTTTGTGTATGTATAATATTTAAGTTTTACAATAGTATAATGTAAAAAGTTAATGTGAAAGCCCTGATGAAGCTTTAATAGGCGAAACCGGTTGGCTGTAAGTTTAAAAGTGACTGTGTAATAAATAAAATTTAAATTACATTTGTGAAACAGTACAAGTGTTTATATTATATAATCAATATGATGCAGTTTCACCAAGAGCCGACATGTAAAGTATAAACTTTCACAGAATATCTCACAGATAATCGAATTCCATCAATTCCCCATCGATTCGTAGTTAGATTACCTTTCGACCAACGAGGCGGTCAATATAATTAATATTCTCCCTGTTCGTTACTGGCTATCTATGACCATTTCAAAGACGTTATAACATTGGCAGTTATATAACACCTGATAACCACGAGGTAAAAAGTGTCAAAAGTAACATTGGTCCCGGTCCCCAGTATTATCAGTTCTCATTAGATAAGCGCGCCGACATCCCGGAACCGCCGAGCAAACACTGTTATCTCACGACAACCGCCAGAACAGCCACGATTGAGGACGAATTTAAACATCGTAATATGATTACACAGGTTTACTGGAAAAAGACTACGTATTGAAAGACGCGATACCTAAATGTAACCAAAAGTAAAGTATCTTCACGCCTATATCCCCGAAGAGGTAAACAGAGGTACAACAAGTGTACCCACGACTGGCCGAAGATACGTCCCATAATGTGATAAGTTAGCTTATCACCAACCGGACACTTGTCCAATCCCGGAGAACATTGTTTTTATCAGAAAACTAAAAAAACCCATTTTCGAATCGGCTGACTTGGAAATTGAATCCAGGACCTCTTGCGGTCAAACACCGACACCGGACTGCTAGACCACAGAGGCGACAAACCAATAAATATGAATAAATAGAATATTTATTAGCTACATAGTAAACTTTTAAATTAATGTAGTAATATCTAAAAATATGGTCACCACACGAGCAATAGCAATGTGCGCACGAGTTTAGTCGATAGTTGGACAAATCGCCGTTTTCAACTGACATCCCAAAATGTGGTAATTGTCAATCCGGTTGTATGTTTTTTATGTTTTTCATTTTAGAACTCGGTAATTTATGAACCGATTTTGAAAATTCTTTTTTTGTTTCAGAGAATATTTTTTTCATATCATAAAATAGCAAACAAGCAGATGGGCCTCCTGATGGAAAGAGTCAACCAACGCCTATAGACACCAAAGGTGTTAATGGTGCGTTGCTATCTTGTGGCGAGGTCTAATGCCACATGCATAAGTTTACCGGCTACCTTACCCTCCAAACCGGAACACGACAGCGACAAGCACTGACGCTATTGCGGCAGGAATAGGCAAGGCGGTGGTATCAGACCCGGGCGAGACAATACAGAACTCTACCACCTAGTAGCCACGATGATAGTGACTCGTATAGCCAATCGGTCGCCTTTTACGATCAGCCTGGCAGAACGGCAGTTGGCCTATTCTTCAAAGGAACATAAGTAACGGTGTCAAAATGGTAGCATAAAATCATAACAAATATATTTTTTCTCGTGTACTCCATAGTGTGGGGTATGGTTGGATGGGTTTTGAAAAAATATTTTAGGTTTGTGAAAACAATGTTTTGATTAAGGAGCTGGTTTAGCTTTAAAGTGCTTATTTTAGTAAAACCAAGTATCCTCCTCTACCAGCTAAACGGAAGGAAAACTATGACGGCTTAGAAGGCTTTAGAAGTTTTTGAGTAATGACCAACTTATAAAATGTACTTGGAGAAGTTTTTATACGCGGTGTAAATGTTTTTAGTACGCAACAATAAAAACCCTCTTCTTAGTCCGTTTTATTGTGATAGGCAGCTTCGGAACACTATAATGCGCATGGCCAGACATGCACTTTACCAATTTTTTATTATATTATAATATAGCAAACAAGCCGAAGACTCCCCTTTTTTATAGAAAAAGGAGGCAAGCGGACAGGAGGCTCACCTAATGGTGAGTAATAACCGCCGCCCATGGACAACTACAATATCAGAAGATTTGCAATTGCGTTGCCGGCCTTTTGAAAAAGAGTAGGCTCTTTTCTTGAAGGTCTCTAAGTCATATCCGTTCGGAAAATTTTCCGTTTCTACGAACAACCTGGTAGAATTACAGATGGACTATACTTTAATGTTTTTAATTCAACCTGGTTACCGAATTCGTAACCTTCTAGTCTGACCTTATCAGGCTACCACGAGTCGGGTGTATGCAAAACAGGTTAATAAGTAATCGGCCATTAACATAAACATGACCAATTAAAAACTTCAAACAAGCAATAAAATTATTTATTATTAGGTATACATATTTACTTAATAATATATAACCCACGATAAACACAACGCAATGCTGTGGTAAAACCTCATCGTGAGGCGTTCCGCGTCATTGCTCGCCGCCATCTTTTCGAGGCTTCTTTGGAAGTATAGACTGCAAAAAAATCATATGTTTCATTAAACACTATAAATATTGAGTAATCATCATAATTACCCCGTGTTGGTCCAGACTCCCTTTGAAGAATACACCATCAGCCGTTATGTAAAGCATTTCATAAGAGGCGATCGATTGGCTATATGTGTCTCGACCATCGTCTTATCTATTCATCTAGTAAGGTAACCGGTAAACTATTGCATGTGATGTTAATATCATGGCACAAGAATAGTATCATTAACATCTTTGGTATTTATAGGCAATGGTTATCACTTTACATCAGGAGAACCATCTGCTTATTTGCTGACTTATGATATAATAAAAAAATAGCAACTGTGACCACGAATTTTGTCTATGATTAGCGCGTGTGAAATTTCGATAGATTTATCGACGGCTACACGAATGAATATAATAAGTATGTGTACTGTAAAAAGAGTATTTTATACCCATTATTTGTATAATATGTGTATATATTTATGTGCAAGGTAGTAAAACTATAAATTAAAAAAAATCTATTAATTTGTGATGGTTCCTAATTAACTCTTGATACATGGCTTCAATTGCAACAAATGTGTATAAAATCAAAAGTTTTTTTATTAAAATTAAAGCAGCTGAGTGAATTTGGATGTATATTTTACGAGTAAAATATATTACTTAAAAATAAAATATATTACTTAAAAAAAATTACATTTTTCGATTTAAAAATAGGTTATTTTTATACCGGAATGATATGTTATTTTCGTGTACTTCCAGGCTCATCCCTCCCATGCTTACATAAACTTTGGCACATCCATTATTACATCCGGTCTGGTGTCTTTATTGATTCATAAGCAGCAGTGATCAAGTCTACAAATAAGGAATATGCTCATAATAAAGAATGTAACGCACATCAAATTTATCCACGCATAATTAATAATTATTGTCATGGTAATTCAATTAGTAAAATCTTAATATATTAAGGATTATTACGTTCGTTCGTTTTCTTTTAACACTTTGTCTATGGGCGTATATTATTTTTATATATTTTAAGCGGTACGAGTAATATGTTATATCCAGCCTTATTACATAGACAGTTTATACAAGAATTACCCATGGGGGTTTCCTAAAAAAATCTAATCACTGTAGAGTTATACTGTATAATATTTCTATATATCTTAAACTTATTTTTTATCATATTAATATTCCTACAGTACGTTGCTTATCAGACCAAATATTTTCGAAATTGTCCGCAAGCCGGTTTTGGAGCTTTTTCGTTTCGTTGCCGCTTGCCATCTCAACTGAATAAATAAAGACAAGTGAACGTTTCAAGGAAACATCAATTCCGAATACAACGCTTTAGGTATCACCTTCATCACATTTCCCAATAATTTTGACCTTAATGGTTATAAAATATATTTCTTAAATTATTTTAGAATATTTGTACATACAAATATTGTATACGTACATGCGACTTTTTTATATCATTAAATACCAAACAACCAGATAACTTTCATGAGGAAAAGTGACAACCTTTACCTATAGACACAAAATATGTTAATGGTGTATTGCTATCGGTGGGGCGAGATGATAATGCCACATATATAAATTTAATATCACCATTGAACAGTCCGTTGGGCGAGTGGTTAGCAAGCCTGATTACGCAATCAATGGAGAGCGGGTTCGACTCCGTAAAGTATAGGCATTTGTGTGACAAGCATGACTGTATTTATGTGTTTGGGCACAGAATATGGAGGTTTGGGTGTTTATTAAGTATATTTCAGTTTCTATATATTAATATCGTTGACTGGTATCCATGTTACAAGCAAATAATTTGCTTACTTTGGGTCTAGATCAATTCGTGTAATTTTACCAGCAATATTGTTATTAGTATTATTGACGCTATTGCGGCAGGAGTAGGTAAGGCAGTGGTAATATACCTAGGCGTTTGTATCTAATATACTTTCATACCGTTCATCTGATTGGGATGAAGCTTTGTCAACTTATCTATACTTAGCTATAGTCGTTTCTATTTCTGGATTTGGGTGTTTTGTATATGTTTCTATGTATCAGTCTTCTTGACTAACACCTATAACACAAGTAAATAATTTGCTTACTTTGGGGTTAAATCAATTCGTTTAATTTGTCCAGGGATTATTATTATTTATTATATTTGGCAATTTATTGTCTGCACTTGCGAAGGTTATAGGCAAAATACCTACGAGTTAACTTACTGTAAATTAATTGTAGGTATTTTGTCTATTTTTTAAAGAAGAGGGGGCAAAGGAGCAGGAGATGCACCGTATGGTAAGTGAACACCGCCGCTCACGGACATCCGCAACACCAGAGGTCTTACAGATGCGTTGTCGGCCTTTTAAGAATGAGTAAGCTCTTTTCTTAAAGGTCTTTAAGTCGTATCTGTTCAGAAACACCCCTGCCGGTAGTTGAATCTACAAAGAGTAGTGCCAGGCAAAAAGTGTTGAGAAAAGCACGGATGTCGATTTCCAGACTCCGTGATGCTGAGGATGGAACTTCAAATTTTGACGCGATGATGCCGATGATGGAATTCGGCGCTAGGAATTAATCCAAACAACTCATCGGAATACTCCCCATGATAAATACGATAGAAGACGCAGAGTAAACCAACATCTCTGCGCAATGCCAAAGTATAACTTGTGGCTATGTTTCGTCAAAAATAATTTCAACCCACGTAGAATTGAGATTATTTTATCCGCAACAGCTATTGACAAATAAATTTATAAAAACCTTTTTATATCGTTAGATAGTAAACAAACAGATGGATCTCCTGATGGAAAGAGAAATCAGTCCAAATGGACACCAAAGATGTTAATGGTTTGTTGCGACCCGCATGGTGAGATAACAATGCCATATGCAAAGTTTGCCAACTATCTTATCCGGACCAGAAAATACTCATATCTAACTATAACAAGCATATTCACTATTGTGAAAGGAATGGGTAAGATGGTGGAACCAAATACACGGGCGAGAGGTTGCGGAACTCTACAACCTAGTACCTAGTCAACGGTGATAGTAGCACGTATAGCCAATTGTTCGCGTATTACCAACTGCCTGGAAAAAAGGCATTCTTCTATTTTTCAAAGAGGACAAGACCGACAAGAGAAATATTATGATCCAAAGAACTTCAGCAGTGATGTAGCCGCAGAAGTCTTCTTAGTAACCTACATGTTTATTGTTTTATGTGAAACTGCTGTTGCCTGCGACTTCGTCCGCGCGGACTTCGTTTAGTCCCCACTGCTCCTCCCCTGTAAGTGATAGCGTGATGATATGTATGTAGCCTATATGTTGACCCGACTTGTTAGTAATATTCATGCAAAATTTGAAGTAAATCCATGTAGTACTTTTTGAGTTTACACTGGGCATACATACAGACAAACAGACAACCAGACAAACAGACAAAAATTCTAAAAACTATATTTTTGGCTTCGATATCGATTGTAGATCACGCCCTAAGTATTCTTTTAAAAAAATATTCCATGTACAGTTTTGACTTTCCTACGATTTTATTATATGTATAGATGATCTCTATACAAATATCTATACAAACATATTCTATACAAATAAATAAAATTGGTGTGTCTGTTTGTAATATTAAAACAACCGCTTTTTACTAAATGCATGTATATATGGTACATATACCAAAATAATATTTTTTACAATTTTCGTCTGTCTGTCTATCTGTCTGTTTGTTCCGGCTAATCTCTGAAACGGCTGGACCGATTTTGACGAGACTTTCACTGGCATATAGCTGATATAATAAGGAGTAACTTAGGCTACTTTTATTTTCGAAACTTTTCCACGCGGACGAAGTCGCGGGTACAAATTAATAAGTATAAGATTTATGCATAGTGTTACATCTTGGCTGAAAAAGTTGAAAAAATGATAAATGCCAACAAAATGTAAATTTTTTAAGTTAACATCTTATTGATTCGGTCCAAGTTTCCAAGAACATTATTTATTATATTTATCAATACACGGATGAGAGAAACCATAATATGGTTTTTATATGCGAATTCAAATTTGTCGATGTTTTATTTATGCGTTCGGACGAATGGAATATTTTCCCACATTTTCTTCTTTTTCATTTTTACACCACTAATTAATTTCAAACCCAACCTCTCCCTTACATATATCCATATTATGAATGCATTCCGCGAATGTTATACAACATCTATACTTATAATAAAATCGTAGGAAAGTTAAAACTGTACATTAATATTTTTTTAAAATAATACTTGGAACGTGATCTACAATCGATACCGAAGCCAAAAATACAGTTTTTAGAATTTTTGTCTGTTTGTTTGTTTGTCTGTATGTATGTCCGCGTTTCTGATCCGGTAGTAGTTTAAAAAAGTGTTGACGCGTCAAAATAACTTGTAAAAAGTTTTATTGAATAAAGTGCTTCTGATTTCTGATTTCTGATTTCTGTCCGGGGTAAACTCAAAAAGTACTGCATGGATTAACTTCAAATTTTGCATGAATATTACTAACAGGTCGGGTCAATATATAGGCTACATATTATCACGCTATCACCTACGGGGGAGGAGCTGTGCGGAGTAAACGAAGTTCGCGTGGACGAAGTCGCGAGCAACAGTTAGTTAAATATATAACAGAATAAAAAGCCTACAATAAACAAGATTACAAGTTTTTGAAATGGATTGCAACAGCAAACTTTTACTCAATTTGTAGCACAGCTTTATCGAAACTGTTAAAGTTTTTCAGTGTCAATTGTGCACTTTAATCGGCCGTCGACCCTGATATCAACAAGTTTACTATCAAGGTGCACTCTTCACTTCTTATCAAACGGCAATCGATTTACCATTTCTGTAAAATATAATAATTTTATATATTACTAGCTGTTACCCGCAGCTTCGCTCGCGCATATTTACTTTAAAACTTATTTAATCTTCCTTTATATGCTACTTTCCTTATTTTAGCCCCTTAGGGATCGAATTTTGAAAAACGTTTAAACACGTAATTCATTATTTTTTTTGTACTCAAGTCATACGAAATTTAATGAAAATGTGTCCAGGGAATAAAAAGTTTCATACAAACTATCACCTATTTCACCCCCTTCGGGGTTGAATTTTAAAAAAAACCTTCCTTAGTGGATGCTGGATAAGAGAAATACGTGTGTAAAATTTTAAGTTCCTAGCCCTAAGAGGGTTTGGCCTGTTGACTGCCAGTCACTTTTGCCTTTTGGGGGGTATTTGAGAGGGGGCGGGAGGGGGGAGGAGTTAATGGAGAAAAAAATATCATATCTTTTAAGTTGAACCAAGCAATTATACAGATAATAGATTATTATCTACATACTAAATAGGTTCAATACTTTAGGAGTCCATGGCGAACAAACGACGTGACACGTAATTTATATATATGTATTAAGATTAAGATATACTAGCGATCGCCCTGTGGTCGAAATTCGGCCATAGATTAAACAATAAAATCTCTTTTGAGTTTGATAACTAGAAGCTAAAAAGAACTAGCCATAAATAAAATAGTAAACATATGTGGGTGTCAAATGAATACAGGTGTGTTATGATTATTTACATTAGTTTAATGTATTTCTAATATATATTATTTAAAAATAATATCTGGGCTATTGGTTTAGTGGTCCGGTCCCGGTGTTGACCACATAAGATCTCGGGTTCTATTCCCGGGTCGTACGTGTACGTCCCGTCCCGGTACCTACGTGCCGAAATTTTTCTTTTTAAGTTTTTCAAGTTTTCCCAAGCACAGGGTGAGTGCACGTGGTGAAAACACAAGTATAATGCTTATATATTATATAAATATATTTTATATTATAATACTTATCTTATTTCTGGCAGAGGTTTGCTTCTAAATACCATTAACAGGTCTTTATACAAAAGTGGCTCGTCTATTAGTAACTAATGATCATTGTTCATGTATACTCGTACCTATATAGTCAGAATTTTCGTAGTTGTGTTGGCTGCTTTTACGGAATTAAAGTTTTTTCTTGAAGATTTCAAAATATTCATTCGAAAATTCTTTGCATTTGACACTTGGTTCTACATGAAGCAGTAGGGAGTAAAATCACTCGGTCTTTGCACATTTTGCCAAATTTGATTTAGTATCAGTTCACATCACAAATTAGGGGTTTTCCGGGTCAAGGAATCAATTTATCAAGGTTCCAGGTCCAAGAAAAGCTCGGTTCCCAAGATATGGGTATGTAAAACCGAGCAATGCTCGGTCAACCAGGTAAAAAAAATTATTTATTCTATAGGAATCGATTTATCAAGATTTATCAAGGGTATGTGAAAAACCGAGCAAAGCTCGGTCAACCAGATATTGTAGAATAAATCGAAATAAAAATTGGAAAGATCTCCCACTTTTATCGTTAGACTCCTTATCCAATTAATCACATCACAGACTACACTGAACAATTTCCACGGACACTTCAAAGTCGCCGCCAAACGACTCGGCCCACTATTTCGGCCCTCCAGCACTCAATACGCCGCTCCGGTCCGGTCATCAACGAGTCGAAATCCTGATGCTAGTTATGCTCCCACTTTTCGTCAAGAGACTCTCTTAAGCCGAGGTTCGGTCTCTCAGGAGACACCCTTAGGGCTCTTAGCCCACTTCACTTAAATTCTGGATGAGCACTCTCAGTCATTTGGACAAATTGTTTAAGTTCACTTAACATTCTTGATTTTTTATAGGAAATTAAAAAAAGGTTTATTGTAATTCGTACCCCACGTTTATTAATAAGAGCAATGCTCAAATGCTTATTTGGAAGTACACATTTCAGAATTCAATATTGCAGTGGGCGGGAACACTACACGACGCTGCATTGATTTCATTACCGAGGTACAGAGACTTGAGATTAATTCGTTCACTATATTAAATATAACGACATATATATATCACTGTTATCAAATACTACTGTTACTAATAACTCATTTCTAAGTTATGCAAGCTACATACTTTGTAGTACACATCAAAGCAGAAGTTATCTTTTGAATTACATTTCAAATTGCGTTCTGAAAAAGCTATACAGATAAGGCCGATGTTATAAGAACAAAAAAAAATGCTGAGTAGTAATAGATTACGCGAAAAAAGAAAATACATTAACATCCAAAGGAGCAAGAGATTGTGAAATGCATAAAAATATTTGCCATAGACACTTTGACATTACACTTTCAATCGTCGGCACTTGGTGAAATTCCATTATTATTAATTGAAACTAGTTTATACCACTATTAACAAGTGAAATTAATTAAATTTGCTATTTTTCCCGGGTTGGTCCCGGGCTCCTTTGAAGAAAAGGCCAACTGCAATTCTGCCAGGCAGGTCGTAAAAGGCGCCCGATTGGCTGTGCGAGTCACTACCATCATGGATACTAGGTGGTTGAGTTCTGCATTATCTCGCCCGGGTCTGGTATCACCGCCTTACCTAATCCTGCCGCAATAGCGTCATTGCTTGTCACTATCGTGTTCCGGTTTGGAGGGCAAGGTAGCCGGTAAACTTATGCATGTGACATTAGACCACCACTAGATAGCAATGCACCGTTAACATCTATGATGTCTATAGGCGATAGTTGACTCTTTCTATCAGGAGACCCATCTGCTTGCTTGCTATCTTATGTTATATAAAAAAAAATCAATCTACGTACTCGCATTTTTTTTTGAAATTGTGCGTAAATTGTGTACTCTTGTGCTTTTTGCTGTCGTGAATGAAAGTGTGGTGGATGTGGTTGGATAATTGTGCCGCTGGGTCTTCTTTATTGTTCGGATCTACCGTGACTTTTATCCATTTATTAAACCGTCGTCTTTCTTATCAGTGGCATTACGGAAGTTACTTAAAACAGTTTGTGGAAAATAGCAAATTTATGTAATTTTACCTTTTAATTATGGATTTTCGCAAAGTAACGCCTGCATCTACACAATATTTTTGGTTGGTTCATTAATACCTATTGCAATAATAGTAGCACCTACAATTTTAGTTAGCTCTTGAACAAATATGGCCTGCTGTTGCTTGAGCAATACACGCAAATTCAAATTGGAATCTGAGTTTACAGTGTTTTACATAAAACACTAAAACCACTGATTCTATGTATTAACTAAAAATTTATTTTTGCTGTAAAGTTTTACAACTACGCAAAACAAGTTTTAAGCATTGATCCGATTTAATCCTATTAATTCGACATATATAAATATATTATAAAAATATTAACTTAAGTGAACAAAGTAGGGTAAACTGTAAGTGTGCAGATGTATACGTTTTTATGGGTTAAATCGCTACTCGCTATAATCTCCGCCTACTAATAAGCTACTGGTCTTAAGGCAACCTAGAAAGAAGCAAGAAAAAGGACAGAGAGAATACTAAATGAGCTATTCAAAGTAATCTGTGACGCAGTGGGCTGTTTGTGGTTTGTGCTCTGTAGCCGGGAATTAGTAGCATAGCCCAAGCAATACTATATCTGAGATTGACTCTCTTGTGCGACCTAATAGCCTTTTGCAGGAAGATCTTTCGTAAAAAAGAATACTTGATTAAACATCGCAAGTATGGACGCTTTTAGCCAATTGTGCAAAAGGAAATTTTTATGCATATGGATGTTTTTCACTTAAAAATGTTTTATTAATTTTTATCTACTCATTTTTTATATTCCAAGTTTTCCCCATATTTCTTATAAAATATTGCCCCGTATTAAATTAAAATATTTGTTATTATATTTTTAAGTTTTAGTAGGGTTATTCCTGAAAATTGAAACGCCTGTGCCTAGGATGATCACGTAAAACTATGGTTTATCGTAAATAACATACTATAAGCATTGAAATTAGCAAGTGCAAAATGAAGATCCCTGAGATTATTCGGGCGCTTTTCGAAAAATAGACTAACTGCCTTACTGCTAGATATTTTTGTGAAAGGCGAGCAAATGTAAATACATGTCATTAATTTCCAAATTATTCGTTTCTTTAGAGAAACGAAACTAGTAAAACCACAAAACTAGTATTAAGCAGCCCCGGATGGATTTTTTTGGATTTTTTATTAAGTCTCTTCGAGAGATTTTAAATTATTTTTCCCTTTTTCAATTACATTTTAACCATCGTGGGTTTTCTCAAAATTTTTAATTTTGCTTTTAATTCATATATGCAACCCTTATTTCAATAAAATAATATTGAAATAGGATATAGAATAAAATTGGCAGAGTAAGAGTAACAGACGCCATCTCCAAAGAATGTGGTTTTAAAAAGTTTCTTTATCGCTGTATTTAGCCTGTTCATCCATTCCTCCTCCATTTTGCACACTTTAAATTATCGGTGTACATTCGATCATTGCTGAAAACTTATCCAGAACATACAAAGATTTCTATTTGAAACAACATACTTGTAACAATATAATAGATGATAGCCGTAGGATATCCTTACGTAAACAATATATTGGCCGCCCTGTTGGCTTACTTTAATTTTAAGTAACTTTAACTACAAAATCAGTGTAGTTCAGGTTCGATTCCTGACAAGGACAAGCATTTGGGCGCTTATAAAATATATTTCAGTATTTATACACTTAATTAGGTAGGTATCGTTGACTAACAACCATTACACAAAAAAATGCTTCCTTTGAGGATAAAACAATTCGTGTAATTAGTCTAGAATTATATATTATTCCTTAATAACCCAATAACCTATTATTTAGGTAGGCTTTCTATTTTGTTATTCTATTCCAGATCTCAGGAATTAGTTTCCAGTTCCGATAATGTTACTGAGATTTTCCAGGCATAACTAGTAGTTTGTGAAAATTTAATAGCCACAGAAAATCACAAAAATCCAAAATTCTTTTCAAAAACCGCAACCGACTAATCCGATTATTGAAATTGAATTTAGCAGAATGTATATTTAGAGATCACCAAATTTTACTAGCCAATATACCAGGAAATCGACTTTGGCAATGAATTTGAGTGAGCCCGTTCCGCATGAGAATGCTATTAGTAGAAGATCCGAACAAGAGTCGACCTTTGCCAACTGTTTAATGAATTAAAAGTATTTAATCTAAAATTTAGCACGTCAAAAAATATACCACGAATGGGTTGGTATGAAAAATCCCGGCAAGGCTATGATTAGTAAATTTAATGAATAAATGTAATCCAAATTAAAAGCCTGAAAATATGTTAACATGTTTTTTATGTAATTTGGATAGGCAAACTGGCAGACGTGCCACCTGATGGTAAGTGATCGAAGTCACCCATGAACATAAATAAGTTTTAATAACTCGCTTATGTGTTGCCTACCCTGAGCCATAAGGTGTTAAGTCTCGGTTCCAGTAATTACACTGCCTGAAAAAAATAAGCAAGATGGTGGTACCCATGCAGCCGGGAGCGCGGCACAGTACATCCTTCCCACCGGTAAACATAAACTTTACTATTACGTACGTTATCTATTTTTTAAGGTATAACCACTCGCGATATATCTTTGACATACTTAATTTTAGCTAAATACAATACGTTTCATGAAGGTCGACTCTAGTTCAGACTATACTAAAAGAAAACATTTACGTAATTACCTGAATCTATGCTAACTTTAAAGATAAGTCGTAACATCGTGACACATAAATAAACCCATTATCATTTATTTGAATTAGGTAAGTTTTATATTTTTTTAATGTTGAGGGACAAAACAGTATTAATACAGCCTTCGTGTTGTCACTCGGCCGCTTCACACATATCCGCTAACGACTCTTCGGGGAACCTACGTGACATTATGGTGTTTGTACAAACTTATATACTGACCCATTACTGTAAATAATGTGTAGCCAAGCCTTGACGGTATGTAGTTGGAGTGGGAACGTAACAGCGAATACGCAATAGCATGTTTCTACATGGATTTAAGTTTCTAATATTTTCAAAACTTATTGTTACATGCGGACGGCTTTCTTACCATCGTCGTCTATAGATACAAAAGATGTCAATGACTAATATCTATATATAGCTGATGTAATAATCTTAAATCGCAAGTTTACCGGCTACCCAGCCTTCTGGCGTGAATATGACAGAGACAAGCACTAACTTTATGTTGGTATGAATATTGTTTTATGCAAATACTTGTATATTGTTTACAAGTGAATATTGGTTTTCACTTTTGCGCGGAATTTGTGAAATACCTTTACAAAATAATCAAAGATTTGTATAATCTGTGTATATATTATACGCAAGGAAGTTACATTCTACCCGGAATGTTCACACGCGCTTCAAAATCGTTCCGAAGAGTACCACGACATGGGTGGAGTGTGTCTCCTTCTACTAAATAAAGCGCCAATCGCCATATATAAGTGCGGTCATACGTAGTTTGCAAATTAAGTAATACTACTAATTTGAGAAACAGTTTTTGCATTGCATAAGTAATTACGTAATAATTAAAATAAGCACATTTTAGAACTCACTGCGTTAATTACAATACATTTTATGCTAATGTATTTATCGACGTGTATGAATAAAAAGTATTTAACGATTACCGAATATATAAAATCTACCATCAGATTGTTTTATTTACACTGGCAATTGCAAGAAAGGGACAACATCCACTCTTGTAGTTGTCTTGCTCAGAACGTTTTTCCCCTCTGTTAAGTAAGAAACAAATGCCAACTTTATTCGTAATGAAATAAAGTGCATTTTTATTTTTCAAATATTGCTTCGTGATAATTCCAGTTATCGTATATAAGTTCCTTGATTATACGTTAATAATATCTTAATTGTGGCTAAAGATTATTTTTTATAACTATAACAATTATATCTCTTACGGAATAGGCAGAGAGAACCGAGTGCCATATGAGACGATCCTTACATCTCATACAATCGCGAACTGCGATCGGAACAGAATCAGTTACCCGAGCCGGACCAGGATTCGGGATGCAACATGTCCGCTGTTTTTCGACCAGCGAATGAATGATCAAACGAGTGTCAATTTTACAAGACAATTGGTTGCGTCATTCGCGATTGTCAATGCTCTTCAATCAAAATTTCCATCAATCGACTTCAATCACGTAGTTGTCAATGACAGTGGCTGAGGCTTCAATTGCGTCTATAGGCAAATATTTGGTTCATCAATGACGTGAAAATTGACAATTGCGAATGACTGTCTCCGAGACATTTAATAGAATAAGCGCGCGCTGTTTTTTTCAGGGTCTCATGATGGTAAGAGTCCACCATCGCCTATAGACACCAAAGATTTTAATGGTGCGTTGCTATGTTGTGGCGAGTTCTAATGCCGCATGCATAAGTTTACCGGCTACCTTATCCTCCAAACCGGAACGACAGTGACAAGCACTGACGCTATTGCGGCAGGAATAGGTAAGGCGGTGGTACCAGACCCGGGCGAGACAATGCAGAACTCTACCACCTAGAAGTCAGGACGGTATTAGCTTGCAGAGCCAATCGGTCGCCTTTTACGACCTGCCTGGCCGAACGGCAGTTGGTCTATTCTTCAAAGGAGCCCGGAACCAACACGGGGAAAATTTGTTTGAATTGACTCATTGCCCGTGCGTCGGTAGAATGGCCATTAGACCGTCGTTACACATCATATGCAACTATGGTACCACTCGTTGGTTTTTCGACTGACTTAAAACGGAGGCAATCCATTTGACATGTACCTATATATGTAATATTGTTGGAATTGGATAATATTTAAGTACGGTGTCCAAGCACGTGAACTAAATTAATTTTGTAAGTGTACGTATATTTACATGTTTGTATGTTTGTTCGCAAATTTCTCGGGAACTAAAATCCATACCGAGATAATTCGTTTTAATTTTAATCAGGGAAATTGCAACTTAGGGAATAGTCTAAGTTTCATCAAAATCGGTTGAGACATGGATATAGTTGTCTGATATTTGAAGTTGGATTATTTTCTTAATTACTTTTATTATTTTATGGGATACATGATTCAATCGTCCCAATTCAAATTCAAAAACATTTATTCATCTCTGTAAAGTTTTAAAAGGCGTTTATTGATTCTTGAAATAATTAAGTTACTACCGGTAGAGGTCACAGTTTGGTAACTAGATTTAAAAAAATAATAGGGATCTAAAAGTGCATCCCCCTATACACTAAATCGGTTTATAAATGTCAGAGAATTAGGTACTTACAAAAATACTGTACAATTGACAACTTCCACTTTTTAAGTCAGATAAAAAACTGAGATTAAAGATCAAATCTTGGAAAACATATGTACTTGGAAAACGCAAAGGCGAAAATAATACATGAATCTGGTACTTCCACCTAGGACATTTGCAAACATCCTTTGAATCCAGGCTCGTTTTGTCTAAATCCACACTATCTCGACTGTCCGCGAAGTCTATTACACAGTGAAAAAGATAGCCAAGTACAGTCGTGCTGTTTCTGTAATAACTATTTATCTATGCTCCGCAACTAATTCACAAATTACATTTATTGTATGGGAGCCCCCTTTAATTTCAATTTTTAATTTTTAATTAATAATTTATTTTGAAACAACTATTCTGTGAAAATTTTAAGTCTCTGCCTGTTGCGTTATTAATATTGAGCAAAATAATACGAAAAAACACGTTTATTTTATGGGGACCTCTTAATATTTTCATTTTTTATTTTTAGTATTTGTTGTTATAGCGGCAACGGAAATACAATTTGTGAAAATTTTAGCTTTCTAGCTATCACGGTCTATGAGATATAACCTAGTGACAGAGAGGCAGACAGACAGACAGCGGTGGCTTAGTAAATGGTGCTTTGCATCTTGAGTTGGGGTCTTATGCCACATGCATAAGTTTACCGGCTACCTTACCCTCCAAACCGGAACACGACAGTGACAAGCACTGACGCTATTGCGGTAGGAATAGGTAAGGCGGTGGTACCAGACCCGGGCGAGACAATTCAGAACTCTATCACCACACCAAACCACAAAACTAACACGATTTTTCTTTGAAATATACATTTTCCGAAATACAGGAAAGAGTGATATTAAGTTTAAAGTTAATTTTCCAAATGATTACGATTAATATTTACCTAATTTCGGGTAGCACGCATTCTTGTTTTTCTAACTGAATACGACTGACAGTCGACACATTATAAAATTAATCAAACAGTTATGATCATATTTACTTACCATAATTGCCATATACCATTTATATAACATAAATATATTGGTTTTATTATACTTTTTTGTGTATTTGTATGTTATTTATCATGTTGGAAAATTCTACTAATATATTTAAACAGAAAATTTGTGTTCCTATTCGTGAAATTAACAAAAACATGAATGTCGTCAGTTTTATAATATTCTAGTTACACTCTGCAAGCTACTGAAATATTAGTTTTTGGTGAATTCAGTAGGAACAATGTATTTTTCTCGGAGGAAAAACTATATCCACATCTACATATGTGCTAGATTTCAACTCCGAAATACTGCCTTTGTGTAATTTAGTAACATACTTCCAAAGCAAAAAAACGTAATTTTTTACATTTGTGACATTTTGGCACTGGGATTAAATAAAATGACGTATGCGATTGACCTCGAACCATCTTGGAAAGAGACAATTATCGCCTTCTGTATCTAAGATGTTAAATCCAAATGCATAGTTTACTGGTTACCTTACTATCCTGACTCCTCCATACCACACCAACATGAAAGTGACAAGCACTGACGCTATTCCGGCGAGAATAAATAAAGCGATGGTACATAACCCGGGAGGGACGTCACAGAACTTTATCACCTCTCTAAGTAATAAGAGTTCTGTGAATATAAATTGAATTATAGTCACGATAGTAGTGATACATCTGTGGATTTTTTTATAGTATACAAACAAAGATAGCAAACAAGCAGATGGTCCTCCTGATGGTAAGAGTCAACCATCGCCTATAGACACCAAAGGTGTTAATGGTGCGTTGCTATCTTGTGGCGAGGTCTTACGCCACATGCATAAGTTTACTGGCTACCTTACCCTCCAAACCGGAATACGAGTCACAGGCACTGACGCTATTGCGGCAGGAATAGGTAAGGCAGTGGTAACAGACCCGGGCGAGACAATGCAGAACTCTACCACCTAGTAGCCACGATGTTAGTAACTCGTATAGTCAATCGGTTGCCCTTTACGACTTGCCTGGCTAAACGGCAATTTTCCTATTCTTTAAAGGAGCTCGAGACCGACACGGGAGAATGACACGTTTTGATGTTTGTTACTTTGTCTTGAGGTGCCTAGGTTCTATTTCATAATCAATTTTTCAAAGGGAGCTAATACAGTTTCCCCCCGTGTTAGTTCGGCTCCTATGAAAAATAAACCAACTGCCATTCTGCCAGGCAGATCGTGTAATGCGACTGATTTACTATACGGTAGACTATATGGGAGAGTTCCGCAACGTCTCGCCCGGGTATTTGGCACAACCGTATTACTAATTTCTGTCGCAAGAGCGTCAATTCTTGTCATTGTCGTTTTCCGGTTTTGTGGGCGAGACAGCCTATAGACTTATACATGTGGCACAATTGTCTAATCACTTGTACTCTAATTTCACATCAAAACTGTATTTTTGTATATCACTTGACCGGTTTCACGTTTTAAGCATCTTCAGGATGTATTATACTTAAATTGATTATTATTATAATATCTGAAAAACGCTATTATTATTATTATTTTGGTTTTTGTTTATATTTTCTCGAAATAATTTTTAGTCTATTTCGGTCATATTTTCCAGAGTTCACGGGCATTAGCCAAGTGAACTTGGAATTACGGTGGTATTCGTGAGTGGGGTGTCATCCTGTAGAAACTTTCGGACAATTCGGCATGTGTTGAGGATGGCCGCTTTTTGCATCATCATATAAGTGTTTTCTGGCAAGTCCAGAGTATGCAGAGCACTGATTAAATGCTTAGGAATAACTCCAGTACTAGACAGCACCAACGGCACGATATAAACTTTCTCCATTTTCCATATTTTGATTATCTCTTCTTTCAAATCTGTGTATTTGTGAATTTTTTCGGCGATAGTTTTTAGTATGTTATGTGTATTAGGTATGGCTACGTCTATTATGTAAACAATGCTGTTTTTCTTATCAATAAGAGTTATATCCGGTCTATTGTGGTGTACTGTTCTGTCTGTGAGGATAGCTCTATCAGAATATATCTTGCAATTTGTGCTCTCTAGTACTGGTTTTGGATTATATTGATAATATGGCAGGGGTTTAGTGGTAATAAGATTGTATTTAATGGCTAATCTCTGGTGAATGATGTTGCAAATTTGATTATGACGGTGAGTATAATCTGTTTGAGTAAGACAAGAGCAGGCACTAGTAATATGTTGGATCGTTTCAGATTGTCTGTTACATTTCCGGCATTTATCAGTTAGAATATTTGGATCTTTGATTATGAATTTTTTATAGTTTCTCGTATTTATAACCTGATCTTGGATGGCCATGAGGAATCCTTCTGTTTCGGGGAAAAGAGTTCCAAACTTTAACCATTTGTTTGAGGCTTCCATATCAATGTGTGGCTGTTCGAGATCGTGAAGATGGCGTCCATGTAACTCTTTTCCTCGCCAAATACTTAGTTTTTCATTTTCACGCTGTTGTATATTCCTAACATCCTGTTCTTTGGATTTTAAGTATAATGGAGTATAGTTGTCATCAGAATCTACTATGGCTGAATGAATTGCACTGTGCGTAGATTTGACGTAAAAGAATCTTCTCAGTCCTTGAATTTGTCCCTCCCATAGTAATTTTAAATCAATTAGTCCTCTTCCCCCTTTTTCTCTCGAAATTGTAGCTCTTTCTATCGCTGATTTTGGATGCAGGTAGTTATGTTTTGTTAAAGTAGTTCTGGTTTTAATTTCTATTTTGTTTATGTCTGTCTTTGTCCATTTAATTACCCCAAATGAATATGTTAGAATTGGTATTGCGTACGTGTTGATAGCTTTGAATAAATTTCTTGAGTTAAGTTGTTTATTGCAAAGTAAGTTTAAGCGGCGAAAAAATTCTACTCCTAAATCCGCTTTGATTTTAGTGTGCTGTATACCAGCATTTTGCTGAATTCCAAGATATTTATATGTTTCATGGGGCTCCATTAATTTAAAGTTAATATGTCCAATAATGTCACTATTTTGTCCCTTGATTTTTCCTTTGATAATTTTGAGTATTTTACATTTGTCTAATCCAAATGACATATTTATATCCATACTAAATTTATCTGTAACCTTAAGGAGTGTCTGCAAGCCTTTTTCAGATCTGGAGAAAAGCTTAATATCGTCCATGTACATGAGATGACTTATTGATGTCTCAGATGAAAGTTTATATCCTGAATCTAGTTTATTTAATTGATTGGAAAGAGGATTTAATGCCAGACAAAACCACAAGGGACTAAGGGAATCTCCCTGGAAAATACCATTTTCTATAGAGATTTCATCTGTACGTATTAAGTTTAATTTGTTTGTAAGCAACAAAGTAGTTCTCCAGTTTATCATGACTTTTTCTAGGAAGGCGACAATAGTTGGGTTAACTTTATATATTTTCAAAATGTGGATAAGCCACGAGTGAGGGACACTATCAAAAGCCTTCCTATAATCAATGTAAGCTATATGTAAATTTCTATTATGTTTATGTACATGTTTCAGGACTACGGAATCTATAATTAACTGCTCCTTACACCCCATGTGGTAACGTCTACATCCCTTTTGTTCTTCGGTTAAAATGTTGTTATCTTCAATATGTTTATTTAACTGGTTTGTAATACACGACGTGATTAACTTGTATAGAGTAGGTAAACAAGTTATAGGGCGGTATTGTGATGGGTCACTTCGATTGGCACTTTTTGGGATCATAAATGTAATTCCTTTTGTTAAGAAGCTGGGCATATTTACTGTACCTTTTATGATATCGGTTATTGCTGTCCCTAATATATCATGCAGCTTATATAATTTTTTATACCAAAAACTATGTACTCCATCAATTCCAGCTGCCTTCCAATTTTTCATATTCCTTGTTGCACTTTGAATTTCTTCTCTACTAATATCCTTAAATTCCATTTCATCAATATCTTGCCATTTTTCTTCTTCTTCCTTTATCCAGATAGCGGTATGATTATGATCACTTTCTTTTTTCCATATATCGGTCCAGTAGTTTTTGAGAGCTTCACTTGTAGGCGTTTCTATCTCACTTGCAGTTTCAGATACCTGCAGTGTTCCTTTAACCTCATCTTGTTTTAAATTCCTGTAAAAGATTTTTTCATTGTTTATAAACAGTTTATTATCTTCCTTTCGCTCCATTGACTTTTTGTATCTTCTTAATCTATTAGCTTTTAAAGATAGTTTTTGTTTTAAAGTGTCCAAAACTTCCTCTGGTCTTTTGTTGTTTTGTTCATGTGTAGAATGTTTTTCGTAATCTTTAAATATTTTATCAACTTTTCTTGTTAGTTTTACAGATCTGTTTGTATTTTGCATATATTGTGTCACTCTGCCAATATTTTTTCTTAGTTTTTCGATGTCTCTTTCGAGCCTAATTTGCCAAGGAGGTTTTTCCTTAAATCTTTTTTTTGAGTTATTATACGGATTTTGGGTTTTTACATTATAACCTAGCTCTCTACATATTACTAGTGCACTACAATATACCAGGGTATGTACTTGTATGATATCATAATCAATTGAGAAGAAATTGCCTAATATTTCCTCGTTAAAAATTCTGATAAGTTGCGTTAGTCTTTTACTGTATTTTAATTTAGGTAAACGAGGTCTCGTTGTAGGATCCGTTCCAGTGTATTCTAAAAGTGATGCCTGTAATTTATCTAATAATTCTTGTACAATTATGGGTGGAGCAGATTCAAATAGGTTTGTTACTGGGATAATCGATGGTGCTATTTGCGTTTGAGTAGACGCATCTGAGAAGTTAGGAGAATATGGTGTACTTTGATCATTATTTGTTGCCAATACACATTCTTGCGGAGGTAGAACATGTTAAGATCTTGTTACCTCGGTAGTGGTGTCCCTTAATATACAATCTGATATTCTAAGTTGAGACTGTACATGCACTTGCTGAGATTGTTCTAATTCTAGCAGTACATCATCTTTAATTTTTGATAAATCTTCGTCAGATATCATTTTATTTCGGATAATTGCTCGTCTTTGATCAGAAAGCCTCTGTTCCGAAATGTTTACTCCAGGATATTGTTTCATAAAATGTTCATGTAGGGATTTTCGATATGTCGTTAAGTCAGTTTCTAATTTAGTTATTAGGTAATACGTACGCATAATGAATATATTCACTTCATTACTCCACTTCATACGTACGCGAGGTTTTCCAACTTTAGTGGACACAGGTTGAAAAGCATTTGCTTCCTGTGTAACACTTGCAGTTGACAATACTGTGCAGGGTCGAGAAAATTGTGTAGAATTCGTCGAATTTGATGTCAAAGTATACAAGTCTGTTTGTCTGTCATAATCATCTGGGGAGTCGGCTGTAACATATTCGGATGATCCGGTGGGAGCCCGCCTGTTCAACTCCTCACCGCTGACGGTTCGCATGCTGAAACACCCAGCGCCAGCTCCAGGTGCGCCCCGGCGATTACCCCCGGGAAGCGACTCTTTGACATTTTTATTCTTTGACCTAGTCTCCATGTTAGATGGGTTTCCAGTGCCACGTTAGCCACGTCAGTAATTTTTCATTCGTGTGTCCGCCCCTTACGTGAGTCTGGTGTTCGGCTCGGACGTGTGGTTGGAATTTAAGGGGCTTATTATTATTATTATTATTATTATTATAATCACTTTAAGTATATTACATCCTGAAGATGCGCAAAAAGTGAAATCGGTCGAGTGATATACAAAAATAAAGTTTTGATGTGAAATTAAAGTACAAGTGATTAGCCAATTATGTTACAATAATGGTATTTCACCAAGTGCCGGCGATGGAAAGTATAGAAGATATTATACATGTGGCATTGCCATCCCGCCCACGGCTAGGAATGTATTTTTAACATCTTTGGTGTCTATAGGGAAAGTTTTCTCTATCAATCAGGAGGGCCAAGAAGATATTATACATGTGGGCATTGCCATCCCGCCCACGGCTAGCAACGTACTATTAACATCTTTGGTGTCTATAGGGGAGGTTTTCTCTGTCAATCAGGAGAGCCATCTACTTGTTTGCTATCGTATGATACAAAAAAACAAGGGAGGAATAGTTACTGTTTACTTTTTATTTCGTTAACACATTTTCACACGAGTGTACACGCCAATAACTGGCCAGGGTAAATATTTATGAAAGCGAGACAACGGAAGGTTTTTGAGAATTCCGAATGAAGGTCCGAGACGTGGCGTGTTTGTGTGTTTTCTCGTTTGGATATAGACGTGCAATCTTCGTGTTTGTATAGGCGATGATACGTTAGACGTTACCTGTATGTGATCCATCAATGTAAATTTTATTTTAGTAAGTTGGTATGAAATACTTTTGCATGAAACATAGAAAAACATAAAAATATCATTATACCAATCTCTTTGAGGAGTAAGTTTAGTGGACCCTTAGTTCTACAAAGGAGTAATAATGTGAGGCGCCGAGAGTAATATTAATTACAAGCTGCAGCGTGCAGCCCACTACATTATAAAAGTTGTTATCGAATCCCACAAGATCACCTATTTCCGGAATAAAAATTAGCCTATATGCTATTCCAGGTCATCATTTACTTGTGTGCCAATTTTCATTCAAATCCGTTCTGTAGTTTTTGGGTGATTGAGTAACAAACATCCATCCATTCATCCATCCACCATATAGCGGGAATGTGGACGATTCTTCTGAAAAACGCTATTGTAAACACATGATTATTATTTCTAGATCTATCTATGTAAAAGCGTAGCTTCTTTGTTATAAAAATGTAAACGTTTTAACGGTTATATTTACTGGTCTCTGGTTATATTAAATCATTTGTGTGAATTACAATACATGAAAAATTTAAAATACTATTTTAATTGTAAACCAAAGTTTAAAATGTTATTTAATTGTAATACCCAGGATTAGAATGCCTGATGAAGGTTCAATTTCGGGCCTAAGCATCGCTTAGTAATCATGTATTAATATTAACGTTTTTATAAGAATTGTCCACATACCGCAGTTACCCACTATATCATAATCGAAGAAATATTAATGTTTTGATATTTATTAGATTAAGAAATTTTATATATTTATATATAAATGTGTTACTAATTAATGTTGTATAATATTCATGTTATTAAGTATTAGGTATTAATCTCTATGTATTAATCTTTTGACAATCGAATTGCGCAACAGTTTTATCATATTATACTTGCTAATACTCGTGACTTTGTTCGCATGACCTACTGTTACAACTTCTTTTTGCAGAAATCAGGTAGAAAAGTAGCCTATTTCATTTATAGACAACAAAGAAAAATTGGTGAGCTCTACCACCGTAACTGTACGACTACGATGTTAGTGACATGTATAGCTTATTATAGTTCGCCTTTTCTGAACTGCTTAGCAGAATGAAAGAATTGAAAAATAGACTGTCTACACAGTCTATTTTTCAAAGGGTGCTCGAATCAACTCAGAGACCAACGCACTACAGACATCTTTGGTGAATTAGGTGGTTATCTCTTTCTATCTCGACAACCATCCGTTTATTTATCATACTATGTAACAAAAGATTATTCGCGGACGAAATCGCGATCAAAACCTAGTTTCTCAAACAAAATGCCTAGAGTTGTTAACGTTCAAGTTCCATCCATCCTTTATGACGCGCTCACGTTCTCCCAATAACTTTGTACAAGGTGCTAATCCACTTGCCATCACTAATGAGACGATGCTAATCATTCACAAAGGAAGTGTTTCAGCCACTTTGCTTTAGTGATGTAGTACTTAGTTGGATAACTTTGATGGCAGTTTTTGATTCAGATTTTTTATAACGAGGATTTTCTTATAAGGAAGGTTTTAAGAATCTGTATACTAATAAGTGTAAGTAAATCTTTGTAATCCTTTTTCTAGCAATTACGAGAACTATGTAGTAAAAAGATTGTCACAGTTAAAGTTAACATTGCGGAGGACTGCAGAAATCTAATATTTTTAAATAATACGCATAATAAATACATTTACTTAAAAAAATATACATTACACATACTACATACACACTTATATCACACGTGATAATATACATACATATATACTTCAAAGCTAAAAGCATGTTGTCCAACTTGAATGAGATTTGATTGTTTAGTCTATGGTTAAATTTCAACCAAACGGCGATCGACAGTATGATTTGTTTCACATTCGACACGTTAATGTTTAAATTAAAAAAAAAAAATATGTTAATGTGTAAAATTGAGTAAATGTGTATAAATGTAATTAAGAAGTGAACACATGAGCACATATCCTATTTTGAGCAAGTTGTATTTAAAACAAGTTGGTCAACTATTACTCGTAAACTTGTAAAACCTACTTAACTGTCATAGTTTTCCTTTTAAATTCATTATATTTACTACTACCGCGAATTTTTTCCCGCTCCCAAAACCAACCGTTTAGCTGATAGAGGAGGGGAGGATACTTGCTTCTAACAAAAATTAGCAGCTTAAAGCTTTATATTTGAAAAACGAGTCCCTTAATCGAAAACTTGTTATAATAAACCTACAATAATTTTTAAAAACTTATCCAAAGATACCCCACACTATAGGGCACGCGAGAAAAAAAATAACATCCCCACTTTACATGTAGGGAAAAAAAATATTTTTCAATATTTTATGGTACCACTTTGGTGAACTGACTAATATGTATATTCGTGCCAAATTGCAGATTTCTAGTACTAAGGATCTCTGAGCAATCGTTAAATCACCACAAGGGTAATTTTTAAACCTTGTCATCTTATTCGGTACGATAAAACAGAATAACTTGGTTTATTTCTATTTTTTCGGAATATAATATAACCTACAAATGTATGACATATTTGACAGTGATAGGAGCGTTTGCTCATATGCGTGGCAATACGTTTCTCTCCCAATGTATATATTAGTATTAATGTGGTCTGTGGATATACCATTAAAAAATGATTCCATAGTTCATAAAACTACATAAAATCGTGTTGATCTACATGCATCTATTTGATAGCATATGTGTATCAATCAATATGTCCTCTGTGCACGGTAACCTGTAGAGGCATTGAGAGCCACAAACATGGCGGTGGGCGGCCTTTGATGCGCCTCTCTCAAAGGCCTAGGCATTGTGGCTTTGACGAAATTGTCTACAGAATGTGTAGATTTCACAGACAAGTACCTGTTTCGCATTCTATGTTTTATTCATGCTAGCGAGGTACTGCAAAAATGTCTAACGTCATCTCGTTTCAAAAATGGCTTCTATTTAAGAATTTATTTATTTATTTTCTAACCCATCGTTGGTAGAGTGACTAGCAAGCCTAACGAATCGATGGGGATAGGTTTCGATTCCCGACAGAGACAAACATTTGTGTCATGAGCATAGATGTTACAAACATTTCTGAGTTTGAGTGTTTATTAGGTATATTAAAATATTTATATATTTCTATGTATTAGCATTGACTAGCATTCATAATACAAGAAAATAATTTGATTACTATGGGGTTAGATCAATGACGTGTATAATGTGGCAATATTATACACGTCATTGGGTTAGACCAATTCTTGTAATTTGTCAAGTGGTATGTATTATTATTTGTTTATAACTTAGTTTATATAACTCAAATTAAAAATTTAAAATCCTTTGTCGAATTCCTTATCATATCAAGAATAGCTTCCTGCCTCATATACATATTTTTTTTATATCATAAGATAGCAAACAAGTAGATGGCTCTCCTGATGGAAAGAGAAACTATTGCCAACATAAACCATAGATGTTAATGGTGCGTTGCTATCCGTGTGACGGATGTGACTCTCCAAACCGGAACACGACAGTGACAAGCACAATGACTATATATCATGACTACTGGTACTGCTCTGGTAGAGTTCCGCATCATCTCGGCTCGGTCTGGTCCCACCGTCTTACCTATTCCTGCAGCAATAGCGACAGTACTTCTCAATGTCATGTTCCAGTTTGGAGAATAAGGTAACCGGCAAACTTATACAAGTGCATTAACACGTTGCCACACGGATAGCAAAGCACCATAATCACCTTTAATATCTATAGGCAATGGTTGTCTCTTTACACCCGAAGATCCGTCTGTTTGCTGCTGCTGTCTGCTATCTTATGATACATAAAAAAAAAAACAAAATAATATTTAACCAAATGGAAGGTATACCATCCCGAACAAAAAAAAATCTAAATTAGTTTACAGAGTTCTGAAGTATTAAATATAAAACAAATACAGCTGAATTAAGAACCTCCTCCTCTTGCAAGTTGGTAGAAAAATACGTTATGTTGTTATTGTAACAAAAGATTCTTATAATTGGCTAAATGACGTAATATGAAGTTTTTTATATCATAAGATAGCAAACAAACAGATTGTTCTCCATAGAAAAGAGTAGCTGGTTTGCAATGCCACATGCATAAGTCTACCGGCTACCTTACCCTCCAAACTGGAACGCGATAATGGCAAGCATTGACGCTATTGCGGCAGGGTGGTAACGCACCGGGACGCCATGGAAACATCGCCGGCCACGTATCCAAACAATTTGTATTGAATTTTACGAATTGACTACGTCGCTTAGTGTGTTAGTCGCCAAATATTTCAATATAAAGTGTTTGGATACGGTGGCCGGCGACGTCGCCATAGAGTCCTGCAGGCGTATCACCTAACGTTTGCAATCCGCCAGCAATCAGCAATGACTTTTAAACATAACGAAAAACTCATCAAAAACGTCGCCAACTGCTTGCTGGTCACTAGATGTACTTTTTGCGATGTCACAGCACCAAAACTAATCAAGCGGCACCGACTGCCACCAATATACAAGGCTGTTATGTGTCTTGCAATAACTAAACAATTACGATAGTTTCGCATTGTGAATTACGTGATACCCGCTGGTAAGTTAGGGCCCTAGGCGGTGGTACCGAATATACGGGCGGGAAGTTGCGGAACTCTATCTAGTAGTCACGATGGCAGTGACACGTATAGCCAATCGGTCGCCTTTTACGACGTGCCTGACAGAACTGTCCTTGTTCTATTCTTCAAGGGAGCCTGGACCAACACGAGGGACCTACTCAATGTATATTATTTCTATGCATTTTAAACGGCGCACTATAAGTTGTGCACAGTGCACAGATAAGTTGGCGGCCAATTAACCAATTTAAACGTATGTTTAGTATAGTATGTTTAATGAGGTAATTTTTGTCAGTGAATAAATAAATAATTAATTAATTTCACCAATTTATACATTGTAGAATGTATTACTTATTTAAATGAAACCTAAAAAGTTGTTTTCGCGATCAAACACGCCATATTGCATGAAATATCTATGCATTATGTACTCACATTGATTTTGGCATTTATTAAAAAGCATACAATGCTCGAGCCACTACACTGGGATCGCTTCTTTTATTTTATTTTTAATATTAAACCCCCCGGCGATCTTCTTTTGCCACAGGACAATGAAACGACAGACTCTGTTATAAATAAGTCTGAAATTATTTGTTTTCAGAAAACAAATATGATGTTTTATTGAAGGTTATAAATATGAATTTTTAAATATTTATCAATGCTTTTTGTAAGGATTCTTTGTTTACAAAATATACAAGCGGCGACTGCGTGACAGCATAAGAAGCGTCATGCCGATTGGCCTCACTATATACGAGTTGGATTATGCTGCTAAGTTCTAAGTAATAGCATCACGCTCGGTTCACTTGTGGGGTAGATAGAGTAAACCAAACGTCTATAGACCATCCCTTCACCGGTTTGTCGGTTGGCGAGATAAGTGGTGATCCTTACCGCCGCATTTACCGACGATTTTAAAGATTCTCGACAATCTAGTGATAACCGGAATCAACAGCTTTACGTGCTCTTCCGAGGCACGGGAGTGATAATACACTACTCCGCCAGATTCCAAGCGGCTCAGTAGCCGCTTGGAATCTGGCGGCTGAGCTGAGATTTTAGATTTTCGATAAAAACCTCGAAAAAACTTCGATAACACTTTTGCCCTACTCAGTGATCGAATATCATCAATCATAATATGAGCCGAAAAGGCTACCACTAAATCACGAGGCAGTCAACTGGTAGATGTTTCACTTTAATTTTTGTGATAAGTTTGGCTTTTGCACCCTTTTTTTTCTTTTATTAAGTGGTTTCTAGATTAATGATATAATAGAAATTATTAAAAAAAACAAATTTCAAGTTTCACTTAGCACGGGTTAAATGCTAAAACTAGCTATATGCGATACAAATACGATAGTATTGATTATTATTATAAATGTGAATTTCATGTTACGATAAATTCATTTATGTGGTATAAATGTATCTGTATTTAGCGATCAGTTTATTCGACGGAATCGATCATGAAGCAAAGAAAAATTTCGACATATATATATATATATATATATATATATATATATATATATATATATATATATATATATATATATATATATAGCATAATATATAACATAATTTTTCGTGCAGATTAAACCATAAAATCTCAAAAAAAAAAACCGACGAAAAATATATTGACTATGGTCTTTTACGTATAGCTTATAGGTAACAGTGACCTACTTGATGTGAAGGTGTTGATAGGTAAAATATTTTTCAATCATCATCAGCTTTCATAGCATAAAACCATATAACCAGGTGCTTAAAATTATTTTAGTACTTCTATTACTATTATTTTGTAATAATGAGGTGAATATGAGCCGTTGTTGTGGCTTAAAACAACAACGACTTTACAGATTTACTTGACATTTGGTATACTAGTAGTATACCAAATGTCAATAGTAATCTAGACCTAAAAATTTTATTCCCATTCAAATATAGTTTATGTGCGATTTACAAAAAAATAAAATTACGGTGCTAGTGTAATATATTGCAGTATCTATTCATAATGTATCTGTAGCTCTGTGGTAGCGTTCGGTCTAGTGAAGAGCCCTACACCGTTATTGAGATTCAGACGACGCCGACAAGCCCCACTTCATCATGTCTTCATAAACCCGCTGCACCGAAAGACGGTCTGGAACAATAATGATGAATTATGCATATATTACGTGAAAGCTGTGTTATCTTCTTATAATTTACTAGCCGACCCGCGCAGCTCGCCCGCGAGTAGATTAACATGTCGTCCAGATAACTTTTCATACCAATTCCATCCCCTATTTCAAACCTTTAAGGATTGATTTTTTTTAAAAAAATAGCCTATGTTTAACCTAGGCTCTTCAACTACTTATATGCTAAATTTCATGAAAATCGGTCTAGTGGTTTAGCCGTGAAAGCGTAACAGACAGACAGACTTTCGCATTTATAATATTAGTATGGATATGGCTATGGATATGGATGTTATTCTAATAAAAACCAACAAAACATGATTTTTATATTTTAAGATAGAAACAAGCAGATGGTTCTCCTGATGGAAAATGATAAAAAAGTATATTTACGCCCTTATCCCCAAAGGGGTAGGCAGAGGTACAACAAGTGCACCCACGATTAGCCGAAGACACTTGGTTGTGATAGGTGGCAAGCCTATCGCCAACCGGGCTCTTTCTAACCACGGGCAATGTTGTTTTTATCAGAAATCTGAAAAAAATACATTTTTGAATTGCCCGACCCAGGAATTGAACCCGGGACCTCATGTGGTCAACTCCGATACCGGACCTCTAGACCACAGAGGAAAAAGACAAACATCGTGTAAAGATGTTAACGGTGCGTTACCATTTGTGTGACGAGAAATAATACTACGCGAATTAATTTATCGGCTACCTTACCATACAAACCATGTGTTGTTATCGATATGACGGGATGGCAATGCCACATGCATAAATATACCAACTATCTTATCTTCCAACCCGAAACACGATAGTAACAAGCATTGACGTTATTGCAGCAGGAATAGGTAAGGCGGTGACCAAATCCAAAAGATTCACTTCTTTATAAGAAAGTCTAATTCTTTGAAACAAAATAATTTAAAAGTATTCTTTGAAAACATAGAAGATATGAACCCAGAAATCAAGTCCTCCTTTAAATTAAAAAAAGTTAAAGATTTCATGTTGAGTATCAAAATAAAAGGGTTTTTAATTAGATAGTTGTGTCATACTTTCCAGAACGCAATTTTTATTAAGGCGAGGTTCTCAACGTTAAGGCGATAGGTAATGCCAAACTACGAAATAGACACCTCTTTGAAAGCTTACTACTGCTAACCGGTTGGTCCAATAATTAAAAAAATATATGCATTATACGTATAATATAATTAAGTTTAAATTTTAAGTTCGTTTTTTCAAATTTTATTGTTATTTTTGACGGAAAAAAATCGAATATCTTTCTTATTTTTACGCAAAAATTTGCTTATAACTTCCAAACTACTGTAACGATTTTGATGATTTTTTCTTTTTATTACAGACAATTTATTGCTTTATAAAATTTAAGTTCAAAATTTTACAAAATCATTATAGTGTGCTATTAAATCTATAAAAACCTTATTATTTAATTCGCGGACAGCGCTCGCGTCGAAAGTCAGTCTCCCGGTAGCGTTCATACGGGGAGGCTGTGTCGCATGAAAGCGTGCTCCGCTCTCCATATTCGAGTCAAAGAGTAATAGTACAGATAGAACGTTTGGCACAATAGTAAGGTTGTGCCGTTTGGAAATTGAACTTTTCGTTTACGCTTGGATGTTTTTTTATAGTAGATAATGAGCTTGGACCGAGAAGGCTGTTTTTTTACAGATGTTGTTTTTATGATACAGACAAAAAATAAAAAAAGGTTTTTTTAAAATTCATCCCCTAAGATGGCGAAATAGGGGGTGAAAGTTTGTATGAAACTCTTTCATTTTTGAGTTGTAATGAATGATATGCCGTAATAAAATTATCCTTTAACTAAAAAAAAATAAATACAAATTTAATATTTTTTTGAATTCTAGCCCATAGAGAGGTAAAAAGAGGCTTTAAAGTTTGTATCAAAAATGAATTGTTTATTTATTTCATTACTATAAAATCTAAATTATTTTAATTTAGTATTTATGATTTTTAATACAATTAAGAAGTACGAATTTTCGGATTTTTTTAGTACTTACGCTCTTCAATCGAAATTGAAGAAACATGCATGTAATGTTCGAAGTTTCATCCATTAAAGGAGTAAAAGTGTGTGTTATAATTTATATGAAAAATCAAACGTTTATGGTCAAAAAAACTTGAAATTCGCCACTTATGTTCTTCAACACAATTTAAGAATCATATATTTGGGGATTTTTTTAAATTTCATTCCTTAAAGGGTAAAAAAAGCATTGATGTTTGCATAAAAAATAGATTGTTTATTGTAGAATATTGTAGAAATTATTTAAAACTTAGTATTTATGATTTTTAATACAATTAAATGAATACGAGTTTAAGGTTTTCAAATGTCATCTCTTCAAAGGATGAAAAAAGTGGTAAAGTTTGTGGAAAAAATATGTTTTATCAAAATCTCTTCAAATTTATTAGTCATGTTCTTTAATTCAATTAAATAAACGTGCATATAAGGATGCTGTGAGTTTTATCTCTTAAAGAGGTAAAAGAGGGTATTAAAGGGGCTGAAAGCTAGTACTTTATAAATAGTTTTGTTTGCGAGTAGACGCTGAATTATATTTTGAGACTATTCATGTACTTACCTACGTTTACGCTTGAATGTTTTATTAGCTATAGATAGATATAGATGATGAGATTTTTGTCAATATTTTGTATGAATGTACAAAAATAAAAAAAATAAAACATATAAACAACGAAGATAATTCAAGCAAGCGAATAAAAAGCAAAACTCTGAAGAAAAAAATAAAAACTATTTGGTACTATTTGAAGGTAGTAAGGACTTCGGAACCAAAAATAAATAAATTAAATATAATATACATACAAATAGTCTAAATAAACCAACTTATTTAGTAGTTTCCTCTATAAACAATAAATCAAATTTAAATATATTCTTTTTTCTTACGAGATTTTAAAACAAAAACTAAGAAGCTAGTTAGTTTTAAAATATTATTCAAGAGATTACATTTTACAAAATCAAATTTTGAAAGGTTTTGTTAAATATTAATTGTTGATTGTATGTATTAAAATAAAGTGCTACACGGGATGTATTGTATATTACAAAACTTTCAAAGAAATAGGATACGTATTTGTTATTATTGTGTAAATTGTTATATGATTTTTTGTCGATTTTCGGTATATTTTTTTTCTTTAGATATTTATCGTTTTTCTAAAATGAATGTATATGTAATCGATAAATGAGCGATTACTGGTTATTGGTTTTGAGTTTGACAACATTCAGTTGATTCATGATAATAAAAGTTCATATTGGTGAACAAAAATGTTAAAACGTAGGGATCTGCACCCACTGTAAATACTCTTTGACTTTGGGGCATGCCAGCGCGCGAAATAATATTTGCGGTGCTCCTGTTAGAAACTCAAGTTCGTTCGCAGCTGTAATCGCCTTAACAGAAAATTTTCGTCTATCAAATTCAAAGACGTTTAACACACAATGATATCCACGAGGTCTTCTGTAGAGAAAATAATCAATGGCAAATAAACGTAACTATTAACTCGGCATTTGACTCTACTTTTAACATTGAACTCCACCTTAGTACTCACGTTGGTAGTGGCGCATATATATTACCTATTAATCATGTATGCACACACGGACACGCTCATGTATAGCAATCATTAGCTTTTTACAAACTGTGACAGAATAGCAGATGATTTATACTTCAAAACCCGTGCCAAGACGGACTATTGGCAAAACAAAAAAATCTGTAAACTAGTTGACTCTGCCGACATCCCAAATTGTTTCGGCTTAGATTTTTAGCAAATTTAAGTTTGGCGGAACTCAATCGAAAGCCGTAAACCGCGTTTCGATCAGTCAAGCCATTCAAAAGTTTATAGCTTTTAGGTTTACATAAACTCATACAAACATACAGACATATTGAAGTCACCGTGAAAATAGTCAAAGAAGGTTTCTATAGGACGATCAGTGATGATGAAGATCAGTGGTGAATCCAGAATTTTTGCTTAGGGTTTGATTCAGCGAATTATAAATTAGGGTGGGCCTGATTAAACTGAGGTTAGATTTTATCAAGGTCATAATCGTATTTTTTGGAGGTTGGAGGGGGGGCTTAAGCGCCCCCCACCCCTGGATCCACTACTGGAGAAGATCTGGTGAATACACGTTTTTTTAAAAATCGAATGAAATTAGTAACTTCCTTACTATTACTAACAGGTTGGTTCAACATATAGGCTACATATTATCACGCTATCACCTACGGGGGTGGAACTGTGCGGAGTAAACGAAGTCCGCGCGGACGAAGTCGTGGGCAACAGCTAGTAGTAATATAAAATATTGTTTCGTTACATGTATTGTACGTAAGTAAAGCAATGTTGAAGCTTTCCATGTGTCCCGATCCTTATCTTGGCTATGTCGGCAATTTGGATATCGCGTGCGGCCTCTTTACACTGCGACGTATTATTAAAGCGGTAAGCGATTTGGTATAAATGGAAGTATTTTCTTCTAAAGTAGGTATCTTGTACCTACTTTAGAAGTACCTACTTCATTTAACTATACTTTGTCCATTTTATTAATGGTTTTTTGATAGCTCGACGACTTTATATCTGTATCTGTTTTCCCGATTTTCCCCGTGTTGGTCCCAGGCACCTTTGAAGAATAGGCCAACTGCCGTTCTGCCAGGCAGGTCGTAAAAGGCGACCAATTGGCTATATGAGTCACTACCATCTTGGCTAATAGGTGGTAGAGTTCTGCATTGTCTCGCCCGGGTCTGGTACCACTGCCTTATCTGTTCCTGCCTCAATAGCGTCAGTGCTTGTCACTGTCGTGTTCCGGTTTGGAGAGTAAGGTAGCCGGTAAACTTATGCATGTGGCATTAGACCTTGCTACAAGATAGTAACGCACCAATAACACCTTTGGTGTCTTCTATAGGCGATGGTTGACTCTTTCCATCAGGAGACCCATCTGCTTGTTTGCTATCTTATGATATAAAAAAAAACCTGAAAAGCATAACACTTTAAAGGCCAAAAACCAGTTTTTAGGAGAAGCGATTTAGTAAGAAAGTACGTAAGTTTAAAATTTAGTTCCTGAAAAACTGGTTTTTGGCACTTAACAGTGTTATTTATGCTTCTCAGGTACAGATATAAAGTCGAGCTATCAAAAACCTATTAATAAAAGTATAGCAGTGCTAACACCAACCCGCTTTTTATGGAAGCTCTTTAGAAAATTAGTTTTTTCTTGACATAAATAAAGTTTATAATTACGTTAATTTTGGACAGTCAAGCAATATTTTTTAAAAAAAGTTGAAAAAACAGAGGTATGAAGGTAAAGGTTAGGCTTGAAGCAAAATGAAGAAAAACTCTTTATATCTTAGTTTAAGTCTAGCACAATACTCCAATTTCTTGGCTGGCTAGATGGGTTATGACTGTTTACCGACCTGGCGAATTTACGAGGTCATCCGAGGGAAGGAAGGCAGATCTTCAACCTATTACTAAGATTTCGATTTTCGAGTAACAAAGAAACTGACATTTATGGCATGGCTTTCTAAGGGATTTTTGAGCCTCCTTTGAAGAAAGTACCATCTTTTTACCAGGCAAATTCGAGCAAAACGAAACTCACTACTATGGTGACTAACAAATAGCAACTTCTGCAATATCTTGCCTGGGTTTGGTACTATCGCCTTATCCACACCATGGCAAAGAGCCATCATAAAATCTTTGGCCTTTCCAGATTACAGTTCTCATCGTCGGGACAGCCATCTGCATGTTTGCAATTTCATATAAAAAAACGAGCTTTACAGTCATCGCATGTGATATAAAAAACCGAAATCAAAGTGATTGAGTTGATAAAATCTGATGGCCAAACCTACTACCACGCGCGCTCATAAATGAATTTTAATAGCATGCGCTCATTGGTCAATTTTAATTGGGCTCCTCCGGGTTCCTGTTAGACACTTCTGTCACATTTCATGAAATCGCTTACACAGGAAAGCAAGAGGAAATTGGTTAATTATAAAAGACGTTGAACTTCCTGGTCACATGATTTCCTTTCGCTTCACTTCCTCCATGCATACGCACTAGCATTTTTAAAAAACATCTAAAATTTAATTTAAAATTATCTTACGCTTTCTTGATTTTAATAGTTTTACTCATTGATATATGTTTTACTGCTAAGTTGTATTGTGCGATTTCCTTTAATATTATGTATGTGTTTAATATATAAAAATGTTTAGTGTATGTGTATGTGTGGAAACACATCTTTGTATTATTTTATTTGTCGTGCACTATGCCTTCCCATTTATTAATCCCTACTCCACATTTCGGGTTAGCTGAAAGAAATCTCCCCTAGTAGAGATAAGCTCACCTTTTGTGCAATTTTTATTATCCTTTTTCGTGTGTATTCTTCAATAAGTGTACAATAAAGTATTAAATAAATAAATCAATGACTCCCTTAAAAATATTTTACTATTTCTCTTAAATTACACCACAGCCAACATGCTATCTAATAGACAGTGGACAGCCCGGGCAATTATAAGGCTGTGTAAAGTTTAATCGAGGCTAATACCGAGCTCCACGTTAATTTATGCCGAGGATAACTTTAACTGTTAACTGTGAAAGTATTTATCCTTTTATCAACTAGCATGCTTGCTGTAATGACTTGAGGAAAAAATTGTTAGAAATATGTCCGATGAAATTTATCTTCGGCAGTATTCTGTCATTTAAAAAATATAGCAAATCTTAGATAGGAAATACAGAGTGGCAGAAGGACAGGACTGAATGCAGCGGAAGCTTACAAGCACCTTACCTTATATCTCTTTAATAATGTCTTAATTTTATTACAACCCGTAATTCAATTAGGTACACAGCGTAACAAGTACCTGCGATTTCGTCCGTGTGATCCACAACTTCAACCGAATAAAAAGTAATAACTGTAATAGCAATTAATGAAGATGGAGACAGATATCTTCATTAATAGCTAGAATAAATGGAAATGAAGAGGAAAAAGGGAGAAAGAAGAGAAAAAGATAGAAATTAAAGAATCCCGCAGGAATATCTAATTTTTCCCGAGATATAAAGTAGTCTTTGTGCTATTCACGTCATCATCTATCTGTGTGCGAAATTTCACTAAATTCGTTATGGTGTGATTAAGTAACAAACATCCATCCATTCGTCCATCCAAACATATAGACTTCCGTATTTATAATATTAATATGGATTGTAAAAAGTTTTCTATCTCATTCTCTTACTAGTTTGATTCCCTACAGTTATGTGTTTTTTATTTTATCTTGACTCATTTTCGTCTCATCAAGTTTCAAATCACAACGATTGTAAAAAGTTTCACTTTAAAAATATTTCCATAGTGGTTTCCCGTATCTCCGAAGAGGTAAGTAGATGTACAAGCAGTGCACCCACGATTAACCGAAGATACTTAATCCCACGATGTGATAGGTAGGCGGCAAGCCTATCGTCAATCGGGCACTTAAAAAATCTGGGCAACGTTGTTTTATGATAAAAACATCAAAACAACGTTGCCCAGATTTTTTAATTTAATTTTTCTGATGAAAATGAAAAAAACACATTTTTGATTTGCCCAACCCGGGAATCGAATCTGGGACCACATGTGGTCAACACCGACATGGTACCAATACACCAGAGAGACTATCTAAAAGTTTCTAAACGTAATTTTATTAAAACTCACCAGTAAATTGAATAACATATCATGAGTTTTCCCGCAGCACAATTGTAAACAACGACAGGTGCCGGGTAGGGACGTTCGGCTAATAGTTCAAAATTCAAAGTTGTACTCAAACAGGTCGAGTAAACACTACGCCATCTGGCGACGTTTGTGCACTGCTTGCGGCTTCCACTTGCACTACTGCGTATAGGTTGATTGGTTTATTTTGATCCCTCCAGTTGAAAAATCGCTTGTCAAAAGAGTTGAAAAAATTAAAGTCACACTATCCATCTGCTTTAAAAAACCTTTTTTTATTTTATAGATTACAATCTTTGTTTGTGTGTATATAATAAAATTTGTAACGGGTCGTCGATGGCGTAGATTTGAATAAATTGAGTTTTTACATTCAATATATAAATCGCCGTGTAATTGTCAATACCGTTAGATTAAAGTCTACCTAGGGAGTTTATAATTTGGTTAGGTTATGTTAGCAGTTAAATTATAATATCACTTAGCTAGATTATAATGTATATTTTAAATTAAAATATTGTATCATTCTTAACATTTTTAAATACCTCCACACGTATTATTTCTTCAGTGAAAGAGTGAGATTTTTAGACACAAAATTACTTCAAATTAAATCCTAACGAGATTATTCGAGACATACTACAGGTACATTTGAACATGCGTAATATTTTCTATATATAAAGCACAACTCAAACTATCTAGAGGATCAAACCGAAATTGAGCATGTGGATTAAAATAGCCTAATGCATACCAAGTCAGAGGCATTAACCAGTCATAAAGGTATTTTATACACAGTTGATATAAAAACGTTATTGATCAACTTTATCAGCTAAAATAAACATTCATGTTCATTGAAAGGTAATTATTCCAGCGAAATAAAACATGAGGTGACCGTTATTTTGCTGTAAAGTTGTAATTGCATGTGCGTGTATGGCTTGTCTTATATTGGAGGGTTTATTGACAGCTTGAAGTAGTGCCTGATGCAAAAACATGGCGAATTTTTAGACTGTCAACTGTCAAACCACTTGTTCGATTTAGATACTTGCAATTTAATAAACTAATTAGCGAAAGTGTCTAAATATTATGGATATTATTTATAAATAGGTTTCCTCATGGTTACACTTGTACTAATTCTGCTAAGGGGTAGCGTGGTAGCACACAGTTTGAACTTTTAAACTAACGCGTTTTACTATCATTTTTGAAAATATATATGAACGGGTCTACACATATAGAACTTACTTGTAAAACTCGACGTTTCGACCAAGTTACATTGACCGTGGTCACAAGCGGACTGGAGCAGCGAGTTTCCTCCGTCGTTCACGTCGGGAAAGATTTTCATCTACCCCCTTTTCTTGTTTTTTCAAATTTAGCCTACACACAACACTAACCGTATCTTGGACTTTATTTATTTGCAGGTTCAAAGGCCGTATTCTGCTAACCACTGGAATTCAAGCAGGGGACAACTTAAATCCGTCTTCCCTATTGAGATTTTTTATATTTTTACGGGAAGCTATTGAAATTTTGAGGTTCAGTCAAGATAGGCTCTTGTTGTTTGCAATAAATCCATACCTAAACCCATGCTTAGGGGGGGGAGGTCATAACCCCATGCCCTTACCCTTGGATCCGTCCTTGACGACGGTGGAGTTTGAGAGGAGATTGATGAGATCGGCCTAAAAGAGCTACAAGAACACACTATTTCCTATTTCCATTTAAAATATTTATTTGCACCCCCTATTGAAATACACTATTAGGCGATGTTCATTTGCCATAATTTCACCACCCCTTGTGTACGCAATAGAGATATATAAGAAAAGAGTTTACTCTTACCAAGAAACTTTATGAAACCGACAATCTTTTGAATAATTCGGAGAAAAATGTTTTAGTATTTATATTGCATAACTTTGTTTCAAACCTTATAATTAACTCTTTGATTCTAGAAATAATTAATTAGGATTTTTGTGGACACAAGCATATGAATATCAAATGTACATGTGGTAAGTCGAAGTTTAAAACGAAATAATTAATTATAAGGGCAGAGACAGTTAGGGTTAGGCGTAATAAACGGGATATTCTCTGGGGTACAAGTGTTCCCTGGTATCACGCCACGGGGCGCACGCGACCCCTCTGGGGCCACTTGAGGGCTAAGATATTGTCGGGTTATTTATATAGTCGTAATTATTTTCACTGTATGTTTATGAATCGTTTTAAAATGTAATTGATAACAATAAAAATATTTTTTTTCACCAGTAATAATATCGGTGGACAAAATACACGAATCGATCTAACCCAAAAGTAAGCAAACTATTTGCTTGTGTTATGGGTGTTAATTAACGTTTTACGATACTAATACATAGAAATGTATGTAAATACTGTAACATCCATAATAAACACTAATTTTTTTATATCATAAGAGGGCGTCCACAAATTACGTGAGATGTTTAAGGGGGAGAGGGGGTCGAGTCAAATCTCATCTAATCTTACGATGGGGAGAGGGGGGGTCTCGGCAAATATCACGCAATTTTTTTCTGATTGAAACAGAAAAAATATACTATTTTGGTCCATTATCCAGATTGTACATACTTAAGATTTAATCTTAAGCGTAATCGTATCACGATTGATTATTCACTAATTTCAACTTCAACGCTATACATTACTACTGACTGCCAAATCATCATATTTGTTTTATACAAAATATTTCAATTTAATCTGAGTTTACGGTACAGTGTAGCCCGTCCTTTCATTTCGCGCCACTATCAGAGGAGTAGACATTTTTTTTAATCGCAGTAATTACGATTTAAGTATTCTATTGTTAAGTTGTTATGACATAACTCAGCAATATTGATTACTAGTCTTAACTAGTCGTAAATAAAATCACGAAGCAATTTTTTCTTTCTTTTTATAATAAAAATCCAACGCGTTTACATAAAAAACCCAAATTTTGAAAAATCTCACGTGAGATTGGGGGATGGGTGAGGGGGTTGAACAAAATCTTACGACATCTCACCAAGGGGAGAGGGAGGGACAGAAAATTAAAAAAAACACCTCACGTAATTTATGGACGCCCCCTAAGATAGCAAACAAACAAATGGGTCTCCTGATGGTAAGAGTCAACCATCGCCTATAGACACCAAAGATGGTGCGTTGCTATCTTGTGGCGAGGTCTAATGCCACATGCATAAGTTTACCGGCTACCTTACCCTCCAAACCAGAACACGACAATGACAAGCACTGACGGCGGTGGTACCAAAATACAAAATACAAAAAATACAAAATTCCTGAAATACAAACATCACACAAATGTTTGTTCCTGTCGAGAACTCGAGCCCCATCGATTCGTAGCTAGGTTCGCCGACCACTCGACCGACGCAAAGACATGGGGCGCTCAAACCAGTGTTTTGGCTGCGCAAAGATCTCGGCCAGAGACTAAGATTAAGCTTGAGTTTAATCTTAGTTTTTGGCTAACGACCGGTTTCGGAAACGCAAATTAATTTTTTTTGACATAATTATTACAAGCAAAAAGTTAAACACAGATTAATTGCTTGTTAAAGTTAATTGCGTTTCGGAAACCGGCCGTAAAACTCGGATATTTCTGCTCTATTATCACCGGTGTCGCCTGTGAAACCGAACGTCGCCTTAAGACAGTATTTTGACTGTTAGTGAGATGGTAGGTGGGATCGTAGTTTCGTCATGCTTAATGACCGACCTATATGTCGCGTGTTGGTGGCTTAAAACAACGCATGTCGTTGTCGCTGGAGACGCTACTGTTACGCGTGTGCGAATTGTGATGTGTAGACTTATTTTATATCATAGGACAGCAAAGAAACGGAGGGTTCTCGTAATACAAAAAAATATTTAATATAATAATGATGTGTTGACGTTCTTGTAACGTCACAAGCAAATCTTTGTTTCTCTCGAACACGAGAGTAACCATCACTGACGCTATTGCAGCAGAAGTAGCTAACTTGAGGGTACCAAATAGAGGTTAATCATGCTGATTAACGTCTCACCTGTATTAATGATGATGATGACATTCATAATTGAATGCTTTAACTGGTTAAAAAGCTGGAAGGTTCATACTATTATTATAAATGCGAAAGTAACTCTGTCTGTCTGTCTGTCTCTTCTTGACTTGACTTGGACTTGAAAATCAAAAAGTACACGCCGCAACTTTTATTTCTTTAAATTATTTATTATAAAAAAAAAAAAACAGTTCCGAAAGAAATTATTTTTAATAGGGATCTATTCTGAGTGGATTAGATAATAAAATAAAGTGAATTCATAAAGCCAATCAACATATTTGTATTTACAGACATAAAATAATTAACTGACAGCCATCAACATTTTTTTCAACGAGATTTTTTACAGTAATTAATTCTCTTCAAACGCTTAAGTTATACAGAATTTGAAGAATTAAGATTTCTCTTTATAATCATATACTTTTTATATCAAATTAGTGTATGAATTTAATACAAAGTGTGATTGAAGTTGGTTGAGCCATACATTTTCTTTCAACCGATAATATAGTGCACAATTACTCTATTACTATATAAGACGCACCTCTTTTAAAACTTTTTCTGTATTATATGAGGTTGGCTAGGCGTTAAGTTTAACCTATGTACTTTTTTGTGCATAAATTAAAATAAATAAATCGAACTAATAAGCATTTTATTGATAAAATTAAGAAAATTTTTAAAATCTTGTATTATTTTAGAAATTTTATTGCTCCAAAATTAGGGTTCCATATTTAGAATTTATAAATCACCTCTCGGGCAAGTTGTGTTTTCCAGACACACTACAAAACTTTTTTAGAACAACTCAGAATTTAAATCCCGGACTTCAAGCGTTTGTACTGAAGTTTTAACGCTAGACTATTGGGGTTTATTATAATACATAATATTTTATTGTAAAAATATTAGAACCTTATGATTCGAGGCGAACTGGTTACTACTAGACCAACAAGACTTTTGATAAATTTTGTTTAATTAAGAGATAAATAATACGCCGATTCTCATGTGGGATAGATAAAGTGAATCAAATTACTATAGAAACTTAGAAGCATAAGATGGTTCTAGAAAAGTCTTTTTGATCTGGTTGTTCTTGTTAGTCAGTTTATTTCTTCCCCCGTGTTGATCCGGGCTTCATTGAAGAATAGACCAACTGCCGTTCTGCCAGGCAGGTCGTAAAAGGCGACTGATTGGCTGACGTAACTACCATCGTGACTACCAAGTGGTAGAGTTCTGTAATGTCTCGACCGGGTATATAGTACCACCGCCTTACCTAACACATATCTATGTTAACTATTCCTACCGCAATAGCCTCAATGCTGATCATTATCGTGTTCCGATTTTGAGGAGGTTAGGTAGCCGGTAGTCTTATGCAAGTGGTATTTCCATCCTGCCACACGGATAGCAACATTTTTAATACCGACGAAGACGCCCGGCTTTGCACGTATGCAATGTAAGCGCACGAAATATATTTTTACGACCAATCTTTGAAATTCTCGACTACAATATGCGTGTATTAAACATATAACTATAAACCTTCCTCTTGAATCACTGACTGTTGAAAACCGCATTAAAATCCGTTACGTAATTTAAAAGACAATCGAACATACAGCGGAAGCGACTTTGTTTTATATCATGTAAAAATTGTATTGTATAAAGATAGAAAACATGACACAGGCTGATTATATATTACTAGTCAAAACACCCTAATTTTGGAAATACATACGTAACTATATATATATATATATATGTATACATACAACTTTACAATTTAAACGGAGTAAAACTGCAATAACCGACTTTTGATATTTTGTATATCTGCAACACAAAATAGAATTTTCAAAATCTGTTTATAAATTAGTTAGATGACTAACATATAAAAAGTGTTGCCGAATTCAGGCGCGGATCCACCGTTATGGGCACGATGGGCATGCCCACAACCCAAGTCTTCTGATGTCACACTTTCACGGTCTATCTGTATTCAGAGAGTAAAAAAACTTGCCCAATCGTCAAAGGCATATATATGCTTATATATAAAGGCATATATAGCTGCTTTTCAACGAGATAGTTGAAACTCCGGGATCAAATATTAGCTAAATTTTTTGAAAACTCAATTCCTAAGGGAGTGAAGTAAGGAAAAAAAGTTTGTATGAAAAATTATAGCGACAGTGTTAATCTAATCACGGGCTAAGCTGCGTCAGTTAGTATTATATAAATTATAAATACCCTTTGTAGGAATGCACTATGGATGTATATTATTGAAGGATCCATCCGCTGACTCACACTTGGCTGATTTCCAGGTGGCTGTGCCCACAACAGCGGTCCACAACCTCTTTTGAAGGTTGGATCCGCCCCTGGCCGAATTGGCAGCCTCCTCTTTTTTTCTTTTGGGAAGTCTGTTGAAATCACAGACCACATGAATACGTTGACTTTCCTTCATCTAAGATTGAAACATACACAATTTTTTGATATTTTTTTTATCAAAATAATGAATACCTACCCTTTTGATTTAGGTTAGTGATTAGCTAGTTTATATTATATTTCCTAGTCTATTTTATTTTTATTTATTTTACTTTAAACTACTCGATGATTTCTGTTATTTCTTATGTTAAGAAACAAATGGGTTGTCATTTGAAATTTAATATTTTGGTGAATAATACATACTTACATCAATAATGATTATTTATTAGCCTGTACAAAGGGTGCGGACATATGGCCGATATTACAGCCAGATTTTATTAACTCTGGCTGTCAGTCAATTCGAAGTATTAGCCGCGTAGACAGCGCATGGCTCCAGGGGCTAACTTAACTTTATACAGGAGGTTCAGATTGTTTCGTCATCGAATAATTTTAGTATCATAAAATAGCAAATAAACAGATTGCTTTACAATATATACATACATACAAGATAACCTCCTGCTCAACAAACCTGCTAATAAAATAATGACTAAAGACACTAAAAACTAATATAAGTGGTTTTCCATTTTTTAATTATTCCTTAGTCAATAAACTCTTTTGCAGAATATATCTAAAGCAAAGAAACGTAACGAAAAAATCGATTTGAAAATTATAATTAGAGTTTTTATTTTTGACATAGTACAACAAACAAGGTGATAGCTCTGCTAATCAAATAACTTCCTAAATACACTAAAAATATTAATTTTAAGTTGCTGTTCATGTGGCAGGGGTTTTTAGTCTGATCCACACGCATAAGTTTGTGTAACTTGGTGTATGGGCCCTCAAAGCCGGAAAATAACAACAACGAGCACTGATGCAATTACGGCATTAAAAGTGAGGCATTGGTACCGTACAGTGACAAGACATTACTATACAAAACGCTATCCTAACCTAAACTATTACTATCTATTATAAATGATGAAGTTTGTTTGCTGACTTTACGGGTACTGTAGGTATTAAAAATATGTGCTGGTAAGAAAACAAAAGTTAAAGTAATAAAACAAAAGTAAAATGCAGAATTACTACGGATTTAGAAGGTATAACCATAGATATATTATGATTTTGTCGTCACATGCCCTAAAAAGTAGAGCACAGTAGGCTACGGTATCTCCCCTTGTTGTGAGTATACTGCATCCGAAGCTTAAAAACATTTTTTTAAACAATTATGCTATAAATTAATATTGCTTGTAAAACCTAATGTCCCTTTCTCGGTATTTCTAACCCACTGGGTATTCTACAAATACATACACACACATACGTACGTACACAGAGAGACAAACCTAAAAGACCCGTAAGCACGTAGTCACGCACGTTTTTACATATAGGTACATGATAAGCTTTCAAGTTTCAATTCATTAAAAATAAGTTACATTATAATTACATACTGTAATTAATTTTAATACATTCAATAAGCTGTACCAGAGGTAATTGCACTACGCCACTTCCTATGCACTTTTGTGGTACATTTTACTGAAAAATTATCGGAATTTTAGATTTGTGCTTCGATGTAGTAGTTTAAATTCATGTCTAGATATGTTATCTACCATAAAAGTACCATTTAACAAACCTTAAAAAAATAGAAGATACAATTTTTATTAAAATCTTATTACTACTAACGATATCTATTATAAAACTAACGAGTTAAAATCGATAGAAGATGCGTTTTGTATTAGAATCTTATTTATAGTAACGCCATCTATTATAAAACTAACGAGTTAAAATCGATTGAGGGTAGGCGCCTCCAAATTTTGAGTCATCACTTTTTCCAGATTAGTGATACAAAAAATAAGTAAGCAAATTTTAACTAATAATACAGATTATGTTAAAATTTAAATCTTGCCATCTTGATGTTTTGTGAGTTGTGATTTATAATTATGCAATTCTGGAGACAATTTTACCTTGCACTGCTCTTCTGTAGCACCAACTCCCCTCTTGACCGCCTGATTTATCGAGTGGTTAGCAACCCTGACTACGCAACTGATGGGGCTCGGGTTCGATATTCTTGTATTTATATATGTACTTCTATGTATTAGTATAGTTGACTAACGCTCATAGCACTAGCAAATAATTTGCTTATTTTGGGGTTAGATTAGTAAGTGTAGATTGTCCCGTGAAAAAAAATAATAAAAAAAAACTCGGTTTCAACTTTTCCAGCAATTAGGTACCTAAGCATTTTTTGCTACTCACTATTTTCAGCCGACTACCCAAAAAGGAGGAGGTTCCTATTTGGTCGGAATCTTTTTTTAAGTATGTTCACTGATTATTCGAAGACGCCTGAAACGATAAGGATTTTTTGTTTCAGTGAGTACCTAGATACTTCTCAGGTTATTTAATTTTAATTTGACGAAAATCTGATGCAGAGTACGGGAGATACTGGAAGTGGGAAATCAACTGTTTGCAAGATTTCTGGGTTTAAATTGTCTCATATTTGTATAGTATTATTAGAGCACAATTAAAATATGTGGTGTGACACTCGCGGACCGGGTTCGTAATGTCGAAGTGAGAGAGAGGTTAGTTATGAAAGAATGAATCGGTGTAAAGATGAGAAAGGGCATGCTCCGTTGGTTCGGAAATGTAGAAAGAATGGTAGATGAAAGGTTAACAAAACAGATATACAACGCGAATGTGGAAGGATGTAGGTACCGGGGAAGACTAAGACTGACATACCACGATAAGATTGATCGAGTACAGTCCGAAGGTGGTGTCAAGAGTCTTCGCAACCGGCGTGTGTGTATGAAGAGAGTGATGAATGTGGAGGAAGCGAGACAAGCCTGCAAGGATCGTGATGTATGGCACTCGGTTCTCTCTGCCTACCCCGTAAGGGATCTGGCGTGAAGATATGTATGTATGTATTATTAGAGCAATTTTAAATAACATGTTTAAAAACATTTTTAAAAGATTTTAAAACTTTACGCAGGAAATTATAATTATTAACCACGATTTTCAAAAATCGAGCTTTCATCAGATCTCCATGGTTTGAGATTCTTGAAACGTGATTAGATTTTTCAATGACGTCAGTATATATCTGTATGTGCGCACGTGATTAAATCTCTCACAGATTTTAAACGGCCTGGCTGATCGAAAAACGGTTTGCGGTGAAAGATAAAATCAATAATCAAATTCGAAAGTTTTAAAAATTAAAACAGTAGTATCCTTTTAAACACGGTTTCAGTGATGGCTTGCAGGATCATCCGGTTTAAAGATTTTTTATTAATGATTTTTGAACTTATGCAGAGACTACTTCACAAAATACTTTTCTTTATATTTGACTGGCGGCGCGCGGTCATCGGGCCCTTGTATAAAGGCAAGGGTTCACGTGTAGACTGAAATAGCTATAGGGTCATCACTTTGATTAGCTTAGCATCGAAGGTGTATAGTAAAACATGGAAAGGAGAATACAAGGGAATTCCGAAGGAATGTTGTGTTAGGCACAAGGGGGTTTTAGGTCTAGAGCAGGGATGTGTGCGGGGAACAGAGTGAATAGAGTGTTAGAGAGAGTACTTAAAAGCCCAGTTTTAAGTCAGGGTGCCCGTCTTGCCCTGCATAATCATGTGCCTATCCCAAAGATATTGTATAAAAGTGAGAGTTGGGTATGTTAGAAGGGCATGAAAGTACAATCAACGCAGTCGATGAAACAAATAGCTATGAAAAATATGTCGCGTAACTCTCGCGGACCGGGTTCGTAATGTTGAAGTGAGAGAGAAGTTATGCTTGAAAGAAAGTGTTGGTGTAAAGATGAGAAAGGGCATGCTCCGTTTGTTCGGACATGTAGAAAGAATGGTAGGTGAAAGATTAACAAAACAGATATACAATGCGAGAGATGCAATACTTTATTATTAATTTTTGTATACATTAAAAGATTATAGACTTTATTATTATAAATAAAGTATATACATTAAAAGATGTAATTCTCATAAAAATACTTTTCTAACAATATTACTAGATAGTATAACTGCGAGCCCTTACAAAGCTCTGCTTTTTGCTAGTATAGAAATACTTACGAAAATATATATCAATACATTAATGTCAGCACAGAACATCCTGTATCATAAATAAAGCAATACCGCAGGCGTTTAGCTGACAAGTATTGTGCCCACCCCACCGTTTAGCCAGGCTTTGTTCCCTTCGACTCCCGCGCACTGTTGTAAAACAGATCATAATTGATTTAGTTGCGCGTGAAATTCCGCGGTACCGTTTATTTTGATTTTCTCGCTACAATTAATTATAATAATGTTCGTCAAATGAATGGGCTTATAATACAGAAGCTATAAGAAATATAGAGGTGGTGCGAGAAACAAGCCACAAGATGCACTCGGGATGATTTGTGATTTATCAAAGGATTTTGACAGTATTCATCATAGCATATTAGTCAGGAAATTAAATCATTATGGAGTTAGAAATAAGGCTCTTGATATTTTGATTTCTTATTTAAATGTAAGAATTCAAAATGGTCGAATTTAATGGAATAAGATCTTCGGGTGCCGTTGTCACAATGGGTGTCCCACAAGGGTCCATCCTTGGTCCAATTCTGTTTCTTATACATGTCGCAGTGAAGTTGTCAGTACCGTTAGATTATAATTTACCTAAGTGATATTATAATTTAACTGTTAACCTAACCTAACCAAATTATAAAATCCCTAGGTAGATTATAATCTAACGGCTATTGACAATTTCACTGCGACATATATATTAATGACTTGCCTTATGGTTTGACATATTCACAGCCAATATATATTAATATTATAATAAATATTGCTTTACAAATTACATGAATTGATATCCCAATTGTATTATTACATGAACAATTAATAAAATTTAAAACAAAGCGGAAATAACAAATACTATTTAAGTTATCGGTAGACTTAGTTGTATTAATGAAATCTTAAAATTATTGTCACCCTAAACGTCAATAAATCCGGCCGATCGCTAATACCTGGTAGTTATTATAAAACATATTTGATTATACTGTTGATCTTGAACAAAATTAGAGACATTGAAAGTGTCACTTACTTTATGACCAATAACCAGGTGGTAGAGTTCTGCAACATCTCGGCCAGGTTTGGTACCATGGCCTAACTATTCCTGTCAATAATGTTGGGGTTTCTCGCTCTCATAATTGGAACAAGACAATTTCGATGTAGAGGTAGCCGGTAAAATTATATAGCGAATTACGATTCCGGCATAAGAATAGCAACACACCATTAACGTTTGATATCTGTAAGGTTCGGTATCTATAATATTTGGTGTAAGGAAAAAAGTATCATCGGAAAACCGGGCCGAAAAACCGAAAGGAAACCCGGCACGGTTTCCTTGCGGGGTAGCCAGAGTAAGCCGAACGTCTAGAGACTTTCCAGTTCACCACGTTTCTCCGGTTTGTCGGTTTGCGAGATGAGTGATGTTCCCCGTCGCTTTTTACCGGCCTGATAACAATTATTGACTACTTCTAGCGATAATCTAGGCTTTACGTGGTCACCCGAGATACGGGGAGAGTTACTGAGACTTAAAAACATAACCTCAAAAAACTCTTAACAACACTTTTGCCCCACCCACGGATCTAAACCGGGACCTCATGATCTAAGCCGAATAGGAAAACCATCTGCTTGTTTCCCCTATTGTCCCATAAAAAAAAAAACAAATCTTAAATCTAAAATAATCAGATAATGTTAGGCTTTGGTCACATGATATCGCCAGCAATTACTAGATGGGTGGAACTATTGGGTTTTACCTATACAGAAACATCCTCGTCTATATTAGAAGCTTGAAGTCTGGTGGTGGTGTGAACTCCCCTCGCGACAGCACGTAAAGATGTTATTGCCAACTTGCATTGTCCTGGTTATTGCGAACAAGTGATAATCTTTAAAATCGATTGTAGCAATATAGATCGCCTCGTCAGTTGACGAAACGGTGTATTATGATATCTTTTTATTCCTTAAATGAAAAGAAAGAAACAAGAAATTTCACATTATTATTTCTTTAAAGATATTGAAATATTTAGTAGTAGTATTAATAATACATAGTTCCCCTGGGTACATTTTCATCATTTAAGGACCAGGCAGTTCGTAAAAAGCTAATGAATAGTCAAATGTGTCGTTATTATTGCCACTACTATTATGGTAAAGTAGTACAATTCGTTCAGATCAGCAGTTACCACACTTTACTTATCCTGCCATAATAACATCATCATCAGCTTGTCATTGTAATATTCCGGTTTGGGGAGTAGAGTAGCCGGTAAATTTACATATGTGGTAAGGCATTCTCGCCTACTCGAATGGCAAGATGTCATTAACATAACAATTGACATCCCTTTCCATCAGGTAAAAAATCTACTTATTTTTTATCCTGTGATATAAAAAAGTGTAGATGTTGTTTAACTTGATACTGTGTGACCTCCATACGTATCTTCACGGCAGATCCTTTACGGGGTAGGCATAGAGTATCGAGTGCCTTATGTCATGATACTTGCAGATTTGCCTTGCTTCTTTCATATTAATTACTCTCTTCATGAAAGCACGCGGGCTGCGAAGCCTCTTGACACGACCTACTATGTCACATAATGTGGAAAATTGACGACTTACCCAATTAATATTAATCCTGATGTAATTAATTCGAAATCGATCTGTCGATCGGTCTATCTGTTTATCAAAACTAAACGGCTGAACCAATTTTGATAATTTCTAGGTTAAGGGTATCCACGGTTGTACCCTAATGGTATTACGGTAAAATAATTAAGATTTAAAACCGTAACGAGTAAATCATACAGACCTACTTTCGTATTTATCATGGCAAGAAATGGCAAGACTGCTTCTTAGTCCGCGCGGACTTCGTTTCCTCCGCACAGCACCTCCCCCGTAGGTGATAGCGTGATAATATGTAGCCTATATGTTGACCCGACCTATTAGTAATATTCATGCAAAATTTGAAGTAAATCCATGCAGTACTTTTTGAGTTTACCCCGAACATACATACAGACAAACAGACAAACAGACAAAAATTCTAAAAACTATATTTTTGGCTTCGATATCGATTGTAGATCACGCCCCAAGTATTCTTTTAAAAAAACATTCAATTTACAGTTTTGACTTTCCTACGATTTTATTATATGTATAGATGAATACCAGATACCTTATTACCACCTTCAAGGTTTAGGTCGACTTACCTAACAGGCCGTATATATATAGTGTCGTAAGTATGGTGTTCTGTGAAAATATTACGCTTCTCCAATATTATTTAAAAAACTCTGTCCTGTGACATGTAGGTATGGTAATAAGTATATAGACAAATGGACATATGATTAAGCTTTCCCTGGCATAATTTGAGTACTAAACTCTAAAAAATAAATATCCTAGCCTATTTGCTTGTCTAGCTTAAGCAAACAAGCGTGTATAGATTCGAAATGAAATAAAATTTTGCGATCCGCATTTATCAACTTAACAATTTTCCACTAGACCCTCTGCAATCCGCGCCACAATAAAACAACGATAATTTATTCGCCAAAATAATCCGGACCGAGTCGCGCGTGATCCAAACGCGATCAAACGCGAACAATAAAAATCTCAGCACTCCTACCCTCACCATGTTTCGCAAGGGTGATTTTAGGGACCCTTTACATTTATTGACTGATTTCTTGTTGGTCTAGTCACTAGCGATTAGTCTTCTTGGCTTCTCGGAAACACAAGTTTTTAAGAAATGTTTAGAGAAGTCTAGAGCATAAAAAACAAATCACACAGTAAATAGGATTGAATCTAATTGTTAAAAATAATTATATAGCCCGAATAAAACTGCATATATCAGTATAGTCCATGCAAGTTTTTCAGATGATTGAAAAACTCACAAGGCTTACTCAAAGAGCTTATTCATTCTTAAAAGGCCGGCAATGCAACTGAAAGATCTTTGGTATAGCAGATGTCCATGGGCGGCGGTGATCACTTGCCATCAGGTGCACCTCTTGCTCGTTTGACCCCTCTTCTATGAATAAAAAAAAAGTAGAACTGTGCGATGCGAGAACTAAACTCTAGTCCTTATGTTTTAGTGTCTATTCCGCTATGATTTGACTTGTAAGGAAATAAAAATAATAGAATTTTATACCTACAATTTTATTCCAAATCAGTATATTTTCAAAATAGTGGTACCATTTATTTGTAGATTTGATCATACTAATTTTGTTTAGATTTTGGTATCTTTCGCGGACCGCACTCGTTAGTAAAACTTTTGGCAGCTCTTATCATTAACAAGACCGACTGTTTTAAACTTTAATACTAGATAGAGCTTAGGGAATAACATTTTAAAGAACAAAAACCTCTATAATTGTCATGGCATGACCAAAAATGGCATAGCTCTACACAGTTACAGCTTATAGATAATAGACGATATAAAATAAAAATATTTATTTGGCATCAACTGAAAAAAAATGTTCTTAGTGTAATACTAACAATATTTAATACCCTCAGTAAAAAAAAAACAATTACTTGAAAAGTAAAAAAGGAGGAAAAACAAAATAAATATGTGATGCCAAATTGTCAAATAATTTCTTATAGAAAAAATAGTTTATTATACAGTCCCTCTACTAAGGAGAGTAGGCGAAAAACAGCGGGGTGTGACCGAAAACAACACGATTTGTATTTATATCTAAACCGTGCTTTTGTTGTACGATTAGTAGCGTATTGTACTGCAAATGGCGGTGCAAGTGTAGAGGGGGTGCTTACAGGGCTTAGTCGGGGTTAAATGTTATTGCCAAGGCCTTAGTGAAGCGCAGCTGAGAAATACGCTGAAGGGAGAACCTGCCATGCTTCAAACCTTTGGAAGCAAGTGCTTTCGAAATACATTGAATAGAATAAAAAATGAAAATTCATTTTTCTGCACTATATTTAAAAATATTACAATTTTTTTAATGTATAAATTACTTCTATAATAGCAAAAAACTTGTTCAAAGAAACCCATTTGACTCTATCCTAAGCTTTTACCAATAACGAAAATTCGTAGCAATCATATCATCGACCCTTTGAATGAACTTGTTTTGGAATGTTATCCATGTGGGTTCTCCTAAAATGTTATCCTCGTGTCTCATTTAGTAAAGAAAAGTTGAACATTATTGTTTCTATGTATTGTTTTTATTTTCTTTAATATAATCAATCGATTATTTTATTATATTTGTAACTAGCGACCTGCCCGTGTTTTCTCCCGCGTAGCTTTTGTTCCCGTGGGAATATCGGAAAATTTTATATACTAAAACCTTCCTCAAAAATCAATCTATCTATTAAAAAAACCGCTTCAAAATCCGTTGCGTAGTTTTAAAGATTTAAACATACATAGGGACAGACAGAGAAAGCGACTTTGTTTTATACTATGTATTGAAGATTGATGAAGTCAGCCTTATCCAACAAAAATATTACTCGAACTGAAATCACAGAATATTGGAGACTAACAGAAGTCAATGTTCCATACAAGTAATATTCGAGCAATGTACACATAGACATCTCTCACAGACGCGATATCTCGGACTGATCCGGAACAAACTGTCCCGAATCATTCCGAGATATCGCGTCCGTAAGAGGTGTCTATGTATGCGTTGCTCGAATATTACATGTATGTACATTGACTTTTGTGAGTCTCCAGTATTCTGTGCCGAAATATTGAATTAATTTTGTATACAATAAACCCCTTTTCCTTCTTATTGATCTGGGCTCTTTTTAAAGAATTCATCAAATGCTTTACAGTGTGCTAGGCATTTCGGAAAAGGCTAGAGAAGACTACGTGTCACCAACATCGTGACTATTAACAAGATGGCATACCTCTGCAACGTCTTAGCTGGGTTCGGTATCAGAATCGAGTACTGGAAGCCCTCCTTCAGCATGTATATGTATGCATACATGTATATATACAGTATGTATATATACAAGTGTATGTCAGCTGTATACGATTAGATATCAATTTAAGACGAATTAATTTCTGTAGTTATAAATAATAATAATCATTAATCCTGTCTTAATATATTGTTACGAATAATCTAGAAACGTGTAGAGTTGGAATGCTGGAGAGATCTAGAAATAAAAGAAAGAGATAGCTACTTCTATTGACAAACAAAGAGTTGACCTAAGCTATGCCATAATGGACTTTGTGGTATAGAACATAAGGTTGAAAATAACTAGTACTAGGACTTATGAATCATAACTTGTTTATCATAAGTTGTTTACAATAATTGTTATTGTGTACGAGATGATTGACGAACATTCGCGATTGTTGTCGAACTTTACCTCGGGTATAAATAGATATGTGTTTACAAATACAGGGCAGTTATTTTAAAGCGACCGAGAGCGATACTTAAAGTGACCAGTGCAAAGCGAGTGTTTTATTGTGTAATCGGTTAAATTTAGTGCTAGTACAGTGAGTGACTAGTGTTATTCACAGTATTTAAGTATTACATTCTGTTGTGTTGTGTGTATTTGTATTGTAAATACACGGTTTAATATAAGTGGCGTTTTCTTACAAATACGAATCCGAAGTACATAACAATATTATAGCAAGAATTAATGAAATTCGTGAGTGTAGGCATTTTGTTGAATCAACAACAATCACTGGATTGAGAAACAGAGATCGCCACGAGGGGTGGATTATCTCTCATTAGCAGGCTGGCTCTATCACGCGTGACTCTACACTTTGTTGGGGTTGCACAATGTACAGTCGGCTAAGAGAAACATGAGCGCATAGTCGACTGAAAAATAACATTTATTGTTTTATTGTATTATTTGCTGAAGTATTTGGCGAGTACCAGCTTTGAAACGCCAAAGTTTTTTAAGAAAACTGCTTATAAAATTACTAGCCAACCCGTGCGGCTTTGCCATGACGTAACGTAACAGATCATCAATATAAGCAATTTCATACAATCTTTCATCCCTTTAGGGGTTGTTTTTGAAAAAAAGCCTTTGTTTTATCCTGTGACTTCAACTTTTTCTTTGCCAAATTTCATCAAAATTGGTTCAGCGCCTTAACTGTCAAAGCGTCACAGACATATAGATGAACAGAATTTTGCATATACATACATAGTGTGAAAGTGGTCTATCGAGTTTGGAAACCATGAATTTGGACCATGATTCTTAGACGATAGTCGTTGGAAATTTATGTAGGGATTTTTTGAGTTCCATTTTTTTTTCCTTAGTTTTGTATGATTTACTCTAAAACTCTGCAGTGCTTATTCTAAAAAATAGTAAAATTTAAGGAAATCTTTAAAATAAACAATGTAGTACGTCGATAAGTGCTCCTATGTGTACCTACCTCGAATAAAAATATTTGAACTTGAAAAAAAAATTTGAAATTACGTACCACATACAGAGCAAAATAAACGACGAAAGAAAGACGGAAGAAGACTAGGAGTTACGCGAGTACGACGCGTCTCAGCAACGTACGCTTAAAGTTATATATTGCGTGGATGGATGGAAAATAAAAATAAATCATAAAAGGTAAATTTTACTATTGCCATCATAAAATTTAAAATTGCATGTTTTCGTAATTTTTCGGTATTATGTCCTTTACACGCTATTGTTTATTATTAGTGCAGATGTATGAAAACGAGATATGAGAAAAAGAGCGCGTAAATAAAAGTAAACTGATCGTAATAAGAGTTTATTACGACCATCGACATTTATTATTACTACCATTCATTGAATATAAGATAAACAACTTTTTTTATATATCATAAGATAGCAACAAGCTGATGACTCTCCTGATGGAAAAATAAGCCATCGCCTATAGACACCAGACGTTAATGGTGCGTTGCTATTCGTGTGACGGTATAGCAATGCCACATGCATAAGTCTACAGACTGTTTCACTCTCCAAACCGGAATACAATGACAAGCATTGACGCTATTGCGACAGGGATAGATAAGGCGGTGGTATCAAATACCCCGGTGAGACGTTACGAAACTCTCCCACTTGGTAGTCACGATCGCATTTTACGAAAAGCCTGGTAGATTGGCAGATAACAATAACTTGGAATACTAAGAGTAACGTAAGAATAACTTTGTCACATTTGGTCGGTTGTTGTCCAGTGGAGCTAAGGCCTCTTGTTTGTAAACAAAAGTTATAAATCTAGGACGAACAAGATTTTTGATTCATACTTTTTACATTCATTTTCTTGCTACGTCCTAAAAAATGTGTACTTATATACGTAACTATGTAAAACTTAGTAAAATATAAGTAAGGGTGTTTCCAAACTGATAATAATTACATATAAGTAAAGAATTTCACCCTATTTTTTTGTATAATGTATTTCTTGAATAGATATTCCCGACAAGAATAAGTATTTGTATGAAAAGCATAGATGTTTATATTTCTGGATTTGGGTGTTTATTATATACATTTCAGTATTTATATATGTATTTCTATATACCGTTGAATAACTCCCAAATTACAAGCAAAATTATTTGCTTACTTTGGAGTTCTATTTGGTATAATTTGTCCCACAATATTTATTTACTATTATCTATATATTAAGACGTGAAGCAAAAACTTTGTACCTCTTACGACAGTTACGGAAACGGCGGAGTATGAAATTTGGCACAGCTAAAGTTTGTATTGTAGAGGAGTGTTGAAACCTAATATTTCTAAGTAATATGCTTTAGAAATACCTTAAAGTAATAAAAATAAACACTACTCCCTCTAAATTCATAGGATATACGTTAATATACACATTACACATGTATACTATAATGTTTATGGCTAAAGACTGCTGCCAAACTTAAAAGAGATCTTATTGTTAGTCTATAGTTTATTAAAAATATGTGTAATATGATGCATCTGGATCATACTGACCACACACTATCAGTCGAGTCTCTCGCCAATTTGTTCTCTCTTCTAGAAAGAGTTACTGGTTTTACGTTTTAAATTCAAATTTCCTAAAGACAAGATAGCAGAGATATTTTTCACAAAGCGAATTTAATATTTGAAACTTAATTTCGTGAGATGAAGTGGAGGCATCTTTAAAAGGATCGTTCTACCTCCTTGATACGATAATATCAAGCCTTATGAAAGCATAACATTGAGAGATGCCTACGAGCTTTGAAATTTTAATATTTTATAAGTACGTGGTACTACGAATACGACAGTACTTAGAACTTAATATTTTATGTGAACCTATATTACATACATGTCTTCACGCCAGGTTCTTTACGCGGTAGACAGACGGATCTGAGTGACATATATCACGATCCTTGCAGACTTGTTTCGCTTCCTCCACATTTTTTTTATTATCGATAGGGAAGCGCTTGATCTTGATCTCGAAGAGAGGTCTCATCAGAGAAGAGGTCTCAGGTCTCATCACTTATTACTAAGACTTTTGACATCACCTTCGGACAGTACCCGATCAATCTGATCATGGTATATAAGTTTTGTCTTCCCCGGTACCTATATCCTACCACATTCGCATAGTATATCTGTTTTGTTAACCTTCCACGTACTATTTTTTCTACATGTCCGAACCAATGGAGAATGCCCTTTCTTATCTTTACGACCATACTTACTTTCAGGCCTAAGCTCTTCCTCACTTCTTCATTACAAACTCAGAACTTCATAGGGATTAGATATCATGATGGAAAGAGTTTAGAATCACCTATGACACCTAAGATGTTAATAGCGCCTTTTTGTCCTTGTGGCGAGGTTAGAATGCCACATGCATAAGTTACTTGCTAACTTACCTTCCAAACTGATTTACAACGACGACAAGTTCCAAGGCTATTGTGGCAGGAATATGTAAGACTTTCGCTTTTATAATACTACTAGCTGTGCTCGCGACATCAACGTCCGCGTGGAAAAATTTCTAAAATAAAAGTCCCGGATTTTTATATGCATAATTCCCGTTGTCGTGGGATTTCCGGGATAAAAATTATCCTATGTCCTTTCTTGGGTCTCAAACTATCTTTGTACCAAAGTTCATCTAAATAGGTTCTGTGGTTTGAAGGTGTGAATAAGAGACAGACAAACAGACAGAGTTACTTTCGCATTTATAATATTAGTATGGAGTATGGATTATAAATTTTGTATTTACCTATAAAGCTAGAAACTAGAGCAATAGATAGCTTATAGATTTGTATGTTTGCGATGAATCGAGCCAATTGCGTGTGCCTGACAATCGCGAGCAAACACTGACTCGGGCTATCCACACACGCGAATATGAATCTGGTGCACACGTGAAACAATGGTTTTTATATCATTAGAGAACAAACAAGCAGTTAGCTTTCCTGCTGGAAATAGAAATCATCGCTTATAGACATTAAAGATGTTAATGATGCACTGCTATCCATGTGGCAAGATGGCAATGCCACATGCATAATACTACCGGCTGTATTACCCTCCGAACCGAAACACGACAACGACAAGCATTGACGCTTTTGTGGCAGGAATAGGTAGGCATCTCGTAAAAGGGTAATACTTGTCACTAACATTGTGACTAACTAAGTGGCAGAGTTCTAAAACATCTCGATCGAGGTTGCTGTCACTGCCGTTTTTCCCCTCTGCTGGTCGGGGCACTTTTGAAGAATAAACCAACTGCCGATCTACTAGGCAGGTCGTAAAAGGCGACCGATAGGATATACGTGTCACTTCGTGACTTCTAGGTGGTCACATCGTTGACATCTTTGGTGTCTATAGCTTATGGTTTGTCTTTCCATCAAGAGTGCCATCTGCTCGTTTGCTATCTTATGAAATACAATTATTAATCAGTGCACATGCTCATGTGCTAAATAATCGTATATTTTCTGCCAAGCAGATCGTGAAATGCGGATGTGGCCTTAAATCTCAACGATGAGGCCTTAAATCCCACGTAGACACTAAAGCATCATAGTAAATATGCGGTTATTGTTTACTCTACTCATTACTCTTAGTGGCGACTTCGGAGTAGACGTTTGAGGTCCTAGGCTCAAAACATAGGCCTGAGTTATTAATGCGCTTGTCAGTTTTTCATAAAAATATATCTTACCCGTTAGCGGGGAAATATTTTTTTATACATCTAAATGGGATAGCAAACAGGCAAATGGCTCTTCTGATGAACAAAAGACGACCACCGCTCATCTTTACGTTGACATCCGTGCGATGGATTTGTGTATAAGTTTACTGATGGATCCCACGTGTATAAGTTTACTGGATACTTTACCCAGAATACGATATTGACAAGCATTGACGCTATTGCGATAGGAACAGGCAAAACGATTGTACTAAACCCCGGCAAGATGTTGCAGAAATTAGCCATGTAGTTAGCAATTGGTCAAAATTGCTCACTTTTCCCAACTTCCTGGCAGAAAGTCTTGTGCTGGCCGGAAGGGCCTCAAAATACCAAAAAGCCCAGGGAGCGAGATTGTAAAATGGTAGATGGGATACTATAATCCAATTTTTTTCTAGGTCATTTTACCCTAATTATATAGTTCGCATTCAGGCCTCAAGAGCTTGGACTTACTCTGCACAGGCACTCTATGCTACCTACCGCCTAGCTTACGACAAGCCCTGCAAACCGGACCTGTGGGTGGCTCGCGTAGTCTGTGACCCGGCTAGCAAACACCATCTCGACTATATGGCCAGATGAATAGACCATATACATCATCACATACAAAAGGATCAAATACATAGCCAAAACGAGGATTAATGATGTATAACTTGGGTAAGTTGTTAGTTATTCTTCTCCATACCTAGTCGGCGATTTAAGTGTGAAGTTATTAAAATGCGTTTTAAAATGTTATTTCATGATTTCAAAACGTTTATGCCGGATTCCTATCATCAACGATCCGTCATTCGTAGCAATAACCATTGGCAACAAATTTGACAATAACGAGGCGTTACTTATTTGGCTATTTGGTAATTTGACAATTATAGGAACAGTTTTAGCTTACGTCTCGTAGCTCTAAGTAAATATACTCTAAATTTAAACGAGACGTTTTTAGGGTTCCGTATATGAAAAGGAAAATGGGACCCTTATACGATCTCTTCCTTGTCCGTCTGTCCGTCTATCAAGACCTTTTTTCTCAAAAACGCGTAGAGATATGATGTTAAAATTTATATCAATTAATTCTTTATTTAGTCTACTTTAGTCTCAGATGAGAAAAAAAAACTTGGGAGTTAAAACGATCGAAAGATATATGACCATTTACGTCGTATCTTTTGCAATTTTTTGCGATTTCAAAAGGGAATCAAAACCCATAGGGTACTTGCCGTTGACCTATAATTATGAAATTTGTCAAACAATACCTACATGTGAAGGAAAAAATCCAAAAACCGTAATTTTTTGTTACTCCACAAAAAAAGTGGTCAAAAGATATGATGTTTTACCGGAACCCTCGGTAAGTAAGTCCAACCTACACTTGACCGTTTTTATTGATATATGAACCGAGCATTAATAAGTCACGGTGTAAACAAAACACACCTTAATAGAAGTTCTTGCAATATGTTAAGTTCCTCAATGTTCACACATTCTAGCCACCATTAATATTTGTAGGCGTGAATATATTTGCAAGCAAACATTATTCCGTTACAAACCCGTGCTGCTATCACGCTGCCATCTAGCGAATAAACGACAACCTTCCTGTGTACATTTGCGTTGATAATTTTAAGTAAACACAACTTCTTTTGCTTGGCCTCCATTTTGTAATGCATTTACGTTATATCTTATGAATATTCATTATTTAACCACAAGTAGTGTATGATTACTTCCTGCCTGTGACATCAATCTCATCAGCTTGTGATTTTAAGTAGGTAATTTATATGTTTGTAAGCGCAAACTTTGTACCACTTTTTACCAAATATAATTGACAGAGGGGTATACATTTGGCACTGGTATAAGAGAAAAAATAATATATAATGGCATTAGAGAAAACTGGCACTACACAAATTTTCTCTGAAAATGGGGAAATATTGAGTGTCCGCAAATATTTTTTATATCAGGAATATGATCATGATGCAGTAAAATACGAACCCGGTTTGTAAATAATTGATAACAAATATACATAAAGTAATTTGTGAAACAATACAAGTATTAATTTTAAAGTCGTCATAATCAAATGGGTGGTGGTTGATCCCCATAGCCGAATGTAAAAGTAGTAATGACCCTCGCTTCTCTAAAGATTAAAACCTTAAGTATTTTTCCGAAGCTCAGAGGTAATTACCACATCACCGAAAACTCCTGTACACTACTAAGATTTTGTAGAATGCAAATTGGTACCAAATAACATATTGCATTTTTCGGAAGTTGAACTCAGGACTTCACCTAGACCAAAGTCCAGCTTTATTTGTGTGACAAAGCTAAACCAAAATTCTTAAAGAAATTTAATATACAATACACATTAATACAAAAAACTATTCAACTAATATGAAGGCATCTATTGTTAGGAAATATGGTTTTAGCCGGTATTTAGGGCAGCTGCCCACCTGCACAAACATGCCCCGATGAATAATTAAAAATTTTACCGAATTATAACAAGACTTCAACACGCTCTGGAACATATGTTGAGGGTGCACTATGATAAAGTGTCTATAAAATTTTATTATAAAATCCTTTGGGACCTCTATTCATATTTTAGATTTAATCAAATCCCTTTTTTATATATATCATTAGTAACAAACAAAAGTAAACAAAATTAAGGTAAGGCGGTGGTACCAAATACAGGGGCGAGACGTTACGGAACTCTAGCACCTAGCAGTCATGATGATAGGGACATGTATAGCCAATCGGTCGCCTTTTACGGCCTGCCTGGCAGTACGGCAGTTGGTCTATTCTTCAAAGGAGCCCGGAAACTCTAGGCAACAGAACAAACATTGATCCGCGGGGTAATCACGTAACTAGAAATGCGAACTTATCGCGATTTTTTAATTATTGCAAGACACATAACAGCCTTGTACATTAGTGGTAGTCGTTGCCGCTTGATTAGTTTTGATGCTGTGACATTACAAAAAGTGCATCTAGTGATCAGCAAGCAATTGGCGACGTTTTTGATGATTTTTTTTCATTACGCTTAAGAGTCATCGCTGATTGCTGGCGAATTGCAAACGTTAGATGATACGCCTACGGGACTCAATGCTTGTCAGTGTCGTATTCGGGTTTTTAGTGCAAGGTAGTCCGCAAAATTTTAAGACACCTTCCTGGTGCAATCCGCATTATTGACATCTTTGGTGTCTATAAGCGATGTTTGTCGCTTTTCACCAGTACACCCATCTTCTTGTTTGCTATCGTGTATATGTGCCAGGCATTTTGTAAGAGACGAATGATTAGTTATACGTGTCAATATCTATATACGTGTTAATTTATTGTTACTTTAGTTAGATTGTAAGTATTTCTCATATAAGTGAATTGTAAATTCTTATGAGAGTAAAGTTTCTTAAACCCAATATCATCGTTACTACTAGTACAAGACATTGCGGAGATCGTATCTATCACGATTTCTTGGTACGATGTCTTGTACTACGTCTCGCCCGCGTATATGGTACCACCGCCTTATTTATTCCTGCCGCAATAGCGTCTATGCTTGTCATTGTTCCGGTTTGGAGTGTAAGGTTAGTTTAAGGCCGGTAAACTTACGCAAGTGGCATTAACACCTCGTTACACGGATAACAACGTACCCTTAACATCTTTGATGTATATATAGGCGATGGTTGTCTCTTTCCATCTGGAGAGCCGTTTGCTTGTTTGCTTTCTAATAATAGGTATGTAAAAAATTAGTCAATCTACTAATCAATATAACACTGCTAGCTTTTAGAATAAAGCCTACTGTTATACTCGATTGAGTAAAATAAAGTAATAATTTTAAGGTTGCGCAAAAGAACGTGTCGCACCACTACTTTGTAGAATCAACAGGGGTATTTCCGAACGGATGCGACTTGGAGACCTTCAAGAAAAGAGCTTATTCAGACCGAAAAAGCCGGCAACGCAACTGCAAGGGCTCTGGTATTGTGGATGTCCATAGGCGGCGGTGATCACTTATCATCAGGTGCGCCGTACATTTCTATAAAAATTTCATTTCTATAAAAAAAGAAGTCACTAATTTTCACAGTCGTTTGTATATAAAGAGTAATTAATAAATTTGGAAAAAGCAAGATAAATCTGTAATGATCGTGACATGTGGCCCTCTGTCTCTCTGCCTACAATACAATGTTTTGACGTGAAGATATACAGTGCATAAAAAAACCTATCCGATCGTCAAAGGCATTATGTGGTAGCTTAACACAATCATAAGATGTTATTGTTTTATGGATATTGATTTAAGGCAAAGTTACTCAAGTTTAGTACTAAGATGAGGCATTTTAAAATGCGATATTTTTTTAGTTTATTAAAAATATTTTTTTTGCTAATTTCATTGAACTACTTATATTTTTCTTTCGGATGAAACATGTTTTTTACACATCGTATATGTATGTATGTAAGTCACGCGTAGCAGTTAGCCATAAAACTGCTGTATATTTAGCCAATATTATCAAACATATTTAATCTATACATATAATAAAATCGTAGGAAAGTCAAAACTGTACATTGAATATTTTTATAAAAGAATTTGGGGCGTGATCTACAATCGATATCGAAGCCAAAAATATAGTTTTTAGAATTTTGTCTGTTTGTCTGTTTATCTGTTTGTCTGTATATATGTCCGGGGTAAACTCAAAAAGTACTGCATGGATTTACTTCAAATTTTGCATGAATATTACTAACAGGTCGGGTTAACATATAGACTACATATTATAACGCTATCACCTACGGGGGAGAAGCTGTGCGGAGTAAACGAAGTCCACGCGGACGAAGTCGCTAGTAGCAAATAACTTGGGCCTTATCATGGATGGTAACTTAACATGGACCCAGCACATAAATGAAATTAGTAAGAAGTTTCATTACTCATTTCATTCGCTTAAAAGACTTCAGAACTTTCTTCCTCATAATACAAAAATACTGCTGTCCCACACCCTCCTCCTCCCGCTTTTGGATTATGCTGATGTCTGCTACTTAGATATCACAGATGAGCAAAATATGAAACTTGAGCGTCTTCAGAATCTATGCATCAGGTTTATTTACGGTTTGCGTAAATTCGACCACGTTTCCCATTTCCGCTCAGAGTTACAATGGCTTCCGATTCGCCTCCGCAGGAATGCCCATATACTAATTTTATTATATAATATAATTAACAAATCTACTCCGCCTTATCTGCGTGAGCGATTTAATTTAGCTCCTCCTAGTAGCCGACCAATTCGTCGATGTATTAATATCAAATATTTTTCAGTTCCATCGTACAATACGTGTTTCTTTGGTAACTCTTTTACAATATTGGCGACTAAACTATGGAATGAGCTACCTTACCATATACAAGAATGTGAGACTGTTGGTTCTTTCAAACAGAAAATTAAACAGTATTATCTTTCTAACATGTAATCCTGGAGGTCTTTTTCTCGTTATGTTTGCTATTTTATTATAAGTTTTGTTTAATTTTTTTTTTTATAAGTTTTTAGAAGTTTAAGTTTATTATAAGTTTTGTTTAACTTCTTTTTTGCTGGTCTTATTATTATTATTTTTAGAGTAATGGTTTAACTTATTTAACTATGATGTATCGATTTGGGAAATTAGCTCTTTTTGGTTTTCCTGTTTTTTTTTTTTTACTATTCTTTTTTTTCAATATTATTCTTATTTTTTTTAAATAATACAATTATTGGTTTAATTTTAATTGCATGAACTTATATGTTGCATGAGTTACGCTTTTAAGCTCTAATGTACGCTTACCTGCTTTTTATAATCTTTCTCCAACACCTGTCTTTGTACAGGTTTTGCTGGAAGAGATCTCTTAAAGAGATAAGCACACCTTTGTACATACTTTAATTTATATAATACTTGTGTATAGATATGTTTTTTGTACATGAAGAGTTAAATAAATAAATAAATAAATAAGACTACCAAAATTGACATACCGCATTAAATGTAAATCGTTTTATATTATAATCATCACCTATTTAGAACGTAACAACTAAATTACAACCATTACTGGATGGATATTGTTTAAAATACTTCACTTGATTTATCGTTCTGCCAGCTGACTGTCACCGAGGGCGTACAATCACACAAAGCGTTATAAATATCGGAATAGAATTGTTAGCATCGAACAATGTCGAACCCCGAGGGATAAAATGGGTTGTTTAAAATACACACATTAACGTGAATTAGATGTAATAAACGCAATGCGCGTGTAAAATCCACATTCACCAATTAAAGTCGCGCATGTTGTTAATTATTGATAACTAGCTTTTACTGGCGACATCGCTCGCGTGACCCAAGATCATACCTCCTTTTGGTCGGTCGGGTGAAAAGTAGCCCATGTCACTCACGGACAGTGTAGTTTTGTAATGAAGTAATAAGCTTTAAGATTGCTAGTAGTTTTTGAATTCATGCGTTATAAACACACAAAAGTAGGATCATTTTCTCTTTTTTTATACATAAATAAATAAATATTGCCGGACAAATTACAAGAATCGATCCCAAATTAGACAATTTATTGCTTGTACAATGGATGTTAGTCAACGATTCTAATACATACACATACATCAGTACTTATAAACACCCAAACCCAGAAATACAAACATAATTAGTAAAATGCGTGTCGGGCCATGCGCAATGTAGGATTCCGAAGTTGTACATCGTAATAATGCGGACTACTAAGAGGGCTTCTATTGTTTCTTACCATGAACAATTATTATTTTTTATCAATTTAAATTGGACGTAGTTACACGAAAAGGATTCAATCCACACAAAATCAGTTTAGAAATATTGGAGTTTGAAGTTGGGTATTTTTTAATTTTTTAGCGTGCCATACATGGGGACTAGTTCTAATGTTGAATAAAGTAATAGAGAGCCATTTTTGCTTAGATGTTTTTTACTGGACAATTGTATTGATGCTTAGCATCACTTAGCATCACACGTCTGGTGCACTTAACTCATTTTTGACCATATTGTGGATTGGATCCTTTTCGTTTAACTATGTCCAATTCAATGACAGATAAGTATATCCGCATCACAGGTTCACCGTATAAGAATGTTTCTCCAAGTAGTACCTACTTTACTATTGTATAAGTTAGTCGATAATTTGTCATAGACTTGTTAAGTCTTCTAAGCCCTGATAGGTTTTCCTTTAAGTTAATTATGTTTTAAATGAATTTTTTCCCACCTCCAAAACCAACCGATTAGCTGGCAAAAGGAGGAAGTAGGAATATTTGACTCTATATATATATATATATATATATAAATATATTATAAATTATATACATATATATATAAATATATATATGTATATATTTAGGTACTTAACTAGGCCCAATATGAACCTGTGTTGGTCCAAGTCCAAACGGTTTGTATAAAGTAGACGTTCCGGCGACAATTTCACTACTATCGTTACTCGTAATTCAAAATCAAATGTCTTCTTTGTCTAGTGTCAAGCAAATCATGAGGTCATGAGGTCTCGAGTAACTAATAGTCCGGATTCTGGTGATGACGTGTTTACATCACCATGCCCCAAAATAAGTACGTAAAACTGCTGGTCATCGTAAAAAAAGGTTAAAAATCTAACAGATCAGTAAAATGGGCTATTAGACTTCCTATTTTCATTTTATTCTTTCTGGACACAAGTCTGTACTATTCTTCCGTTTGATCATAATTAAACGATAAAATCTCTTCTAAGTTTGATAACAGACTTTAATCATAACCAAAATAGCAAATAATATGTGTGTAACTTTTATTTTTATTAATTATATCTATTTCTAATGCATATTACATAAAAATATTAGCTTTTTGCACTCCGTCGCAATGCAAACTTTAACTAGGTCAAATTTCATACACCTCCGTTCACATAATTACCGTAAAAATAGGTATAAAGCTTCTATTTCACGTATTAAGATTAAAGCGATCGCCCTGTGGTCAAAATTCGTCCATAGACTAAACAACAAAATCTGTCTTATTGTTGACAACAGAGTTTTGACGTAATTATACGAGTATGTATATTTTTATTAATTTAACGTATTTCTTTTGCATATCATTCCAAAATTTTGTTTCTGCACTCCTTCGCGATGCAAACTTTAACTGAGCCAGATTTCATATGTTCTGTACAGTTCGCGTAATTGTCGTAAAAACGGATACAAAATTTTAGCTTCACGTATTAATGTATACATAATGAAAAGATATAAAAATATATTAGTGTAATTTCCTCTAATACCCTTTGCAATCTGTAGTGAAATGTATTAATAGTTGGGGTGACGGAGGTTTATTTATTTTTTATGGTCCAACAAATTCCCGTGGATGTAAGGGGCGGTATTTAATGAGATGCGGAGTAAATAGTCCTTGGTATTCCTTAGAGATCTCCCTCCCCTGCACATCTTTGGTACTTTTTTGATTCATCGTGGGTATTTGTGAAAAGCGTTAGTTTATTGCGTTTTATTTCGGTAGACTTTTGAAGGGTTACTATATAAATCTGTAGAATCTTTCTGTACTATTGTTGTCAAATTTCTTAATAACTATTAGTTTTGCCATTTTACAAATTTTTGTCTCTTCGTTTGTATGTCTATGCACTGCTATAACACGAAACGGCGCGACAGGTCTTGATGAAAATTAGTATACGGGGAGAACAATATGATGGCCATGTTGCAAGACTTAGCGATAATCGCTGGACAAAAAAGAATACAACATGGGCAGGTCCACTAGGTTAGAGAAGAAGATGTAGACCAAACGCAAGCTGGGCAGACGACATCATAAAACTAGCAGGTATTCAATGGCACCGAGTGGCGGTGAATAGAGAGTACTTCTCCGGAGGAGACCTTTACCTTCCATTGAGAGGGTTCTTGCAATAAAAAGAATGCTGAAGACCCGGGAATTAAAAATATCGACTCCTAAGGTGATGAAATAAGTTTGTATGAAAAATTATATCGACATAACATGTAACATGTGGTTTCACCCGCGAGTCGAGTGTTACTCAACTTTGCGCGTTTATATTTTTTTGTTTGTTTGTTTGTTTATAAATTTAATGTATTTCTAATGCATATTATATAAAAATATTGTGTTTCTGCAGTCCTTCGCAACGTAAGCTTCAACTGTGCCAAATTAAATATTCTACGGTTCACGTTATTATCTTAAAGAGGGGTACAAAGGTTTTCCTTCACGTATTATTACATAGATTTTACATAACTTATTCCCTCTATGTTTATCGCGTTACATCAACCACATACCTTCAATTTCGTACGAGATACATGTCATATCATCATTCTACATATCATAGCCTAGTGGTGTGGACCAAAAATATTCAAAATCACAGGAAAATGTAACGTATTTTATAATATTGAGGTTCAATAATCGATTTATCACAACCATTTTCCTGCATTTCTGAGCAATTTGCGTATTGCTATCCTTTCATGGAAAGACAAGAAAAATGTTTTTAAATACGAAGTTACAGATAATGAACGATCTTTTAAACTTGTTGAAAAAAACTTGTTAAAAACGAATGGATCTGCAAACTAGGGTGCAAACAATACAGACATAAAACCATTGAGAGCTACAAAGCGAAAGTAATTAATTGAAAATGGGCGTGCGGGTGATTATAACACGCCTCTAACATCTCTGTATAATTAATTATACATATATAGTGATATTGCAATAGACAAGGAAATAGATGATCAATATATTTGCAAGAGATAACCATGGCTTATAGGCATTAAAGTTGTATATTGCTTTGTGATGGTGATCTTATTCTACGTTATGCATAAGTTTACATGTTACTTTTCTCTTAGTAGACGCTATCTTTGCAGGAAAAGTAGTAACTATGGTAGTAACACATAATCCTATTGCAACGATCAGGAAAATAACGATTCGCAGAATTCTCAAGTCTTCAAACTAGCCTGTCTAGTAAAAACTTTTTATTTTCGTGCATCTTTTATGAACTATTTTTTTATATTATAGTAGAACAAATAAGCTGGTAAGCATAACAAATGGTTCTACGGATGAAAAAGAACACTTTCTTTTTTCAACAACAAGGATATTAATAGTTCGCTGCCATCCAGGCGCAGATCCAGACTGGTGTAGGTAGCGGGCAATCTTGCCCCATTTCACTTATTTAATTTTCTAGAAAAGTGACTTATAAAAAAATCTCGGATGAATCCAATAATTTGAAGATTTGTACGTAAATCAGGGAGGGTAATTGCACCCATTACATCCACCCCACACTCTTGGATCCGTGCCTGTTACCTTCTGTATGCATAGTGGTATCACATGCATAAGTTTACCTTACCATTCCTAACAAAAAAGCTATAGTAATAAATACTGGCCGTGTTAAGTTAAGTTAAGGCCGTGTTATCAAACCCAGAAAACACTTTGCATAAGTCTACCATCTAGTAGTTAGACGACAGTAGAACCTTTAGACTTTATTTTGCTGTAACGAACAGCCTAGTAGGAAAGTAGACGCTTTGTTTATTTTAAACGGGCCTCAACATCACGTAGCATAATATGTGTAGTAAAAGTACTGGTTTTGGCCATTTGAAATTTGAACCAATGGACAAAAAATTATAATGTTAAATAATAATAATAATAATACTCTTTAGTGTACTACATAAAAAACATTACATAACATAGTATACAAATTCATACAGCTAATACAATGGACGGTCTTATCGTTAACAGACGATCTCTTCCAGACAAGCAATAAATAATATTTATATTATCTTTTTAACTTTCCCCGTGTTGGTCTCGAGTTCTTTTGAAGAATAGGCCAACTGCCGTTCTGCCCGGCAGGTCGTAAAAAGCGACCGATTGGCTATTCCAGTCACTACCATCGTGGCTTCTAGGTGGTAGAGTTCTGCATTGTCTCACCGGGGTCTGGTACCACCGCCTTACCTATTGCTGCCGCAATAGCGTCAGTTGTCACTATCGTGTTCCCGTTTGCAGGGTAAGGTAGCCGGTAAACTTATACATGTGGCCTTAGACCTTGCCACAAGATAGCAACGCACCATTAACACCTTTCGTTTCTATAAGCGATGGGTGACTCGTTCCATCAGGAGACCCATCTGCTTGTTTGCTATCTTATGATATAAAAAAATCAAAGTTATAATGATAAAGCTGCACCCTGCAGCCCGCTGCAACATAAAAGTTTTTAGTAAATCCCATAGAAACAACTATTTTTTCCGGAATATAAAGAATTTTAGTTCAGCTGTTTTTGCGTCATTGAATAACAAACATCCATGAATTCAAACATCAAAACTTTTGCATGTATAATACTAGCTACAGCGTGCAGTCCGCTACATTATTAAAATTTTGGATGAACCTCGTAAGAACGACTTTTATCCGGGTAAAAAAGTATCGAATGTGCTATTCCAGGTCATCGTCTATCAATGTGCCAAATAACATCTAAATCGGTTCATACTTCCAAACTTTTCCATATATAACCTGTGACTTCGTCCGCGTGGAAAATTTTCCAAAATAAAAGTAGCCTAAGTTGCTGCTTATTAAATCAGCTATTTGACAGTGAAGGTCCCGTCAAAACCGGTCCAGCTCTTTCAGAGATTAACCGGAAGAAACAGACAGACAAAAACTGTTAAAAATGTAATATTAGTATATTCTGTACCGTAGATACATCCATATGTATTTAGTAGAATAAATAAATAAATAATGTCTTTGGAAAATTTTAGACGAATTGATCTGACCCCAAAGTAAGCAAATTATTTGCTTGTGTTAGTCAACGATATCGATAAATAGAAATACATATAAAAATACCCAAATATATTTAACAAACAACAAAACCCAGAAATACCAACATCTCTGCTCATTACACAAATTCCTGCCCCTGTCGGGAATCTAACCCGAGCCCATTGATTGCGTAGTCAGGGTCCCTAACCACTTGACCAACGGGGCGGTCATAGAAAGCGTTTATTTGAATATCACAGACACCACAATTTTATTAATTTATACAGATATATTTTAATACAGATTAATATTAATATAGATTGTATAATTTAGAATTATTTAAAAAAAATCACATTAAATGTCCACAAATGGCACAGTGGCCACAACGGGCACTTCTACCCTACACCGTATATTTCGAGCTTTGAGTACATGAAGCTTTAATTTAAACTAATGCATTTTTAAATAATGCATTTTGTCGCCTCTGTGGTCTAGTGGTCCAGCGTTGGCGTTGACTACATGAGGTCCCAGGTTCGATTCCCGGGTCGGGGACATAAGAAAAGTGTTTTTCAATTTTCTGAGAAACACAAAGTTGCTCGGGATTGGAAAGTGCCCGGTTGGCGATAGGCTTGCCACTTATTACATTTGTGGGACCAAGTATCTTCGGCTAATCATGGGTGCATTTGTTGTACCTACACCTTCGGGGATATGCTTATGCATTTTTAATTTGTTTACAGGAATTTGAACAGTTGTCTTACATTAGTAAATCCGGTATAAAACATACCTTTGTGAAGGAGTATTTCAAGAAGCCCATGTCTAATAATTTATGTATCTCCCTTAACGCAGTAAAAACGGGTTAATTTGTGTAATAAAACAGGCTCCAATGAAATTAAACGCTATCTCAACCCGCGGATGTCGCAGACTCGAGTACCCTCCCCTTCATAATTGCGAAATGCTGAGTAAATACTTGAAGTTTAATGAATTTTTCCTTTAGTTAATTTTTTGTGATTAATTATATTAGTGCATAAATTATTACGGATATTTTAAGGGAATTTTAATTACGGAACAGAGTAACAAATAATTAGACGGCTCTATTTATAAATATACATCGTCCATAAACGGAACCTTTATAGGATTACTTCGTTTTCCGTCTGTCCGTCTATCAAGGCCTTTTTTCTCAGGAACGCGTAAAGGTATCAAGTTGAAATTTGTACCAAACTAGCAGCAGCTTGTAGCCCGCTACATTTTAAGTTTTTGAATAACTCAATTTTCCGGGATAAAAAGTAGCCTATTTGCTATTCTAGGTCACCATCTACCTGTGTGCAAAATTTCATTTAAATCCATTCATTAATCCATTCTGTATATTTATTGACTCGTGTGCTCGTCAAAACATTTTAATTGGTTATTTAGTTAGACTATATTTCTCATGTAAGTGAATTGTAAATTTTTATAAGAATAAAGTTTCTTAAACCCGTAGCGTATATAATAAGGTAATGACCGCCTAGAGGCTAAAAAGATGTTAACTATGCACTGATATCCATATGGCAGGGACGTAATACCAAATGCATAAGTTTACCAACCAGTCCAAACCGAATCACAACATTGACGAGCATTGATGCTGTTGCAGCCAGAATAAAGGAAGGCGGTGGTATTAAGGATGAGAAGCTTCAGAATTTTACAGCTTAGTAGTAATACTGGTACATATTTGACTTTCAATCCCTTTTAACAAATTGCCTGGTAGAATGTCAGAAAGTCGATTCTTAATAGAAGATCAAACTAGCCCAGAGAAAAAAACCATAGAACTATAAAATAAAACGAACTACCAGGTAGAGTATTGATAATAGTATCACGGGAAAAATTGCAGAAATATTAATCTAACCCCAAAGTAAGCAAATTATTTGCTTGTGATATGGTTAGTCAGTGACACTAGCACATAAAAATACATGCATAAATACTGAAAAAATATATATCACATAAATATCTGCCCCTGCCGATATTCGAACCCGATATTCATTAATTGCGTAGACAAGGCGGCTAACTACTTGAGCAATGAGGCGGCCAAATAACAGATGATTTATTCTACAAATGATTTAAAATCGATTCTTTCTGAACGCGGTGAAAAATAACAATAATCCAACACCAAAACGATACATTTTTAAATTTTACACAATTTTGATACGCAGCAAAATATAAAATAAAAATAATTTGAATTTAAAACCTGAATATAAATCGATTGTTTCAAAGAAGGACGAAGACATTTCGCGTGCTTCTAAGCGATAGCGACCCCGTGACGACCCCTTACGCTGCGGGATTAGAGCACGCTCCAAGAACCCCAAAGTTTCAGAGACACTAGCAAGCTTTGCTTTTAACTCACGTTTAATATCAAACATATGCTGCGTAATTATAATAGGTGTTGGGAAAAAGGAACATAATTAGGGAATGAAATATAACGACACGCCTTTCTTTATTTAATTGCCGACGCCTTTTTAATTCCAAATTTCCCCGTGTTGGTCTGGGCTCACTCTGAAATATAAACCATTTGCCGTTTGGCCAGACAGTTCGTAAGAGGCGAAAGATTGGCTGGGTGAATTACTTCCATCGTGGCTACTAGGTGGTAGAGTTCTGCATCGTCTCGGGTCTGGTACAACCACCTTCCCTACTCCTGCCGCAATAAAGTGAATGCTTGTCATTATCGTGCTATGGTTTGGAGGGGAAGGCAGCTGGTAGACTTGTATGTAGCATCGTCATCCTGCAACATGGATAACAACGCCTCATTAACATCTATAGTATCTACAGGCAATGGTTTCACATTTCATCAGGATGATTGTTAGCTACTTAACAATATTACTACTTAAAAAATATCTCAATGTTCACACAAGGAATATGCTCTTCTTCTAAGGTGAAGAAATCATTAAATTGCATATGACGATCTAATTCTTAACTCCAATAAAAGTATCACCCAAGGTCGACTGGCACCATAAAATCATGGTTTACGTCTTCCAACGTAACCAATTTATTATTAACATTATCCACGCATGTGCTTGTGACACTTCAATTTTATCGACACCTTCGGTTATTATTTCACAAAATCACTGTATCTCTGACATTAAGCGTTTCAATCTAGTGTGTGCAGCAGTATTGCACGTATAGGCCACACGCCAAGCCAGGCTATGGCGATTTATATTAACATATTCCTTTTAATATGATGGCGTGTTGCGCGCGCACGCGGCGGTGTTTGCGCCACGTGCTCGCCACGCGGAGACTCGAGAGCCACACCTACCATCACTAATTTTAACGGAAATTCCTAATGATAATGAGGGTGAATGGGCTTGTTTAAACAATTGTTTGCTCATTTTGCGTTGTATTTTTAAAATTCACTTATTATATATAGACGGACATTGTTAGGTATAATTTAAGGTAAGTATTAATATGACTAATGCTCGGTTCCTATATCTGTAAACGACTTATTTCAGTTACGAATAGTCACATTTTCTATCAGACATAATCTAAAGCTGTTTCTATTAATATCAAATTTAGGCCAACTGCCGTTCTGCCAGGTAGGTCGTAAAAGGCGACCGATTGGCTAACATCGTGGCTACTAGCTGGTAGAGTTCTGCATTGCCTCGCCCGGGTCTGGTACCACCGCCTTACCTATTCTTGCCGCAATAGCGTCAATGCTTGTCACTGTCATGTTCCGGTTTGGAGAATATGGTAGCGATAAACTTATGCATGTGGCATTAGATATCGCCCCTAGATAGCAACGCACCATTAACGGCCCGGTCACAGCTACCCGCGGCGCGACCTGCGACGCGGTGAGACGCGCGACCATCTGGGTATACCACAGCTCGACTTGTTGCGACCTCGGCGGCGTGCCGCTCTGAGCTGTCCACCAGGGTCGGATTTTATAATACTATTTTTACTATATTCTTTTGATGCGTAGTATATACATATTATCGTAACGTTAGAATTGTACGCAAAAATACCATTACTGTTGATACTTACATATATTACCTTATTATTGATCCCTCCATTCGAGATTTCTGAAGTTATATTATTTTAGGCGCGTAATATTTCTTTAGACAACGAGTGAAATTTTAAGATGCAAAAGTTACAGGTTGAAGTTGTCCGCTAAATTGCTCATTAAATCCCGAAATCCTTGACTATCCTTTTCCAGTCCTTTTATTATTTTAATGTAATTAAGTATTTGCATGCAATTAAAATCTATCAGAAAACAGAAGTACTTTATTCAATAAAACTTTTTACAAGTTATTTTGACACGTCAACATATTTTTTAAAAACTACTACCGGATCGGAAACGTGGCCACTATTTTTTAATGACGCCAAAGAAGTATAACTTCTCACATATTTTCCGTGCAATTCGTAACTATGGTCGTTTTTGATAGAGTGGGCTGTAGAAAGTATGTATTTTTTATTAATATGAGTGAAATAAATGTATAGGACAAATTTTGTTTAACGCAAGCTGACATTAAATTGAGAAAATGCTGTGAAGTTTTTAGATTAAGTTTAAGTTGCGATGTATAAACTAAATTAAGTTTAATATTATTTTAAGTATAATATTAAAATAATGAGTCAATAACCAATTATTTATTTAATCAATAAATCATCATACTAACTCTAAATTAAAATTTAAAAAAACTAACACTTTTTTATCGTCTACCCACATTTTAATTCAGTTCCATAATTTTAAGCGCAAAACGTAAAAGGAGCTGATGATCTTTCAAAGGGGATCCTGCGGCATAAAATTAAAAGTAACTTTAACCTGTGGTTCCTTACTCAATGAGCTTGAACTGTTTTATTGCAAAGCTCCCGAGTCCTCTCTATTAAACCATGTGAATTTTCTAGCAATAAAGGCTATATCAGTCCACTTTCTAGTTGTATCGTTATATTGTTCCGAATAATCTAGAAACGTAAAGAGTTGGAACGCTGGAGAGATCAAGAAATAAAAGAAACAGATAGCTACTCCTATTGACAAACAAATAGTTGACCATTAACCGCATAGCTATGTCATAATGGACTTTATGGTACAGGGCATAAGGTTGAAAATAACTTGCACTAGGAGTTGTTTATTTATCGTAAGTTGTTTACAATAACTGCTATTGTTTACGAGATTATTGCCGAACATTCACGATTGTTGTCGAACTATACCTCGAGTATAAATAGGGAAGTGTTGACAAATAGAGAGCAGTTTTTATACAGTGATCGAAAGTGATAGTACAAGCGACCAGTGCAAAGCGAAGTGACCAGTTTAAGTAAATACGAAAATTGTTTTCTTTAAACGTAGTCGGTTAAGTTTAGTGCTAGTGCAGCGAGGTGACCAGTGTGTATAGTGTATTTACGTATTACATTTTGTTGTTTGTGTACTTGTATTGTAAATACACTGTTTTAATATAAGTGGCGTTTTCTTACAATGACGAACCCGAAACACGTAACTTTATTTAAAAAAAACATCCAGCATCTAAATATTTACTAAAACAAATCGAAGTAGCCTACACTCGGTGGATTTTAACTGGTCAAGCTTATAAGATCACATGGACTTTCTTCTGCTCTATCATTAAATACTGGAAGCTATCTTATTTCACATTCCTTAAAATAAAAAATCAAACAAGTCCAAAATTGATGATGTTGCTTAATTTTAATTAAAAGTTTTGATATCCTTCTTCCTGCTTCATCATAAGACCCTGTAAATCATTTAGAATCAGAGTATTTGTCAAAATAGAACAACTGAGTCCAATCTAAAGGGATTTTTCTTGCTTAGTTTGTAGTTTACCATGGCCACCTTCGAGTTTGATCAATAAATCCTAAGTCATGATGAGCATCAGCTCCTAGAAATCATCCAGCATCAAAATGTTTGTTAGTACAAGACAATTGAGGGCTAACTCAATAAACTTACCTTATTGAGTTTAGAAGTTTATTATCTAAGCATTTTGTATCTGGATGCGAGAAGTTTCGATATTACTATATTCGGTTCCATCTTCAGAGTCTCGTAATAATAAAAAATATCTTATTGAAACGAAACGAATGACTCCAAACTCTACTATCTTAACACTTTCTGTATGTGAGTTACAATGACACTCTAGCTTCTCCATGTTCCATTTCTTATCATTATGAGTACTAATTAAACTTAGTACTTATAGCAACAAAACCGATGACCCAAAACTTGGTTGCCTGGTCAAAACTCTACATCTAAGAGTTCTAGTCTCTATATCCAGGCTACATCATGATATTAGCTGGATAGTACCATAATTTTGCATTGAACTTACAAAAGTATGCCAACTTTCAATACAAAAAAATATCAGGAAATCGATAAATATGGTTTGCAATATTTAGAAAATCTTTTATTTACATACAAATATTGCAAGTTAAATAAAAGCTGATATCTTCGAATGAAGATATTGTAGTTTCAGGTCTAGGTTACCATGTCAATGCAATATAATTGAAGTAATAAAATACAAAATTTAGCATCGATAAAGCCTTTACAAGTTGCTAAACTCCGTTCATCAAGTTGAAAAGAGCTGGTGAGCTTTCAACGGCTGCACAGATTCTATTGAATCATCTTGAGCTACGAACAATCTCGCAAAATAAGGCTTTCAAGTAAAAAAAAAGCGCAACTAAATCGGACCATCTGCTAGGGCGCTAAGATGCACGGACAGATACACAGACACACCTCTGAAACTTATAACAATCCTCGTTTTTGCGTCGGAGGCTAAAAACAACTAGTAAAAATTTTAATAAAATATAGTATCTATATAATTTCCAATGGTAATAATTTTGTGTTATTCTGATTCCAACCCTGGCTTACTAGTGAATAAAACAAAAGTACTCTTTTGTTTTATTCGCTCATTACACCGCTCGTCACGGTCGCGCGTTTTTCCGCGCCGCAATTCGCGTCGCCGGTAGCTGTGGCATACTTCATACAGTTTCCTACATTTGTTGCCGCTCACCGCGCCGCAATTCGCGCCGCCGGACGCGCCGCGCGAGCTGTGGCCGGGCGGTAACACCTTTGGTGTCTATAGGCGATGGTTGACTCATTCCATCAGGAGACCCATCTGCTTGTTTGCTATCTTATGACATAAAAAAAAAAATCTAATGTTTATTATTAAATTGGTTGTTAATTGCTAGTGCTACGAACGACAGATCGTTGATTATAGGAACCCATCACAAAGTAAAAGAAACGGTATAGCGATCAGAGTTTCGAGTTCTGCATTTTGTGTTTTCTTGAACATTAGACACACATAATAGTACAAGCACACTACCGCAAACCTCTGATCACACAATTTTTGAATACTCGCTGAGTTTTTGGTGCCTAAATTACAACTGGCGTCGTCGATGTGCGACATTATTGGATTTGTGTGTGAGCAAAATGGTCAGCAAGCGTTTTAAGCTTTGACTCAAACGCTTCGCTTCTTATATTATTTATATTCTGAGCTTTGCAATTCACACACATAATCGTATACTTGTAAGCGTACTAAAAGATCACATAGCAATTGAATTTATGGCGGTCCGTAGATCGGATCGTCTGGTGGAGAGAATACCTATCAAAAGGCATAATTTCGCCTTTTGTACAAATAATTATATTTTATGGTGTACTATAGACTTGCCTATAAAAAGGCATAATTTCGCCTTTTGTACAAATAATTATATTTCACAACTAAATTTAAAAAAAATATATTCACTAAGACCGGATTTTTTTAGTTTTCAATGATATCTTGTTTATAATATAAAAGCTAAGTCCCATCTTCCCACCCACGGAAACAAAACATTATACCTGAATATTAAGGTCTGTTTTTAATTAAAAGTAAATTTTATTGCACCTTTTTTGTGATTGAGTAATAATCATCTAATAATCCAAACATACAAATTTTCACATTTATAATATTCTTAGGATCGAAAACCGAAATAATTCGCATCACTACGCTATACCGGAATTTCGGTCCCCTAATGTTTGTGCTAGAAAACTATCGTGCGTCGTCACCATTGATTGATACGGGCCGCAACAATGCGTGTTTGCTTTCAATTACACGCGCACTCTGGACTGGACTACATTCAGTGTTTGGAAAACGCGACAAGTGACTATCTTAAAAAAAATATAAGGTTTTAATATTTGACACATTCCATCGTTGACAATTTATAAACTTGCATTATTATTTGCTAAATAATGCACTTATAACTTTTATTTCACTTTAAAAATACTCGTAAATATAGTAAGTGCATTATTTACTATATTTATATTTATTTATTTTTTCAAAAATATCGCAGTTTCAAGTTATTTGTGTTTACACTATCACTATTACAAGTTTTTTTAGCCGTGTGAGGATGACCGTGAGGCCCTTTGATTTTACTGACTTTGTGTAAAAACGATTTATTGAAACAAGACACAATATTAAGAAAATCAGTCAGTTCTGAAGAAAAGTTATTTGTAACGTATTTGTGACATTATGAGAAGCTATGAGAAGCTGGCTACCAGTGGTGGCCAAGTGAGTGAGACACCATACAGCGCTATAGTAATTAGGGGTAGCACGACCAGCGTGGCGGCGCAACCAGTAATGTTCTGTGCACCCGTATATGTATATTGTATATAATTTCAATTTATCTTTTATACTGTATATAAAATCAATTGCTGTTCGTTAGTCTCGCTAAACTCGAGAACGGCTGAACCGATTTTTGGTTTTGAATTAATTGTTGAAGTCCAGAGAAGGTTTAAATATATATATATATATATATATATATATATATATATATATAAAAAAAAAAAAAAGTATCTTCACGCCCATATCTCGGAAGGGGTAGGCAGAGGTACAACAAGTGCACCCACGATTAGCCGAAGATACTTGGTCCCACAAATGTGATAGGTGGCAAGCCTATCGCCAACCGGGCACTTTCCAATCCCGGGCAACTTTGTGTTTTTCAGAAAACTGAAAAAACACTTTTTTTAAAGTGCCCGACCCAGGAATCGAACCCGGGACCTCATGTGGTCAACGCCAACGCTGGACCACTAGACCACAGAGGCGATATATATATATATATATATATATATATATATATATATATATATATATATATATATATATATTTTGAAATTCTGTTTTACTTTTTTTACTGACATTTTACTGCAATATATAAAACTGTTATTAATAAGAGATGATTTAAAAGTAAATATTTAAAACAGAGTTTCAGAATATATATATATATATATATATATATATATATATATATATATATATATATATATATATATATCTGAAACTCTGTTTTAAATATTTACTTTTAAATCATCTCTTATTAATAACAGTTTTATATATTTCAGTAAAATTTATTATTTATCCTTTCAGGTTTTACTAAAATATTCACGTCTGTACTTTAGTCATAGTTATCTATATGCAAATTAAAATAAAGGTATAATAATTTAGCTGTATTTTTAGAATACTTTTATAGTATGTCAAAAATAAAATATCGCTAAAACTCGAGAACGGCTGAACCGATTTGGCTAATTTTAGTTTTAAATTAATTATTGAAGTCCAGGGAAGGTTTAAAATGTGAGAAAATATAGAAAAAAAATAACAGTAGTTAAAAAGGCAAAACAACGTTTGCCAGGTCAGGTAGTTATAAATAAATGTAAAGTGACACACTTCCAGCGGTACAAAGTTCATTTACAAGACTCGGTGCATCGAATTCATGAATTCGGTAGGATAAAAATTTGGCTGGACCTTTTTTTTATTTATAAATAATTAATAAATAAATATTCACGGGACAAATTACATTTACTGATTTAACCCCAAAGTAAGCAAATTATTTGCTTGTGTTCTGGGCGTAGTCAACAATACTATTACCTATATATACATATATCAATACTGGAATATATTTAATAAAAACGCAAACTCAGAAATACAAACATTTAAACCCGTCGATTGCGTAGTCAGGGTCGCTAACCACTCGACTAACGGGGCGGTCCTTTAAAAGTAACCCTATATAATATTATGCAAATAAACGTTTAACGCCTACGCCATCGATATAAATGCACAAGGTCCAGGGTTCAAAAATCTCAGTTCGGGCAATTTATTTCTATAATTAACAGGCTGGCTTTCGACCGGGAAAGTCCTGTTCCAACCAGACGCTTAGACTGACATAGCATATAGAGGACGGCTTTAAGTCAAACAAGGTCACTGGTGCGGTCTTTGTAGACTTCTCAGCCGCATATGATATGGTGAATATACAAAGACTCATCCGTAAAGCGTAAAGCCGTCCAGCTGTCACAACATAGAGGGCTTCTCCGTATTTTGAGCGAACTACTAAGCAATCGCCGTTTCCAAGTCAGTCTTTACGCTAAAAAGAGTAGGTGGCGACGGCAGAAAAACGGCCTCCCACAGGATTGTGTTTTGGCTCCAATAATATTCAATATATATACAAACGACCAACCCAATCCTCAGAACACTCACCGTTTTATGTATGCGGACGATCTTGCCCTTACCGCCCAAGCCCCTACTTTTGAAGTTGTGGAGTTGACATTGACTCTGGCTTTAAACAACATTGGCCAGTTCTACAATGAAAACGGATGTAAACCCAACCCTGCGAAGACACAGGCCTGCGTTTTCCACCTATGAAATCGACAAGCAAGTCGGACCCTTAACATTACGTGGCAACAGGTCAGAATCGAGCACTGCCCCCACCCTAAGTACTTAAGTATCACATTAGACTGATCCCTGACCTACAAATCGCATTGTCTTAACACGAAGCAGACAGTGTTTGCACGGAACAACCTGCTACGTCGACTCACTACCACAAAATGGGGAGCAACACAACATGTACTCCGAACAACTGGCACTGCTTTATGTTTCTCTGCTGAACAATTTGTTTGCCCGGTCTGGCATCGATCCGCACACACAAAACAGGTTGACATAGCCTTAAACCACACATGCCGCATTATTACTGGGTGCCTCAAACCTACTCCCCTTAATAAGCTGTATGCGTTGGCTGGCATCGCTCCAGTTGAGAAGAAGAAGCAGGACCTCGACGACCGACATCTCCTCTATATGGCATATTCCTCATCCGGCAAGACTCAAAAGCCGGAAAAGCTTTTTACAAAGTACACAGGCTTCAACAGGTAGTCCAGCTGAGGAGAGAATTATTTGATGGAAAATTAAAAACCCCATCCAACTTTGTGCCCGTTAAGGAGGAGCTGCCCCCGGGTCATGATTTGCAGTGGGTTACTTGGAAGTCACTTAACCGACTTCGGACTCTAGTAGGCTGCTGCAACCAAAATATGTACAGGTGGGGCTTCTCTTTAGAGGAGCGCTGTGATTGTGGGGCCCCAATTCAATCAATGGAGCACCTCCTATCATGTCCATCGTGCCCTAATAACTGCACGGTGCACGACCTTAACGAAGCCAATGACGTTGCTGTAGCTTGGCGCGGTTTTGCTCTAATAAAATATAATATAAAGGCTGAACTTATTCACACGAGAAGAAGACTCTATTACTATCGTGCATTGCTGTCCTAGTGACGGAATGGCATGCATAAATCTACCAGACACCTCACGCTCTAAAATGGAACATGACAATGACAAGCAGCGACGCTATTGAGGCGGGTATAGGTAAGGCGTGGTACCGTACCTGGACGATACTTTGCAGAACTTTATCACTTAGTAAGTAGTTAACAAACGATGATGTTAACAAATTAGCCTTTTCCCCACTTTTACGAGATGCTTAGCAGTTACACAGCTAACCTATTCTTCAAAACGGAGCTCGGAATAACACTGGGAATACGGCGTAACAGCCTAACCGCTAAACCGTGAGGATAGTCCGTATATGTGCACAAAACGCTGAAACAATGAAAAACGTTAGGGAATTTTACAAGTTAGCTCTGTTTGATTTATTTTCACGGCTCGGAGCTGCTGCGAACCGTCTACCAACTATTTTAATATTTCATTACACCAGGCACTCTATATTAATAGCTTTGAATGTGAACTTTTTGATGTATTTGTTTTTTTTTTTGCTTAAATTTTTAATATATCTTAAACTATCATTACTGTTTGAATTATTAAATGAAATAACCGGCCAAGTGCTAGTCGGACTTGCGCATGAAGGGTTCGTCCGTACCATCATCTATATCTATACGGGAGTCCCCTTAAATATTTATTTTATTTTTATTTAATTATTTATTTTTAAAATGAATATATAAACTAACTAAACGTTATGTTAATATTTCAGGATCGAGAAAAAAGTTGCAAAAAAGCCACATTTGTTGTATTTATTTTATTCTATTTTTAGTATTTGTTGTTATCGCCGCAACTAAAATACATCATCTGCGAAAATATCAACTATATAACTAACAGACGGACAGATAGACAGACAGACGGACGGGCAGCGAAGTCTTAGTAATAGCATCCAGTTTTACCTTTTGAGCACGGAAACCTAAAAAAACGACAAAACCAAATCTTTCGCCGAATCTTCTCAATGTATAAGCCAGTGGCCACGTTCCGACCCGGTTGTGATTCTAATAAAAACCAGCCAAGTGCGAGTCGGACTTGAAGGGTTCCGTACCATTATAGCAAAAAAAAAACGAAGAAACACGTTTATTTTATACCCCTAATATTTTCATTTGTTTATTTTTAGTATTTGTTATAGCGGCAACGGAAATACATAATTTGTGAAAATTTCAATTTTCTAGCTATCATGGTTTATGAGAGACAACTTGACGACAGACAGACAGACAGCGGAGGCTTAGTAATAAAGTTCCGTTTTACCTTTCAGGTACGGAACCCTAAAAATGTCGATTAATCATAAGTACCTGTAAAAGTTTATTTGAAGATTTTGATTTTGTTCGTTGTTACAGTTAAGCTTTCTACCATTATGTGCAAGCAAACGATTGGCTAAAAATGTCTCTAGCATTGTGACTACTGTAGAGTTAGGTCGGTGATAGGTAGGTGGTAAGTAGGTGGAAGGTAGGTGGTAGGTGGGTTGTAAGTAGGTGGTAGATAGGTGGTAGAGTTCTGCATCGTCTTACCCAGGTTTAACTTCACCACAGTACTTACCGTGATAACGTTAAAGCTTGTCACCGTTGTGTTCAGGTTTGGAAGTTAAGGTAGCCGATGCAATTATACTTGCAGCATTATTACACGGCATTACGAATGGCAACGCACTAAACATATTTTTAGTGTCTATAGGCAATGGTTGTCTCTTTCCGAGATGTCCAGAGGACCATTTTGTTTCTTTTATATCATAAGATACCAAAAAAGACGTTGGCTTTCCTGATGGAAAGAGATATTACCGCCTATAGACACCAAAGATGGTAATATTACATTGTTATCCGTTCGGCAGGGTCTTGATGCCACACACATAAGTTTACCAGATACCTTACTCTGAAATCGGAACACGGGAGTGAGAAGAACTGACGCTCTTGAAGCAGGAATAGGAAAGCGGTCGTACTTATTACCCGGGGGAGACGTTGCGGAACTCTACCAACTAGTAGTCACGATGGTAGTGACAAGTATAGCCAATTTGTCACTTTTCATGACCTGCTTGGCAGAACGGCAGTTGGTCTATTCTTCAAAGGAGCCCATATCAACACGGGGTAAATTCCCCGAAAAACGATTGTCCGTTAACTCTAAGTGATAGAGTTCCACATCTCGCCTGGGTATATGGTACTGTAACACCCGCCCAGCGACTATCAGCCGGACGTGTTACTTTGCCAATGATATCCCCTTTTCCTAGGGAATCTTTCTTTATACTCGCTTGGCAGCTCGAGGTACTGATGAGAAGCAAGATTTTTCGGGATTCTCTAATAAATAGACTTTCGTAATGTATCTTCTTTTATTTTCGTGGGACGTCTCTCCCTTGTCAAATTACAAACAAGACTTCTATTCTATTACATTTTTTTCTCTACCAACTAAACAGTTCTACATTTGAAAGTCGACAAATCTGCCAGTTTGTACGTAACACCATAAAGGTGTTACATCAGCTACCCCCCAAGGTGGGAGCAGCTGAAACTGGTGGGGCATTTGTCTCCCTTCATATGGCCTACCTATCCCTATCCTGATTGCCCTACCTACGAGGGGAAGGTACATTTTGGTGGGACTGTCTTTTCCTAAAAGATAGTTTGCCCCATGTGTGGTTCTGTTCATTACCACCACACCATGGCACAAACTTTGGTCTCCCAAAACCCCTCTAAAAGACAGACCACAGTCCCCTCACCTAACTTATCCTACCGCAAACATTTTTTATTTTATTACACTTTAGCCTGAAGGGCTCTAGCTGTATAAGAGATAATAAGAGATGGAAAGGCATAACAATTCAAACTTCTTTTCTTTGGTGGACCAAAAGAAAAAAGATTGAAGTATTACTTCCTCTCAACATCGAGCTCGCCCCAATATATAGATCATGATCATAAATATCCCTTACTCTGAACCATATCAATACCATCATTATGATGTCTCCCAAAACTATCCGAGTTCATGTATATCCTATACAGATATCCTTTGTGTCGACTATGTCGTACTACAAAGTTGAACTCCCCTTCAAAAGACTTTCAACCCTTAACCTATACTGACTCTTTCGACTTCATACTAAGGCGGCTCAGTCCCTAGTATACATTATACCCCATAAGACTTTATTATTGAACGGAAGAACTTGAGAGGAATACATTGCTATTGGAAATATGACATTTCTTGATTTAATATTCTTTTGGTTATCTTTTTTCTTTTTAGCTTCGGTCCATCATCACAGCATTGGTTGAGCCCCGTCATATTACATGAAACAAATACAAGTATTAGTATTCTCATATATAAGCCCAAACAAAAGTAATGGTCTAACATGTAACAATTATTTATTACAATGAATGACTATAAGTACACTATATATTTTTTTTACATACGTACATGAAATGCTTTCAACCTATTTATATGTACAATATCTCTATATCTCCTATTGCTTAACTTCGTAATTACATAATTTACATTAGATATTCTTTCCACTATTCTGTACAGCCCTTTATATAACCTACATAATTTCAAACTCCTATTGTCCACCCGTCTTGGTGTATATACTAATACTAATTGTCCCGGTGAAAAGTCTTTTACTTTAGCCCTTTTGTCAAAATATCTCTTTTGCCTAACTTGTGCCCTCCTAATGTTTTGTACTGCCTTCCGAACTAACGCACCTTGTAAATTATGTCTCTCGGCATAATTTACTTCTCGGCTTTGACTATCCCTATTTACCCCCATGTCGCTTTGGAATATCGGTTCCCTAGCGTACATCATCATATATGGTGAAACTTTAGTGGTTGATTGTTTGCTAGTGTTATATGCATGACATACTAGTGGCACAAATCTACACCAGTCTCGTTGGTCCCTGGCAACACACATCGATAACATTTGAACCAGCGTTTTATTGAACCGCTCTACTAACCCGTTCGTTTCTGGCCTAAACGCCGTACTAAATCGCGACTTTGCCCCAAATCGATTCACAGTCTCTTTTACTAGGTGTGACGTGAACACTGCTCCCCTATCAGAAATTACTTCCTTAACACCTCCGTATCTACAAAACACCTCCTCAATCAGAAATTCACTCACTTTCTCTGCCGTAACTCTTTGTACCGCTTTACATATCGCATACTTCGACACATATTCAACACATACTATAATATATTTATTTCCGTTTAAAGATTTTCTAAAAGGCCCTAAAATATCGATTCCTACCTTTTGCATCATATGGGTCACAGTTATAGGTTGTAGTTCCGCTACTTGTTTGACCTTTTTTCTTTCTTGACACAACCTACACGTTTTTACATACTTCTCGATCTCCTTCTCAGCATTCTCGCAATAATAACTATCTCTGAATTTACATAACGTTTTTGCCAAACCCAAGTGACCCCCTGACCATGGGTCATCATGCAGTTCCTGTAAGATCTCACATAACAAACCCTTTGGTATAACTACAAGATCTTTCATAACATGTCCACGCTTTACTCTCTTACACAATATCCCTTCTTTCAAAATATACCCCTTATATATTCCGGTATCGCTCATCCTTACTCAGGATAACCAACGCCTACATGACTCATCCATCCCTTGTTCTTCTTGGACCTTAATTATCTCTAATTTATATACTTCCAAACCATCCTCTTGTTCTTTCTGAGCGTTTTCAACTGTACTCTCCACATTCAACGGGTTTCTACTTAAAAAATCGGCAACTACATTCTCTCTGCCTGCACAATGCACAATATCGAAATCATATGCTTGTATGCTCAGTGACCATCTCGCCAACCTTCCATTCATATCCTTCCTATCTCTAAGCCAACATAACGCCTTGTGATCGGTTACGACTTGGAATTTCAATCCCCATAAAAAATGCTTAAAATAATTTAACGCCCATACTAGACCTAAACATTCTTTCTCAGTAGTGGAATATTTTTTTTCTGCTTCACTCAACTTCCTCGATGCATACGATATCGGGTGCATTTCTTTTTTTCCCTGCATTAGACAACATCCCAGAGCTTCTCCACTAGCATCTATATACAACCTAGTTAAAACATCCTTATCACTAGAATAATGACTTAAAATAGGTGGGTTACACATTCGATCTATGATAATGGAAAACGCGTTTTGATGTTCCGAGGACCAACAAAACTTCGACCCCTTCTTTAGTAATTTTGTTAAGGGTAGAGCAATTTTGGCAAAATTATCAATGAACTTACGGTAATAGGAGAATACTCCCAGTACCGATTTTACCTGTTTTACATTAGTCGGTGCAGGCATTTCTTTTATCGCCTTTAATTTCCTGCTATCTGGTCGAATACCAACCCCCGATATTTCATGCCCTAACACACTTATCTTTCCATACCCAAAACTACATTTATTTGGTTTAAGCGTAAGGTTCGCTTCCTTAAGGCGCATTAACACCTTTTCTAATGCTTCCTTAAATTCTGTGAAAATTTTCCCCCATATTAATATATTATCAACATAACAGATGGCATTCTTGTATTTAATATCCCCTAACACCTTATCCATTGTACGCTGAAATACTGCTTGACTTGTTTTTAAGCCAAAAGGTAACACGTTAAACTCATATAATCCTGACGGCGTGATAAATGCCGTTTTATGCCTATCAGTTTCCGAAATCATAAGTTGCCAATAGCCAGAATTTAGATCTAAATCAGCGAAATAGTGGGCACCTGAAAGATATATTAAAATGTCCTCTATAATAGGCAATGGATAGCTATCTGTCACCACCTTTTTATTCAACTTACGATAGTCCACACAGAATCTCCATGTGTTATCATTCTTCCGCACCAACACTACTGGGGAAGCATAAGAGCTTTTTGATTCGCGAATGACACCGTTGTCCAACATTTCTCTCACTTGTGTATTGATTATTTCTAGTTGTTTAGGTGATACACGATATGGCGGGTGGTGTACTGCTACCTGGTCTACCGTTTTTATTTCTATTTCTGTTAGTTTACACCTACCTAATTCTGTGGGCCTAAATGCGAAACATTTCCTATACTTACTAAACAGATTTCGTAATATATTCTTTTGCTTTTTACATAACTCCGGATTAATGTTAATTTCATCCATTTCGCACTCATTGCTAGAATTTACGTGCGGATATAATTTATCCTCGTTTTTCTCTACATAATTCACGTAATACATGTAATCCGGTTTTAACAAATTATATGATTTATTTACATCAGTGACATTACTATTTACAACGTTTCTATGGTAGCCGTCCATACTGGAAAGATCATCATTATTTCGTAGCAATGAGGTATTAATGAAATCTACATAGCAACGCTGTTTAAGACATATGCAATTCTTTGAAAAGTCTATTACGGCATCATATTTTTTCAGAAAATCTCGACCTAATATAAGTTTAGTTTTAATATTCTCTATTATTAACATTTCATTCGCAAAAATACTGTTATTTATCATTAGATTTACACACGTCTTTCCTATCACATTTAGTAACGATCCTCCTAGCGATTTTACAAAATGCCTATTGTGTGCATCATCTTTGAATGTTAATTTTAGATGTTCCGCGAGATCTTTTGACATGCACGATATATCTGCTCCCGTATCGATTAACGCTGAACACGAACGACCCTTAATTATGACCTGTATAAATGGACTGGACAAACCTTTGCTTTCCGTCGGGAGATCTTCCTCTGTTTGGGACGCAGCTCTCATCTCCCGCGTTTCATTCATTGGCGGCGTCCCTGCACGTTTGGGTGTTGTGGTGTCTTCGGGCTGCGTCTGAAATCATTACGTGTGTTTGAGGCCGTTCTTTCATAACGTCTCGGCCTTAAATTATACCGGGGCGTGTGAAAAACTTCCGACGGCTGTGGATGTTCTGCCTGCGAGCGTATGGGCGTACTGGGCAGGATGTCTGGTTCCTCCCTGAATTTCACCTTCTGTTGTACCCCCATTGGCGGTTGTAAAGGAAGGTTACTCGCTCTCAATTGACCCCCAAAGACCTCGTTGTATTGAATGATTGTGTTTCGTAATTCTTCTCGCGACGAATACACTCTCATTCCTAGTTTTTCTTTTAGCGAGGGTAACATCGTTTTGATGAATTGTTTTATGAAAATGACGTCTGAAATTTCAGCTTTGGCTGCGATGTCGCTGAGTCTGTAAAAATAGGTTAGTAGTTCTTCATCGCGGCCCTGTTTGGATACATAAAATCGTTCCATATAATTTAACGAAATAGGGAATTCGTTTTCAATTTTTATACATAATTCATCGAAATTGGCCGTGTCGGTATATATCATTTTGTAAAATGCTAACGCCGGACCATCAAGATATAGTCCCAGAAGTAAAGGCAAGCTCTCTATGTCCCATTTATTTATTGCCGCGACCGTTTTGAAATCTTTAATAAACTCAGCGAACGCCAAATTCTGCGTTCCGTTGAAGCGCTTGATGGCCTCCATCTTAACTCTTACCTTCTGACCACAATACTTAGCTTTCCTGGTTTTTTCTAGCGTGGTGATTGCGCGTAGCGCCTGAACGTGGCGACTTCCCGTAGCCACTTCACACAGCGACTTCCCGCAGCGACTTCCCACAGCGACTTCACACAGCGACTACACACAGCGACTGCACACCGCGACTACCCGGCGCCTCCACCAACTTGTAACACCCGCCCAGCGACTATCAGCCGGACGTGTTACTTTGCCAATGATATCCCCTTTTCCTAGGGAATCTTTCTTTATACTCGCTTGGCAGCTCGAGGTACTGATGAGAAGCAAGATTTTTCGGGATTCTCTAATAAATAGACTTTCGTAATGTATCTTCTTTTATTTTCGTGGGACGTCTCTCCCTTGTCAAATTACAAACAAGACTTCTATTCTATTACATTTTTTTCTCTACCAACTAAACAGTTCTACATTTGAAAGTCGACAAAGCTGCCAGTTTGTATGTAACACCATAAAGGTGTTACAGTACCACCGCTATACCTATTTTTGCCACAAAAGCGTCAATACGTGTGATTGTTGGCTTCCGGTTTAGAGGATAAGGTAGCCGATAAACTTATGTAAGTGGTATTATCAACTCGCTTCAGGGATATCAGCGCAACATTAACATCTTAGGTGTCTATAAGCGATGATTGTCTCTTTCCATCGCGAGAGCCATCTGCTTGTTGACTAACTTAAACTATAATATAGTACCTGGATCACCGATCTTTAATCGGTACTTTTTTTATAAAAATGGTTTTCCTTTTACAAGCTATTTAACAAACAGCTTGTAAATGGAGCACTTAATGTTTTTTTGGTATTATTTTTGTATCATAAGATGGCAAACAAACAGACGGCGAAACACATCAGCATGTAAAGCTGTTGGTCCTAATTAAATAATAGTCTGATGGGGGTAAAATACGGCGTTGAGGATCATCGCCCAACTGGTTAACCGAGAATGATATTTTATGATTCGGTTAACACTGCCTACCTCGTTAGGGAAACGGTGTATTGAGACACATATTATTATTAAAAACACATTGTTACACTCCTCATTTTCCTACTTAAAAAACTGCATATGTACGAAGTAGGGTGTGGTGCTTGTATTAAATCAAAGTTTTAAATGTGCTTTATAATATTTTTAGCTACTTCGTTCGCGTGACCCAAAATCATTACTTCCCTTTTCACAGTCGGTAAAAAAGTAGCCTATATCATACTTGGATTTTGAAGCTTTCTAGTGGTAAAAGAACTTTTAAGATCGATCCTTTAGTTTTTGCGATTATTCCTTACAAACATACAAAATTCCCCGTGTTGATCCGAGCTCCTTTGCAGAATAGGCTAATTGCCATTTTACCCGGCAGGACTTAGAGACAACCGATTGGCTTTGCAAGTCACTACCATCGAGGCGGTAGGTATGTGGTAGGTAGGTGGTAGAGTACTGCATTGTCCCGCCCGAGTCTGGTACCACCGCCTTGCCTTGTCACTGTCGTGTTTCGATTTGGAGGGTAAAGTATCCAGTAAACTTATGCATGTGGCATAGACCTTGCTACTAGATAGCAACGCACATCTAATATCTTTGTTGTCTATAAGCGATATTTGACTCTTTCCATCAGGAGACCCCGGATGGGTTTCCTGATTTCTCCTTGTTTCCTTTGTTTTATTTTCCTTCTTTGCTATCTTATCTAATACCTTTAAACGAGCAATTCTTGTATCTTATCTTCTTGGAATCTCGAAATCGGCTCCAACGATTTTCATGAAAGTCACAAATTAGGGGTAAGTCACAAAGGTTCCAGGTCCAAGAAAAGCTCGGTCCCCAAGATATGGGTATGTGAAAAACCGAGCAAAGCTCGGTCAACCAGGTACAGAAAAAAAATTATTTATTTTATAGGAATCGATTTATCAAGCAAGGTTCCAGGGCCAAGATAAGCTCGGTTCCCAAGATATGGGTATGTGAAAAACCGAGCAAAGCTCGGTCAACAAGATATTGATATAAAAAGAATCAAAAATGTTTTCTGTTTATAATATTAATATAGATAAGAACCGCATCAAGCTTGCTTATCCATGTTTAAATTAAACACTTAATTATTTTAGCGGAAGCCAATCTATACCCTGCTACAATATCCAACAAAAACAACTAAGTAAGTGAAAATATGCAAGTTACATTTTAGTACTGGTAGAGCAGTTTAGTAACCCTATCGTTTCGCAAGCGCTCCTTATTTGAAACACAAATATTTGCCCCAGATGAAACTTTTCCACCGTCTCCGGGCCTTTATTAATATTTTATTATTTTGTCTTGTACCTCCATTTCAGAAGATTTCAACTTCCCTTGTTACGAACTCCCGGTTCTAAAGCGATTATATTTTAAATTATTTTAATTAAAACACTGTGTAAACGAATGAATTTGTTCAGATTGTTTTCTGCTATATTTCAATTACTTCTTTTGTTTAATGTATTTCATGATTTCAGTAAAATTTGATTTAATATAGGACTATAAACACTAAAACAAAAATTCATGAACGTGTTTATTTATCTTCATCAATATTAATTTGTATCAAGTGTTGTGAGCCTACGAATAATGAAGCCATTGGTTCGGGAGGTTGTTTTTATGAAAAAGATAGATCGAGAAATTTTATAATTGCAGAAGCAAGATGCGATTTGATACTATGTAAAGCGGCGGAGTCAAACACGCGAGCGAGTTTTCGTAGAACTCAACCTCGTCCTACATTTATTTATCTTTTGCTTCAAGCTGCCTGGCAATTAGGCAGATAGTCTATTCTTTTAAATAAAACAAACTAACACGAACAATGAGTCAGTACATGCACAGGTTCTTTTAAGATTCTAATGTACTATTAGAACCTCATAATAAAACAATGTGTAGTCAATATCTTAAAATAGCTATATTCGCATGTCGGTCACGGTCAATGTAATCGCACAAACATTGCAAGCCCAAAGGGGTTGCAATGTTTCTCTCTGACGAAAAGTTTAAAATTATTCTTTGACTTTATTCAAAGGAAATCATTTTATACCAATTTTATTAATTTAAACATTATTTCGCAAGTGTTTATAGTGGAAGCAAGAAGAAGGGCACACTATCAATATGAGATAGTGATGTAATGAGAGCTTGATATCGAGTTGAGAAACCGAATCCGAAGTAACCTTGCGCCATGATATCATGGCATTATTTAAACTACACCATGAGTCTAAGTTTATGATAACTTTTAGTGGAACACATGATGAATCATTGTGAATGATATTTAGCCGTGATGATGAAATTCGACAAATGCGAGTTAATGTAAAACTCTAGTACATGATAGTAACATTGATAGTAGCATATTTAACCACAGCCCATCTCTGGCAAAATGGCTAAACTATCACTTATTTTTAAATTGGATATGTTGCATACGCAACATTTTTTCTTATAATACCTACGAGGAAAGTTGTATCAAAACTCAATGCAATATAAAAGTTTGCCAAGAATGCATAGTATATCCTATAATATTTCCTATCACTCTCATGAAAATTGACATCACGAAGTAGCTCCCGCCAGGAAATATTGACTTATTGTATCGATGTTGTCTTAACAAATTTCTTGTGTAGACCGTTTTTATTCTGAGGTGAGCATCGTTAAGTGAAAACGACACCGTTTGCGCACTCGATTAAAAATTGTTTACATCTAGTCGAGTTCCGAAACGATAGCAGGTTCAGTTTTTTGATCAAAATTTACTAAATAGATTAAGCAAGAGATATACTCTTGGTGGGCTAACCATAACTACAGCATGGAGCAGGGAGGAAAAATAAAGATTTTTAGGTCTTATTTCGTATCATTATTAACTTTGAGGGTTTATTACTCTAATGTTATAAAAGTATTCTAAAAATACAGCTAAATTATTATACCTTTATTTTTATTTGCATATAGATAACTATGACTAAAGTACAGACGTGAATATTTTAGTAAAACCTGAAAGGATAAATAATAAATTTTACTGAAATATATAAAACTGTTATTAATAAGAGATGATTTAAAAGTAAATATTTAAAACAGATTTTCAGAATATATAATGCGTAATTTAACCGATTTTGTGAATATTAACTATATATTTATAATAATACAATGTATTATGCCGCAAAGTATTTGAGCAGGTAAAAGTTGTAAACGACACAGCCGAGCGATGTGTTGCGCTCATTGAAAAATTCAATGAGTTTGGCACATACGACGAAGATCAAAAACAATGCCTATTATTAACTGTTCAAAATTATAGAAAAGAATTCCCAACATGTACCAAAAAACTTTATTCAACAACAAAGTAATACCTAACTTATGTGAAGATATATTTAGTAAACAGAGCTTTCATTTAAAGTTTATAAAATAACAATTCATTTTCTTTCGGTTGTATTTCTAATAAAAATATAAACTATGATAAATTACAAATTTATTAAAATTTTGTATTAACTTTTTTGTTTCCCGCTTATTGTGTTATTTATTTATTTGTGTGTATGTGTGTCTGTATGTCAGTATGTGTAACATGTCAGGTATAAAAGTACAAAAAGTAAAATTGACAATGTAATGAAAAAAATAAATTTGAAACAAAAACTTGAATTTAAACATCATAATTTGTAATTTTTTTATCATTTTTCTACATTTTTAGTTACAAAAGTTACTGCAAGTTAAAAACTATGAGTCTGAGAGACTTAAGTTACGACCTTTTTTGAAAAGAATCAAATTTTTTATAAAAATATGTATTATTTTTTCCATCTATCAATCAATTTTCGCTGTAAAAATAAAAAAATGTGCATTTTATTCGAAAACATAACTTTGACAGATGGTACCAGTAGACCAAAGCAGGCGACATTAAAATTGACGAAAAGTCATTTAAAGACCGTGGAATCCTGGATATATTTCAGCAATCAGAATGCCAATATCATTAAATGTGTCCAAGCATTTGAAATTTGAAAAAAAAAATATTTACATGCATTTCTAATGGGAAAAAATCGAATTAAAACGGCAAGCACTTCATACTCGAATTAAGAGCTCTAACTTGGTGGAAATTTTTTTTTTCAATATGTAGAACAAAATTTTGCTTGAGCACCTAAAAAAAAATGTTTGTCGCAAATGAATCACCCTAATATATATATATATATATATATATATATATATATATATATATATATATATATATATATATATATATATATATGTATATATATATATTTATATATATATATATATATATATATATTTATATATATATATATATATATATATATATATACATATATATATATGTATATATATATATATATATATATATATATATATATATATATATATATATATATATATATATATATATATATTAGAGATTATAACTAAATATATGAAAATAAGGATGTACAAGAATGTTGTCGGACTACATATTCTTTGTCGTAATAATAATCTTTTTTCCAGAATAAGGTTTGAAATAGTTGTTGGTAATTTATTTATAGTCGTATGGCCAAACTTATTCTGCCATTATGGGTGTGCAAATACCTATTATATAAATTAACTTTTAAATGTAACCTTTTTTCTCTTACTTTAAATACTAGAGATGGTCCGAATGAATTTTGAACCGAATTGGAACTTCGGCCGAACATTCGGTTAAAATAAAAAATCGACAGAATTTCGGCCGAACTTCGGATCAATTTTGGGGCGCTTTCTCGAAACCAACACATCGTGACTTGTTTACGAATTTACCTAAATTATTTCATATATCGTTAATGGGTTTCGCAGCGCGCACGAAATAATGATTTATTGACCAAATTTTGATAACTTGGATTACATTGTTCCAATTTTGGTAGTGATCTCTATTTTTTTTTTTTTGAAAACATACCTAATAAAGCCTATTTTACTCGGGGATGGTCTTTCAAATCGGCCTAGTAGTTTTTATAGTTTATTCCATACACACAAAAACACAAATTTATCTTTTTTATAATATTAGTGTAGATTTCAGTCGAAACTAGTGAAAGATGTAACTTTTTTCTATTGCCAAATATTCGGCATTTAAACCTAATTTCGGCCGTATGTCGAAGTTCGGCTTAAGCTGCCGCAATTCGGTTAAACGGAATGTAAAACGAATTTCGGCCCATACCTAATAAACACCAATGTTTGGCCAACTTATGGTTGATGCTAACTATACCTATACGCCTACCTAAAGGGCCTGGGCAGATATTAGATATTCGGCAAAATCACTATTCGTGGTATCCCTAATTTTTTTTATTAGTTAAATAATGTGTATCGTTTATTTATGCCTTTAAAATGTTTAAGGCTTTAAAAATACTATGTATTGTTAATGCCTTTTTAATGACAGAACTAGGAAAATTTTTATAAAAAACAAGTAACAGGTCGAAAGAACAAAACCAAAACTAAATACGCAAGACCAAGATCCAGACCGAACAAGCAAGACCAAGACCAATACCAAGACTGTTCTACTTATTGGTATTGTTCTTGCTTTGCTTATCACCACTATGAATATTAATACTTAAACTATAACTTTAACGTGGCTATTTGATTAAGAGCATAATTTATCAATTAAAAGCACTTTTTTAAAATATACATCTAGTTGTATTTATTGATCAAGCATCTTGTTAGAGTTCCAAACAGATTGCGATACGGAAGAAAACACTGCAAATATTGATCCTTAAGGCAAGCGGGTATATACATTACCTACTTTTGTTACTTTTAGGTAACAGAGATCTGAATGACTTACTCGAATTATTCCTGCCACAAAACCGCAAACACTTTTCACTATCATATACCGCTCTAAGGGTAAGATAATCAGTAAAATTGTACGTGTCGTTTTACAGTCCAGTCACAAGGATAGCAATTTATACCTGCTTTAAAAGTTAACCTCCATCTATAAACATTAAAAATATTATTGTACAACAACAACCTGCTTTAAGAGGTAACCTCCATTATGAACACTAAAAATATTATGGTAGAACAATAACCTGCTTTAAGAGATAACCTCCATCTATGAACATAAAAATATTATTGTACAACAATATGTGTACCTCTTAAAACAATATGTGTAATAGGTTACCTCTTAAAGCAGGTAAAGATTCCGCTTATCACAAATCTTACAAACCAAAATCCCCGTGTTGGTCTGGGCTTCCTTTTAAGCCCATGTGCCATTCTGCTAGGCAGTTCGTAAAAGGTGAAAAAGGCTATGCGTGTCACTACCATCGTGATTACTAGGTGGTAGAGTTATGGAACATCCCATTTTTAAAAGGCCGTCAACGCAACTGCAAAGCTTCTGGTATTGCAGATGTTTATGGGCGACGGTGATCACTTACCATTAGGTGCAGCTCTGCTCGTTTGCCCCCTCTACTATAAAAAAACTATTAATATCTTTGGTGTCTACAGGCGCTGGTTGTCTCTTTCTATCACAAGCGCCATCTGCTTGTTTGCTAACTAAAAAGAACACACAAGCGAATACCTCTTCTAATGGAATGAAATCGCGATAACCCCGAGAAATTAGATTAATGATTTGTTGGTAATCGTTTGACGGGGATGTGTTATTACATACGAAAAAGCAACAAGTGAAATTAGCATTGCAAGTTGAACCACCAAAACCATTGCCACTTTTAAGAATTTACAAGAATAATTAATTATTGTACCTACATCTTAACTAATTGGTTATTCGTTGGAGCTTAAAGTTTTTGCGAATTTCACAAAAGTTACATGATTAAACCGAACACCACGGCTAACGGAAATTTGATCGTTAATTAATTAAATTATTCATCCCATTCATTAAAGAATAAGAGACTTAGCAATGTATTTTACTATAATCACTGAGAAATTCATATTAATTTATACACAATTTTACATACATGTAGAAAAAATGGAAAACACAATACTTCCTGTATACTAGGTGGTATAGTTTTTCAACTTCTTTTCAATGCCTATGCTTGCCACTGTCTTGTTCTTGTCATTTTCAGGGTAAGGTAGCTGGTAAATTTATGCATGTGGTATTAGTATTCTGCCACACATCCTTGGCGATTTTAGGCAAAGGCTGTCTTTTTCTATTGGGGGAGTCTCCTTGCTTGCTATCCTATGCTACAAAACAAAAGGTGCCAGAGAAAACCAATACTGACTTACTCCGGAAACTTAATAAAAAATAACAATCCAGGGTTTTCCAAATGAAGTGGCAAGTTTGAAGAAATTTATGAATGTGGAGGAAACAACGCAATTCTGCCTATTTCTACCTGTATCATACTGTATGAAACTTGGTTTTCTCTCGCTACTCCAAGACATTAACTACAAGAGATTTGACATGAATATAAAGAGATTTAACATAAAGCATATGTGAGTATGTTTATATGAAAATAATAAAATTCAAACGAAATAGCAAAGTCAGGAAAAGTTTCATTTGTGGAATAATTAATAACTTAGTTTAATCCCTTAGTTTAATTAATAAAATGAATATAAACGTCCCACTTCTATCCCACAGAAAAGATATCTTGATATTTGTTCTGTGTTCTATCCCTTGGTTTGGGGTAATGAAATAAATTTATTTTTATGGAGTGAAGTGCTACTCGACTCTCCTAAATATGCTTCTATACCGAGACTACCATTGAGTACATGTGCTTTTGCTACTGACGTGGGTCCAAGTGTGATGGATGCGGAACCACTAGAGTTTCCTTTAATTTCTAGATCTTCGATAAGTTTGTTCCATTCTATAACTACTATTTATTGCAGTGGTATTGCAACGTCATGAATAAGATTTCGCAAAAATTGCAAATTAATTACCTTAATTTCCTATTAAGTAGATTATTTAGATTATTTTAAGGATCATGTTAGTAAACATTATAGTGCTTATAACCATGAAGTATTAGGTGCAGGTGGAGCTAGCACTCGTATTAATCACTTAAAACAAATATCTACGTTTTATCTCATTCCATGAGGTCTCGCCATCTCTTTTTATACAGCTGTGTTAGAAAGAGAGGATGAGACTTCAGAAGATGACAGCAGTATTTAAAGTTTTGTTTCAAGTAGGTATTAGAACATTTCTAATGCCTCCATATCATACAGCTTCATGCTTATTACTAATGTGTTTAGTAGACAAAACTACAACAAAGCAACCATCCTCTGAAACGTCATTCATCTGTCAGTTTACCTCTGTAAAATAATTTTAAACCTCGGATGAAAATATTTCCATGTTTTAAGCGCCTCACTAGCGACGCCGTTTACTGAACAAGTTAGTTGGAGGCACTGTATTCCCTTTTCCTGTTTTTCTTGTCATTTTTATTTTCAAGAAAGTTGTCATTTTCCTTCTTCATTTTCGGTTTAAAGACCGAGTACAATGAGACTTGCTTCAAGGGCAGCAATTGCAAAAATCCGCCTGTCCGGGCCGTATCAAGACGGATTGCTCGGTGGATTTCGGAAAGTGCGATGCGCTCCCTCCGCCCCGTCACAGTGTGCGATGGCAGGCAGATTTGTGCACGCATGTTTCTCCGTTGTATCACGTAATTATAGATGAAGAATGACTAATAATTTTAGTTTAAGGCTACAAAGAGCTATATCATTAGCAAGATCCACGCTATGATGATAAACAAAGAAGAATAACATTTGGAAAGATATATGGAAATGCACTGCATTGCGATGAAGGCCGTTCGGCCCCGCTGCTATAGCCCGTCCTAATGAGCTATGCCACATTTTTCGTTGCGATTCGGCCCGTCTCATTGTTCGACCTGCGACGAGATAAATCGTCAAGTGAGATAGATCATCATAACAATTTTTAAAGTTTTACTTCTTTTGGGGAAAAGTTTTTCGACGGGCGCGCACACCGGCAGCCAACACGATTTGGGCTTAGCTAAATATAACTTCTTACGTGCGTACATAAGTACACGCACATAGCTTTTTTTAACTAATATAACTATAAATATTTATCCTATCTTAAACACAATGATAGAATCATCATCATCATGACAATCATGAAAATGTGTTGAAAAAAAAAAACATTTTAACAAAAAAATTTAAAACCATATAGCAATAGCTATAAATGTCAAATTACAACAGCATATGCGTTTTTGTTGCTACTTTTATTACATTTATTTTACAGATTTAGATAAACCTCTATTTAAATAGTTTCTATATTTATCGTCACTGTAATCCCTTTTCGAGTGGTTTAAAAAATCCGCATACAAAGCTCATATTGGACGAAGTAAATTTTATAACAAGGCTATAAGGTCAATTTTCGTTTATCATCAAAATCAGATATAATTTTGGCTAAAGCTGTCAGTTTGCGCGCTATTTTTGAGGGCACTCGATGTTACCAACATACGACACGCAATAGACATTGAGTGGGACTTAGAAATGAAAACGCTTTTGTGTATATTTAAGAATTTGTTTCTGGCATTTCTTTTGTTATTGTAAGTAATTGTTAAGAATATTTTTAATAGATACTTCTTAAATTTCTTGTGCTGTGTATATTGAGTTTTTTTATAGTGGAGGGGGCGAACGAGAAGGTGGTGCACCTGATGCTAAGTAGTCAACATCGATCATAGACATCTGCAATACCAGAATTCTAGCAGTTGCTTTTTCGGCCTTTTAAGAAAGAGTAAGCCCATATCTTGAAGGTTCCCAAGTTATATCCGTTCGAAAACACCCCTGCAGGTAATTGATTCCACAATAGAGTATATGTGCGTGAGAAAGTGACGAGAAAAGCGTACGGCTGTGGATATACAGACATGGATACGGTGAGGTTGGAATTTCAAATTTTCACACGATGTCCGATGATGGAACTCGGCGGCAGGAATTAATCCAAACAACGTCAGAATACTCCATGATAAATACATCAGAAAATGCAGAACGAACGAACGAACATATCTGCATAATGATAAAGAGTCAAGCTGTTTCGAAATACTTAATATATATATTTCTTTATACCATTAGGTAAATAGCAAACCAGCAGATGGCTCTACCGACGGAAAAAGAAACCATTGCCTATAAATACCGAAGATGACAATGGTGCATTGCTATTCGTGTGGCGGAATGGCAATGCCATATGCACAGGTCTACCGGCTATCGTACCCTCCAAACTTAAATACGACAGTAACAAGCATTGACGCTATTGCGGCAGGAATAGGTATGGCGGTGGTACAAAATACCCGGGCAAAACGTTGTAGAACTCTACCACCTAGTAGTCACAATAATAGTGACACGTATATCTAATTTGGTCGCCTTTTACGACTTGCCGGGCAGAGCGGCAGTTGGTCTATTCTTCGAAGGAGCCCGGACCAACGCGGGTGTATTTTACGCGCCCTCGTTGCATTAATTATTTCTTTTAGAAGTATAGCATTCGTAACCCTTACGGATTCTGCGGTAAAGGTATGTGTAAAAATTAATGCGATATAGCCAAAATTCTAGGCAAACTTGGATAAATCGAATCAAACGGGTAGGTAGTATTGTGCGTGCGTGTGAATTGAATGAGCACCTTCTAAATAAATCATAAATATGTCAACTATTTCGTAAAAGCTCTCAAACAATTGCAAAATTAATCTTCCAATTTATAAAAAAAACATAAAAGATAGTATATCACTTTATGTGTGCTCACTCAATCCTCACAGAGGACCGCCCAAATCTATAAATGTAATGAGTGTTCATAAAGATTTGTATTACATTTTTTGTAAAAGTTGTGTTAAGTTAAAATTTTTGTTTACAGATATCCCAGTTAAGTATTTAAAATTTTACAAATAATTTTATATGCTCACTTAATCCCATGCCCTTTAAAAAATCCGAGTTTCCATGAAACAGATGTAAAAATGCTAAAAAAATCGCTAAGGTGGATTGTTTTTGAATAAGTAATTTTTATGAGTGCTTACTCAATCCTCACATTTTAGTAACATGATAAAAGTTTATATCTTAAATTCCGTAAGTGTTACTAATTGTAATTTAATGTTATGTAATTTTAATTTTATTTCACCTTTTAGTATTCATTTGCTCTGTATGCGTACTTATTTCTAAATAAATAATTTAACTAAGTATTTGTCTGTTACAATGCGAAAATAATCATATAATGCATGCTAGATTTATTAGTCTAGTAAAAAGCGTAAAAATACCAATGAAATAGAAAAAAAATAAAGATAATAATAGGGTAGAATTCCGGAGTTCACATTGTACTGGCAACACGTGGCGTTGTTGTCATATCACTAAACATTTTTTCTCTATCAATTCTTGCTACCGTCCAGACATGTGTAATTATTATTCCAGTCTCCATTCACCTTTTGTGTCAAAAATAACGATGCAAGGAACTATGGACCGAGTACAATACCAGACATTATGTCAAAAGCAAAAGGCAACCGTGAATGTAGGAAGAAATGTTACGCGCTTATTCTATGTGTATTTCGAATGTAAAACAAACTGACATCGAATGTAAATACTATTGTTGGGTGCTGTCATTTGAAAAATGACGTTTCAAAATGGATATTTAATGGGATCTTTTGATGAATGAAAGGACAACAGGCAAATAAGACCGGAACTAGCGTGATCATGTAGATTAAATTTATTTACATTTGTCATAAACTTATAATTATAATAAGTTAACTGACACATTAATTGATGAATTTGTGTATGTAAATAAATAAATTAATGAGAGGTTTTCGTACATTCTCGCTCATATAAAAACTCAAACTTTTTTATGCACAAATTATTACAGAAAAAAAACTAACGCTGTTGCAGTTGAAAAATCTAAGGTGGTGGTTTTTTTTACATCATGAGATATCAAACAAGCAGATGGCTCTACTGATAGAAAGAGACAACGTTGCCTATAGACACCAAAACTGTTAATGGTGCGTTGTATAACCATGAAGCAGTTTGACCAAACAATACACTTGAATCACTTTTACACGCACAGTATAACATTTGAGCAGAATAAGCTCTCAACAAGCGATAGGATTATAATGAATCTAAAACATCTGATTCCAGCTTATTTATACTATCCTTATCTATATTTGTTCATTGTTGTTAACAACAACATCATTATCTCACAATAATAGGTGCATAAATCACACAGGTGCGCCACACCTGGCCGCCTGGGCGCCTGGCTAGCGCAGTTGCTAACAGTTGTTATCCTTGTGACGGAGTCTTAATGCAACATGCATAAGTTTACCGACTACCTTACTTTCCAAACCGGAAAAGGACAATAGCGAACACTGACGCTGTCGCGTCAGGAATAGGTAAGGTGGTGGTAACAAATCTGAGCGAGACACTATGGAACTCTACCATCTAGTAGCTACGATAACTCTACCATCTCTACGATACTCTACCATCTAGTAGCAGTAACTCCCATAACCAATCGTTTGCTCTTACGAACTGCCTGGCAGAATAGCACATAGTCTATTCTTTAAAGGGGATGTGGAACAACACAGACGAAAACGGTGGTATCAAATTCAGCCAGATTAACATAAACAGCGTATGATAAGTCGTGCCCGAAAGAAGGGAAATTTTACGAATAAAAAGAACTAATATCTCGCATTTTCACTACATAGTATAAAACAAAGTCGCTTTCTCTGTCTGCCCCTATGTATGCTTAAATCTTTAAAACTACGCAACGGATTTTGATGCGGTTTTTTTAATAGACAGATTGATTCTTGAGGAAGGTTTTGGTATATAAACTTTCCCGATATTCCTACGGGAACAAAAGCTACGCGGGTGAAACCGCTGGCAGGTCACTAGTCTAATATATACGCCACGACACGAAACGAGATATAACTTTTTTCCGTCAAATCTCTCTTCTTTTGCGCTTGACATATTACACATTCTTTTTGCTAAGCGTGTAGGATTTCGCGTAATTTTAATAAGTTTAGCTTAGTACATACATCCTAGCACCTCGTTAATGAATGTGTACAGAATATTATTTAAAAATGCATACATTATTTGGTAAACTTTTTATGAGACATCACTGTATGTATATGCAAGAGCCGTTTGTATGTCCGTTTATTCACGGTGGCACAAATATGTCACGGTCTTTTAACAAGCTAAAACACAAAAGATTTAAGACGACAAAAATATTTACACTAAACCTTAAACTTAGAGACATATGGTTTATTTTAAATTGATTTATTTTTAACGGCAGAAACATTATATTTGTCTCCTTTTCAAAACGGATCTTAAGTTTTGATTACGTAACAACAGCCCTGCGCGTGAGTGGAAACCCAGAGGTGTTTCATGCGCGCTTATGCAAATATTTCTTTAATAATTGAATGTTCTTAAATATTGAAACTCCTCGAAAAAAATGGCGTACCACTACAGTAGGTTTTCGTAGGTTTTTCATTTCTATGTAATTTTTCAAGTGCAATGATATTAAACAATTCCGATTCCGATTGAGTCATGACTCATGGACTGGCTCATGATTCCATGAGCCAGTCTATGACTCTGCTTGACCGTATCAGACAAAGTCATTGACTGGCTAAAACTATAAGTTGTTACCGCGACTTCGTTTACGTAACCCATATATTATATTACTTAATTTTACTCCTTTTACTTGTTGGATTAAAAAGAACCTATATTACCCAATGATAATGTAGCTTTATATTCGTGAAAGTAAAAAAAATCTTATCTCTATAATATTGCTATAAATAGAGCAGCTATATCTTACGGTGTAAAAGTTTTTCTCATCTTCAAATAAAATAAAGACTATATTATGTTATTGAAATTAATGCTGCGTGTTATTATCTACCAGTCAAACTTACATAACATTTAACATGATTTTTACAAGTAAATGATCTATTAATATTTGCGAAAATATAAAATTAATTTGCGTTTCGGAATCTGGCCGTTAATCAAATGGAAAACGTGTTTAGTATAAGGTGTATCAAAAACTTATAACAATCGTTTAATATCAACATATTTCCTTAATTAATGTTAGAATGAAATATACATATAACAGAAACATTACAATATACTTAAATACAAATAATATGTAACATACATTTTTCTATATAAATTTTCTTATACGTATGTAAGCGTAAATACAAGCAAAAGAATCTTTAAATCTGTTTCGAAGTCTGTTTAGAATTTACACGCCTGTTTCCTTGCAAGGAATACGCTTAATGCCTCTGCCGACTATCGTCACGAAGCTTCGTGCAATGACACGATAAATACAGATGTGACCGGCTATTGTGGGATTTATTTCGGACTGCGTGTGCCTTAGCGCGCTAAGAGTCTTTGGGACGATAGACGCAAGTGCTGCCGAGGCATGAAAGGTAAATTGCGCCAAACGCACTAGTTCACCATGATTCACCGGTTTGTCAGTTGGCAGGATGGGTAGGGTTTTAACCATTGAAGATACACAATCAGTGTGTCAAAAACGTCCTCCCAAAAATGAGCACACAATTTTAAATTGTGCGCTCATTTCAAATAGAATCGCTCGGTCGCGACACTGTCAATTTTATTTCTTTTCGTACATTGCTTTGTAAAAACAACTATAAGTCTTGCACTTAAGTTTGGAATGCAAAGACATATATTTTTGCCATATCTATAACTACTTAAATGAAATTAGGGACACTTTTGAGTGTCAGTTTTGTTGTTAAAACCATTGATATAAAAAACCCTAGATGCACACTAGGGTTTTTTATATCAATGGTTTTAACAGACCTGACTATGACTGTCGCATATTTATCGCATAATGGAAAAATACCGCTTTACGCGCTCATCCGAGTTACATATAGAGTGCTGAAATACCTATACCGAATTCCAAGCTGCTAATAACCTCAATAACCCTTTTGGTTGACACTAGGATTTAACCTGAACTTTCAAACATAAGCAGAATGAGCTAACCCATAGACCAGTGAAAAATAGTAGACTTCCGCTATAATAACATTTTGTATACAAAACATGTGCTAAAGGAAATTACAAATGTCACCCTGAATTACGAAAATCGAGTTTTTTAATCAAATCTCAACGTTTACCCCGTGTTGATCCGAGCTCCTTTGAAGAATAGACCAACTGCCGTTCTGTAGGGCAGGTCGTAAAAGGTAACCGGTTGGCTATACGTGTCGTGTACAACCATGACTACTAGGTGGTAGAGTTCTGCAATGTATCGCCCGGTTATTTCGTACCACCGCCTTACGTATTTCTATCGCAATAACGTCAATATTAGTCAATATCGTGTTACGGTTTGGAGGGTAAAGTGGCCGGTAAACTTATCCACCGAGGGTACTCTGGTGTTTGGATCCGCTAAGGTTTTGGCCCTCGGGCCATAACGACTGTAACGTTAAATGAGTCGAATGGGCCCACTCAAATTTTTATATTGTTTAATTTTTATATTAGAATCGATCGATCGATATCGAGGCTATAATGTCCGAAAATAAAAAGAAACTAATAAATTACCTACTCCTTCATCAAATCACCGTCCTGGTTCCTTGCATTTATTTTCAAAGTAAGAAATCTATTCAATGAATCCAAATACAAAAAAAATATACTATTACTACGTAAGAATACTACTGCGTACGATAGTAATAAAGTTAAATGATCAAAATCAGTTTAGTTTACCCGCTTGGGAGCTATGTTTTCTTATGTCATAAGATAGCAAACAAGCAGATGGGTCTCCCGATAGAAAGAGTCAACCATCGCCTATAGACACTAAAGGTGTTAATGGTGCGTTGCTATCTTGTGGCGTGGTCTAAGGCCACATGCATAAGTTTATCGGCTACCTTACCCTCCAAACGGAACACGACAGTGACAAGCACTGACGCTATTGCGGCAGGAATAGGTGAGGCGGTGGTACCAGACCCGGGCGAGACAATGCAGAACTCTACTACCTAGTAGTCATGATGGTAGTGACTTGTATAGCCAATCGATCGCCCTTTACGACCTGCCTGGCAGAACGGCAATTGGCCTGTTCTTCAAAGGACCCCGGGACCAACACGGAGAAAACCACATACAAAATAACAAAATTATTTAATTCCAAAAATAAATAACTATCGCTGAACAAATTACACGAATTGATCTAAACCCAAAGTAAGCAAATTATTTATTTGTGATATGCATGTCAGGCTACGATACTAATACATAGAAGTATATACATACGTAGGTCACACTATAAGTTTTGCGTAACTTTAAAAAACAACATGTTATAACCAAAATATTATGTTTATTGCTTTTCAAAATAATCTCCTTTACATTTTAAACATTTTTTTATGAGATCGAACTTTTTTTTAAAACAGGAGGACCACAGATCTGAAGGCATGTTTTCTACGTGCTGATTGAACGCTGTCACTGCCTCTTCGGAGTTAGTAAAAGTAAAACCTCTCATCAAATCTTTGATTTTGGGGAAAATACAGAAATCACAGGGTGCTAGTTCGGAGCTATGCGCAGGACGAGTGAAGAAATGTACTTTTTCGGAAGCTAAAAATGACTGTTTTTTATTGGCCGTGTGTGAAGAAGCGTTATCATGGTGTAGGCGAATGCGGCTTTTGGGTCGCCTTTCGCGAACTTTTTTAACACCCTGGGTAAACAAATGGTAGAATACCACTCGGCATTAACACTCTTTTGATCTTCATATAGAATTGTACAGATGGGTCCCGTAGCTGAGAAAAAAAAAGCGATCATTTTTTTACCAACGTTTCTCGCCTGTCTCACTTTTGTTGACCTGTTCTCATTTTCATACACCCATTCACAAGATTGCTTTTTTTATTTTCGGTTTCAAAACAATAAATCCACGTTGCGTCTCCTGTGACAATGTCATAAACAGCATTAGAATATCCGTGGTCGTACTTTAGTAGCATCTGTGATCACCATTCCACGCTAGCTCGCTTCTGCTCCGCTGTCAGTTTATGAGGGATCCAACGACAACAAAGTTTCCGAACTTTCAATTCTTCGTGTAAAATTTTCTGAATTTGGCTTATGAGCTTGGTATGCCAAGCCCCAATAGTTCTCGAATTGTCTCAAAGGTAATCCGGGGGTTTTCTTCAATTAACCGCTTAACAGTAGCCACATTATTTTCGTTGACGGCAGTTGAAGACCGCCCTTCACGAAATTCGACATGTAAAGTAACTCGACCTCTCTCAAATTCAACAAACCATCGCCTCACGGTGCTCAAACAAGGTGCTTCTCCCCCAAAAGCATTTTGAAAATGAGCGGCACAGTCTTGCGGAGAAAGAAAACTTTTAAAATCTTAAAAAATCATGTCTCTAAAATCTTTTCGACCTAATTCCATTTTCGTTGCGTACGTAGAACTTTGATGTGTGATAAAAAAAACAATTGACAAATCATTTCCCGCCAATTATTTTTTTTATTACTAAGAAGGTTGCAACGTTTTAAAAATATAACATTCGAAATTCAAATAGTTCCGATTAGCTAGAAGTGCAAAACTTTTAGTGTGCCCCATGTATATAAATATTCAAATATATTTAATAAACACACAGACCCAGAAATAAACATCTCTATCGGGAATTGAACCCGACCCCATGTGTTGTCAGTTCGCTAATTACTCCACCAACGAGATGGTTAGATAATATTACATATAAGCTGTATTGATTACATCTTATTCAAAGTTGATTGAAAATATATGACATTATAAAGATAACAATATTGAATTATATTCACTTCAAATACTTTTGCAAATAAACTATATTTTATTTTTGTTAAACATTTTAACATGCGTAACGCAAATACCGTACAAGTTTCATATATTTTCAAAGTGCACTTAGTGTACCTGTTAAGAAAAATAAAACTTCCTGTACCGACAAAGGCTATTACAGATTTGCCACGCCCAAATCAAAATATATTATCGGCAAAAACTGGCAACATCGGATACGATTGAGGAAAAAAATCGCAATGCCGTTCGCACAATCAATCAAGCGCTAAGCCAATAAACCTCAACGATGCGCTTTTGAATTTGGAATTCGATTTTTGTAGAACTATTGTCGGGCATGGCCAGCGGCGGCGCGAAGTTGCCGAGTCGGATTGCACAATGAAAGGGCAAGCGGAAGTGAATATCGGTGTCTCCTAGTGAATAGAACTGGCTTGATGCGTTCAGGAACTATTGAGGTCGCCGTGGAATACCGATTGAGATATGGTCAGAATAAAAGTATTTGAACAATTTTTAAATATTTCTGGAACAAAATACTTATTTTTATATTACGTCTTCATATATTTTAGTAAGAAGATATTTAATTTTGTACTATACACGTAATATTTATACTAAAAATAAATTTATTACTACAATATGCAAAGTACTACTACAATAAGCCAAAATATAATCCAAATCCTTCTAAAATTTACTGCCACAATATCGTCAATGCTTGTTTCTGGTATGTTCGTTTAGGAGAATAAAGAGTTATGTATCTTTTGCCAAAGAGATAATATTAACATATGCGCGTCTTGGTGCGTTCATTTACAAATTGGAGTTTATATATAATGTTTATCTCTTTCCGTCAGAAGATCTATCAGGCTGTTCACCAATTCGTTAACGGCATGATAACGGCAATGACGGCGTACAAATATGTCATGACACGGCTGTGGTGTCAAACGCATATACGTTGATGACACGGCTACCGTGTCACCCACCATGCATAAATAGATCGATTGTTTTACGTGTGTACAGACTTAAGTTATTCAATTGAAACCAAACCACGGGTAGGTATAAACGGAGGATTAGGTACGTTGTTTTGAGTGGTTTTTGAGTAGGTTTACTAAGTGTTCCTGAAAATGGAAGTTTAGTAACCTTTTTTAATAAGATGTTGCAAACCTTTTGTAAAATAAGAAAAATAAGTACATGAAATAGATGTGGGTTTTTTTCTCTTTGGATGTCTGTTCAATACGTAGCGTTTTGAGGTAACGTTATTGCGGCTGGAATTGGTGGTAAGACGGTGGTACTCTTACTCACCGATCAAGCGAGTCGCCGTAGGATTCTACCGCTGTTAAGGTCACGATATGATCTAATTCATGTTTGAATAAGAATTTAAGGCGTTTATTACCTACAAAACAAATAATTTGAGTTAATAGCAATCACATTGTGGGACTAAGATTAGCTGTCTTCGGATAATCGTGGGTGCACTGGTTGTACCTCTGCTTACCTCTTTAGGGCTACGGGAGTGAATATACTAAAATCGATAAATTAACGATTAGTTTGTTTTTTATTTTATTTTTGATTTTTGTTTCGTTTGTCAATGTTAATGCAACTTAAAAAAGGTTGACGACCCTTAAATTTTTCCATTTCACAGAAATTCAGAAACGAAGTCTACAGGCGTGATTTACGTGGAAAATTATAAAGGCTTTGTACAGGGTAGAACCTTTTAAAATGCAATTTGAGGGAGTACAATCGATTTAAAAATGACACGATTCCCGTGTCATATGCCATACGTTAAAAACAATCATGACACGGCTGCCGTGTCATGATTGATGACCTTGGAAATTTCAACATTGTCAAAAAATATACCAATTTAATTGCCTAGAAAAAAAAAATTTAGCACCAATTTATTTTTAGTATACCAGTCAAGAAATATCGATAAGAGCAGGACTTCCCAACCAAGGGGGCACGCCCCCATAGGGAGGCGTAGAAAAATGTTAAGAGGGGCGTCGTATGTAACATGTGAGATTACATTTCCAAAATAAAATTAACGAGTAGTAAGGAATATAAGGGGCATGAAAATTTTATTTTTGGCTCGGGGAGGCTCGGCGAAATAAAGGTTGGGAAAGCCTAGATTGGAGTGTAATAAAAGTGGATATAAATTCAAATAAAAAAAACTGTAACACTTGTTACAAAATGTCATCATTATTGAAGTATACAAAATGTTATTAAAAATTTTTAAATATTAAATTAATTAAAAAACACGACGGACACGACCATAGTGAAACAAGAGTAGGTAGGTATGAAGGAAGGCCCAAAAAATCACCCATGGCTCTACGAACAACTTTGCTGCTGTCTCTTCGAACTTTCTTGACTGAAACAGTACTCGTTAGTCTTACTTTGAATTTCAAGAGATCCCCGATTTTTGTAGCATTTCTGCATGAACTCTTTAAGCACCTTGAAATTCGCAGGTAATGTCTCCGCGACTACGTTCTGTGGAGTTATCTACTCTAGACAATTCCACAGAACTTAGTTGCGGCACTCGTTCACCTCCTTCTGTCAGCGCTGCAGTAGTTTAACCTTGTATCACTTATACACATGTCTTGTTTCTTAGTGATCGCTAATGCAACTGTAACTAAACAAACCAATAAATAAAGACTGTAATCAAGCTAATGGTTGCTTAATAAAAAGTGATATTTATCGCTTTTAAATTAGAGATATTTGAATATTGAAGATTATGTCACAAATAACAGTGGCGTGCTCTGGCATTGCAGCGGCAGGCGAGATCATTACGGCAGCAGAAATAGTAGGGGAGCCCAATATAATTAATGGGAATTTACTCGAGCGTCACTTCGTGAGGATCTATTGGATTTTGAAGATTAGATGATAGGAAAAATAAAAGGTCATAATAGTTTTCAATTCAATGGTAGGAAAAGAGTCTACTGATTTTCAAAAGAGCAACCAAAAAGTGCCATGGAAATATTAAAACGCATCATATTAAGCTATGGTGGATTAACTGCGAGCTACAAAATATAGATACATTTAGAAAATCTGACGATTTGGAAGATGAATAGGTCACAAAGTTATGTAGAAAACGTCTTGGCGTTCTTGAGCGGGATAAAATTTTCTTTTACTTTGAAGAAAATGATTTTTTTTTTATATCATAAGATAGCAAACAAGCAGATGGGTCTCCTGATGGAAAGAGTCACCCATCGCCTATAGACACCAAAGATGTTAATGGTACGTTGCTATCTTGTGGCGAGGTCTAATGCCACATGCATAAGTTTACCGGCTACCTTACCCTCCAAACCGGAACACGACAGCAACAAGCACTGACGTTATTGCGACAGGAATAGGTAAGGCGGTGGTACCAGACCCGGGCGAGACATTGCAGAACTCTACCACCTAGTAGCCACGATGTTAGTGACTCGATAGCCAATCGGTCGCCTTTTACGACCTGCCTGGCAGAACGGCAGTTGGCCTATTCTTCAAAGGAGGCCGGGACCAACACGGCGTAAGAATAACGAAAAAATATAAGTAATCTGACAATATGACAAGTCTAAGTTATTGGATTTTCTTACTACACTATATTCCCGGCTTAATGAGACTTATATTTGGTAATAAGAATCAACAGTATGCGAGGTATCCCCCTTAATTTAAATAATTTATCACCAGGTTAAACAAACATTTAAATGATAGTAAGATAAAACATTTGTTGTTATTACATCAAAAACTTCTCTAAGAGAATACTTAATACTTTTTAGATAATAATAAATATAAAAACATCTAATATTCTGACCCTACTTTTAATAAAACACCCGAAAAATATTGTATAATAATACAACGCCCCCTATCAAAGAATAGAACAGTTTGTATCTTTGCGTTATAAAAAGCGGGGTTGCTAGAGCTATAAAATTAAATAAACCATAAAGGGAAGTAATAATGAAATATGTATTACACGGATATAATGTTGTTAGCCCCCGTTTAGTGAATGAAAAGATTTTTTGATAGTACGTTTGACTTGTACCTTTTGTGAGGAATTGTGCGTGAAATTGTTCGAGATGTGATTGATTTATCTCATGGTGATATGTATCAGAGGTTAATGCTACTAATTATTGGGGTTGGGCAACCTTTGTATTATTTATAGGAATTCCTTCTTTTGATTGATTTTCATGAGACAGTGTTTCATGGCGATTATATGAGAAGAAAGATACTTCCGTATGAATACTTTGAAATACATATTAATATTATAAACGTGAAAGTCTGTCTGCTTGTTGCGCTTTAACGCTTAAGACGCTGGACTGATTTTGACGAAATTTGGCAAGGAGATATCTAATTGCCGAAATCAATCCGTAAAAGAGTGTAGGGAATTAAAGTTTGTATGTTTTTATTAATATTTAATGCTACTCGCAGGCGAAGCTACTTGGTTCAGTTCGTAGGAATATATTAATAAATCACAATTAATCAATCAATTAGGTACAGCCACAGACCACATGAATACTAATTGACACCAATGGAAAGGAAACGTGTCGCAGCGCAAATGAGCAAACGCTCCTATTACTGTCAAAAATTTCACACAGTTGTAGGTTGTATTATACTAGCTGCAGCGTGCAGCCCGCTGCATTATAAGTTTTTTGCGAATCCCGCGGAATTATCTAATTTTTCCGGGTTAAAAAATAGCTTATGTACTATTCCAGGTCATCATCTACCTGTGTGCCAAATTTTATTGATATCCGCCCAGTAGTTTTTGCGTGATTGAGTAACAAACATCCATCCATCCATCCAACTTTCACATTTATGATATTATAATATACATTGTAAAAAATGGAAATAAACCACTATATACTGTTTTATCGTACTGAATGAGATCACAAGGTTAAAAATTACCCTTGAAATTATTTTATTTTATCGGTAAATACTATACCTCTGTATTTCTGTATGTAATTGCAAGCTACACTGATAAGCTAAGAAATTGTCTTGAAAGGGGTATCCATTTAATCCGTGGGTACAGCCATCAACTAATTCTTTAAACTTTACCGAGTTTAAGGCATTCGTATTGAACATTATACTGACTTCAGGTTACCCAGGAGAATTCTCTAAAATATCCTTTAACATTATTTGGTATTAAAAATTGGAATTTTATACCTTGAAACTGAATAGGTTCATTAACGAGATGGTTGACATAATTTTCAACTTTTTTGTATGTAACGTTGTTAGGTTTATTGCCACAAGGATAGCAACGCATCATTCTTAATACCACATGCATAACTTACCGGGTGAGGTACCCGGTAAGTTATGCATGTAGCATTAACCTCCAAACCGGAACACGGGCAGGCCGTGTTCTGGTTCCGGTCCGTGAGTAAGGCCGTGCTACTAGACCTGGGTGAAACAACGCAAAACTTTACCACCGACTATCCACTATAGCAATGAAATGCTGGCCAATCGTTTGACTTTTAGGAACATTCTGTCCCGAAGCCGAAGCTGTCCTACTTGTTTAGAGGACCAAAGTACTAAAAGTATTTAACATACCAAATTTTGTTTAACATACCAAATTTTATTAAATATTTTTAGTACTTCCAGTCCTCTAAAACAGTATTTATCAAGTACCTACTTAAAAGTATTTACAGTATTTAACACACCAAGTACTTACCTACCAAAAAGTATTTAACATACTAAACTACATGTATACATATTTTCACGCTTGATCCCTTACGGCATAGGCAGAGGGGTTTAAGTGCCATACACCACAATCCACATATCCACATAGACTTGCTTTGTTTCCTTCACATATGTGTAACTCCATGCAAACACATCAGTTCCAAAAACTCTTGACACACCTTAGGACAGTACCTGACTATTTTGTTTTTTCATATAATATTACACTTGGTATTCCCTGGTATTTATCATCATCGGATTATATATCTGTTTTGTTAATCGTTCATTAACAACTGAATTAAATTTCTGATTTTGGCAGGAGTTAATTAAAAAATTATTTCAGCATAGATTTACGGTTTTTGCTCATTCAATAAAAGAATCATAAATTTCGACATAAGTCACATGCATATAGAAAGCGTCTACTTTCTCCATTAAGCCCAAATCGGGTTTACGTAACCGGGATCTCTTGGCGCTTCTTACCCAAATAAAACAATGAAAGTTCAGCTTTACAAACCAAGTAATAAAGTTCATTTAAAAATAAAAACTAGTATCTATATGTAAGTTAAGCTGGTACTTTCGAAACTACGATGTAAAGCCAGTCCATACTAATTAGTGTTAATCAAATAATGTCCTCTTTGACTTTAGAACTAGCCGCTTCCGTCGGCTAATGGGATGTATGGTATTAAACTTCTATACAAAATTAAAACTTGAGATAGGGTGCTAATAAACGACTTAAAAATAATTGTTTTTGTTTTTGGTGAAGTGTAAGAGAAATTAGCACCATTTTTAACCGTCTTTCCAAAAAAGAGGAGGTTCTTGATACGGTTGTTGTTTTTTAGGATTCCGTACCCAAAGGGTAAAACGGGACCCTATTATTAAGACTTCGCTGTCCGTCCGTCCGTCTGCTATCTGTCTGACTGTCTATTTGTCTAGGCTGCATCTCATGAATCGTGGTAGACAGTTGAAATTTTTACAGTTGCCACTATAATAACAAATAGTAAAAACAGAATAATATAAATATTAAAAGGGGGGGGGGAGGTTCTCATACAACAAACGTAGTTTTTTTGCAATTTTTCTCGATCTTAATTACAATTGGTCGACGCTTGAAATACTCATCGAATACTTATTTATATATTCACTTTAAAAATAAACTATTAAATTAAAATAAAATAAATATTTAATTGGGGGGCTCCCAGAAACAAACGTGATATTTAGGCATTTTTTGAAGATGATGGTACGGAACCTTGCGTACGCTTGTTCGACCAGCACTTGATCGATTTTTTCAATTTATAAAATAGCAAATAAGCAGGTAGGTTTCCTGATAAAAAGAGACAACCATCGCCAATATAAACACCAATGATGTGAATGGTGCATCACTATCCTTGCGGCGAGGTCTTAATGTCACTTGCATAAGTGTGTCTCTCCCTCCAAACGAATAAGCCAATGACAAGTACTAACTTCATTGTGGCAGGAATAGGTAAGGCGGTGGTATCGAACACCCGGGTAAGACATTGCGAAACTATACCATAGTATACATGATGATAATGACACATTATAACAATTGTTCGCCATTTACCACGGATTTAATGGATATGTCTTTCAAGACAAGTTCTTAGTTTGTCAGCAAAGCTTGCACGCAGAAAACAGAGTTTATACTACTTATCGATGAAATAAAATCACTTCAAGGGTAATTTTTAAACTTTGTCATCTCATTCAGTACGATACAACAGTACAACATGGTTTATTTCTATTTTTTCACGATATAATGTATCTATAAACGTATGATATTTTTGGCAGTGATAGGAGCGTTTGCTCATATGTGCGACGACACAGTTCCTTCCCAATATCTTCTAATTTTGGTATTAGGTATTTGATCGAATATTACGAATTATTCGGCCGAAAATATTGCGATATTTAAGCCAAACATTACAATTATTAATATTTAAAATTTATCACAGGTATAATGTTGATAATATTTTTGGCAATACAATACAGGAAGGCTATTAGATTTAGACTAAATCTATCATTAAAGATTTAGACTGAATCTATCAGTAAAAAATAATGCGTGTTACGATACGATCACGACGATCAACATGCTAATGAAACAAAAACCAATCATTTTGCACATTTCTTTGAAATGTGAAAAATTTTCAACTGTCAGTCGCAAGAGTTTTCAACTGCCAGTTGCAAAATATACAACCATTAAGTGACTGGACTCGACCTACCGTCACGTATGGTAAGCCGAAGGTGACTAGACAAATCAGCACCGAATATTCGACGATTCAGGAAAAGGAATTGCCGGATAATCAGTTTTCGGTAATACACTATTCTGGGCATACCTAGTATTTACCGTGTCAGTGTAGTTCAATATGACACATCATAGGTAAATAACTTAGTTTGCAATTTGAATAATTCGTGTAATTTTTCCATTAATATCATAATTTCATATTTGGGCATCAAACAAGCTATATCTATATTACTAGATAAAATATCAGTAGTCTGTCTATATATTCAATTTTTTTTGTTAAATTTCTTGATAAGTATATGTTTTATGACTTATTGACAATAATTTGACATTTAGTAAGTTGTCTTTTATTTTGTCTATCTGTATACCTCGTTATAACTTAAAATCGACGTGAGCAATAGTGAAGAAAATGATACTCGTAAGTACAGTGAAACACCTAATTGCGCAAATGATGAAACGGGACGTATAATTTTTTTACCGTCAAAGAATTTACGTCCACTGAAGCAGGTATGTGTTAGCTAATGTTGTACATTTCTATATTAATAACACATGAAGGGAAAACTTTTACCCCCTTTTTAAGACAATTACGCGAACGGTGGAGTATGAAATTTGGCTCAGTTAATGTTTATATCACAAACGACTGCAGCCTGATATTTTTAATTATATTTATTTATTTGATATATTACTAGTGTATATTGCACTAGTAATATATCAAATAAATAAAAATTAATATTACACATACTACATTCATGTAACATGATCTTATTTTCTTTATGTGTACTACTAGCTGACCCGGCAAACGTTGTTTTGCCATAAAAATTATTGAATTAAAAAATAGGGGTTGATCGTAGAGGGTTGAAAATTTAGTGTTGTATGTATTTTTTAATGCTGGATCATAAAAAAATATAATCTAAAAAGGTGCTCTTAAAGGTGGACTACCCGTAACACTTAGGGGGATGAAAAATAGATGTTGTTCGATTCTCAGACCTTCCCAATATGCACACAAAATTTTATGAGAATCGGTCAAGCTCCTTCGGAGGATCGTTTAACTTCAAACACCGCGACAAGAGACTTTTATATATGTATTAGATTTTCTTTATAGTAAAAGTCAGTCAAAGAGTGTATAATCACGTGTTGTCAAATTTTTAAAAGAGATTTATTGTTTAGTCTGTGGTCGAATTTCGGCAACAGGCTATCTCTCGTGCTATTTATTATCACAACTGAATTGAAAGTTCATGTTACACTGTTCTATAAATCGTTTAAAATTATTTAACTAAAATACGTTTAAAAACTATTGACATTAAAACTTTAGCGCTTTTGACATTTAACTTCAAAATCATACAATCAAAAATGTATAGCTTGCCTACTAACAAATTCAGGTCGAAAATAAAGTAGCAATTTCGGCCCTTAAAATAGAGTCCAATAAATCGTTTTCCATATGTGAAAAAAATTATAAAATCGATTTATTAGTTTTTGAGTTTATACTTTACAAATATACAGGGTTACTTTTAAAAGTCCGGCCAAATTTTCAAAGGCTGTTCAGAATCGATAATATGTTCGATTTATGTAATCTATATATATAAAAATCAATCCCTATTTTCCTTGGTCACGTCATCACGACTGAATGGCTGGACCAATTTCGGTAATTTTTTTTGTTGTGTTTGTAATTGTAAGGAGAAGGTTCTTATAAAAGAAAATCTTCACGCCCATATCCCCGAAGGGGTAGGCAGAGGTACAACAAGTGCACCCACGATTAGCCGAAGATACTTGGTCCCATAAATGTGATAGGTGGCAAGCCTATCGCCAACCGGGCACTTTCCAATCCCGGGCAACTTTGAGTTTCTCAGAAAACTGAAATAACACTTTTTTTTTAAAGTGCCCGACCCGGGAATCGAACCCGGGACCTCATGTGGTCAACTCCAAAGCTGGACCACTAGACCACAGAGGAAAATATTAGGAAAATTGCGCGGAAAAATAGAAAATTTAAGAATACTTAATCTATTATTCTATATATATATATATATATATATATATATATATATATATATATATATATATATATATATATATATATAAATCAATCCCTATTTCCTTGGTCACGTCATCACGCCTGAATGGCTGGACTAATTTCGGTATTTTTTTTTGTTGTGTTTGTAATTGTAAGGAGAAGGTTCTTATAAAAGAAAATATTAAGAAAATTGCGCGGAAAAATAAAAAATTTAAGAATACTTAACCACCATGTAAAGTTTAATGCCATTTTGGCTGCGTGGAAGGACAATCCCGTAGGGCGTAGACTTATATAAATTACGTGTCACGTTGTTTGTCCGTTATGGATTCCTAATATGAATGGCAAAACAACGTTTGCGGGGTCGGTCAGCTAGTAAAAAAATAATTTCAAAAATTCAAAATTTTATTTTTATCCGACACAAAAAACAAAAAGCATGGTTATAATTTTAAATATGCAATATTAGAAATAAAATATGCCTTCAGTCAAATTAAAAGTGATCGGGAAAAATGTAAGTACTTAGAGCGACAGATTATATAATAGTTACTATCGTAATTATAGGTAATGTAAAATGACACACTGCCAGCATTACAGAGCTCTACTACAAGACTCGCTGAATCCAATTCACGAATTTAGTAGGATATTAAGCGAATATTTTATGTTATCTTATAATAATTTTACAATAATAATTAAAACGCACTTTCAACTCAATATTTAGTTCCTAATTTCACAATTTGGCCGAACCTATAAAAGTAACCCTGTATAAGTAAACTCCTTATATGGAGTTTACTTATACAGGGTTTATTATATATACAGGGTATTATTATCGATAGATCATTGGAGTATACTTTTCTTACTGACAGCTTTTAGAAAACAGCGAAAGATAAACGTGTCATAAAATTTAACATTAGTTCGACTCGACATTCTTGATCCGAACCGCAAGGGACTGGAATATGCTTCATGAGTTTGAGTTCTCCGACGGGTACAACCTGGGGATCTTCAAGAGAAGGGTGAACAGGTACCTTCTGGGGAAGCGTGTTCCATCTTAGGCAGCATTTTAGCTTACCATCAGGCGAGAGATGTAACGAACACGATAGAACCCATTCGTGTTCAGACATCTTATCGCACCACATTCTATCACGCAGCCTTATTACTAGTATATAAGGTTAAGGAAAATCCCAGTAAAATTACAGTTTAATAAACACATTTTATTAACCGATGTGTGACTGTCATTTAATCAACGTAATAGTGATCAAGCGCTTCCCTATCAATAATAAAAAAAGTTACTACTATGAAATAGATGTCACCGAGTTTGTAAAAATTTTGCCTGCCGATACGTTATTCCTTGTTCACATTTATTACTTATATTAATATTAATGACTAATTGTGCCCGCGCTTTCGTCCGCGTGAAAAAAAATCCAAAATAAAAGTTCTGGGGTTTAACCCGCATAGTTCCCGTTCCCTTAGTATTTCCAGGATAAAGACTTTCCGATGTTCTTTGTCGATTCTCAAATTATCTATGTATCTATAAAATTTCTTTTCAGTGGTTTAGGCTTGAAGAAGAGATAGACAGACAGACAGAGTTACTTTCGTATTTATAATATTGGTATGGATTTCAGGTTTTTTTTATTTATTGCATAGGATATTAAATAAGCAGATATTTCCCTTTTGGAAAGAGATAACCAGATACCGAAGACACCAGACACCTTAGATGTTAATGATGTGTTATCCGTGTGCGGGGTTGAGTTTACCGAATACCATATTGGTCGAGAGGTTAGCGACCATGACTACGCAATGGACGGGGCTCGGGTTCGATCCCCGACGGGGACAAGCATTTGTGTGATGGGCATAAATGTTTGTATTTCCGAGTTTGGGTGTTTATTAAATATATTCCTATATTTATATATGTATTTCTATGTATTAGTATCGTTGACTAGCACTCATAACACAAGCAAATAATTTGCTTTCTTTGGGGTTAGATCAGTAAGTGTAATTTGTCCCGTGAATATTATATTATATTATCTTACCTTCCAAACCGGAACACGACAGGGTCAAGCACCAACGTTATTGCGGCAAGAATAGGTAAGGCGTTTGGTACCAAAGCCGAGCGAGGTATTGCAAAAGTCATCCACCACTCAGGCAGGCCACGATGTTAATGACACGCTCCTTCCTGTTAGAAGATGCCTAGCAATGAGTCAGTTAATTTATTGTTCAAAAAGGGGACACGTCTATAATTATGTAGATGACAACTGTGTCTTAACATCGAAGGTGGGCAGATGAACTGTCCCCCACTTACCCGCCAGATTTTAGGCTAGGGACCGGGGGCTAATCCAAAGTTTAGCGACTTGAATGAAGTCTTATCAATTACCAAAAAATAAAAACTTTCTTCATATACTTATACTTTAAGAAAATTTTCTTGCGGCGTAAGTACCATAGCAAAGCTAATCTTAAAAAAAGACAATTTTAATATATTTATTATTTTTAAGTTTTAGAACGGCTTTTTTAATAAGATGTTATTAAATTTTTCTTGAGGCTTGATATCAAGGCCGGCAAATAAACTTTAAAACGTAGATATTTAAAATTCTGAATACATATCACATGTTAAAATATATCCTACTTCATATCTAAATTTAGACAAAAGTGTCATGATTTTAATTAAACAATAAAATTCGTAATCACCTGGTTCCAAGGCAAACAAAGGAATCACGCGGCACAATGACTGACGTTAATTTATGAGTGATAGCTGACGGTGACGTTTTGAAATCTCGTCAAAGGCTTTCGCAAAATATAAGATAAATAATGAGACAAGTCGCTGTTATCATTAGATAAGGACGTTAATGCCTTCGTGGAATTTTCCTTTAAGGCAGTAAATATTGGAGGTATTTTTTGTGTAGTGTTTTACATCCTCCTTTATATATATATATATATATATATATATAAACTGGTCATCAAAAAAATCGGCCCACCCTGTTTTTGTTCGTTATTTCTCAATTATTTCGTAGATAAGCCATTTCTCACAGTTGTTTTTTGTTTTGAGGGTCGGATAAGATGTTTGACACTCTGTTTGTCATAAATCCTATGGCACTTAACGGTACTTGATTATTTTTTGTTCAAAAATACTGCTAATTGCTGATTTGACGGTTTACGTCGGTACAAATTAAGCTCGTGTTTCCAGTCCGAAACAAACTTTTCTCGGGATATCTTGTTATTTACGTTAAGTTTATTTACTGAAGCTGTAGTTTTGATTAATTTTGCCTGAAAATAATGGATACTACTGAAGCGGAGGCAGCGCAAGTTGTGGCTCTACTGCAACAGGGCTTAAGTCAACGTGTCGTGGCTAGAAGATTGAATCTCAGCCGTTCTGCAGTTCGACGAGTTTACCAAAGGTTTCTAGAGACTGGGCAGTATCGAAGAAGATCTGGATCTGGCAGACACAGGGTGACAACTCAAAGGGACGATCGCTTTTTAGTGGTATCGGCTTTAAGAAATCGACACCTTTCTGGCGTCGATCTCCAACAACGCTTACGTGAAGATCGGGGTGTGGCTATAAGTGACAGTACTGTTAGAAGGAGACTTCGAGAGCAGAATTTAAGACCACATAAACCAGCAACGGGACCACTTTTGACCACAGCTCATCGTCAAGCAAGACTTCAATTTGCGCAAAATCACATTAACTGGACTATAGGTCAATGGGAGTCAGTTCTTTTTAGTGATGAGAGTCGAATGACTTTATACGGTTCTGACGGACGTCGTAATGTAATGCGACGACCGGGTGAACGTTATGCCCAGTGTTGCATAAGAGAAACAGTCAGTTACGGTGGGGGCTCTGTAATGTTTTGGGGCGGGATATCTTTAACTGGACGAACGGAGCTGGTTTTCATAAGTAGAGGTGCTTTAACTGCTGCACGATACATTACGGAGGTTTTAGAAGACCATGTGGTGCCTTATGCTGGCTACATCGGGGAAAACTTTCAACTTATGCATGATAATGCACGGCCACACATAGCGCGCAATGTCACCCAGTATTTAGAAGAGGTCGGCATTCGTGCTATGCAGTGGCCCGCCCGAAGCCCTGATCTAAACCCGATAGAGCACATGTGGGACACCTTAAAACAAAAGGTAAGAGCACGGAATCCAGCCCCTACCACATTGGGAGACCTGGAAACCGCCATCAAGGAAGAATGGGAACGAATTCCTCAAGAGACCATTAAAACCTTGATTAAATCTTTAAAACGGCGAATGCAAGCCGTTATTCGAGCAAGAGGAGGAAATACCCAATATTAAGATGAAAAAATGGTGACGATAACTTTAATGATTAAAAAAATAAGTGAGTTTGAAATTTTAACTAAAAAAATGTGAAATTAATGATTTTGACTTCAAATCCTAATTAAATTGATTTTTTTTATAATTTGAAGGTTTAAAGTACTTAAATTAGTGTAAATAAACATGATTAGTAAATCATTTTAGTTATTAAACAATATGTTTTCTTTTGCCAATGAAAACGCATAATTTGCGGTGAAAATGCAGGTGGGCCGATTTTTCAGGTGGGCCGATTTTTTTGATGACCAGATTATATATATATATATATATATATATATATATATATATATATATATATATATATATATAAAGGAGGTTTCATTATTAACTCAATTATTAAGCTGTTTAATTTGTTTAAAAAAAGTTTTTTCGTAATGTAAACTTTTTTAATAGTTTCGGATTAATAGTAAGCACTTATAGTACATGGGCTTCATTTAATGCCTCTCACATTTATCGTTGTATATATAAGATAAGTCGGCTCTGTGGTCTAGTAGTCCGGTGTCGGTGTTGACCTTATGAGGTCCCTGATTCGATTCCCAGGTCAGGCAATTCAAAAATGTGTTTAAATTTCTGATAAAAACAACGTTGCTCGGGATTCAAATGTGCCCGGTTAGCGATAGGCTTGCCACCTAGCACATTACGGGCCCAAGTATCTTCGGCTAATCGTGGGTGCACTTATTGTACCTCTGCCTACCTCTCCGAGGATACGGGCTAGAAGATACTTTCTAGATAATATTTGAGTATTTAGACATCTACGCACATGTAGCAAATTACGTTAGTGCATATATGTTTGTATGTATGTATATTTGTTCATGAACTTCTCGGGAACTAAAATTCATATCAATATAATTATTTTTGTTTTAAACCAGTATATACCAACTTAGGGACCAGTCTAACTTGTATCAAAATCAGTTCAGTAGTTTTTGAGATATGGATATAGTTGGTATTTGAAGTCGATTGATTTTTTAAATTACTGCTATTAACATAATCTCTACTACTATATAAATTTTTGCGTCTGTCTGTACATTTTTTTAAAAATTTCGTGATAAAGTATACGACTTAAAACCAGATTTATCTATCGGTCCTGCTATAACAGAACGGCCTGATCGATATTAATGGAAATTAGTATGTAGCGAGAACACGTGATTACTCAAATATGTATATGTCTATCTATCTGTCTGCCTGTATGTATATCCCTATATAACTCAAAAACGGTTTAACTTGTCTAAATTTAGACCTAGCGAAGCAAACGAGTATAATACTAGTAGTAGCTAGTAAATTATACATAGATAAAAAGTTGTGTACTTTTTATATCATAGATAACATATAAACAAGCAGATAGGTTTCTGCGGGAAAGAGACAACCATTGCCTATAGACACCAAAGATGTTAATGGTGCATTGCTATCTTGTGGCGAGGTTTAATGCCACATGCATAAGTTTACCGGCTAGGGCGGCTACCTTACTCCCAAACAGAACACGACAATGACAAGAACTGACGCTATTACCGCCTTATTTAAATAAGGCGGTGGTACCAGACACGGGCGAGACAATGCAGAATATTACCATCTAGTAGCCACGATGAAAGTGACTAGCATAACTAATCGGTATTTTGAATTAGTTGAATAGCTTAAATGTTCATAGTATGAAACAATAAAAGCCCTCTTCCTAGTCTGCATTGTGTGATGGCAACTTTGGAACTTTACATTGCGTGTGGCCCGACACGCATTTTCTTTTTAAAATTTTTGGCGATATGACCGCATCTGTAAACTACGAGTTTTGTGATTGATTGTACTAAGCATGAAGTTTATTTGCTTTTAAGTTTGTGCACAATAAAAGGTTGTCATTCATTTATTCGTTCAGTATGTATGTAATTAATTCGTTCAGTATGTATATAATTAATTAATAAAACAATAGCTAGTAGCCAAAGGAAATGGCATAAAACCATCAAATCATTACAATATTAGTTCTGTTATCAATAGAAGCAACAATTAATTTGTCGAGTCTTAGACATTATTTACCGGCAAACAGCGCTTTCTTTTATTGCCACAAATATTTGTCATTTATAAATTTAAGATACACACAGCTATAAAAAATATTGTCTAAGTATGTTTACCGTTTCCTTGGAATATTTTATAAAAAATATTCCCCGTTACATTTCAAATATTGTTTAGGAAAAAGCAAAGTACCTAATCTACCTAAACTAATTACTTTGATAATGTGCTGTCATATAATTAAGGACTAGTAGTTTCCCTCGTGGTGGTCTGCACTCACTTTGAAGAATAGATCAACTGCCGTTATTCCAGGCAGGTCGTAATAGGTGACCGATTAGTTATATGTGTCACTACCATCGTGACTACTAGGTGGTAGATTTCTGCTACGTCTTGCCCGGTTATATAGTACCATCGCTTTACCCATTCCTATCGAGATAGCGTCAAATGTCAATGCTTGTCATTGTCGTATTCCGGTTTGGAAGATAAGGAAGCCAAAAAACTTATGCACGTGGCATTAAAACCTCGCCGCAAGGATTGCAACGCACCATTAACATCTTTGGTATCTATAGGCGATGGTGTTTTTTTTTATCTGGAGAGCATCTGCTTGTTTGTGTTATAAAAAATTATTAGTTGATTTTAATTTCGTACAAAGCAAGAAAGTATTGTGAAATATAATGAATATTTCACAATACTTTCTATATATGAAAACTTTTTTGTTTTTAAAGTTTTTCAAGTTTCTCAAGCACGGGGTGAGTGCTACAAAAACAAAAAAAAATAATATGAATTTCATCCGCAATGATGAACTCATTACTCTAGTACGTATTATGTATAAATTAACTTTTAAAGGTCTAGCGAAATTTTCAGAGGCTGTTCGGAATCGACAATGTGTTCGATTTATGTAATAAAAAAAATAATTTCAAAAATTATAAATTACAATTTTATCCGGAATAAAAAACAAAACGCATGGATATAATTTCAATTACGTACAATTCGAACTAACCTATTTTAGTGCCTTCAACCAAACTTAAAAAAGTCAAAAATGTACTTAGAGAGACAGATTTCCTAATAATTATTACTATCGTAATTATAAGTAAACGTACAATGACACACTACCATTTCATTTCATTGACAGATTTTCATTAATTTAGTGAGATATTTTTAAACGATTATTTTTATATTATCTTGTAATAATTTTACATTTATAATTAAAACGCTAAATTAAAACGAATATTAAAATTTTGCCGGATCTTCAAAAGCAACCCTGTATATCTAGCGATTAGTACAATCGATGGAATTAATCACAAAGCAAAGAAGTATTTCGCTACGTTGTACCACCGCCACAGTTAACCCCCGCCTGATTTTATAGCAAGATGGTCGCTAAAACAAATTCCGTCATGTCAAAACTGTAGTAGGTATTCAATAAACCAATACGTACGAGATTCCTCTTAAACCATACATGACATTCAATAGATACGTAGATCTTAAAAACCCTCTCAAGCAAAAAGTTTAATGAACAACGACTAGAGAATCTATGCCAAGTAGAAGTAGTGTTCCATTTCGTTAATACTCGCTGCAGTGCTGAAATACTAATATATTGTCTAACCAAAGTCAGAATTAAGCAGCGCTGCAGCGTATAATAGAGTATAATATGAATTTGCGACCAAAAGGTTGTAACCGCCGTGAATTTCATGGCGCTTACGCGTTTAATTCGAGGAGCTCTGACATTTTCCCCGTGTTTGTCCCGGGCTTTTTTGAAGAATAAGCCAACTGCCGTTCTGCCAGACAGGTCGTAAAAGGCGACCGATTGGCTATAGGAGTCACTCCTTGGTTATTACATGTTGTTTTTTTAAGTTACGCAAAATTTATAGTGTGACCTATGTATTAGGTTTTTGCTCATCAATTTCATACTCCATTCGCACAATCGTCTTAAAAAGGGGGTATTAATGTACAGATTTTACGCGCCATATGCATTAAAAGTGTATTTTTTTAATATTTAAAGAGTAGTATCATTACGCCCAGTTCCCTCGTGGGCAGGCAGAGTAAACCGAATGTCTTTTGATTTTCAGTTCATCACGATTCACCAGTTTGTCTGTTGGCGAGATAAGTGTTGAAATCTCATCACTGTGCCATTTTACCGACATGTTATAATTACCTTCTATCTAGCGACAACCGACACGGACACGGGAATGGTAAAAACACCACTTTGCCAAACTCCAAGCTGCTACTTAGATTTAAGATTTTCGAAAAAAGCCTTGAAAACACCTTATTGACTCTTTTGCCCGACACGGGGATCGAACCCGGGACCTCATGATCTTTGGCCGTCTAGCAACTGTGATGAAATAGGGACCGACATTCATGAAAATTTTCATGGAGATAATTGAAGATCCTTTTTCAATATGCCTAGCAGTAAAGCAGTTGACCTATTCTTCGTAAGGGGCCCGATTTATGTCTACGTAAAACACCTCTGGACATTACCTTTGCCAAGCAAAGTTTATTTTCATATGTAATTTTCCATAACATTTGTCCATGAGCCGCGGTCGTGCCGGCTGCTCGGATAACGCTAACATTTTCAGCAAACATAATTATTGAAAGTCGCACGTTCATACCACTGTTTGATTTCGCTTATTGGACAACACAGATACTGTTGGGAAATAAACCTTCTTCGATTTGTTATTTTTGATATCTATATCAGTGGTTCTTAACCTTTTAATGATGGACCATTTTACAAAATATATGTCTTACCAATTACCATGGGGCATGGACTAACAACCGTTTGGAGGTAATATTCTCGCATAGGAATCAAATAAAGGGATCTTCTATGGCTGTAAATAAAACACCACCATCGAACCACTTCGGGTGTTTACTGGGACCTCTCGTAATCCGGGTCCCACGGGTAATAAATAACCACTGAATACTATATAGATAATAATTAATATGCGTAGAATCAACATTTTTTTTTGCTTTTTATAATTTTGTTCATATAATAATTTTTATGTAGGTATGCATCATAGAGTAATAACGCTTAGAGTGATAATTGCATTCAACGCTTCGTTCATATTTTAGGCCAAAACCGTGTCAATGTCCGTGTAAGCTTCGTGTAATCACTTGCGTCGTCACGCACACAAAGACTCCAAAGACTCGAATAGTGTTGCAAGTAAATAAATATTTTCCCAAGACGGTATTTAAAATATATCTACCTGACCGGTATACAAATAATCTTTCATACTATAACATTATTAATCATTTAGTATAAACTTGAAACTTACACTTTTTATTCGGTTAGGTAAAATATGTTAAATGCCGGGAAATATTCTAGATGTTCTCAAGATGATTCCAAAGCTATTTAACCTTATATTTTTTTTTAGTTTTTGTGCTTTTATTTTAGATTTAAAATATTTTTACCTCACTGAAATAAAGATTGTCTGTCTTTCCAATAGTATTATTAGTCATATAGAAAATTTAGAACTTACAATTTTTATTCTGGTGAGGTAAAATGAGTAGAATTACAGGAAAGTGTTTTAGAGGTTCCCAGGATTTTTTTTTTTAATTTCAGTAATTAAACAGCGGTAACCAACCGGCACCGAGCGTAAATAAAAAATATGGTCAATACGAATTTACGTTATTTAAGTTATAAAAACTGTGGTTGAAGTAATTCTTACAAAAAAAACCTTATTGATATGTATCTACTAATATATTATCCTATATCATACAAATGTTTGAAATACATTGCTTGGCAAATACTTGTGTGTTATTATGTGTATGTCTGTGTGCGGGTATGTGTATGTATGTTTGTTCAAAGCTATTACCTTGGAGCCTTTTTTATTTTAACTTTCATACAAATCTTGCCATGATTCTAAACCTTAAACTAGCTTGAAAATTAGCAAATGGGTGGGCAAGCAGAAACAATACTTACGTTATAGACGAACGTTTTAAGGTAAAAATTAATAAGATACTTATTAATCAAGTATTTATTTAAATCAACTTAAAAAATTAAAATGTTTTAAGCTAAATGTACTATATTGGCTACTATTGGCTCTATGCACGACTTGAGCACCACCTAGCGTCCGCAACTGTTTTGGTTCTGATCTTAGAATAATAACGCCTAGAAACTACAAAAAACGAGGAACTAAAACTGAGCCAGAAACGGCTCAATTCGTTTTGCGAGTTGTCAATGCTTAATAAGATCAGGTTATATCGGACACAGTTCACGAAAAATAATTCGAAATGACTTATTGCATTATAAAGAAGTGTTCTAACTCCTTAGAAAAACAAAAAAGTGAACATTTCACAGGTAAGTACTTACAATTTATAATTTTTCTGTTATGTAAACCGACTAAAAATAGATAATTTGAAACACATAACTTATCACTATACAGTTGCTAGTTGTGGAAATAAATTGCGCACAATATTTTTAGTTAGACCTTAATGTTAAGAAAATTAATTATTGTATTTGCTTTAACTGTTATTTATACTAAGTCTTATGAAAATAATTTAGCTCGAGAGTAATTTTTGATAATTCAGCATTTATTTTATTTGTCTTTTTTTGCCTTTAACAACACAGTAAGTCATATTTTTTTCGAATTGCGAGACCTGCACTCCGTATGACATGTATCGCGATTCTGAGCGGACGGCAAGCGCATGCGTAGTCTTTTAAGGCTACTTTGAAATGGCTTAAAACATCGCGGCCCACTCGGTTTCTACGTGTTATAATTCTACGTTCCAAAGCTATTTCACCTTGGATTTTTTCGTTTTTGTGCAAATTGTGACACGAAAATATGTATACTTAATAATCAAATTATTTATTTAAAATTTTAAAAATTAAAATTAATCTCAGTGATGTAGAAATTTATAGGGTAAAATAGCCAAATTTCGGCCGCCTAACCAAATACGTAACTTTCGGACCCTATTAGGCTTAAACCGTTACCGGGAAGAAAATATTAATTTTCTTTTTCGTGTTAATCAATATTTAAATTTTACACTATTGATGTTTCGAATTGATTTCAACAACGAAATAAAAATATGTAAACGTGTTAAGTTTTAAATGATTGACCCTCTCTATCCTGGTTTCTTTTCTACTGTCGGTCAATGTTTCCTTAATTTCAGCCCCATTTTTCTCTAATGTTAGCCAGTAAAGGATGTTTGAAATTGAAATAAGGTATTGACTTTGCATTAAAATTTACTTTAATTTTGTTAAATAACTTTTGTAAACATAATATGCCCTCAATTTTTTATGGTATGTATTTAAATGATCTTTTTAATTTGATAAAAACTGCAAAGAAAAAATCTAAATTGTCACCAATTTTAATGATTGAGTCTCTTTCTTTGAGACATAAAATAAATGAAATATATTGATATTTTAGTCTCTTTAAAACTACGCAGAAAAAATTTGATATGTAAAAATTACATTAGATCGTTACTTGCTGGTCCTCAAAATTAAGAGAAATGAGCATTAAATATTCAATATTGTGATATTTTTTTAAATAAAACGATTTATATAAATTATTTTTTGTCTATATCAAATAATCTTCAATATAAATATTTTAGGGTACTTATTTTTATTAAGTTGTAGTCAAAGAAAGGAAACAATTTAAAGGCACTTGATATTCAAAGTTTTATTTTTCACTACTAGAATAAAACTAGAATAATTTTCTACGGTTGTTAAATCAATTAAATAAAATATATCGCTAGGAACAATTATATAAAAAATATTGAGACTTTAATTTGATTGAATTCTATCATCAAATTTAAGTGTTATCATTGTATAAAACTTAATTTACATTTTCATTAAAACAGCAATAAGTTTATATATTATAATTTTCATTATAAGTATCAAATAGAAATTCTCCCTGTTTTTGTATTAAAGAATAGTTAAAGCTAATTTATTTTTTGTTCTTTTAAGTACCTATAAAGTGTCTTCGCAAAAACTTAGCTCAGAATTCTGTCAACCTAACTTAGATTTCTGAGATTAACAGCTGTTGTACTGAAGACACCCAATGACAAGATAAATATCTAACCACAGACTACTAAGGAGAGAACTGATTGCTTACGTTGACCTTACCTAAATTCCAACTTTATTTAACTACTATTCCCCAAGTTAAAAAAATATTTATTAAATGCGGATAAATTAAGCAGTTGATATAGAATCTTAAGAAACACATTAAACTTTAAGATAATAATTAAAAAATGATGTATGAAGTCTTGCCCGCGTTCTTAAAAGTTATGTGGAATATTAGCTTAATTATCAGTATAAAAATATTAGGAGGTCGACATTAGGCGCAGACCGATTTTAGGGTACGTTACCCTACATGTTTTCGTGGATAAAAGTCGAAAATATCGCTAATAAAACTACTTGACACTAAGCAATACGAAATAATACAGTACGATGGCATATTTAATAAGAAAATTAAAAAAAATGACTTTGGTAGTGACAGAGTTTTTTTCTGATGGTCACTGTGGCATCTTCTAGATGCTAGTTGGAACATTTTTTTTTGTCTTCTAAAAGTCCTCATTATATACTAATAAATGCTTCATAATATTGGTCTGACAAACGGATTTGTAATATTTGTGCCAGTATAATGGGTGAGTCTCGACACTTAAAAACTATTTTTTATGCAAAAGCAAAGTCCAGGCTATGTAATATCGCACATAAAATAGGAATACACATATTATTAATTATAATGAAAATAGGTAAAAACAAATACGTGGTAGAATATTTTTCCCTTTGGCTGGCAACATTTTGAATATCGTTCTACTTAGATATTTATGATTTATTTGTTTGGATTTTATACAAAAATATCCGATGCCAAGTAGTTTTTATCGGTGAAATGTTATCTTCAAGTCCTAAATACGCTTTTGTGAAGCACGGTGACAGCATTTCACCACACAATAACTCACATTTTTTGAAATTGCGAGAGCTGTACTCCGCGTGGCACGTGTCGCATGCCTGAGGGGCCGGCGAACGTAAGAAGCCTTTTCAGGCTTCTTTGAAATGGCTTAATATTGCGCGGGTCGACTCGGTTTCTATGCGTTATTATTCTATGGTATGCATGTTTTCTATGGACGTTCGAACTACTGGAGGGATTTTGATGTAATTTTCAGGCACTTTTCAGAAAGTTGTCTACACTTTTTTATCCCCTTTAACGGGTTGGCTGAAAGAAATCTCTTTAAGTAGAGATAAGCTCGCCTATTGTACACTACTTATGTTTATTTTTTCCTAATTGTGCTATTTTCTGTGTTAAAGTTATAATAAATAAATAAAGTTGATAATGATCGGTTCAACAGATTTTTTTGGGTTTTTGGTAATTCTATGACATGTGTCTATTGTTATGACTACCCATGCGACAATAGTGGCAGATTCAGTGCCGGATTAACCCATAAGCAAATCGAGTAATTGCTAAGAGCATCAGGTCTTGGGGGCCACTAGAAACAGCACCAAAATAAAAACGAGTGAGCCTAGCCCCGCGGCTACGTATATCGGCCTACGGCGAAGATTCGCGCTAGCACGATGTTATCACTAACTACATCGTGACAGCACGTTGGTGCTTGATGGTAACTAGGATCCTCCAGGGTCCGATGATGAAGTCAGAAGGTGACCATAGGAGCTCAGTACTTAAATGACACAACTCTATCGAGTTGGGCTCGTTTGATTCGTGTTGACGAGCACTTTGGTGCTTGGTGTAACTAATATCCTGCAGAGTCCGTAGATGAAGACAGAAGGTGGCCATAAGAGCTCAGTAATTAAATGACAGGACTCTATCAAGTTTGGGCTCGTTTGATTGGTGTTGACGAGCACTTAGGTGCTTGGTGGTAACTAGGATCCTCCAGGGTCCGATGATGAAGCCAGAAGGTGGCCATAAGTGTTCAGTAATTAAATGACAGAACTCTATCGAGTTTGGACTCGTTTGATTCGTGTTAACGAGCACTACGGTGCTTGGTGGTAACTAGGATCCTCCAGGGTCCGATGATGAAGCCGGCCATAGGAGCTCAGTAATTAAATGACAGAACTTTATTGAATTTGGGCTCGTTTGATCGGTGTTGACGAGCACTTTGGTGCTTGGTGGTAACTGGGATCCTGCAGGGTCCGACGATGAAGCCAGAAGGTGGTCATAGGAGCTCAGTAATTAAATGTCAGAACTCTTTCAAGTTTGGGCTCGGTTGATTGGTGTTGACGAGCACTTTGGTGCTTGGTGGTAACTAGAATCCTGCAGGGACCGATGATGAAGACAGAAGGTGGCCATAGGAGCTCAGTAATTAAATGATATAATTCTATCGAGTTTGGGCTCGTTTTGTTCGTGTTGACGAGCACTTTGGTGCGGGTGGTAACTACTTATAAAAGGAACTCTTGACAAAAGTCTCTGTTCTACGTCTGTCAAGTTAGTCAGTTCAGGAGGTAAAGACATAGCTGCCATGTTGTTTCAGTAGGCCTGAGAAGCAACTTTTCCTTTTTTATGGTAGCCGAGCAACGGTATCTCCTCCGGAAGGAAATCAAAACTAATGTGGCTAATGACGTCTGTTTTTTTTGGGTGTAATAGTTTCTTACAGATTGTACATGGTACTTCAGGATATTGACTTATAGTAGTTAAAAATTACGCTCAGTCATTGAACGAAGTTTTTGTGACGTCTGACGCGCTGCCGCTAGTCGGTTCTTACGTTGTTGAGCAGACTCGGTTTCTCTACGGTTTCGTATCACTTTTAGTCTATGAACTCTGCTCGGCGGACTCCTTAACTAAACGCTCCTTAATGAGACCAATTCTATGAGCCTTCTGCTCGGCAGATTCGTTCTCTAGACGCTCATTAATGAGACCAAGTCTATTAGCTCTCTGCTTTAAGGCTTGGCTCCGACTTCAAACTTATTAGTAAATAGCACATATAAATAATAGGTAGTATTTAATTAATATTAAATCTTTATTATTTTTTACTTTTTAGTTTTTGAAGTCGGTTTTTTTAACGTAGTTATTTTTATTTGTACCACAGTTAGTGACCTGATGATTATGCATTTCAATTCGGATCTGATTGTTTTCCATCATATGAAATAAGAAACATATTTTTAAACTTACTTATCTATGTGGTATTACTATTTTGTCCCACGGTTAGTGACGTGATAATTACTCATTTCAATTCGGATCTGATTGTTTTCCATCACATGTAATAAAAAACCTCTTTTTTACACTTACTATTTGGTATTATTATTTTGCCCTACGGTTAGTGACGTACGCACCATTAATATCTCTGAGCTCCATAGAGGATGGTTATGTTGTTCCATCAGCAGAACCTGCATATTTTTTATCCTGTGATGAAAAAACTGTTATCCAACAGTAGGTTTTAACATTGATGATTCAAGAGTAAGAAACTAACACACGACATTCGACAGCAGTCGCGATCAATTACATGTGTATCGCTAAACAAATGTGTATTAGCCCGAGTCTGTTACACGAATCTTTGCACACATCAATTGGAAACACAAACAACGCCTTGCGCTTTTGGAGATCGTGCCTCCTTTACATTCGACGATATCAGTCCAGCGGTGAGTAAACAATAATATTTTCCAGTGCCAGTACTGAATCGACCTACACCTGTTTCTTCATCTTTAGATAGCAAGCAAGCAAATGGCCCTTCTTATGAAAAGAGACAACGGCAGTGCCACGTGCATAAGTTCTACCTGCTGCCTTACCCTTCAAACCGAAACACGACAATGAAAAGCATTGACGCTATTGCGGCAGGAATAGGTAAGGCCTAGTAGTCACGATGTTTGACCAATCGTTTGCCTTTTATGAACTGCCTGACAGAAGGTTCATTCTTCAAAAGAGGCCTGGACCAACTCGGATATATTTATCTTTTCTTATTGTTTAGATTTAGATTACGATTACTGATGTTAATGATTTGATTAACGGTGCCCAGCTATGACTATTTGCTATTAACATTCAAAAATTTAAGAGAATATAATTTTATTATTCGCATACATATCTAACTTTATTTTATTATTCACGGGGTTTTATGCCCGTACACTGTTTAGATTTTAAAGCATAAGGCTACATTTCATTTAAATTGAATGTTTAGAAAAATAATTGTCATTGAAAGATTTGTTTTATATTATACTATAATAATTATAGGATAGCAAATAAGCAGATGGTTCTCATCTGTATCCCTTATAGACACCCAAAGTTGGTAATAGCGCATTGCTATGGCATGGAATCTGACATGCATAGGTTTACTGGTTCTCTTCCCCGTCAAACCAGAACACAACAAGCACCGATACCACTATTGCGCAGTAATAGCTTTTTAAAAATTTTTGTTTACGAATGAGATTTTTTTACAATAGAGCAATATTTTAACAAACAAAATGACCGTATTTTATGCTCAAAGCTCTATGGAAGTTTCTTATTTCATTAACAGAGTACAACGTGGCCATTATCAAACTTCAGTGATGATTTGGTGAGATGTTAGCTATGAAGAAGTGACTGAACCATAATTTTGTGAAAAGGGTATCAAAATATCGGTATAAGCACCATACGATTAACAAGGCACCTTTAACGTCTTTGGTGTCATTATATACAACGCTTAGCTTATTCCAGCCGCAATTACTTCAGTACTTGTCACTGTCATATCCCGGGAAGAAAGGTTACCAGTAAAGATACACATAAGGCATTATATTTATACCATACGAACAACAACGCGTTATTTACGTCTTTTTTATTACGTCTTGGTGAATATAGACGATATTTCTCCTTCCTTTGGTGTAAGTATGTGCTTGTTTGCTATCCTTTAACAATAAAAAAGCTTTGAGCAATTTATGTATCATGCAGAATGCCATAGATTTTATCGTCTAATATGACGCAAATTATGCTACCACCTATAACGGTAAGGTTATTTCTACTCCGTCATAGTAACCCTTCGGTCCCATCTGCGTGTATCATCCCGAAAATTCCTTTGACGTACCGCTGCCCGCGCGATAAGGCACACGCATTCGGAATGTTTGCGACGATAGCCGATAACAGCCGTTCACATTTGCATGTGTCGTGTCATTGCGCGAAGCTTTGTGACGAGGCTCAACAGATCTATCATGAATTTGCGATGATAAGTTACCGTCAAACAGCGTTAGAGTGGCTTCCAAAGAAGTCCTTACATGTTACGTTTTTAATAATTCCTAAAATCAGGTAGTTCATTTTCTCGGAGAGCATTAGTACCCTTTGGTTTTTATTCAAATTTTGGTTAAATAAAATAATAAAATCCATTTAGTAACCGCGATTAACACATATTTTTGGTAATTACTGGATATTATGATATATCGGTTTACAGCAATGCACAATAAATGAGCCAGTGACCGCAATACTAAAATTATGTATTCATTGAATTTATTATTGACTTGCAATCCACCTCGGAAACTCGCCATGTATTTTTATCAGCATAAAATATGCAAAAATATATTGCTATCCTAATTAACTTCCCGCTACATAGTAATAGTGTAAACATCTCATAAGTTTTGAACGGCTTCAGCGATCGAAACGCCACGGTTAATAGCATTCGATTAGGTTCCGCCAAACTTAGACTCTCTAAAATCTGACTGATTCAAGCCAAGAAATTTTGAGCAATTTTGAAAAAGTCACAAAATATTTTCTGTGAAACAATATTTTTTTAAATTACTTTCAGATTAATGTACCACACAAAAACTAGATGATTGAGGCTTGTGAAAAGTCAGTAGATTTCAGCGTCTAGTGCTGATCAATAACGGTACTTAAGCCGCAGAATAGAAAGTTATGTTATTACGTCATTTGAAGACGTGACCATGGCTCTGCATTTCGCTTTTTTAACAATTTTAGCCAAACACATTAAGCTTTGACAAAAGCGTATATATAACGGTCATATTTCTGTAAGCTAGTATATTAAACGGTTTGAAATATATACGCTTTATTTTCGCATATTTGTTTTTCAGTTCGAAGGCATTTGTAACCTGAGTGGTAAATTTGGGAAATGAGGCGCTTAGGGGTAATATTACTGCGGAACTGGTACGTAAGGAATCAACTTTTTTTTTAATTATCAGATAGCAAACAAGCAGATGGGTCTCCTGATGGAAACAGTCAACCATCGCCTATAGACACCAAAGGTGTTATTGGTGCGTTGCTATCTTGTGGCAGACCCAGGCGAGACAATGCAGAACTCTACCACCTAGTAGCCACGATGTTAGTTGCTCGCATAGCCAATCGGTCGCCTTTTACGACCTGCCTGGCAGAACGGCAGTTGGTCTATTCTTCAAAGGAGCCCGGAACCAACACGGGGTAAAATTTCAGTAGCAAACCAAAGTTTATAATTGATGTGGTTGTGTGTAAATTGTGAAATGTAGATTGTGATGAGATATCCAGGATCGGATGGGATAGAAGATTAGGTCATATCAGTATATAGCTACAATTATTTCGGCGTAAAGCATATGCGCAATATTTTCTCATTCTATCAATTCCAGTGGAATTCATGCTAAACGAAGCTCAGACAAAAAGGTACGCGGCGGTCATATTACTGCGGAACTGGTAATTTATACATAAGGCAAGCGCGTCATTCCAGTCTTTTAACACCATATAAGATTATCATACTTATAGTACTTTTATTAGTAAATATAAGAAAAACACCGTTTTGAGGACTTACATAACTTAATATAAATTAAATAACAAAATGAAAATTGGCGAAGGTTAAATGTGGCAATATTAACTTATAGCAGTAACTATATATGTAATATTGTTAATACACTTGTACTGTTTCAGTAAAACAGTACAAGTGTATTAACAAAATTACAAATGGAGTTTCACCATGTGCCGACGATGAAAGGTGTAAAATGAACTATATATTATGTGTTTTAGCACATATTCCGTACTTGGAAAAACCTTAAAAACTTAACATTCTTTTTCATTTTATTTTTGTACGACAGTAGCGAAATAGCCAAGACACATATTTTGACTAAGACTTAAATTTTGTGAAGTTGGGGCTTGTAGAATAAGGGGGTTAAGAGTTAGGAGCGTAGCTCTACATGAGATCTGATAGGTTTTTAACAGTGCAAACCCGTGGTGCAAACAACAACGTGGTGGTCTCGTCTTGTTAACATTTTACATGATTTTTATGGGGTTTCCCTTCCTGATAGGCGATAAGAATTAAATGAAGCCTATTTTCTGATTTAAGCCAAGCCAAATACTTGTTTGTCATTCTAAACTGTCAAAGAAAAAATTAATTGCTTGCCATTCCTAGCTACTATTTAAACATTTTATTCTTGCCGCAATAGCGTCAATGCTTATCATTGTCGTGTTCCGGTTTGGAGGGTAAGGTAGCCCGTAGACTTATGCACGTGGCATTAAGACTTCGCCACTAGGATTAACGCACCATTAACATCTTTCGCGTCTATAGGCGATGGTTTCTCTTTCCATCGGGAGAGCCATCTACTTGTTTGCTATCTAAAGATAAAAGAAACTATTTGAGAATGCGCGTAGATTAGCGGTCATCCTACCGCATCGACTACGACGTAGCAATACGTGATAAGGAACAAGAAAACATTGGCGCAAAATACCTTTTTTTTCGAAATGCCTATTACAGTTACAGTAGTACAGTTGACCTTATAGGTCGTTACTGCGTCGCGGGACTTTTTGGGCGAACAGAGTGCTCAATCAGAACTTATATTAATATTGGGCCTATAAACGCCCGCGCTAAGGGCTGTCTCCTGTGCGACCGGGCCTTGGCTTAGTGTGGCGTTCGGGCTAGTAGTGGTGGGTGGAGTTGTGACATTGCACCCCGCGTTAGGCGATTAAGATGTCTTCGTCATCGAGACCGGCGACGACGGTGTAGTGAGTAGTGTGCGTACCTAAATCTGAATCTGTGTTGTTGTTTGTGGTGGTAATAGGATCATCGGGAAAGGAAAGTACATGACGTGTCCTCTTGAACCTGGGTAAGGCGGACGCGTCGGGCTCGTAGTCCGAATTTTATACACTTGTAATTGCTTATTAATAAGACCCCTGTGTGTGACCCATTGATTTAGACAGTCGATCAATATTTCTCCTGTGGAAAATTAATGCTAGCAAATATTACTTAATACAAATATACTTATACTTAATACAAAATACAAATATTACTTTAAATAGAAAAACACATAATTTATAATGAAACAAGCCGACAAACGGTTTTTATTGGATAAAAACCGTTTTCTCCCGTGTTTGCTTCTTTGAAGAATAAACTAACTGCCATTCTGCCAGGCAGGTCGTAAAAGGTGACTGATTGGCTATAAGTGTCACTATCATCGTGACTACTAGGTAGTAGGGTTCCGCAACCGCACCGTCGCTGCCATACAGTATATAAACAAATTTATTTAACCTCTCCCTGAACATAGTATAAATTTAAATGTGTACTCGTATATCTTTTTTTATGTATGCAAGTTGCATATTATGTACATATATGTATATACATATATTCATATACATATATGTATATACATATATGCGTATGGTATCGCATATTATTTGTAACGAATAGTGTAAATTATTTTCCTATTTGTTCAGTGGCATGTTTAACATTCTACCGCCTTTCACAAGATTCGCTGGCTATAAAACAGTTATCAATTCTTCAAAAGAGACGGGAAAAATTAAACAAATCCTATGTTCTGCTTCAAGGCAAGTACTATCCACCTTTGTAAATAACATTAAAATGATGTGTAATTTTAGAGCACAAACTAACTAAATACTAACAAAAAAATTAAAATCGCAAAGTATTACGCTCGCGATGATGTATGTTTATGTGTATGTTTGTTTCTCCGGGAGATGCTTCGGTTTTGAATTGAAACGTGCGTTGAGTGCATAAATCGTTTGCTTTTGTGCTTGATGCTGATTTGGATGAATATTGTACCGCTGGGTCTTCTTTTTCATCTGGACCATCGGTGATTTTTATCCATTTATTAAACCGTCATCTTTCTTTTCGGTGGCATTGCTGAGGTCGCTTAAAACAATTCGCGGAGAGTTTTTAATTAATTTTCACTTTTAAAATCAAAATTAGTTTACTATGGTTTGTTACTTATTAGTTATTTGTTACTTATCTTTTATTATATTCTTGTATCATCCTCTATATTTTTTTCTGTCTCCCCCTCTCTCTCCTCTCGTTTTTATTATAGATATCCGTCTAACGTACAGACACCTACATATATCTATAGATTCAAAACTGTGTAAACAAAGAAACGAATCACATCCATTTCAATGAAACACTTCGAAAAATAGATTTTATTTGTCAAAAATATTAGTACCATAATAATCGTATTTAAAATCACATCATATTCAATGATTCTTTATTTATTTAAAAATTCGTGTGAATAAGTCATTGCGACTTGGGGATGACTTAAACAATTTACTTGTTAGATAAATCTTATATCACGGTAATGTTATCTATAACATTGCCATAATCATACATATAGTCTGGTAAAACTACAGGTAAAACCTTGTACATACTGAGAGTGTCCTGTACTCGATTCTGATAACGAATATGTAAAAAATAGATACTTAATTTTGATTTATTCGTCCAATATAAATGTTTAGAAAGGAAACACGCACAAAGCACATAGAAGTTCATTGTACGCAAATAACTACCGAATTCGCGATTGAATTCGTTAGTATGACGTGCGGTGGCCATACTTTTTGAATATTTCTTTTTCCCCGTGTTGGTCCCGGGCTCCTTTGAAAAATAGGCCAACTGTCGTTCTGCCAGGCAGGTCGTAAAAGGCGACCGATCGGCTATGCGAGTTACTAACATCGTGGCTACTAGGTGGTAGAGTTCTGCATTGTCTCGCTCGGGTTTGGTACCACCACCTTACCTATTCCTGCCGCAATTGCGTCAGTGCTTGTTGCTGTCATGTTCCGGTTTGGAGGGTAAGATATCCGGTAAACTTATACATGTGGCATTAGACCTCGCCGCAAGAGAGCAACGTACCATTAACATCTTTGGTGTCTATAGGCGATGGTTGACTCTTTCTATCACTCCTGGAAAATGTAGCTTTCTAAACGTGAAAGAATTTTTAAAATCGGTTGAGTCGTTTTTGAATTAAATCGTAACAAACAAAAAATAGTATGTTTCCTCTCTATAATATTACTTTAGATTTGTAGTGAATATTTTGGTGGAGTAAGAGTTGATGGAAAGTAGGGGTAGGACTGAAAATGTGGGTTACATGTAATTTTTGGTATCAAATAAAAAAAAAAAAAGATAAAAAAGGCAAATAAAATAATTTCGAAACGAGATTTTTTCTGAATAGGGACTTTCTGATCACCTGATGGTATGAAACATACATATACATATACTCTACGACCTATTTTCATAATTTTTAAAAAATACAAAAATTACCGTCAAGCCGTTTCAGAGGAGTACGGCCACCACAGACCACACAAATAAATAATAGATACGCTATTGAGCAGAAAACGTGTCGCCGCTCATATGAGCAAATGCTTTTAAATGCCACACGCTTGGAGATATATTTCATCAAGAAAAAGTAGAAATATGCCACGCCGTGCTATTTTATCATGGCGAATAAGAGCCAAGCCAAGCCAAGCCAAGCCAAGCCAAGGCTAGGAAACCTTGAAATTCGTATACAGTTTTATCGACCACAAACACTGAGACCCAGAATTTCGTATATTAGAATAGCTGTTTATCGCGACTTCGTTCACGTGACCCAAAAATAATGCTTGCTTTTGCGCAGTCGGGTCAAAAGCTAGCTTACATCCTTTCTCGTGAAAGTAGCTATCGTATACAAAAAGATTTTTTAAATCTGACTGGTACATGCAGATTAGCGCGTTCAAACAAACAAACTCTCAAGCTTTATAATATTAGTATAGATATGATAGATTAATAGCAAGTACTTAACCTTTACTGCCGAGATAATGAGGTGGCAAAATCTTGGTGGCAACATGGACTCAGTTAGCAAGATTAATACACTTAATACACGTTAAGCTCTCTAGACAACTGACCAACTGATAAATATTGACTGATTATGAATTAAAAAAATTTAAAAAAATATTTTTTTTAATATTTTTTTTAATTCATAAAGTGCAACGAACTGATTGTTCTCCTAAAATAGATAACCATCGCCTATAAGCACCAAAGATGTCAATCATACATTGCTATCCATGTGGCGGGGTTAGAATATCATCATCCGATCATCAGCGACGTGCACAACGCTATTGAGGCAAGAATAGGTAAACTGGTGGCACCAAATCCAGTCATGTCGAACTACCAGTTAATTAGTAGTCATAATGTTAGTGACACGTGTTAGCCTGCTCTTACCTTTTACGAGATACCCAGCAATGTGGCAGATCGTCTGTTCTTCGAATATGGTACCGAATAAAATGGTGTGTGGCCGCGTTTCCGATCCGGTAGTAACTCAAAAAATGTTAACTCGTCAAAAGTGCCTGTAAAGGATAATTTAAATAAAACTATTTTGACTTTGACTTTGTAATAAACACGGGTTTCACGAGTGACAGAGACTGACTGTACCGGGAAATTTAATACCGGGGAACCTACGTGATTATAATTATGAGGGACCCATATACCATATGCGTTTCCCACGTGTTGGCCCGAGCTGCTTTGAAGAATAGACCAACTGCTGTTCTGCCAGGTAGGTTGTAAGAGGTGACCTATTGGCCATACGTGTCACTACCATCGTGACTACTATGTGGTAGAGTTCCCCAACGTCCCGCCCGGGTATTTAGTACAATGCTTGTCAATGTAGTGTTTCGGTTTGGAGCGTAAGGTAGATTTATGCATGTGGCATTGTCATCCCACCACACGGGTAGCAACGCATTATTAATATATTTGGTGTCTATAAGCGATAGTTTCTCTTTCCATCAGGAGAGCCATTTGCTTGTTTGCTATCTAAAGATATAAAAAACTATTTGAGAATAAGCGTAGATTAACGATCATTATATCGCACCGACTACGACATGGCAATACGTGATAACTAACATACTTGTTATTAGACCCCCGTGTATAGTCATTGATTTAGATAGTCTTATAATATAAAAAAAATACAAAAGTGCGCTAAAATTTTTGAGAACCTCATGAAAACTTAACATTTTAATGTTTGTTTAAAAAAAACGATCTTTTAATAATATATAACTGTATTGTCATCAGAACTAAAGGTGTATTTCAAATTTCAGCTCAACCTGACTTTTTTTTTTATATCATAAGATAGCAAACAATCAGATAGGTCTCCTGATGGAAAGAGTCAACCATCGCCTATAGACACCAAAGATGTTAATGGTGCGTTGCTATCTTGTGGCGAGATCTAATGCCACATGCATAAGTTTACCGGCTACCTTACCCTCCAAACCGGAACACGACAGCGACAAGCACTGACGCTATTGCGGCAGGAATAGGTAAGGCGGTGGTACCAGACCCGGGCGAGACAATGCAGAACTCTACCACCTAGTAGCCACGATGGTAGTGACTCGATAGCCAATCGGTCGCCTTTTACGACCTGCCTGGCAGAACGGCAGTTGGCCTATTTTACAAAGGAGGCCGGGACCAACACGGCGGAAAAAAAAGTCGGTCCAAAGATTAACTATGATTTACACTTTCCACCGCAAGAGCAGCATAAACAGAAATACTCATTTAACGTAGTCGAAGCACGTCTTACATCGCAACCGAAGCATTCTCAAGAGAACCGGATTATCGAGTTCCATGCGGCTGGGACATCTAAGAAAATAATAGCAAGTGCATTTTCTATGCAAAGAAATATAAAATTGGGCTCATTTGTATCCCAACTATTTGTAACTAAAAGTGTTCAGCTGATTCCACCCTTGATCGATTTGCAAACACATTTTTATAAACAACTGTACACAATCCAAAAGATTATCAATTTCAGTAACAAATTACACAAGTGGTGTGTTGTTAGTTAACCGAAAGTGCTTCAAATATAAATATTATGTTTATATATTGATAGAGTTGAGCGTTCGTCAAACAGAGTAGTTTACGGTGCCAATATTAACTCTAGTTATCAGGCCTGAACCTGGCTCCCAAGGTCACGGTCAGAAACATCGTTACACATTTGTTTTGTCAATATTGAAAATGTTTTTGAAAGCACCTGTTTATTAAAATTATGCAGTTCTGGGCGTACACGTGTGTGGGAAATAGTTTGTATAAATATTTATTTTTGGGGCCACAACAAAATTCTTCTTTGAGGTTTTTCTTTGTGTTGGCCACCATTTAATAGAATAGACCCTATGCCATCCGGCCTGGCAGTTAAAAAACGGCTAACGAATAGTCGCGTGTCACTACCATCGTGACTACCAGTGGTAGAGTTCTGAAACGTCCTATCCGATTATTTTTTTTATACCATATTAGCGAGCTGCCCGCGGTTAGCTTTTGTTCCCGTGGGAATATCGGAAAGGTTTATATACTAAAACCTTTCTCAAGAATCAATCTATCTATTAAAAAACCGCATCAAAATCCGTTGCATAGTTTTAAAGATTTAAGCATACATAGGGACACAGAGAAAGCGACTTTGTTTTATACTATGTAGTGAAGACAGCAAACAAGCAGATGGGTCTCCTTATAGAAAAAAATCAACCCTCACCTATAGACACCAAAGATGTTAATGGTGCGTTGCTATCTTGTAGCGAGATCTAATGCCACGTGCATAAGTTTACCGCCTACCTTACCCTCCAAACCGGAACACGATAGTGACAAGCACTGACGCTATTGCGGCAGGAATAGGTAAGTGTTTAAGTCGATGGTACCAGGCGAGACAAAAACTGTATTACTAACTACTTACTTACTTATTCCAGTCGCAATAGCGTCAAAATTTCTTTAAAGCATTTCCCTGTGTTGGTCTGACCCCCAATGAAGAACAGACCATTTTCCATTCTGCCAGGCAGTTTGAAAAAGACAAGCGAATGACTATATGTGTCACTACCATCGTGATTACTAGGTAGTAGAGTTCTGCAACATCTCGTCCGAATTTTTGTAGCATTGCCTTACTTATTCCTGTCGCTATAGCGTCAATGTTTGTTACTGTCGTGTTCTAGTTTGAAATGTAAGGTAGCAGGTTAACTTATACATGTGGTATTACCGTCCCGCCACACAGTCGCTGGCAACAGCTAGTCTAATATATAAAATTCTCGTGTCGCGGTGTTTGTAGTTAAACTACTCTGAAATGGCTTGACCGATTCTCAGGAAATTTTGTGTGCATATTAGGTAGGTCTAAGAATCGAAAACCTATTTTTCATTCCCCTAAATATTAAGGGTAGTCTACCCCTTTATTTTTTTATTTTTTTCATAAAATTTTTGTTTTTATTTTTTTATGATACATCATTAAATAAAATACACACATTTCTGAATTTTCAACGCTGTACAATCAAACCCTATATTTTAATTCAATAATTTATATGGCAAAACAACGTTTGCTGGGTCAGCTAGTAGGTACTACATGGGGCACACTAAAAGTTTTGCACTTCTAGCTAATCGGAACTATTTGAATTTCGAATGTTATATTTTTAAAACGTTGCAACCTTCTTAGTAATAAAAAAAATAATTGGCGGGAAATGATTTGTCAATTGTTTTTTTATCACACATCAAAGTTCTACGTACGCAACGAAAATGGAATTAAGTCGAAAAGATTTAAGAGCGATAATTTTTTATGATTTTAAAAGTTCTCTTTCTCCGCAATACTGTGCCGCTCGTCTTCAAAATTCTTTTGGGAGAGAAGCACCTTGTTTGAGCACGGTGAGGCGATGATTTGCTGAATTTGAGAGAGGTCAAGTTTCTTTACATAATGAATTTCGTGAAGGGCGGCCTTCAACTGCCGTCAACGAAAATAATGTGGCTACTCTTAAGCGGTTAATTGAAGAAAACCCCCGGATTACCTATAAGACAATTCGAGGACTATTGGAGATTGGTATGAGCTAATTCAGAAAATTTTACACGAAGAATTGAAAGTTCGGAAACTTTGTTGTCGTTGGATCCCTCATGAACTGACAGCGGATCAGAAGCGGGCTCGCATGGAATGGTGCTAACAGATGCTACTGAAGTACGACCACGGACATTCCAATGCTGTCTATGACATTGTCACAGGATACGAAACGTGGATTTATTGTTTTGGGCCCGAAAAAAAAACAGCAATCTTGTGAATAGGTGTTTGAAAATGAGAACAGGCCAACAAAAGTGAGACAGGCGAGAAATCTTGGTAAAAAATGATCACGTTTTTTTTCTCAGCTACGGATCCCATCTGTACAATTCCACTTGAAGATCAAAAGAGTGTTAATGCCGAGTGGTATTCTACCATTTGTTTACCCAGGGTGTTAGAAAAAGTTCGCGAAAGACGACCCAAAAGCCGCATTCTCTTACACCATGATAACGCTTCTTCACACACGGCCAACAAAACAAAGTCATTTTTAGCTTCCGAAAAAGTACATCTCGTCACTCATCCTGCGCATAGCCCCGACCTAGCACCCTGTGATTTCTGTATTTTCCCCAAAATCAAAGATTTGATGAAAGGTTTTACTTTTACCAACTCCGAAGAGGCAGTGTTAGCGTTCAATCAGCACGTAGAAAACATGCCTTCAAATCTGTGGTCTTCCTGTTTTAAAAATGGTTCGATTGCATGAACAAATGTTTAAAATGTAAAGGAGATTATTTTGAAAAGCAATAAACATAATATTTTGGTTATAACATGTTATTTTTTCAAGTTACGCAAAACTTATAGTGTGACCTACGTATTATATTTTTTTGAATGCAGAGATGGCAAAGTCAACCGTGTACAGATATTTTATTAGCTGCGTTTTTTTTTTAAATTTAGTTTTTTGTCTTCTTGTGTCTATTGTTATTATAATGTTGTTTTAAAATGAATAATGGATCTTATTATTTATGCTTATATATGCTTAAATAAGACAGCGATATTAAGCAAGAAATCGCCTTCATAAGCCAAATTCAAGGTAACGTCGCCTATACGCAATATATTCTGCTGATCGCAAGGGCATATCTTAATAGTTTATCAATATTTGATTAGTTGGAAATGGAAAGGCTAATCTTCTTAGCTGCTGCCTTATGATAACAATTTAAAGATACAGCATTATTTTATATAATTTAGAGAACCAAATCTTATTTTATGATAAGGAATCCATACTAATATTATAAATGTTTCCCCATGTTGGTCCCGGGCTTCTTTGAAGAATAGAACTCTCGTCCTGCCAGGCAGTTCTTTTTTTTTTTTTTTTTTTTTATAGAAGAGGGGGCAAACGAGCATGAGGTGCACCTGATGGTAAGTGATCACCGCCGCCCATGGACATCTGCAATACCAGAGGACTTGCAGTTGCGTTGCCGGCCTTTTAAGAATGAGTAAGCTCTTTTCTTGAAGGTCCCTATGTCGTATCCGTTCGGAAATACCCCTGCCGGTAATTGATTCCACAACAGAGTAGTGCGAGGTGGCTACTAGGTGGTAGAGTTTTGCATTATCTCGAACGGGTCTGGTACCACCGCCTTGTCTATTCCTGTCGCAATTGCGTCAGTGCCTATCACTGTCGTGTTTCGGTTTTGATGGTAAGGTAGCCGGTACTTAGGCATGCGGCCTTAGACCTCGCCACACGATAGCAAAGCACCATTAACATCTTTCGTGTCCATAGGCGATGGTTGACTCTTTCCATCAGGAGACCCATCTCCTTGTTTGCTATTGTGTAGTTATGATATAAAAAAGCTGTAAATACCCTGATTACGCTTTTGTAGTGAAACCGGTAGGAATCTTAATCTTATTGTAAAACAGTAGAAGCGTATTAAATGTTAAATATTGAAATGAAATTTCACCAAGTGCCAACGATGAACGGTAAATGTTTTAGCACTTATCCCATGCTTAGAATTAATTAAAAACTTAAGGAGATTTCGGCATGTTGCGGAAGAGGACAGTTACAAACATAGATGGTATTGTTATCCCCATGTTGGTACCGGGCTCCTTTGAAGAATAGGTTAACTGTCGTTCTGCCAGGCAGGTCATAAAAGGCGACCGATTGGTCACTAACATCGTGGCTACTAGGTGGTAGAGTTCTGCATTGTCTCGCCCGGGCCTGGTACCACCACCTTACCTATTCCTGCCGCAATAGCGTCAGTGCTTGTCACTGTCGTGTTCCGTTTTGGAGGGATAGGTAGCCGGTTAACTTATGCATGTGGCATAAGACCGCGCCACAAGATAGCAACGCACCATTATTTTCTAAAATAAAGATAACCTAAATTACTCCTTATTACATCAGCTATCTAGTAGTGAAAGTCCCGTTAAAATCGGTCGAGTCGTTCCAGAGATTAGCCGGAACCGGAACGGTGATAACATATCTTACTAACAACGAATACATTATTAGTAACTTGTATGTAGATGTGATCGCCTCTATGAACTGTGTGTTCTGGCGTTAGCAATGACCACAAGGGCCCCGGGTTCGAATCCCGAGTCGGAAAATTTAAAAAAAAGGGTATTTTTTAGTTTCCTATAAAAACAATGTTGCCAGGGATTGGAAAAGGCCCGATTGGTGATAGACTTGCCATCAATCACATTTGTAGGACCAAGTAACTTCGGTTATTCGTGGGTGCCCTTGTTGTACCACTTTGTTGTACCTCTGCCTACCCCTTCGAGGATACGAGCGTGAAGATAATTTTTTTGTATATAAATGTTTAGGTAGTTCACATAATTAAACTACAAAAAACTAACTAATTGAAAATAAATTGTACTTTTTCGACCAAGAGGCCTAATGTTTGGCCCAGGAAAATATATACAGAGCACACAAACACGCATATTATACAATATGTACACTGCGCACACACGGGACGGCTTGTACTGAAAATATTTGGTAACACCGCCAATGTAATCTAAGGAGTTTGCCTTGATATATTAAACACACAGTTCTGCCGATCGTTTGTGGAATGAATTAAAGTGGGTTTAAGGTATTTAAGCGGGAAAACAGATTAGTCTTACAATGAATAGTCAAGTAGTTGTTAGTCAATGTTTTTTTAAGGTTATGTTTCTTTGAGGATATTTTTCAGAATGACATAATTAGAAACTTTATATAGTTACGTATTGTAAAATGTAGAGAGAGTTCATAATTACAATCTCTTACAGCTTTTTAATGCAAAATGTGTAGAAAATATGAATACGGAAATTGTTGTTAGTCAATGTTTTTTAAGGTTATATATCTTTAAGGATATTTTTCAGAATCACGTAATTAGAAAGTTTATTTAGTTACGTATTGTGAAATGTAGAGACAGAGATATTAATTTCAATCTCTTACAGCTTTTTAATGCAAAAAGTGTAGAAAATATGAATACGGAAGTCGTTATTAGTCAATATTTTTTAAGGTTATATTTCTTTAAGGACATTTTTCAGAATAACGTAATTAGAAACTTTATATAGTTACGTATTGTGAAATGTTGAGACAGAGATCATAATTACAATCTCTTACAGCTTTTTAATGCAAAAAGTGTAGAAAATATGAATACGGAAGTCGTTATTAGTCAATTTTTTTAAGGTTATATTTCTTTAAGGACATTTTTCAGAATAACGTAATTAGAAACTTTATATAGTTCCGTATTGTAAAATGTTGAGAAAGAGAACAAAATTACAACCTCTTACAGCTTGTTAATGCAAAAAGTGTAGAAAATACGAATACGGAAGTCGTTGTTAGTCAATGTTTTTTAAGGTTATATTTATTTAAGGATATTTTTCAGAATAACGTAATTAGAAACATTATATAGTTACGTATTGTAAAATGTAGAGACAGAGATCATAATTACAGCTTTTACTTACATCTTACATCTTTTTAATGCAAAAAGTGTAGAAAATATGCATACGGAAATCTGTGTTGATACGGACCATGTCTGACCATCTGCCATTCTGCCTGGCAGTTCGTAAAAGGTGAACGATTGGCTAAACATGTCACTACTAGGTGGTAGAGTTCCGCAACGTCTCTTTCAGGTATATGGTACCCCCACCTTACCTATTTCTGCCACTATAGCATCATGCTTGTCACTATCGTGTTCCAATATGAAGGGTAAGGTAACCAGTAGACTTGTGCATATGACATTGCCATCTCGACACACAGATAACATTAATATATATGGTGTACTAGCTGCAGCGTGCAGCCCGCTGGATTATAAAAGTTTTTAGTGAATCCCGCGGGATCACCTACTTTTTTCGGGATAAAAAGCCTAGCCTATGTGCTATTACAGGTCATCAGCTACTTGTATGCCAAATTTCATTCAAATGCGTTCAGTAGTTTTTGCGTGATTGAGTAACAAACATCCATCCAAACATCCATCCAAACATCCAAACTTTCGCATTTATAATATTAATATAGATTAATTAATTAATTAATATTAATATTAAGTAATTAATATTAATATTAATTAATTAATATTAATATTAATTAATTAATATTAATTAATTATTTAATATTAATTAATTATTTAATATTAATTAATTAATAAATAATTATTTAATTAATTAATTAATATAGATTACGGCGACGCATATATTCTTTCACTCAGGAGAGCCACTTGCTTCTGTACTATCTAATAATATAAAAAAATGGTAAGGTGCGTGTCGGGCCACGTGCAATATAGGATCCTAAAGTTGCCCATTACGAACTAAGAAGAGGGATTTTATTGCTTCATACCAACTATAAACATTTAAGCTATTTAACGTCAATGACGGATATATCCGCACCACGCTTGTAAAAACTTCTCTAAACTACATTTATAAATTGATCGACTATTACTCAAAAACTTGTTAAGACTTCAAAGCCGTGATAGTTTTCAGGATGACGCTGGTATAGCAGAAGACACAGTCAGAAGCGAGCTTTTTTAAGAGAACTGAAGTTTGCGGATTGGCCGTCTCAACTTCAGATATTTTTATCGCTTTTTTTTAATTATGATGGATAATTACGTGACCCTAAGTCAATTTAAATTCCGCAGGTTTTCAAACAAACTTACCTTTCATGTGCTGCTTTTGGTACTATTTCTGGTGGCTCTTAAGACGTGATGCCTTACGAAAATGCTAAATTTACTTACGGACCAATCTACAGTAACTCCGTCTTTCTTTAAGGCTGTTTCTAAGACAAATATCTATATATATAAAAATCAATCCCTATTTTCCTTGGTCACGACATCACGTCTGAATGGCTGGACCAATTTCGGTAATATTTTTTTGTTGTGTTTGTAATTGTAAGGAGAAGGCTCTTATAAACAAAAATATTAAGAAAATTGCGCGGAAAATTAGAAAATTTAAGAATACTTAACCACCATATAAAGTTTAATGCCATTTTGGCTGCGTGGAAGGACAATCCCGTATATAAATTACGTGTCACGTTGTTTGTCCGTTATGGATTCCTAATATGTAAGGCAAAACAACGTTTGCCGGGTCAGCTAGTTTTACAATAAAAATATGCTGATTTGCTATTCTACAATGTAAAGAAGGCTATTCTGAGGTAGTCTGCCTTAAAATAGAGGTAATATGGATGTATTTTCTTACAAATTCATACTTCTGATTAATGTCATTGCGGGTTCAAATAGCACACCTTTTATCCGATACCCTGAGCTCGCTACTTAGTATTCATCAAGAAGATGCCACTTCTGATTCTGATTTTCAGAAGTAAGGCTGGTTTTCCTGCCACGTTAATCGCACGCTGACGGTCGGCACTAATTGTCCCCGTGTTGGTCCCGAGCTCCTTTAAATAATAAGCCAACTGTCGTTTTGCCAGGCAGGTCGTTAAAGACGGCCGATTGGCTATGCGAGTCGCTATAATCGTGGCTACTAGGTGGTAGAGTTCTGCATTGTCTCCCCTGAGTCTGGTAACACCGCCTTACCTATTCCTGCCGCAATATCGTCAGTGCTTATCACTGTTGTGTTCCGGTTTGGAAGGTAAGGTAGCCGGTAAACTTATGCATATGGCATTAAACCTCGCCACAAGATAGCAACGCACCATTTACTCTTTCCATCAGGAGACCCATCTGCTTGTTTGCTATCTTGTGTTATATAAAAAAAAAAGTTTATTGAATAATTTCACTGTATCGTTATTTTTTTTTTAAAATATTTTGGACGGGATTATTGATTTTGATTATTCAAACGGCATTTAAATCAGTTTTTAAAGCCCTATAAATGCTATCTTGTTTACGAAATCGATTTATCGCAAAACCTCGAAGTTCCCGATTTTTAAACACTTTTTTCGAGCTTATAGCTCCCATACAAAACATCCGATTTTAATCCAATTTGACATTCGATGCAGTTTTTAGGGAAAGAGATAATTAAATAGGTTTTGGAATTAATCGGTAAATTAGTTTGTAAAAAACTACTGTGCCCGATAAGTTTTAATTTTCACGAAGCTTAAATGAAAGGCAGTTATATATAACTGTCTTTCATTCGGTTAAGCTGTTCAAAAGTTATGAAACGAAAATGACTTCATTGTAAAACTTGTCATAAAAATTTCATAGTACATCAAAACGATGAGATTTTATGAAATCTTAATTTACACCATTGATATATATCAATGATTTACACTTGTGAAATCCCTTAACGGGAAGTTAAAAAAATAAAAATTGACAATTAGTAAAACGTAACACAACAACGATCCTTGCAGGTTTGTCTCGCTTCCTCAACATTGATTACTCTCTTCATAGACACACGCCGGTTGCGAAGACTCTTGACACCACATTCGGACAGTAATCTGATCATGGTATGTCAGTCTTGGTCTTCCCCAGTACCTACATACATCCTTCGACGTATTGTATATAAGTTTTGATAACCTTTTATCTACCTTTCTTTTTACATGTCCAAACCAACGAAGCATGCCCTTTCTCATGTTTACTTCGACACTTTCTTTCAAGCCTAACCTCTCTCTTTCTTCCACATTACGAACCCAGTCCGCGAGTGTTACACCAAATATTTTTCGCAACGATCTCATCTCGACTGCGTTGATTCCATTTCATGCCCTTTCTGATATACCGTAACATAAATAAATAGACTATAGCATAAATAGCAGAATGCTTATTTAATGGTAAAGAATAATCTGGAAGCATTAAAGGTCTAGTCATGTGTAAAAAACGTTACTGGCTTTTACAGAATCAGTGTGTTCTATTTTGATTTTGATATAATATGAATCATAACATAAATAAGTCACAAACAAAGAAACAAACTGCAGCGCAGTATGTCAACATCGTTATCCTAAAGTCCTCATTTACATGTGACGATGTGTTGTCCCTTAATGAGCTCCTTATCGTGACACTATAGTAGACACTAAATATTAGACACTTCTTGACGTTTCTTGTTTACTTTAGCCGCCATAATTTTGCATGGGTAGCACAGGGCTTCCTTTGATAAATAGACCATATATCGTTCTGCCAGGCTGTTTGTAAGAGGCGAACGATTGGCTATGTGGGTCACTACCATCGTGGCTACTAGGTAGTAGAGTTCTGTATTATCTCGCCCGGGTCCGGTACCACCGCTTTACCTATTCCTGCTGCAATAGCGTCAGTTCTTGTCACTATTGTATTACGGTTTAGAGGGTAAAGTTTTTCTTTATATCATAAGATAGCAAACAAGCAGATGGGTCTCCTTATGGAAAGAGTCAACCATCGCCTATAGACACCAAAGGTGTTAATAGTGCATTGCTATCCTGTGGCGAGGTCTAATGCCACATGCATAAGTTTATCGGCTACCTTACGCTCCAAACCGGAACACAACAGTGACAAACACTGACGCTATTGCGGCAGGAATAGGTAAGGCGGTGGTACCACCTAGTAGCCACGATGGTAGTGACTCGTATAGCCAATCGGTCGCCTTTTACGACCTGTCTGGCAGAACGGCAGTTGGCCTATTCTGAAAAGGAGCCCGGGACCAACACGGGGAAAAACGGGGGAAACGGGCAGTAAACGTATGTATGTGGCATTCTAACCTCGCACATGAATAGCAACGTATTATTAACATTTTTGTTTTCTATAGGCGACGATTATCTCTTTCCATTGGGAGAACCATTTGCTTGTTTGCTATCCTATGAAATAATAATAAAATAAATATATACTACTACTTTACCTAGTACGATTAAAAGTAACTTCTAATAAATGTAGCTATTTTACCAAGGACCACACAAATACTATAGTGCGCGCGGAACTAGTTGGCCGCGCCATACGTAATACGTAATACGTAATACGTAAGGCGCGGCCAACTAGTTCCGTGCGCACTATAATAGACACGGTGTTGGGCGCAAAATGCGTAGCCGCTCATATGAGCAAATTTATGTAAATGTCAAACGCTTGTAGATATATTATATCGTAAAAAAATAGAAATATGCCATATTGTGCTATTTTATCGTGTCGAATAAAAAACGAAGGCTTAAGAAATACCTCTGGAGTGATTTTGTTTCGTGGATAAATTTTATAATAAGCTCTGTATGTGTGTAAATGCAAGCCACATTGGCAACTGTAGGAATTGCCTTGAAAGACGTATCCAGATTCATCCATGTATTTTACCTTATAATAATTTATAATTTACATAGTATCTTCATGGCCGTATCCTCACGGAGGCATAGTTAGGCAGTGGTACATCAAGTGCAATATCGAGTCCAAGATGTAACAGGTGGCAAGACTATCGCCAACCAGGCTCATAACCAATCAACGTAGTTTTTAACAAAAAACTAAAAAAACGCATTTTAAATTATCTAACCCGGGAATCGAACCCGTCAAATGGTCTGGCGTTCGTGTTGGCCTATTTTGGTCAACAATGATGCCAGACCACTTGACCACTTTATATAATTTAAATATATACCAGAAGAGTATTTTCCCAGTTATAGTTATGGCTATTTTTGAAATAAATTACCCGCCTTCTATATATATATAAATTTCTAGGCGGTACAGTACTGTAACGTCTCGCCCTTGTAGGATACCAAAACAACTCGTTTTCCTGACACAGTAATGTTGCAAGTAAGTTGGTAAACTAGCTAATCCTTCAAACTAGAACAAGACAGCGGCTAGCACTGACGCTATTGCGGCAAGAATAGGTGAAGCGGCGTTATCAAAAGCTGGTTGAGACATTGCGGAACTCTACCTCCTAGTATTTATAAATAAATCCATCGTTTATCCAAGTCTCTCAATCCTAATATATCATATGCAAAAAAAGTTTTTTGCTACGCTTTCACGTCTTGAACACCTTAAATAACCACCAAAAACATTTTCATATACTTATGTCAGAGCACTGTCAGGAGTACAGAAAATAATAAAGGGTACCTTTTATCCAGAAATTTGAAATGGATCTACAGCTGTAAGTTTCTCTCAAAACTTTTCTTTACGATTACGGTAACAAACGGTACGATTGTTGCCGGATACGACTTGGGGACCTTCAAAAAAATGGCGTATTCGTTCTTAAAATTTCGGTAATACAACTGTAAGACCTCTGGTATTGCGAACGTCCATGGTGGTATTTACTTACACCTGATTATTACCATCAAGTGATTACTTACCATCAGGTGCACCTCTGGTCGTTTGCACTCTCTTCCATAAAAAAATATCATTGTTTATAGGGTACCTAACTTGCATTCAGAATATTTCACACACAAATATTTCACTGTTATCTATGGATAGAAAACTAACTCTCAAAGTGAGCGAAGCCTTAGGTAAAAGCTTTATACCCGAAAAACTGTAATGAAATAAATTAACTTTAATATAGGTAAGTATATACAAGATTTACAGACTTATTAAAAAACAGGCACAAACTTTAAATATTAAGCACAGATATGTTTTAAACGGCCTAGGTTATAAAGTTTTTTCCTGGTAGACGCTCTTAAAAACCAGTTTTTAAGCAGTACCGACTGACAAAATAAAAATTCCAATATTTAAACATATCCGAAAGTTAAAACGGCGTGGAAAATCATTTGGCCTTCGTCCCCCAGAAAGCAAACAGTTGCGCCCGCGCTCCGCAAACATGGCTGGCGATAAGGCCGCCATCTTGTACGAGCACATCGAGGTTACGAGACATAAATCTAAATACCTTTATTTTATTAGCGAGTATTATACAGCCATAGTGCTAAAATTAAATCTTTCTCAAAAATAACAATCTACTACATTCTGTATATTTCAAATTTCACATTTGAACTAGAAAAAATACTTTTATATAGCATAGAAAAGCAAACAAGCAAATGGCTCTCCTATTGAAAAAAGTACCATCTTTGGTCCCTATAGATGATGATTGTCATCATCTATAGGCACCAAAGATGGTATAAGTGCCTTGGCATCCGTGTAACCATGTTACGCCACATGCATAAATTTACTGGTTTTAATGCATAAGTTTACTCTCCAAATCTGTTCGCAAAAGTGACAAGCACTGAAAATATTGTGACAAGTAAAGTTAAAGCACAAACCCAGGCAAACGTTGCGGAACTCTTTCATCTGTTCATCGTCATGTAATTCTCTGTCAGTAGACAGTGAGAGGTTTAACAAATCGTTCGCTTTTTATTTAGGTGCCCTGCTATGCAATTTGTGATAAATTTCTAGAATAATTACACGCTTTTACTATTAATTTAAAATTTAAAAGAAGTTAGTTAACTCCCTGGCAGAAAGACAGCACATACTTCAAAAGGGGCCAGGCAAACACGGGGAGATAATTAAATTTTTCGATAATCACTAACTCAATATTAAAGTAAATTATTCAGTCCGAATAGAGTAAGTAGAATTATGTAGTGTCTTATCCTGATTTCGGTGTACTAGCACTGCCTTTTAAAACAAATATTAGCACAATACTTTTCACTGTCATGTTCTGGTTTCGAGCCCAAGGTATCCGATATAGTTATGGATGCTGCATTTTAATCTGCCACCGAATGGAAACATACCATTAACATCTTTGGTGACTATCGGCGACGGACATTTCTATAAATCATAAAAGTGAGTGCGATTTTTATCACACACACTGTGATATCATATCACACATATCATAGAATAACACACATAACACAAGATGTGTGTGTCTATTCTATGACATAAAAAATCCAAAAAACTATTATTACATCACCAACAACTAATAGAAAAACCTTATCCCTATGTGGCAATATACTAAGACAGCATTATGAGTCAAAGCTGTTTTCGCAAGAGGCCATATGATTTCGCAATTCAAACATGTACGATTAATATTCAAAGAGATAAAACTGTTATCTTTAGTAGAAAAACAGGCTAATCCCGTCGTTGAGTGAGACGGAGAACAAATTTGCTGTATCAACAATCAACCGGCACCTAACATTTGTACGTATGACTAAAGTTGGGGCCACATTATGCGGGAGTAGCCTAATTCCCCAAGGAGAGAGAAATTCAAAATTTGTTTTGAAACTACCAGACACACACATATAAAAATATTATCATAAGTTGCATAACATATAACTAAATTAGCCCGTATCTCACAAGTAACATAGTTAAATATGTACTTTTTAATGCATCATAAAACATATTTGGTTCTTGAATGAAATAAATTATAATATTTTTTACGCAGTAAAACTGCAGCAACCGACTTTTCATTACCTGTATTTCCAAAACCCTGCATCAGCTCTTCATCAAATTTGAACTACACGAGTAGTATACCCTCCCAAACAAAAAAAAAATCAAAAATTGGTTCACAATTAACCGAGTTCTGAGGTAACAAACATTAAAACATATAGACGAGTTGATACTTGATAACCTCATTTAATGTCTATATATAAAAAAATCAATTGCTGTTCGTTAGTCTCGTTGAAACTCGAGAACGGCTGAACCGATTTGGTTAATTTAGGTTTTGAATTAATTTTTGAAGACTGGGGAAGGTTTAAAATGTGAGAAAATATAGAAAAAAAATAAGAGTAGTTAAAAAGGCAGAACAACGTTTGCCGGGTCAGCTAGTAATAAATAAATTTTACTTTACTTATAAGAAGAATAAAAAACAGTATGCTGTTAATCCTGTCTTTTTGTTTAAGATAAAAGCTAATACTTTTAAAAGAGCAAAAACAATAATTATACCTAAGTGCACAAGAAATGTGTCACTACTAGTGCAAATACTAAGAAGTAGATTTCTCCTACGTTTGAACACATGTCGATGGTAGCCTCCTAGTACACAGAGAATCAATTACTTGCTTGCTATTCTTAAATGTATAAAAAATCCCAAAAATACTTTTCAACACACCGCCGTCACCATATCAGAGATTGTCACAAGCAGAATGTGGTCTCGCCCTTATGTATAGTCACCCACCGCTTACACTGCAAATATTTCAACAAAGATACAGGGGCGCTCAACTCTAACTTTAACTACCCCAGTGTACATAGAGCTCTGTGTGAGAAAGCGAATAATGCTTGTTAATAAGTATTTTAATTGCACCGATGTATACGATGACATTGTAATAATTTATAGCAATATTATTAAAATCGTAGCTAACAATTATTGTACTTGTATCAATAATGTTAAAACCAATTTGTTTCACCTTAACTTTTTGCAAAATATGTGTTAAAATTTATTATTAAGGATTTGAATTGCACAAAAGTATGAGTAAATGAATGAATGACAACTTTTTATTGTGCACAAGCTTACAGAATACAGGTAAAAATACATGCTTAGTACAAAAAAATTCAAGACTACACAAAGACGGTCTTATCGCCGAAAAACGACAAGAGGAAAAGTATATGATGACGTTGTCTTAATTTATAGCGACATTATTAAAATTGTAGAATAATTCGTTGACTTGCTATTACAAGGTTCTGTGCTAACTTAAATGAAGTATAGGAGTTACACTGTAAAATTTTTGACTAGTAAAACTGTGTTGCTTCGAAATAAGTCAAAAATAAAAACTTATAGCCAAATTTAGTATTCACATAGAACCTTGAAACACTACAAATAAATAAAAACCAGAATTGAATGTTTATGTTTAACATAGAAACACGTTATTTCTTTTTGTAAGCAAAACAACCTAAGACCATGTCAAATTTAATATTTTATAGTGTAGTATTTTGAAGTGCTGCCACCTAGTGGTTTATTTATGCAAAATTTTAGCTAAGAACACATAGAACCTTATAGCATTCGTAATTAAATAAAATAATACTAAAATTGTAACATAGAACCTAATAATAGTCAGTTTACGAATAATTATACTTGTATAATCAATAAATTTGTATCAAAATAAAATTTGTTACGTCGTAACTATCTGGTAAATAAAAGCGAATAATACTTGTTACTCAATTTTGACTGTACCTATGACATTGAATTAATTTATAGCGATATAATTAAATTATATGTAACAATTACTGTACTTATATAAACGCAAATTAAAATAAAACTTGTAGCATCTTGACTATCTGCTAAATAAATTTTTATATAGGTACTTGGATGACATAAAGCAATATATCAATTTATTTATTTTTATTTTATTCATTAATTTCATAGAATAGCAAACAAGCAGACGGTTCTCCTAGTAGAAAGACAATATAACCATATTGGTAGAATATGTTGGTAACTTAATTAATTTTTAACAAATTGTATAACCCATAGGTATTCTATCTTATAATACAAAAGAAATAAAAGAGATATAAAAAAACATATACACGAATTTATAAATAACAGTTATACCTACATAAGATATACAAAACGGAAATTTAAACGCCAATAAATAAAAAAGTAGTAATAAATGTTTATTTGATTAAATAAGATCTTTTTGTAACCCTCATTCATAACCCTCATTCGGGTAAATGAAGGATTATTAACATAAACAATACTATAACACCACCACTTTTTTCCACATTAATATATCCATATTATGACGTGATAAAGTTATTAATATATTTATGCTATTAATTAAAAGCATTTATCCTGTGTTGGTCCAAGCCCCCTTTGAAGAATATACTATAGACCGCGCGTAAAATCCGAACGATTATACGTGTTACTACCATCGTAACCACATGTGGTAGAGTTTCGAAACGTCTCACTCCGGTTCGATATCACCGCCTTACCTATTTCTGCCACCATAGCGTCAATGATTATCACTGTCCGTTTCCTATTTAGAGGGTAAGGTAGCCGGTAAATTTCCATGTACCATTAACATTTCACCACACGAACTATAACGCAACATTTCTAACTCAAACTCAAAAAATGCTTTATATAAATAAATTTTTACAGGCACTTTTAACGACTTGATCTTTTTATAATTACTACCGAAATGAAACCACATATTTGATGTCTATAGGTGGTGGTTGTCTCTTTCCCTTAGGAGAGCCACCTGCTTGCTATCTTATGTTATAAAAATCAGTTATTAATATATCTATACCATAAATAAAAAGCATAGAAACAGTTATCAATCTCAAAATATTTTCACACCAACAACTTATGCACATTTAAAGACCGGACTAATCGCGTCGTGCGACGTTTTCAAATATTAGTGTTTGTCAAAGAAATGGAGCCACGGGCGGCCCACTGTTTGTCAGTTTGTACGACCCCAATCAACTGACTTTTAGCCGTGATCACTGTGTTAGGTTTTCGAATTAAACCTATTAAATAACTTCTTTATTTGTTACTCTTTCTTTCTACATATTCTGATATGCATACGTGCGAATTTCTGAAGTATTTTTTTTTAGGTAGGATTTAAGTAAAATTCTGATTTTATTGACGATAATTTAGACTGCCTCGTTGTCTGGAGATAGCTTATTCAGTATTCGGATTAGATCATGAGCCCTGAGTTCGATCCCACGAGTCAAGCAAACGTGTTGTTGAGGTTTTTTCGAAAATCCTAGATTTTAGTAGCAGTTCGTAATCTGGCGGGTCACGGGTGGTATGGTACCACTCCCGTACCTTGGATGAGTTCGAAAAGCCGTCGCTTGCTTATCGCTAGAAATAATCGATATTAGGCAGCGGTGAGGATCACCACTGATCTCACCAACCGACAAAGTAGTGAGTCATGGTGAATTGGAAAGCCTATAGATATTGGGTTAACTCTACCTTCAGCGCGGAACCGGGCGTAATGATACTCTTTTCGGACGAAAATAACGCTTAATGGCAGTCTCGTAGAATAGCATATGGTCTATCTTCATACGGCGAGCAAAGATAACACGTGTGTAAAATCGTGACTACCGCAGATCACACAAATACGAATAGACACGGTGTTGGGCGTAAAATACGTAGCCGCTCATATGACCAATGTTTGTAAATGTCAAACGCTTGTAGATATAACGTAAAAAAATAGAAATATGCCATAATGAGCTATTTTATCGTGTCGAATAAAATGTAACGCTTAAGGAATACCTTTGGTGTGATTTTATTTATTCGTTAAGCATTATAACTCTATATTTCTCTGTGTAAATGCAAGCGAAATTGTCATACTAAATAATTGCCTTGAAAGGCGTATCCAGGCGTATCCACGAACTAGGTGGTTTTTTTCAATGCCTCCACTGGGTTTGGAATCCCACCGCCTGCAATCACTGGCGTATTCCAATAGCCGGTAAACTTATGTATGTGGTATTCCAACCCCGCCACACAGATAGCAATGCACCTTTGACGCCATTGATATCCTTAAATGATGCTTATCACTTGCCTTAACGAGAACCAATTATCATACCATTCAATAATTAAATAATAACTAATTTCAATATTTATTCATATTTGATATATTAAAATAGATGTGATAAAATCACTGTAATAACAATAATTAATTTATTTTTTCAATAATATAGCAAAATAGCTACAATTTATAATAATAATTTAATTTTTAAATAATATTAATTTTAATGTGTTATAAGTCGCCCCCTCTCCTTTTATAAGTTGCTGTGCCCGACAGGGTCCATAATGCTCTAATTAGCTCTAAGAATTATTATGTTATTATTACTTGTAATATAATGGAATACGGAAAAAACTAAAATTGAAATTGTTTGATATCTTATAAAATGAATAAAATTTTATTCTAAGTGCTTCAAGAATACATTTCTTAGTTATTATTAAAATAATCATAAAACTCATGATCATTTTTATAATAAGTCTGATTAGATATCAATCCTAATAGATGTTATAATTAGTAATGCTATGTTGCCATCCGCGTAGCTGAAATGTAAAGTAACAAGCATCATTTTACTATCTGACTTGGAACTCAACTTATTTGACATTATGACAGGAATTATTATGGTGAAACCGTATCGGAGCGAATTGAAGAAAATCTCTACCAAATAAAATACAAAAAAAAACTCTTGCAAGATTGCTAAATACACAGATTTTCCGATTACTTTATCATTAAACCGAAACAGGACAGTGACAAGCACTAACTCTAATGACGTAGAAAAATATAAAGCGGTGATGCCAAATCTCATGGGACTTGTATATTATTCATCCGAGATAAATCTAGTCGACACGTTACAGATGTGATGTTACGTGTATGGCGAATCATTCCTATTAATTCATGGTAGGAAAATAGATACTCTATTCCTAAAAAATAAAACAGACAATAACAAAATCACTACAATTTTAGGGGGAAAATTATCAAATGTTCACGAATAAAAGGCTCTTTTCTTTTTTAAAGGCCCCTGATATGCGAGTAGCATTTACTAGAAGAAATTGGAACCGCCCAATACCTTATGGTTGGTTAGAACAAGAAAATAATTTATATCTTTAATTACATCAAAAATTGATGTAACTAAAGATATAAAAGTATTGCAAATACTTCTTTAAATTAAAATAAAACACCTGTACAAATACTCGCGATATAGAAGAGCTTGTTTGAATTATTAAATAAATAAAGATGTTTCAAAACTAATACCAATAAAACTTTTTAAGTGCAGTTTTGAAAATAAAATAACTAGATGTCTTCCGTGATTTCATACGCATTTGTTTCGCTTCTAAAAGTAATGAAGTGTCGTAAAATATATAGTTTATTAGCTTTGTTCAATCAATATTCTGTCAAGGAAAAATATATCGCAAGGTATGAAGTTAGCGCCTGAGCGAGTATGCTAAGCATCACGGTAATAAATGATTTCAGTTAGGCATATCGTATATTATTTTATAACTCGACAAAAACCTACACTTTAGCCACGCCGTTGGTGTAAAAAAACTATTATGATCAGGAAAAGTCTTAGCTTAAGTGCGAGTGGGTACAGGTCACACGGTGCTATGAAATATTTTTTCAAATCGAGCTAGCTAGCAAATAATTCTATGAGTTGCCATATGTTAAAAATTACGTGAATTATGGAAAGATTTCATAGTATTGATCCGTGTCACTTCTGAAGAATAGATCAACTTAGTACAGAAAAACTCACTAAATGTGTGAGAATAATTATAAACTTATCACTATCATCGTGATCTACCACATGGTAGAGTTCTGCAGCGTCTCGCTTAGGTTTGGTCTCTCCCTAACACTCATACTACATATAACAGAGCACTGATTTCTTTCGTTTAGAGAATAACGTAGTTGGCAAATACATATATGCGGCAGTCAATACCCCTTGCCACCCTGGTAGCTATGCAAGCGCGGATCCAGCTTTGTGGGCACGGTGACCAACCTTAATTGAGGTCATACTATCGTCCTTTATATTTTTTGTACAGATAATTTGGTATAATAAAATAAGTCGGTAAAGTGCATGTCGAACAACCGCAAAATGTAAAGTCCGAATTTGGTGAGAGAGCGCTGGTGACCTGTGACACAGGTTTTGTTAAATAACTTCTTCAGTCACCAGACCCTAACAAAGTCGAAATATATTTTAAAATATAATAAACTAATCCATTGTGTGTTTACAAACCGTATAAATAATAGCTTTTGAGATAAGAAAATAAATTACTTACTATTATTACTAAACCAAGCCGATTCCTGTCAGTGAATATCGAGGCGTTATACAGTAAACTCACACATGTATCGAGTAATGGCTTCACTATAACATATAGTAGAGCTTCACCTTTATTTATTTTTTTATCTAAGTACGCAATAAAATTTTTAAATAAAAAGTGACTTTAAAAAGGAATATAGAGCACAGAGAAATCAATTTAACTTACAAGAGATGTCTCAATGAGTGATTACTAAGACATTTAGTAATTTATAAGTTTTGTTACATCTTAATATGACCGCCATGTTGGACTGTGCCTCTTTTGTAGAATAGGCCATCTATCCTTCTACTAAGGATATATTATATATTACAGCTTTTCAAAAATTTATATATATGGCCATTTTTAACAAAATATATGTTTAAACTGAAAAATCTATGCTTATATTTTTTACTCTTTTTAGCTTAAAACACCTTAATTTAGTAGGAAGTTTCAGGGATGTCCCGTGGGGTCAACCACTTACACATTTTTTTATATCACAAGACAGCAAACTAGCAGATGGGTTTCCTGTTGAAAAGAGTCAACTATCGCCTATAGACACCAAAGGTGTTAATGGTTCCGGGCACCTTTGAAAAATTGACCAACTATCGTTCTGCCAAGTAGGTCGTAAAAGGCGACCGATTGGCTATGCAAGTCACTGCCATCGTGACTACTAAGTGGTAGAGTTCTGCATTGTCTCGCCCGGGTCTGGTACTACCGCCTTACCTATTCCTACCGCAATAGCGTCAGTGCTTATCACTGTCGTGTTCCGGGTTGGAGGTAGCCGGTAAACTTATGCATGTGGCATTAGACCTCGTCACAAGATAGCAACGCACCATTAACATCTTTGGTATCTATAAGAGATGATTGACTCTGTCCTTCAGGAGACCTGTCTGCTTGTTTGCTATCTGATGATATAAAAAAAGCTATTTTAGCTATAATGACGACGGTACTTGTTACTACGATTTTGTCGTTATGTTTGTAAAGTACACAATAATGCGGAGTTCCAGCACAAGGCTGATTGAGCGTAAGCTCGAAATGTCTCTTTGTCAGCAAAAGAGCAACTAAAGACCAAAAGGTCATCCAGTATCAGGCTGACACTAGGCAGCTAAGCGCAGCACTTTTTACTATTGACAACATTTCGATCTTCGTGAACTCGCCAGTTAGGCGAAAGCCCAATACGTTGTATCCATGGGTTGTTCCCAATAAACTAATGTACGCAGCACATCAACATATTTGCCAACTGGAAATCATATCATATAACATGTTTAGTTTAGATATATCCGATAGTTATCACTTTCCATTAGAAGTATAAACCTATTAGCTATAGTATGGTATAAAAAATATCAAGAAATTAAAAAAGAAGATTTTTTATTACTGTCACCAAGTAACGAGTATTTAAAAATTAAAAGTTACTTCAAATCTGTAAAGTTAACTCCAAATCTTTTAAATGCTTTTTTGAGGTAAAAGCACCGATTTCGGCGTCTTTTCGTCCCCAATTAATCCGTTTGACGGCAAGTTAAAAATCGTTTAAACGGTACCTGAGCGGGCGAACAACCAATTGAATTATTAATGCAGCCTCCACAAACGGCGCGGGTACATATTTACTTGTCGCGTAAATAGATGCGCACACAGCGAACACGCGTTACGAATAGTACACGTAAGGAATGGAGATTAAACATTCTTCAGACATTCGCAGGATATTGATAACCTACATATAAATATTAATATTTTCCCTCCATATTGCCCGGGATTTCTTTGAAGAATAGATTATTCTGCCAAGTAGTTCGTAAAAGGTGAACGATTGGATGTACGTATCACTACCATCGTTTCTGTTATGTGGTAGAGTTCCACAACGTCTTGCCCAGGTTCGTGCTACCACCACCTTACCTATTCCTGCCGCAACAGCGTCAATGTTTCTCATTGTCGTGTTTCGATTTGGAGAGGTAGGAGGTTTGGTCATTCCGTCAAATCGATAGCAACGCATCATTAACATCTTTGGTGTCCATAGGCGATGGCTTTTCTTTCCATCAGGAAAGCCATCTGCTTTTTTGATATCTAGTAATATAAATATATTAGAATTCATTCTCAACTGGTGAAACTGCAGTCTTAATTATTTTTAACAAACGAGTGTTTAAAAAATATACTATAGTCATTAGGATAAAATTTGTAACATGTTCACATTTTATATTATCCTGATGAAAAAATGTGTAAATTTGATTAGTAAATTGAAAAAGACAGTGATAATGCTCATATTTTATAAATTTTCTTGCAAATAAAATATTCATTCATTCTTTCATTTATTCATATAAAAGATATTTGCTGATCGCAGAAATGTCAAAGAACTTCTAATAGAAATAAAGTAATTAATATTGTTTTATAGTCGGATTTATAATATTCCGTTGTAGCGTGTTTTTGTAGGTATATACATCAATATCAAATATTAAACAAAAAATGTGCTCTTAGGTACTTAATTGGCTATTTTTAATAAATGAGAACCTTTTGATTTCACGTATTGATACATTATCAGAGTTTATTTCAGTTACAAGTGATTATAACAAAAATGTTTTCATGAGTATTCCTTTGCAGAGTAGATCAAGTGAACCAAACGTCATTGTAGATACGTTTAATTTCACCAAATTGTCTGTTGGAGGTTACCATCCATATCAAATCATATTGTATTAAAGAATCTATTTAATTGTGATAGTAAGATAATAGAAATCTCTTATTCTAAATCACATGGCTAGCGTAAATTCATAATACTTAGATTAATTATTATTAATGTGAAATTTTTACTAACAACATATTATTATACATACACATACATATATGTTGTTCACTTTTCGTTAGATTTGAATCTACAGATTGCACAGGTTTTATTTTCCTTAATTTTTGACTAAATTAATCCAGAATGAAAGCTATATATTTACCAAATTTCATCCAAATCCGTCCTAGTTTATTGCCGTGAAAGAATAACAAACGTATACACAAACCCACTCATTTACCTTTTCTTATAATAATATGATATAATTGTTATTGATCGTGTTATTTATGTTATCGATTGAGATATATAAAATATATACATACCTACTTATATATAAGAATTATATAAGATTACGTCCAAAAATGAGTTTAAGTCAAAAATTAAACAATTAATTTCATGATAACTGTTATAATAATACAAAACATCACCAGGAGTGCTTAATTTTCATTACTGTATCGTGTACGGTCTCGTTACTCAATATTATTATTTAACATTACATAAAATATTTACTTAAATATTAGAAAAGTACCTATATAAACTATATACCTATATAAACTATAAACTATATACCTATATAACCTATATAAACTAATGCCGGGTTCCTATAATCAACGATACATCACTCGTAGTCGTAGCAGTAATCATTAGCAATCAATTTAATAATAACGAGGCGTTCCACAAGTTGTATGGACATTTGGTAATCTATACATATAATAAAATCGTAGGAAAGTCAAAACTGTACATTGAATATTTTTTTAAAAGAATACTTGGGGCGTGATATATATACAATCGATATCGAAGCCAAAAATATAGTTTTTAGAATTTTTGTCTGTTTGATTGTTTATCTGTTTGTCTGTCCGGGGTAAGCTCAAAAAGTATTGCATGGATTTACTTCAAATTTTGCATGAATATTACTAACAGGTCGGGTCAACATATAGGCTACATATTATCACGCTATCACCTACGGGGGAGGAGCTGTGCGGAGTAAACGAAGTCCGCGCGGACGAAGTCGCTGGCAACAGCTAGTCTGAAATATAAAGAAACAGTTTTAGCTTACGCCTCGTAGAATATGTTACTTACTCGCAACTAACAAGAGACGCTTTACTGATATGGGAACTGGACATAAGCCTTGCAAAGTTTTATCTGTTTACTTAATTCTAAGTGTTAGGCGTCGGCGTTGACCACATGAGGTCCCGGGTTCGATTCCCGGGCAAATAAAAAAAATGTGTTTTTCCCAGTTTTCTGATAATAAACAATATTGCCCTGTATTGAAAAGTGCCCAGTTGACGATAGGCTTGCCACCTATCATATTTGTGGGACTAAGTATCTGGGGCTAATCATGTGTGCACTTATACTTGTACCTACCTCTTCGTGGATAGAGGCGTGAAGATACTTTTTTACAATGTATCAATGTTAGTGTATGAATCAAACTACTTTATTGTTTAAGCAATTATCACAATTCGTATAAATATCAAAATCAATAAATCAAAACCCTTTGTTTTGTTGTATTATATTTTTTTACATATACATTCACGTTCTTACACACAATACGTACGTAAAAGGCCGTAGTTTTCCCGAATGCGCGCGCTACTTACAAATGTGTGGGTGTGCGCGTGTGTGCTATAGGGTTGGCCTTTTGCGAGAGGGGAGGATGGGAAGGGGCCTTACTAGGAACCATAGCCGCTCCTCATGACGTATTTGCCGACTTGTGCAATTAGCAGTTCTTTATGAATATTCAACAAGATATACGAGTTTTTATATTAATTGACGTGTGACTTACATCTAATGGACGCGTCATGTGGGCGTTTGTTAAGTGATTTTACTTAGCATAGATTGAAATATCGTGTAAGACCTCACAAGAATTTACTACACATACAATACTTAAGATTAAGATTAACACATTTTATTTTATATATTTTTATTCACAAAACTTTTAAGGTACATAATAAACAATGGGCATTAAAGACGTTTATTTTAAGTTTTAGAAATCTACGCTCTATGTATTCCGTAGAAAATTCAGTTAGAAAGAGACAACATTGCGTTTGCAGAGAAAGCAACAGCGGGGATGAGTCTTGGAGCTCTCACTTATAAATAGATGTAAACGCCACAATTTTGACACAGAAAAGAGAACTTTATTGTTAGAACGTGAGGTTAAATTTCCCTTGTAAGTTTTGTATGTGGGTATAGTGCGTGTTGTATTAAGGCAGAAGAGCGCGGACATCAAATATTGATTCGGAGACTGGTGTGTGCGGGGTATGGGGAGGGGGGATATAATTTGGACTAATTCCTTGAATGTTGACACAGGCTTGTCTGCCAGCCGGTGCAGCCGCGGCCGATCAACTTACCTTTCTTATACAACTTTTAATGGTAACGTGAAAGTTTTATTAGTTTTTAACTCTTCGTCAATTATGGAATATCTTATTTAATATATCATTATGAATCGTTAAACTGTATTCGTACTATTTCTCGTGTTGGTCCAAGCTCCTTTGAAGAATAGACTAACTGCTGTTCAGCCAGGCAGGACGTAAAAGGCGACCGATTGGATATACGTGTCATTATCATCGTGAATTCTAGGTGGTAGAGCAACATCTCGCCTGGGAATTTGGAACCACCGCCTTACCTATTCCTGCCCAATAGCGTCAATGCCTATCATTGTCGTCTTCCGATTTGGATGGTACGTTAGTGGAGGGTGCTTAAAATAAAAATAAAACTCATTTTAATTAATTTTAAAACAACACTGATTTTCACAATACAGGTTTTGTGGTTATAAGATACAAAACAAGCAAATGTGACTCTTCTGATTACAAGATTGCCTGTCAGCTATCAATAATCTAAGTGATGCTTTGCCATCCGTGAGGTAGGATGTTATATGTACAACATGCCTTAAAGATCATCGACTAACTTACTCTCTAAACGGGAATAAAGTGTGCAATAACAAACACTGACGTTATTTCGTCAGAAGTTATAGTGGTGATACCAAACACGGGTGAGGTATTGATGCTTTGCAGAACCTTATCAACCAGTAAATAATGCCTAGGTACTAATTCCTAGGTTTTTATATCATAAGATTTCCCCGTGATGGTTCCGGGCTCCTTTACAGAATAGGCTAACTGCCGTTCTGCCAGGCAGGTCGTAAAAGGCGACCGAGTGGCTATACGCGTCACTACCGTCGTGGCTACTAGGTGGTAGAGTTCTGCATCGGCTTGACTGGGTCTGGTACCACCGCCTTACCTACTTCTGCCGCGATAGCGTCAGTACTAGTCACTGTCGTGTTCCGGTATGGAGGGTAAGGTAGCCAGTAAACTTATGCATGTGGCATTAGACCTCGCCACAAAATAGCAACGTACCATTAACATCTTTAGTGTCTATAGGCGATGGTTGACTCTTTCCATCAGGAGACCCATCTGTATGTTTGCTATCTTTAGATAGAAAAAAAGATGTCACTGAAAAGGAAAACATATAAAAGCAGTGTAAGAAATGGAACAAACTTATCTGAAAATAATGAAGACCCCAGCGGCACACTTATCCACCCTCGTCCACCACACTTTACACCACACTATATACCACGACAGCACCAAACACAAAAGCACACACTTTACGCACTCAACGCACGTTTCACTTCGCAACCGAAGCATCTTCAGGAAACACGAGCACTACTAAGCTCGACGAGACAACAAATATATAATACATAATAAATAAATATTCACAGGACAAATTAAATTACACTTACTGATCTAACCCCAATGTAAGCAAATTATTTGCTTGTGTTATAGGTGTTAGTCAACGATATTAATACATAGAAATATATATATAATAAATACTAGAATATATTTAATAAACACCCAAACCCGGAAATACAAACATTTATGCTCATCACACAAATGCTTTTCCCTGTTGGGGATCAAACCCGAGCCCCGTAGATTGCGTAGTCAGGGTCGGTAACCACTCGACCAACTGAGCGGTATACATATATACTAACTATACCAGCGAGGCTGTAAAAAAAGCTTGCTAATATAAGCATATTATTATTTAATATCCTGCTAAGGAGGATAGCTAACGCTACATTAATAGCTTAAATATCTCCATATCGTGTATGTAGGTAAACACCGGGCATCCGCTACATAGCTTATCTTGCTGAGCAAACTCCGTCCGTATCTTAAAATATTTCCATACTCGCTGTCTTGGGCAAGAATTTCCGAGAAACGATAACTTTGGTGCCGTACAGGACATACCTACGATGTGTGGGAGTGTTTAGGATAGGCACTCTTAATTGTTCTGTATTATATACAACGCGTAAGAGACAGTCTATCGAAAAATTAAGAAAACATGCCGTATTTACGTTCTAATCATGACGGTAATTTCTTATGTTATGGGAATTGCCAAATTTGGATTTTAATATTTTTTCTTATTTTCATGCCACGAAAAGCGTCACGGCTCCGAATTTTTGCGTCGTCGGCGGCACTTTTAAACCAGCCGTTTAATTTGTATGGTATATGGGACATGAAGCGAAGCTTATTTTGTGTATTTCCTTAAATTTTACTATTTTTTAGAAAAAGCACTGTAGAATATTAGTATAAATCAATTTATACAAAATTAACTAGGTGGTAGAGTTTACTTCGTGGGAGAGTTCTGTCTTGTCTCGTCCGGGTCTGGTAACACCGCCTTACCTATTCCTGTCATTGTTCTGTTCCGGTTTGGAGGGTAAGGTAGCCGGTAAACTTAAGCATGTGGCATTAGACCTCGCCACAAGATAGCAATGCATCATTTACATCTTTGGTGTCTTTAGGCGATGGTTGACTCTTTCCATCAGGAAACTCATCTGCTTATTTGCTATCTTGTGACATAAAAACACCTAGTAGTCACAATTGTTTTAACACGCATAGCCATTCGATCACTTTTAACAAACTGCCTGGCAGAACTGCAAACGGTCTATTCGTTTAAGGGGGCCCAAACCAACATGAATATTATTAATAAATCAAGAATAATAATAAACAAATGAAGATCCCTAACAATTAAAAACAATAAAACAATCAGCATGCAGAACGCCACGCCCGCAAACAAAACGTTACTTAATAAACGTCAAATGAAAGCACTGGTGCATAAAATCACAACTGAGGCCCCGGGGCAGTCCCAGGCTCCCCCTTCACCAAGGGATCATCCCAGATCTTACCCGATATTAGCGCCACCGGCGATTCAACCTTATAAATAAAAAATACTTATTACATGTAGGGCGAACGTCGTAAATATAAAATATCTATGTACGAGAACGCGTTTAAAATTACAAAGAAAATCATTCTGGCATTTTTCTTGAAGTTTTTATATCGTAAAAGATATTAATAAATAAGCAATTAGATGAAAAAAGAGAACGCAGAACGCTTGTAGATAATAAAGATGTTAAAGATTTTATAAATATTATAAGCTATTCCTAATCATAGATTTTTGAGCAGTTTTTTTTAAAATTCGTATTTTATTTTCGAAAATATTTATATTTTCAAAATAATGATCTATTTTGATCTGACGAGTGGCATTCAACGCTTCAATAAAAAAATATTTTTTAACAGTTTTCGCCATTGATAATTTCCAAACGAATGAATCAACTGATTTTGATCCAATTTACGGTATTTGACGCCAATTTACAGTTTTTAGAGAGAAAAACTAATTAAGTATGTTTTCTGTAAACAGCAAAATATTAATATTTAGAAAGCTGTAACTTTTGAAAACCTAATTCGATTTTGATTTTTGAAACTGCACCTGACGTAATTTTTAAGTACTAAAATATTGTAGAAGGTCGAAAATTGATTGATTAAAAAAATCTCGAATTTATGTCAAAAAAAACTCCGTCAAATGCAATCAAAGTCGGACCAAGTTCTCAAAAGTTACAGCTTTTTAAATATTGTTGTTTACAGAAAACTTACTTAATATTTTACAATACCTAACTAACAGCTTTTCTCTCTAAAAATGCGTCAAATATCGTTACTTGAATCAAAATCGGTTGATTTATTTGGGAACGAAATATTTTGAAATAAAAATGTTTTTTGATATTATTTCGACATTTCAGCCTATAGATTATTTAGAGAAAGTATTTGAAAACATTTTAGAGCTCGAAAGTTGCGTTGAATGTCAATCAAAAGATCAAAATCGATCATCGTTTCCAAAATACTCAGCTTTCTAAAATAAAATAACCGCTTTTTACTAAATGCATATGGATGTATACACGATACATATACCAAAATAACATTTTTTACAATTTTTGTCTGTCCGTCTGTCTGTCCATATGTTTGTTCCGGCTAATCTCTGGAACGGCTGGACCGATTTTAAAGGGACTTTCACTGGCAGATAGCTGATGTGATAGAGAGTAACTTTGGCTACTTTTTTTAAAAAAAATTTCCACCGGACGAAGTCGCGGGCTCAGCTAGTTTATAATAAAATTTAGGTTTTTGAACTCTAATGTTTTATCTACGCTTATATTTAGTTTTTGAAAAACTTTAAAAACAATCAAGAAAAATATCGACACGCAGGATTTGAACCTGCGACCGTCTCCCTAAAGCCGGGACGCTCTACCACTGAGCTAGTGTCGATAGGCTCGACGTGACGAAATTCTTCTATATGCTATATGATCGATTCCGTCGATTGTACTGATCGCTAGGTATGCTTAGGTATAACTACATAGTTAAATGAGTTCATCGTTACACGGTCGCAGGTTCAAATCCTGCGTGTCGATATTTTTCTTTGTTGCTTTTAAAGTTTTTCAAATTTTCACAAGCATGGGGTGAGTGCAAAACACAAAAATAATGTTTAGTTTTTGTTTGTTGGAGCTTAAATTACCTCAATTTAGCGGGAAGTTTCAGGAATGGTCTGCAGGTTCAACCGGTTTACAGATTTGTTATATCGTATTATTAGCAAATATATATAGTATAGTGTTGGTATAGTGTTGGTTCGGGCTCTCTTTGAAGAATAGACCTGCCGCTCTGCCAGGCAGGTCGTTAAAGGTGACGGATTGACTATACGTGTCACTACCATCGTGGCTGCTAGATGGTAGAGTTTCTAGATTGTCTCTCCCAGGTCTGAAACCACCCGAACTGCCTGACATGACGAAGATTGTCTTTTCAACCGACATGATAAATTGTTTTCTCCGTTCTTAATTTTTTTTTTTACAATTTAAATTTTATAGGCGTGCTTGTTAGTATCCATACTAATATTTTACTAAACCGATTTTGATTAAATTTTGCATGAAGATATTTAAGGATACAGGGTCAAATATAGGCTAACTTTTTCAAAAATCATTCCTAAAAGGCTAATATAGGGGATGAAAATTTGTATCAATAACTATATGGACGACACGTTGACTAGCATGTCAACAACATAGGGAACTTACTTTCACATTTATTCCATTAAATTTGACCGCCCCGTTGGTAGAGTGGTTAGCAAAACTAACTACGAATCGATGGGGCTAGTGTTCGATTATAAACATTTGTGTGATTAGCATAGATGTTTGTATTTTTGGGTCTGGGAGTTTAATATGGATGTAAAAGTATTTGTATATGAATTCTATGTATTAGTATCGTCGACTAACACCTACAACATAATCAAAATAATTTGCTTACTTTGGGGCTAGACCTATTTGTGTAATTTGTCCAGCGATATTTATCAAAACTCTACAACGCTCGACACAAAAATCAAAACAGGGCCTTTATGATTCGTGGCGAGATTAATCACTAAACAGGTACCTAGTTATTATAATTACTAATTAGACACTTTTATTATTGTACTTGGACATAAATATCACTTTTACACATATATTTTTAATATATTATTCGACCGGTTTCACTTTTAAAGCATCTTCAGGATTCTATATTACATCCTGAGGATGTTTTAAAAGTGAAACCGGTCGATTAATATATTAAAAATATATGTGTAAAAATGAAATTTATGTATAAGTGCAATAATAAAAGTGTCTAAAAACAATGGAATTTCACCAAGTGCAGACGATTAAAAGTATAGAATATCTAGTTATTGGTTTATAAGAATACCAGTTAATTTTTTTATTGATACCTACTCATGGTACCTAAATATCAAAGTAAGGAAACGAGAAATACATCCGATTAACCAGTGAGATCCGTTTTAGTTTCAATGGGCAAGAAATTTAGCATATTCGTAAAATGGCTTTACAAATTAAACAACAAAATAAACAGAACTTTTAATGGAATAAAGGTGAAAATAAATTCCCTATTTTGTTCCCCTATAGAACGTAAGCGTTGTAATTCCGGAACGTTCCCATCGGCCTTAAAGCCCATAAATAAAGGCCGAGCTCTGGCAAACACAGAAAGTGCGCAAACAACATAAAACACGGAATGATTGCAATTAAAAACGCATCGCGGTCACGTGGCCCGACGCCATCTTGCTTCGGAGTGACTAATGGCCTATTGACCACAATTTAGGTTGAGAATAACTTCTCAGGATTATGGATTCGACGGATTAATTATTACTTGCGGCTTACCTGGTTAGTTCGTTGAAAAGTGTTTATTATCTTTAATCGTACGTTAACATTATTTTAATCAATATTATTGTGTATGTTACACAGTGTTATAAGCAAACGTTTAAACTACGTTTATTAATAACGATTTAAATTAAATAAACAGACACATAGAACACACACTCATGGCTTTTACTACAGTCACGAGCGGAGAAGTACCTAGGTATATCATGGCAAAATTTACATGGTGTAGAAGTGCAGAAAGCTAATGTTTTTATATAATACTAGCTGTTGCCAGCGACTTCGTCAGGACATCGTTTACTCCGCACTGCTTCTCCCCCGTAGGTGATAGTGTGATAATATGTAGGTATTATGTTGACCCGGCCTGTTAGTAATATTCATGCCAAATTTGATGAAAATCCATGCAGAACTTTATAAGTTTACCCCGGACAGACAAACAGACAAAAATTCTAAAAACTATATTTTTGGCTTTGATATCGATTGTAGATCACGCCCCAAGTATTCTTTTAAAAAAATAATCAATGTACAGTTTTGACTTTTCTACGATTTTATTATATGTATAGATAATATATAGATACACAGTGGCGCCTACTGCCGCTCTAGACCCAGTCTGACACGCCGCCCTTTTTGTTCATCAAAATTCTATACATTCACAACTGCTATTAAAATATAATTTTTATTTTACTGAAATAGAATTATTAAGCAATTCAAAGAAATATTTATTAAACTCTTACAAAATAAATAATAAGCATTATTCTCGAATTATCATAGATTGCTTAATTTGTAAATATTTTCTTCCTGAATTTAGTCCATAAAAAACGCCATACTTATGATAATATCGTATTTATATACATAAACGTAGCGATATTACATAGATCACTTTAATTTATATCAACATAGGTATATTCGCTTAATTTGATAGAATTTTATTATAATAAATTCTTGCCTTTAAATTCCTAAAATATGTTAAAATTTGTAAGAATACTTCAACATTTTTGCAGTTATAAAAATTATATATAATATATATAAAAAAAATCCAAGAAGGAAAAAAATATTGGATATGGAATAAATAGGACTTATTTTAAATAAAAAATGAACTTCCGTAAAATCTAAAATGATTTAAATTTCAAATGAATACCAAATGTTAATTCATACAGATTTTCATTCAACGCCGACAGTAAAATTTTTCATTTAATAAAAAACCTATAAGTAATTTCAAATAATAAAAAAGGTTTCTAGGACCTTAAAACGTGGAGATCTGTCTAAAACTTAATTTTCTAAAATCGGGGCAAAATCAGTAATATCCTTATCTACATACGTAGCGGGAACTTAAAAACAACATTACATACACTACCATTCATTTAACACACATCATAATATCCATCATCTTCCGGGTTCATTTTGAAACATAGATCATCCACCGTTCTGCCAGGCAGTTCATAAGAGGCAAACGATTGGCTATGCGTGTAACTACCATCGTGGCTACTAGGGGTTAGAGTTCTGATTGTCTCGCCCGGGTCTGGTATCATCGCCTTACCTATTCCTGCCACTGACATTGTCATTGTCACTATCGTATTCCGGTATGGTGGGTAAGGTAGCCAACAACTTATGCATGTGGCATTAAGACCACAAGGATAGAAATGCACCATTAACATCAGGAGAGCTATCTTATTTGTTATCTTATAATATAAAAACATATTGTAATCTCAAGGCCAAAACTTGGCTGTTATTTGACGATTCTTGAACAAGACTCGTGTGTCACCTTCAATATCATTTATATTTATAATACTGTAGTCTGTACCCTCTGTGCGACCCGATGTGCTTATCGCTTAGGTATTTTAGGGCGTCGTACCGGCAGATGCGCTTCATTCTATTTACTTAGGCTGCGTTCAGTTTTATCAGGACGATGCACGTCTAGGGGACGCTTGATACAATGTAATTGAATAACCCTCATATAAAATGTATTTTTCTTATCACGTTTTAACGAAAAATGTTTTGAAGTTCACATCCGCGTATGAGGTCGAAGGTGCAACAGAGATCTACTTGGTTCTTAGCCAAGCAAGTGTACTGTGATCTGTTACAAGACCGAAAGTTATTTAACTAGCATTTAAATTGTTAAATGTATGGACTAGCAATCACCCTGTGTTAGAAAATCGACCACAGACTAAACAATAAAATCATTTCTAATGTTGACAACAGACTTTTTTTTATATCATAAGATAGCAAACAAGCAGATGGGTCTCCTGATGGAAAGAGTCAACCATCGCCTATAGGCACCAAAGATGTTAATGGTGCGTTGCTATCTTGTGGCGAGGTCTAATGCCACATGCATAAGTTTACCGGCTAACTTACCCTCAAAATCGGAACACGACAGCGAAAAGCACTGACGCTATTGCGGCAGGAATAGGTAAAGCGGTGGCACCAGACCCGGGCGAGGCAATACAGAACTCTGCCTTAGCTATAAACATGATAATAGTACCTATCTACACGGCCTGATAGGTAAGTCGACCGAAACTTTGGAGGGGGTGATAAGGTATCTGATTCTCACTCCAAATAAATAAAAATAACCCTTACCCTTAAATTTTAACCTTAAATTCATAATTCATACGCGCCAACACGTTCGCGCAAGTAACGCGCATATGGATAGATAGATAAATAGGTAGTTACGTAATTACTGCCTACTTATATAACTAACTATTTATCTATCTATCGATATGTGCGTTACTTGACTGAACGTGTTGGTGCGTATTAATTATGAATTTACTAAATAATTAGGTTAAAATTTAAGAATATTTTTTAATTATTATTTATTTGGAATGAAAATCAGATACCTTATTACGCCCTTTAAGGTTTAGGTCGACTTATCTAACAGACCGTATATATATATGTATGTTAAATACATATATGTAGAGTGTGTTATATTTATTTTTATTAATTTCTTATACTTCTAATGCATATTATTTAAAAATATTACGCTTCTACACTTCTTCGCAATGTAAACTTTAAATATGCCGAATTTCATGCTTCACCATTCGCATAATTGTCGTAAAAAGGGTACAAAGTTTTAGCTTCACTTATTCATATATAGATTTACTTTATACAACACTGTAAACAATTAGATGGTTCTCCTGATGTTCTCCTAATGGAAAGAGATAACTGCCTCCTATAGACACCAAAAATTTTAATTGTGCGTTGCTATCTAGGTGGCGAGATTGGAATCCCATATATAGGTATAAGTTTACCGACTGCCTTACTCTACAAATCGAAAAAATAAGCACTGACGCTATCGAAGCAGGAATAGATGAAGCGATAGTACCAAACCCGTCCAAGATGTGGCATAAGTCTACCACGAAGTTAATAGTCATACCTACCTACTCACACATAATAGCCTTCTTTTGTCTTATACGCGATAACTATCAGGAAGACAGTTGACCTGTTCTTTAAAGAAAGGGGCCCGGTGTAATTATGTGAAAACTATAAATACGAGACAAACAAAGGCAGTATCTACCTTCGGTTCAGGGGGGTCACATATAGATACAAGGGCCAAGCCAATCTTCAGCTCAGGTGGGGTCACATATTTGAGGTTCAATCATGATAGGCTTTAATCCTTAACTAATACTTATAAATCCTCAGTATCCCCCCCCCTGGATCCGCCCTTGGAAATAAACTACCTACCTACCTCATGGAACCAGTGCATGTCATTGCGTGTTCCAGTTTGAAGGGTAGGTAAGATAAGCTGTAAACTTTTGCATGTGGCATTACTCAGTAACACATGGGTGGCAAGACACCATTAATATCAATTTCTAATTTGCTATCCTTTGATAAAGAAAGAGAAATATTCGGACCGAATTGGCAATTTTTTATGTATATTTACTACTATATAAAGTTATTTTTTAGTATCATTTATTAAAAATGTATTTTATTTAGCAGTAATAACATAACACAAACATGTCTGAAATGAAAAAAAAATTAAAATTGTTCTTTGGTTTCCCTGATACAATGCTTTAAAATTGAGCAAAGAAATAGTACAACTAGCGCCATCTATGTTTACGTAATACAAACCAATTGTTTTAAACATTTTTTGATTAAGAACACGTCAAAGACTATCCGTAGCTCAAATCCAGCCAGCATTGAAATTTTCTGTGTTTTATCTGCATAGGAAATTTCTTATTCTAGTTTGATGTTTATAGCGGTAAACAAGAAAAAGCCTACCTATCTAATAGGTAAGCGTACATAGAATCGATAAAAAATTAAAGGTCTGCTAATAAATTACACACACCCATACCAATTCATAATTTTAGTTCCACCGGTCTTATGGAAGAAGTACCGTAAAACTTTTGGGTTTTTATTCAATCCGTATGTTCTTAAAAAATTATATTTTCTGAGAAACGTTAGCCTGTTTCCGATTTCTGGATTTTTTAGGTTTATAGAAAACAAACATTTTTTAATGGCAAGAGATACAAATCAACCATAAATACTAAAAGTTATAATAAGGCATAGCTAATCATGTGCAGTGATGTAATTCCAGAATTCCGCATTGATAAATTTACACGCTACCTTACTCTTCTTATAGCAACAGTAACTAATCCTGACGCCATCAACATAGAAAAAGTTAAGATACATAAATCCAGGCGAGACGTTGCGGAAATTTTGCGCTTTATACGTAAATCATGTGCTTATACTTTTATTTCAGTATTTATAGTATCCTAGCTGACCTGCGAAGTTTCGCTCGCGAGCATGAAACTTTCATCATCACCTATTGAAAGACTTTAGGCGTTGATTTTTAAGAAAGAAAGTAGCCTATGTTTTATCCCGGATTTTACACTGTTTTTGCCAAATTTCACCAAAATCGGCGTGATACATCCTAAAATTCGGTTAGTCCGAGTCCCCTTTAAAAAATAGACAAACCATCTGCTAGGCTGTTCGTAAAAGACAAATACGTGTCACAACTATGTTAATACTAGATGGTAGAGTTCCGCAACGTCTCGCCCGGGTATATGGTACCATCGCTGTACTTACTGTTGCCGAAATAGCTTCAATGCTTGTCATTGTCATATTCTGGCTTCGAAGGTGAACTAGCCGGTAGACTTACGTATGTGACATTGTTATCCTGTCACACAGATAGCAACGTACCATTAACATCTTTGATGTCTTTAGGCGATGGTTTCTCTTTCCATCTGTACTTCTTCTTTCTTAGTACTTCTGATTTCTGATTTCATCAGGAGAGTATCCGCTTATTTACTATCTTATAAAAAGGCATCTAATTACCTGGATATACTATATTCTTACACATTTATCTAGCTTTTCTAAGGCCAAGTTTAGTACGTATATAAATTTATGTCCTTAAAGATGATTTAGATTGCGAGACCACTATAGTAACTACAGTAGCCAATAAAGCACTAAAAATATTAAATAATAACTTAAAAAGTTAAATAAAAATATGAGTGCATTCATTACAATTGCATATTAAATATAAATAATTATATATTAAAACTGAGCTAATAAAAAAGCTCATCTGGGGTAGAAAAGTTGCTCACACATTTGTGTGGACTCATCCACAGTTTTATTTGCGGAAGCAATTTCGCGAAATGCCACAATTTATTTAAAAATTACGCCCTTGTTTGTGCGGATAAATATTGACGTGTTTGGTTTATGATAATGGCAACACCGGCAGGTAGGCTCAGCGCACCGGCTAGCTACAGTATTATTTACCTGAACACATATTATTTAATATTTACTATCGCAATGTAAAGTTTACAATATAATATTTGTCAAGTATGCTCCTCTTTAAAAGTTTATATTTACACCACATATAGACGTTTTTAATCAAAGGTAAATTTGGAGATTAAATAAGCGGCTTAGCTGCCACTTTCGTTTACGATTAAACATTTATCATTAATAAATTTACTTACATTTTCAGTAACATATTTTAGTTTAGTATTCGTTTATAGAAACTAGGTAGGTATGTCAACTGTACGTATGTGTAATTATGTGTTTACTTTTACTATGTTGGATGTTATAATTATAATTATAGACTGTGCATAAAATCCAGATTTTAGAAATATTTAATTGAACTGTAGTTTATTCCTAAACTTTTACAGCCATCTCCAACCATCATACTCGTATCATCGTAACAGATCGAAAACGCAAGAGAACAAGAGAAATCATGGCTTTAGTAAATCTATATTTCTATATTAATTAATTAATTAATATTATAAAAATTAATTAATTAATTAATTAATATTATAAATGCGAAAGTTTGATGTATGGATGGATGTTTTTTACTCAATCACGCAAAAACTACTGAATGGATTTGAATGAAATTTGTCACACAGGTAGATGGTGACTTGGAATAACACATAAGCTACTTTTTATCCCGGAAAAATTATGTGGTCCCGCGGGATTTGCCAATAACTTTTATAATGCAGCGGGCTGCACGCTGCAGCTAGTGTTTAATAAAAGAAACTAGTTCGTTATGATATTATCATACAAACTTCCAATATCGTGTGATCCCTTTTCAGCTTGTAGGGAGATAAAAGAAAGGGAATTGCGTGGGAAGCGTTATTAAATTTCCAGGTTCGGGAAAAACCGACAGAAGTTATTCTATCATAAGAAAAAAATATTAAAGTTGCTTTTAGCATAGAACAAGCAACGGTTGCCTACAGTTTGGTAAGGAAGCCACCACTTAGGTATGAAATACCCATGCACCTAAATTATTTATTTATACTCGTAGCTTGAGCTGAGAACTGAAATCAAAATTTTTAAAAATAACCTCATACTTTTCATATTCTGTGCATTAGGTAATGAACATTGTTTTTAAGCAGTAGATAGGTCTTCATTCGGACCGTCATTTTATAAAATTATTCTTCTCGATATACCTACCTACGCATAATAATTCTTCATTATGCTGTATCGTTCAAATACGGGTTTGTTTCGCTTAACATGACTTGTTAATTTAAAAAGAGCTTAAGTCATTTTAAATTAGAACTGAAGATACATTAAGATAGATACCTATCATGAAACAGTTTGAAGTTTTTATATTCTGCACACTCATTACATTAGTTCGACAATGCGCAGAACAAACTCCTTGATCGGACGTAAAGTTGAACCGCAAACAATATCATCATTGTAGATATTTGTACTATAACAACAATAAATGTTGCTAGCTTTAAATGCAAGCCCAACATTCCGGCACACACTCACTGTGTGTACTAAGACAATATGTAGGAAACACTACTACGATCTTAAGCAAGGCGACAAAATGAATCTCCGCTCGCGACTGATACGGCCCAATTCAAACACAGTCAGCGCCATTTTGTTTTGACATGCGGCTATCTCGACAAATAATGCCATTTAAATTTAAACCTAAAACTCATACATTTACGACTTTTATTTGAAGTGATATGAAGCCGTGTAGAAACATCGGAAATTAAGGGAGGACCAGACACGATTCTGTTTGCCGTCTAACGTGGTCCCAGGACGAAGTTACAAATATTTGACGTGTCAATTTTGTGAATGTTGACCGAGAATTGCGGTTAATATTCCCGACCCGGCCAACCTGCTGCGCGGTCACTCTTTAATTAAATGACTAAAACTGTCCAATTGTCGATTTCATTTTCACAGAATTTGTTATAAGTAATATGTGCATCGTGGTTACTTATATAATTACCTGACATAATTTACATAAAATATATATTAAATAAAATCAATTTATTAACTTAAAATAGGTACCTAGTTTAGATATATAGGTATACGGATACAATCCGTATATTAAAAAATATTGGGGCTAACATGTCCTACCATATAAACCTTAAAAGGCAACCGAGGGCTTAATATGACAATAGTTGACTGGGAGAGAATTCATCTAGCATTCAGTCCGCTCTTTGTTCAATTTTACATAAGTGTAAGTACAATAGAGTTTAAATAAAAAAAAATAGGTAGGTACCGTCGTGATTATTAGGTGATAGACTTCTAAAACCCGTGTTGGACCGGGCTCCCTTTGAAGAATAGACGATGGTCTACTGCCATTTTACCAGGCAGTTCGTAGATAAAAGGGAACGATTGGCTACGTGTCACTACCATTGTGACTACTTGGTGGTAGAGTTCCACAACGTCTCGCCAGGGTTTGTTAACAACGCCTTACCTATTCTCACCGCAATAGCATCAATGCTTGTCAGTGCCGTGTATTGGTTTAGAGAGTAAGATAGCCGGTAAACTTACGCAAGCGAAATTAACGCCACACGGAAAGCAATGCACCATTAACATCTTTTGTGTCTATAGGCTATGTTTGTCTCTTTCCATCAAAAGGGCCTTCTGTTTGTTTGTTTCTTATAATATATAAAAAAGTCTTACTGAAGATGGTGTCATCGCTTTACCTATTTTGTTTTAGGCATGGATCATTTAACAGTTAACATATTAAATTTCGTACTACATTTTTTTAACAATTAACAACTGTTATTTGCATTAGCAAATACTGTTAAAATTTTATGCATCACTAAAATTACCGATAATAATGTAATAATATAACAATAATAGTAATAATGTTATTAAAAATATTTGAGCTACTTTGATTTATGATAATAATAACTGATAAAAATTATAAAACTACTCCAGAGGACCTTTTTTTTGGTCGTTGACTTTTTTGACGCGGTTTAGGCATTTTCGAGTAATCGGTGAACATACATAAAAACCCCATTATCATTATTGATAAGTCTTCTGATCTCTGTAATTTGGCTCTCCTCGTGTTATATCCCACTAAAAACATTTTCATGTAAAATGTTGTCACGACAACAATATGTGGCTTGCACTGTCAGAAAGTTAACAGATTCCATTTAGAACCAAAGTTTCTAACTTTACTCGCTCTCACTCTACAAGCTCTAACATCACAAACTCTACAGCTTAGTCAAAATATGGAGCAAAATTGCCAATTGTCACTCATATACATAGAGTTTATCTTGTGCTAATTGATATATAATACGTAAATTGTACTACATAGAATTATATAACTTCAAAAAGCATTCATTCTTAAGCTGTTGATTCGGTAAATATATACCTACATCAACTAATCCAACGGTTGTATTTGTGATATAAAATATGGACCATTGCAAATCATTTTACAGTAAATATCTTATCATCTCGAATATTCAGCAATTTGCTCCGCTTAAATAATTGTAAACAAAAAAGCAAATGAATAGGATGAAAGCATTGTAACAGCTTGTTAGGGCATATTGCTCGTTACCGTGCGGCTATTTATTTTCGAGTGGCAACATCGAAGAGTCCATAAACAAAACAACACTTGGCCGACTATTTTCATTGACAACAATGCTGAGTAGTAAGCACCGCGGAGCGATAAGTGAGGTTTTGAGTAGGCACTTACTTTTCGCGACGTAGGTATCGAAGTAGGGGCTCTTAGTACAGTATTTTCATTGTGTACTTTTAATTTTGAGTGCGCGAACTAGCTCGCTCTCTCGGGACGAATGTTTGCGAGGGTAATATTTGCTTCCGCTGTATAATTCAGCGGCCCGCCATATTTGCCAAAGAGCAATCATTTTAATATCGTCAGGCATCACATTAGGGCCAAGTGGGATACTTGCTTTGTTAAATGAATTAATTTTTCAATTGTAATTAGGAGCCAGAGTTTTCCAATTTTTACTAATGGAAAATGCCTTCTAGGTTTATTTGGGTATTCGTATTCACTAACCCTTTTAACCGGGTTAAAAAAAGAGGATGTCATATATTATACCCTCTTACTCGAAGATATTGTAACAGATCAGGACAATCATTTATTATTTGAAAGGGTAGAGGACAAGGGCGGATCCAGGGGGAGGGAGGCATGGGGGTCATGACCCCCCTCCCTGGTAAAGCGTCTAGGTATGGATTTACTAGGATTCGAGTTTATCATGAATGAACCTCAAAAATGTAACCCCTTCTCTGAATCGAAGACTGGATCCACCCTTGGAGATGGATCACAATGTTGTAGATGTGAATAAAATTACATTTTGTTACAAAACTGTTATTTTAATAAATAACTCCCATGACTTTGAACTGCTTTAAATATACCTCCTACTCTTCAAATTTATATAAGAATAACGTAAATACGTTAACTTTCCGATTATAGTGTCAAGAGTCTTCGCAACCAGCGTGCTTGTATAGAGTAATGAATGTGGAAGAAGCATCAATTCGCAAGAATCGTGAGGTATGGCACTCGGTTTTCTCTGCCTACCACGTAAGGGATCTGGCCTAAAAATAAATAAACTAACTTTTTAATTAATTCTTATTCTATAATTCATAACATTGTCTAATGTAATCAACGGTGGCTGAGGGGAGGGTTTCTGTAACGTCTCGAATTTGGTTTTACGTGACACTACCATCATCGTATTAGTGCGTGGTAGAGATCCGCAACGTATTGCCCAGGCCTGGTACCACCGCCTTGCCTATTCCTGCCGCAATAGCCTCAATGCTTGGCGCAATCGTGTTTCGGTTTGGCGCGTTAGCCGATAAACTTGTACATATAGCATTAACCGTCCCGCCACATGGATAGCAATGGACCATTCTTTCTTTCTTTCTGTCTTTGGTGTCTAAGCAATGGTTGTCCCCATGGGTTAAGCTGGATACGCCTTTTAAGGCAAATTCCTAGATTATCAGTGTCGATTGCATTATTAGAATATATTATAATAGTCTATGATAATAGTAACTCACCGATAAAATAAAACCACTTCAAGTGTATTTTTTGAACCTTGGCTTCTCATTCGACACGATAAAATAGCATAACGCGGTGACATATTTCTATTTTTACGTATAATATCTTCAAGCGTTTGATACATACAAGCATTTGCTCCTATGCGATCCTAAAAGTTCCCCACTCAACACCGTGTCTATTCTATTAAAAATCTTGTGGTCTGTAGTTTTCTCTTTCCATGAGGTGAGACTACCAACCAACTTCTTTTTTTAATATTATTAGATAGCTAACAAGCTATCCTAGTGGGAAAAAAGCCATTGTCTATAAACACCAAAAATGTTAATGGTGCGTTGCTATCCTTGTGGTGGGATGGGAATGCCAGATGTACAAATCTACCGCGGCTACCTTACCTCCAAACCGGACCATGACAAACATTGACGCTATTGCGGCTAAGAATATGTATGATAATAAATACCCGGGCGAGACGTTGCGGAACTCTACCACCTAGTATTCCATGATGGTAGTGACACGTTTAATACTTACTTAGAATACTTTTTAGAATACTTTTACGTAGAATACATTTTACGCCTTTTTCCGACCTGCAGAGCAGAACGGCAGTTAGTCTATTTTCCAAAGGAACCCGGACCAACACGGAGGACCCTATTTTAATTAGAGTGTCTTCACCGAAAGGGTAGGCAGAGGTACAACAAGTGCACCCACGATTAGCCGAAGATACTTGGTCCCACTATGTGATAGGTGGCAAGCCTATCGCCAACCGGGCACTTTCCAATACCGGGCAATCTTGTTTTTATCAGAAAACTGAAAAAATACATTTCTGAATTTGCTCGACCCAGGAATCAAACCCGGGACCTCTGTGATCAACTCCGACACCAGACCACTACACCACAGAGGCGATTATTTTAATTGCTACCCTATAACCAAAAAAATGGAATATCTTACATCTGCTTGGACCTTCCTTCTTTGTGACAGGTTGTCACACTAGTAAAACTCCTTTCGCCTTGTGTGACATTAATAATTTAATAAATAAATATTCACGGGACAAATTACACTTACTGATCTAACCCTAAAGTAAGCAAATTAGTTGCTTGTTTTATGGGTGTTAGTCAATGATTCTAATACATAGAAATACATACATAAATACTACAATATATTTAATAAACACCCAAACCCGGAAATACAAACATTTATGCTCATCACATAAATGCTTGTCCCCGTCGGGAATCGAACCCGAGCCCCGTCGATTGCGTAGTCAGGGTCGCTAGCCATTCGACCAACGGGACGGTCAAATATACAAAATGTACAATGTGTATGTAGAAAAATGTAGTTACCGGGAAAGACCAAGACCGACATACCATGATCAAATTGATTGGATGCTAACTGCTAACCTAAGGTGGTGTCAAGAACCTCCACAACGGACGTAATTGTACGAAAATAATATATGGCACGTGAATCTCTCTGACTGCCCTGAAAAGGATTTAGCTTGAAGATATTATCTGTATGTATGTAAAAATAGCAGCAAATATTTGAGAGAATGATAGTTGGTAAACTTTAATTTTTTTTCTCGGTGTTAGTCCCGGCCGCCTTTGAAGAATAGACCAATTATCGTTGGTATATGTCGTAAGAGGCGACCGATTAACTAAACGTGTCACTACCATCGTGATTACTAGTTGGCAACGTCTCGCCCGGGTATATGCAAGGGCGGATCCAGCCATCGGTTCAGGGGAGGTTCACATATACAAGGACCGATCCAGTCTGGTTCAGGGGGTCACATATTTGAAGTTCAGTCATGATAGGCTTTAATCCTTACCTAATACTAATAAATCTATATCTAGAACCCTACCCAGGGGGGGGATTCATTGCTCCCATGACACTCCCTGGGTCCGCCCTTAGGTGGTACTGTAATACCTTTATGGTGTTACATATACACCAATTTTGCCAAAATTGCTCTACCCTTAACAAAATTGCTAAAGAAGAGGTCGAAGTTTTGTTAGTCCTCGAAACACCAAAACGCGTTTTCCATTATCATAGATCGAATGTGTAACCCGCCTGTTTTAAGTCATTATTCTAGTGATAAGGATGTTTTAACTAGATTATATGTAGATGCTAGTGGAGAAGCTCTGGGATGTTGTCTAATGAAAGGAAAAATAAAAATGCATCCGATATCGTATGCATTGAGGAAATTGAGCGAGGCAGAAAAGAAGTATTCTACTACTGAGAAAGAATGTTTGGGTCTAGTATGGGCGTTAAATTATTTTCCTTAAGGCGCATTAATACCTTTTCTAACGCTTCCTTAAATTCTGTGAAAGTTTTCCCCCATATTAATATATTATCAACATAACAGATGGCATTCTTGTATTTAATATCCCCTAGCACTTTATCCATTGTACGTTGAAATACTGCTTGACTTGTTTTTAAGCCAAAAGGTAACACGTTAAACTCATACAATTCTGACGGTGTTATAAATGCCGTTTTGTGCCTATCACTTTCCGAAATCATAAGTTGCCAATAGCCAGAATTTAAATCTAAATCAGCGAAATAGTGGGCACCCGAAAGATATATTAAAATGTCTTCAACAATAGGCAATGGATAGCTGTCTGTTACCACCTTTTTATTCAACTTACGGTAGTCCACACAGAATCTCCATGTGTTATCATTCTTCCGCACTAACACTACTGGGGAAGCATAAGAGCTTTTAGATTCGCGAATAACACCGTTGTCTAACATTTCTCTAACCTGTGTATTGATTATTTCTAGTTGTTTTGGTGAGACACGATATGGCGGGTGGTGTACCGTTACCTGGTCTACCGTTTTTATTTCTATTTCTGTTAACTTACACCTACCTAATTCCGTGGACCTAAATGCAAAACATTAGGAAGGCACAAGTTAGGCAAAAGAGATATTTTGACAAAAGGGCTAAAGTAAAGGACTTTTCACCGGGACAATTAGTATTAGTATATATACACCAAAACGGGTGGACAATAGGAGTTTGAAATTATGTAGGTTATATAAAGGGCCGTTCAGAATAGTGGAAAGAATATCTAATGTAAATTATGTAATCACGAAGTTAAACAATATGAGATATAGAGATATTGTACATATAAATAGGTTGAAGGCATTTCATGTACGTGTGTAAAAAAAAATATAGTGTATTTTATGGTCATGCATTGTAGTAAATAATTGTTACATGTTAGTTCATTATTTTTGTTTGGGCTTGTATATGAGAATGCTAATATTTGTATTTGTATCATGTAATATGACGGGGTTCAACCAATGCTGTGATGATGGACCGGAGCTAAAAAGAAAAAAGATGACCAAAAGAATATTAAATGAAGAAATGTTATGTTTTCAATCGAGATGTATTCCTCTCAAGTTCTTCTGTTCAATAATAAAGTCTAATGGGGTATAATGTATACTAGGGACAGAGCCGCCTTAGTATGAAGTCGTAAAAGTCAGTATAGGTAGGGGGTTGAAAGTCTTGTGAATGGGAGTTCAACTTTGTAGTACGACATAGTCGACACAAAGAATATCTGTATAAGATATACATGAACTCGGATAGTTATGGGAGATATTGTAATGATGGTTTAGTATGGTTCAGAGTAAGGAGTATTTATATTCGTGATGTATATATATTGGGACGAGCTCGATGTTGAGAGGAAGTAATACTTCAATCTTTTTTCTTTTGGTCCACCAAAGAAAACGAAGTTTGAATTGTTATACCTTTCCATCTCTTATTATCTCTTATACAGCTAGAGCCCTTCAGGCTAAAGTTTAGTAAAATAATAAATGTTTGCGGTAGGATAGATTAGATGAGGGGACTGTGGTCTGCCTTTTAGGGAGGTTTTGGTAGACCAAAGTTTGTGACATGGTGTGGTGGTAATAGTCAAAACCACACATGGGGCAAACTATCTTTTAGGAAAAGACAGTCCCACCAAAATGTACTTTCCTTCCATAGGTAGGGCAATCGGGATAGGAATAGGTAGGTCATTTAAGAGGAGACAAATGCCTCTCCGGTTTCAGCTGCTCCTACCTTGGGGGGTAGCTGATGTAATACCTTTATGGTGTTACATATACACTGGCAGCTTTGTCTACTTTTAAACGTAGAACTGTCTAGTTTTTATATGGAACGTGTATAGAATAAGAGTGTTCGAAATAATCTTGACGGGAAAAGACATATGCCCGAAAAATAAATGAAGTTATAAAAATCGTGTATTATTCGAAATAATATAAAATCCCGTCGATCTTCGTGTGCCTCGAGCAGCCAAGCAGGTTAAAGCAAATCCCCCGGGCAAAGGGTGTTACAATTGGTGGAGTAACACGGCCGGCTGTTATATCGCCCGACGAGTATTACAGTACCACCGCCTTACCTGTTCCTGTCGCAATAATCTCAATATTTGACATTGTCGTGTTCCGGCTTGGAGGGTAAGATAGACCTACGCTTGTAGACTTATGCATGTGGCATTGCCATCCCACCACACGGGTAACATTAGCAACGTACACCATTAACATCTTCGTGTATATGCGATGATTTATCTCTCCATCAGGAGAGCCATTTGCTTGTTTGCTATTTAATGATATAAAAAAATGTGGCACTACCAACGTCCCTGAAACAATTGCAACGTCAGTATCTACCGTTACTAGGTATATTCCATTTTTAGAGGCTATAGTGATCTTTGATTTTCTGATGATTTTATGCTTAAAATTGCCAGTAAGGATTTTAATTTTGTTTAGACTACTAAACACTAAAAGTTAATCACTATTATATAATATTTGTTTTGTTTACCTGCCGTCAGGCCGATAGTATACAGGCTGGTTATATCTACTATATATGGGAAACCGCGGGACACGTTGAAGCCTAAAGGGGTGAACCATGTCTAGAAAAGAGTTGCCGAATACCAGGCTCATTGAGGCGGCTTGGAAGCTTAATGTGCAATGGTTATGGTAATTATGTAAAATATGTTTATACATATTTTACATATGTTTATACATATTTTACACAATTACCATAACCATTATTGGTCAGAGGAGCCACTTAAAGTAATAAATGTAATTGTCACATTTTAAACGCGTTACATGAACACCTTTTATTTTATTTTTTTTTCGGAATGTCTCAATTACTGTTAGCCTTATGGGCTGTTATAGCTTCACCGGTCGCGTAACACCTTTTTGTAAAAGGCTTTTACAAAACTTTTTCATTAAAACGAATAGACAGCTGCCATCTGTCGACTCAAATGAAAAATATTGTCTGAAGTAAAAAGCGCCATCTAGCTAGTGCACTGAAAATGACTTATATCACCTTACGTGCACCTTACTAACTATTATCACAACTCACATAATAATATTAATAAAATTGGAGTCATCATTTTGAACAAGATGGCAGCACACACATTAATGACATATTTTTGAATTATCTAACAGATTCAAAGAAATTAATTTTTATATTTTTCTGCATCATGTTGTTAATGAATACACAATTTCATAACTTAAGGGTGAAAACAAGCAAACTACTCAAATCAGGTACCCCTGTCAGACATTTGGACGCCAATCTCCGTCAACAGAACTAGCGGTGTGTGATGCGTCTCACGCACAGCTAACGGTAAAGTTTGAATTCGAAAAAAATATTATCACGCCAAAATCCAGAAGAAATTAATTAAGTCTTATTTCACCACCTCAGTTTTCCAGTTGGACATAGGTAAAAATCCTCGTCGCCGCATTTATGAACAAACGATTTTTTTATATCTCAGAAACAAGCTGATGACTGTCCTCGTAGAAAGACACAACCATCGCTTATAAACACCAATAAACAATGTTAAAATTACACTGCCATTCGTGAGGAGAAGACGCAATATTTTGCATATTTTACTATTAAAAGTACGAGGGTGGTTTGAAAGTACTCGGCCTAACCAAGAAAACAAACGCATAGTAAATCAGTTATATTTTTATTTTTCTACATAATCACCATCAAGTTTGATGCACTTTTGCCATCTCCCATTCAAAACATTTAGACCGTTGAAAAAAAATGATTCTTCCTTAGAATCATAATATGCGTCTACTGCTGTTTCTTCGTCGTCGTGTGTTGCTTCGTCGTTTGTCGAAAATGTTTGATCTCCCAAGTGCTTTTTTAGGTTAGAGAACAGAAAGAAGTCTAACGGTGCCAGATCAGGTAAATAAGGCGGATGCGGTAGTAGTTCAAAGCAACAATTGTGGATTTCAGCCATTGATTGCACAGACGTGTGAACACGGGCGTTATCTTGATGAAACAGGACTTTTCTTCAGAACATTACTGGACGTTTTCCTTTTATTTCCTCTCGTAAACGACTTAGTAAGACACAGTAGTAATCAGAGTTTATAGTTTGAGCGGTAGATAATCAATCATAATCACACCCTTCGAGTCCCAGAATACAGAAGCCATTACCTTATTTGCCGACAAAAGCGCCTTAACCTTTTCGGGAGGGTGGTGAACCAGGCCTTCTCCACTGTTTTGATTGTTGTTTTGTTTCTGGCGTAGAGTATCTAATGAACCCATGTTTCGTCCATTGTAATAAAACGATTAAAAAATCATCTGCATCGGTTTCAAATAACTCCAAACAGTCACGTGAACGTGAAATAGTCAATCGCGTCTTTTTTTGTTCAACTGAAAACAGTCGCGAAACCCACCTCGCAGACACTTTGTGGAAACCCAACTCGTTGACTATATTTTGAGTTCGTTCATAAGAGATGCCTATAATCTCGGCTGTCTCTCTAATTTTTAATCTGCGGTCTCCCATAATTAAATCAAGTACCTTTTTAATATTTTCATCAGTAGTGGACGACGAAGGCCTTCCAGATCGGGGTTCACATTTCACTCTCCCTACCATGCTTGAATTCTGCTATCCATTTTTTGACGGATGAATAAGACAGAGCAGAATCCCCTAATGTACTGACCTTATCATCATGCATGGCTTTTGGTGATAGCCCCTTCTTATGGAGGTACTTGATGAAGAAACGCTGTTCGATTTGCAGAAAGTATGTCCGATTGCTTTGTTAAAAAAATTATAAAATCACAACACGCATGCACACGTTTCGAACTTCACACAATTAACTACTCTGAACTAAATAATGTGGGTAGATTTGATTTTTAGAATCGAATGGATCTGTGTTAGCCAGAGTAATTTTTAGTCCACCCTCGTATAATTTGTTTGTCTGCCTTGTCTTCCAAACCGGCAGTAACAAGCATTTGCTCTATTATAGCAACAAAATGCAAGGCGCTGATGCCAAACCCGGAGGAGACATTGCAGAACCCTGACACCTCGTAGTAACAATGGTAGTGGCGTTTCATCAATCATTCGATTCGAATCGCCTATTATTCAAACTGACATAGAGGGTCAACGATTTTTCAAAGTTATTTGCGATGACTCAGAGGATCAACAGTTTTAAATGTTTGATCTCCACCAAACTCCAAGCTGCTGCTATTGCTATTGCTAGTTTTTTTCTAAAATATGTCTAAAAAAATCCTATACTTCTCTCGATTCCGAAATCGAACCAGAATCGATTAAAGGGAGATTAAGCCAACAAAAACTTGTATCTCGTTTATTCAGAGTTATTTACTTATGCCACGACACACATTTCCTCATCGCGTCGGGTCGAATAAACGAGATATATTTAGAGTTATTTTTAAGTCGCCTCTGTGGTCTAGTGGTCCAGCGTTGGCGTTGACAGCATGAGACCCCGGGTTCGATTCCCGGGTCGGGCACATAAAAAAATGTTTTTTCAGTTTTCTGAGAAACACAAAGTTGCCCGGGATTGGAAAGTGCCAGGTTGGCGATAGGCTTGCCACCTATCACATTGTGGGACCAGTATCTTCGGCTAATCGTGGGTGCACTTGTTGTACCTCTACCTATTCCTTCGGGGAATATGGGCGTGAAAATACTTTTTTTTTCTTTTTAATTGAAGCTCACTTTTATCGTGCGCGACATATCACACGCTGATTGCCCTAGCGGGCAGATTAAAAAATATTTTAATAAAATGTACGCTCTTGCCAAAATCTTGGGGAAAAGATTTTGTAGAATAAGGGAACGTTATTTATTTATTTATTTATTTAAAAATTTATGCACAATTGAGTACATAGGTGGACACATGGCATTCTCTACCAGTCAACCCAAACTAATTAGATAACATTTCATTTAAAGGGGTGCATGATAAGATAAATTAGTAAAATTTAGTTATTATAACTGCTGGTAATACTAAAAAAACTCAAAACATTAAATACACATAAAATATATTTATTTATACACTATACCCATACACATATTATATACACATACATACCTAAATAAATAACATACATAGATATTATACATATTATATATATTAATTTATAAATAGGGAAATAAGTATAAATACGACGATTAAATACATAAATAAAATAAAATAATGTCTGATAATGTTAATTCAAAAGATATTTTTTAACAGAACGTTTAAAGGAAAGTTCAACCGGAAGAGCATTCCAGAACCTTACAGATTGGGATACAAATGATCGAGAGACGAATTCGGTACGACAAAAAGGAACTTGAAGAGTAGGGATGGTGCTTGAGCGAAGATTACGAGAATGAGTTGTGTTCTGAAATTTGAATTTTGACTTAAGGTAACGCGGTGCTGCTGGGTCATATAATACAGAAAAGAGAGTGCATAGCATTCGCAACTGTCTACGTTGACGAATTGGAAGCCATTTTAGTTTAATACGGAATTGGGATACGTGATCGTATTTGCGAAGACCATACACGAAACGTATGCAATTGTTGAGCAAGCGCTCTAATCTGTCAAGGAGAGCTTGGCTTAAGTCCGAAGAACACACATCCGCGTAATCAATTATCGGCAGCACTAAAGATTGTACCAATAAAAGCTTAGTATCTATAGGTAAGAAGTTTTTATGGCGATAGAGTGAGCGCAGAGCCAGATTGACCTTGCGGCAGACTTCAATAATATGTGGGGACCACGAAAGTGTATTATCAATTATAAGACCAAGATCCTTGACGTGGGGACAAAAAGGGATTGGGGTATTGTCAAATACTACGGGCAAAACAGAATCCCACTTCAACGAGGCAATGCGTCGTGTTATAACAAATTGATTAATACAAATCACAAGATTAGGCCATTACTACCATAGTAACTAATTTTTTTGCAATTTCTTTCCAATTAAAATTAAAAATAGAACCAGAGTGGTCTAAAAGTGATACAATATAATATATTCACCTGATGGCAACACGAACTGTGTTACGGTTTTTAGTCAGTGATCTGAGATGATTAAAAAAAACTGTTTATAGGAAAGAGGTACTCAAAAAGTTTGACCATTGAATTAGGCCACTATAGTTCTCACGGCTTCAAATAGACTAGTAGTTAATAAAAGCTTTCAAATCATCCGATAACTTCGGTTTTAGAACTTGTAGGGTGAAAAAAAATCAAAGCTGATAAAACGATTTATATTTATCTCTTAATAACATTGGGTTTTTGTTAATCTCTTAATATTACATTAACTTAATTGAAACAAACATAATTTAATCACACCATTAGCTTAAAATAATATAAATACACATTGTTTTTTTAGCACTAAATACTACTTATTAAGTAGATTTTGTGATATATTGTGTTACTATTGTTAACATCAATATTATTACAAAAAATTTCAATTGTCACCATGTCGGATGTATAAAAACACAAAAATTATTTAAACACACCATCAGTCATCAATTTAGACTAAAACTATATAATTAATACAGGTTTTGTCTTTTTTAGCTCCAAAAACTACTACTGTTTAAGTAGTTTCTTTGATATATTGTTTGTCGGATTTGTCATCAATATTACTATAATAATGTCAAAATTAACGCTGCATTTGATGTTAAGAAATATAAAAATTAGATATTATCACACAATTTGCTTATATCCAATCAGTGTTTATAATTAATAATTATAATATTATAAATACAGTTTGCCCTTTTTACCTAAAAATACTATTATTGTTTTAGTACTTTTTGTAATATAATATGTTGACACAATAAAACTCTTCATAATTTTTCCAAAATTAATAAATAAAATAATTATAAAAAAATTAAATCCACCAAACCAAGCTAGGATTAAAATTTACACTTTAGCTAGGATTAAAATTGTCTCAATATAGATAAGCTCCAAATACTATTACCGTTAAGTGGTTTTGATGATATATATAGTTTTTTTTTTTCAATGTTACCATAAACATCCCAAATTTAATACTACACCTATAAATACCACACAAATTATAGCATATTTTAAAAAATGACTGAGGTCAGTTACAACATAAACATGGCATCACTGGAATAAAATTAAATCACTATGCTACTATGTACATTAGATCTTACTTCACCATTACCTTAATTTCAATCTACGTGAATAACGTGCTTTACTTGCCCACACTGTGAGAGGCAGTTTTCCGCAAAGACAGGCTATATGAGCCATCTTCGTGCGTATGCACGTCAAGCCAACTAGGAGTAAAAGTGGTCGCCATGGCCGAAAACGGTCGGAGAGATCATCAATTTCAATCGCAAATAACAAACAGGTTGACTTGTAAAATACTGTATATTGAAGGACACGGTAGTAAATCATATTATGTAACTATTAAAAATATTATATTTTAAACGAAATTAAGGTAATGACATCTAAAACATATAGTCACCTTACGTGCGACTCGGGCGCGCCTTGTCTTAACACATGTCGCGGCGGTAAACTACAGTTTGTAAACAATGAACTTCGACATGTATGCACGAATGTCCGCTCTTAATATTTTTGTTGAATAATTAGGTTAAATTTTAAGTGTTGGTTCCGGGCTTCTTTGAAGAATAGGCCAACTGCCGTTCTGCCAGGCGGGTCGTAAAAGGCGACCGATTGGCTATGCGAGTCACTACCATCGTGGCTACTAGGTGGTAGAGTTCTGCATCGGCACGACCGGCTCTGGTACCACCGTCTTACCTATTCCTGCCGCAATAGCGTCAGTACTTGTCACTGTCGTGTTCCGATTTGGAGGATAAGGTAGCCGGTAAACTTATGCATGTGGCATTAGACCTTGCCACAAGATAGCAACGCACCATTAACATCTTTGGTGTCTATAGGCGATAGTTGACTCTATTCATCAGGAGACCCATCTGCTTGTATGCTATCTTATGATATAAAAAAGTACCTATTTTTTTTACATATTCGGTATCAGAAACGAGTACTGAACACCCTGCTTCAGAATTAATCTTTTACCAATTAACCTGTACACAAATTATTTTTATTTAACTAGTCGATTGTCCCAAACTGTACACTCACAATAGTATGATTTTCACATGAGATTTCTGGGCCTCCTTTCACAACCCTATTATCTGGGCAAATGTAAAGAGAAAGGAAAATGTAAAAAGAAATTTGGACAAGAAGGATGTTTCATCGGTCTAATAAAAAGTATTGAAATACCTTGTTTTTACTTAATAAATAGTTTAGAATAACACGTAACACACCAAGTACATACTTATTAAATCGCATGCAAGCAGAGTGAAACTCCCCTAAAGTGAAATAAGCTTCCTCAGTCCCACCGCCTTAACTATTCCGCATTATTGTCAATTCTTATCATTGTCATGTTCCGATTTCAAAGGTAAAGTAGTCGTTAGACTTATGCATATGTCAGCCATCCTGCCACACAGATAACAATGCAATATTAACATCTTTGTGTCTATAGGTGATGGTTTCTCTTTCCATCAGAAAAGAGTTGTCTGCTCGTTTGCTATCGAATAATATAAAAATATCATATTTTTATATAGAGATTGTATGATGGAAAGAGATAACATGTTGCGTAGCCATCCTTCATGGGTGGCTAATGAAGGAAGGGATAATAAAAGAAGTAATGAAACATGCATAACTAGTGGGTATAGCTACCTTACCCTCCAAACCACTCTACTAATTGTTTATTTATTACTAGCTGCAGTGTGCAGCCTGCTGAATTATAAAAGTTTTTGGTGAATCCAGGGGTTAATTGGGTACTCCTTTCAAGAAAATTTCTTGGTTTGTCGGTGTAGCTTGTAATTACACACAGAAATACAGTTATACTACTTACGGATGAAATAAAATCAGTTCAAGGATAATTTTTAAACCTTGTCATCTCATTCGGTACGATAAAACAGTACATGGTTTATTTCTATTTTTTCACAATATATCTACAAATGTACGACATTTTTGACAGTGATACGAGCGTTTGGTTAAATGGGCGGCGACACGTTTCCTTCCTAATGGCGGGTCTATTAGTATCCACAAGAGGAATCCTACGAGAATAACTTATTTTTCTGCAATAAAAATAGCCTATGTGCTACTCCTGTTCATAATCTATGTATGTGCTTAATTTCATCCAATTCTGTTCAACGGTTTTGGCATGATTGAGTAACAAACATCCATCCACCCATCCAACATCCAAACTTTCGCATTTATAATATTAATATAGATGTCCAATAAATTATGGCAGAGATTTATGTGTGAAAAAGCTATGTATTTTATAGTTATGTATTTTTAGTAATTATGTCTTTATAAGCACTTAACCCATTTAAAACAAAATCTCGTGAAATATCCTTCTCCTTTTTTATCGTTGATAAAATAGTTTTTTTTTTTTAATCAAATAAGTATATAAACTATTACGGCCCGTCCACGACCTTGCCGCTGTGGGCGGCAGTTTAGCGCGGAGCGGCGGGTGATAAAATCAAAATCATACAAATGTTTGTAGCACGCCAAAAGATGCCGCTCATAGCGAAATCGCGCGCGGTTTTGTCCGAGCGAATCGCTGCAGCGGCGCGAGGTGTGAGGAGCGGCGAGAACAAATTTACAAGCCAATGAGTGCGACGCCACGAGACAGCGGCACGCACAGCGGCGTGTGAGTGACGTATTCAGCAGCGAAGTAAAGAATAAAATATTTTAGACAATTTTTGTACCGAATATAAACACGGAGGCTTTTATCGCAAAAGTCACCAATATGGATGTCGAAACATCCCCGACATAAATGGAATTCACCATTTGAATATTCAATTCGTGTACTCCTTCCCTCATTAAGAATATTTTCTTTAAAAAATGTGCTGTTTTCAAAACAAAGAAGGGATATTTTAGATTTTTTTTTTTCATTTATTTTAAACAAAAATTATAAAATCAAACATTTATCCCTCAAGCACTGCAAAAACCAGCAGGTTTGTCCGCAGGCTTGTTAATGCGATATAACGCCATACTATTGGGCACGTTCTGAATACCTCCACCTTAGCCGCTGCCGCTAATCGCTACGGAGGTTACATGGCATGCCAACACTTCCCCGGCCCGCTCGCAGCGCCGCGCGCCGCTAAGACCGAAAGTCGGGCCGTTAAGACTTTCATGAGACATTAAATAACTAATTAATATGATTTAATTCACTTTGATAAAGAACCTCATAAAGGTCCAAAACTAGTTGTGAACCTCCTCGATTGGATATGACTTAAGCAGTTTTAATTAGTTAATCAAGTATACCTGAAAACTTACCTACAAAAGTAATTTAAGAATCAACATTAAAGTTAGACTTATTAGTTTTAAATTACACTTACTTTACCTAACATAAAAATTATTCACAATAGAAAAATATCAGAAAATAGTACATAGTTTCTACTACACTATATCAATGATTAAGTTTAATTATACCTCACTAAAAAAGTATTTTTCTAATGAATGTTATAGCATAGCATGATTTTGTAATGGATTTTCTGATCCTTATTTTCTCTTTATTCAACGAGCAGATCAAATTCCTCTATATCTTCACACATGGAATTAAAACCAGCTGCCCATGCTTCCACCTCCTGCTCCTGAAAGTCAAGATATATTTCTTTTCAACAGATGACAAAACGGAGGTTATTAGTTTGACATATTTGACATGTATGTAATAATGTTGGAATTGGATAATATTTGAGTATGAAGTGTATGTAAGTAAAATTTCTCGGAAACTAAAGTCATATTAAGATAATCCCTTTGAATTTTAATCAGGTTCATTCCAACTTAGGGAATAATCCAACTCATCAACTCAACAACGTCATCAAAATCGGTTCAGCAATTTTTCAGATATGAGTATAAATCATATACATATGAAATCGGCTTAAATTTTTATAAATTACTATTATTTATTTCACTAGTCGTGTTTCTGTGAATCTTAAAAGAACAGTATTTTTCCAAGGTAAAGTATTTTTTTGAGATAAAAATATTTGTCAAGATAAAGTATATTTTAGTTGAATGTGAAATTAAAGTAATCAAAATCGAGAGAATCACACAGTTGTGGAGTTCCAGACATCAAGACGGTGAGGGTAGAACTTCAAATTTTGACGCAATGTCCGATAATGGAATTCGGCAGCAGAAATTAATCCAAACAACTCGCCGGAACACTCCCCATGATAAATACGATAGATGACGCAGAGTGAACCTATGTCTCTGCACGATGCCAAAGAGTCAAACTGTGTCAAAATAGCCTGGCCATCAACGATTTGAATTGCTCTACGCTGAATGCAATGAAGAGGAAGAAGCTGGTACTGAGCTGAGTATTAGGTCTCTAGTTTGTTTACACATTGATCACACATAATGCAATTCTGATAACTTACGGTACAGAATACTAGAGACTAACAGAAGTCAATTTCCACGGTTTTGCATTTGTTGGAAAGGTCTCGGACTCCGTGAGGTTTATAGCAAAGAAAATTTAGAAGCAAAGCAAAGCTATCTGGTGGCGGAACAGAGTTCAAAGGTTTGCTAGTGCCATATAAATAAACTTAAAACAAGTTAATTAATAAAAAAAATGCATTTGCTTACCTGCTTTTTAGACAATTTGGGTTTATTCTTCTTTTTCTTAATTACCCTCTTTTGTTTTACTGATGGTATTCTAAAGGACTCATCATCTGTATTATCACTAGAATCCTGTGCACCCTCGTCATCACTATTGCTCTCAGCATGTGAATTTTTACGGAAAGTCACTTTTTTAGTTTTGCTATAACTTTTTCTGTTTTGCTAAAAGTTTTAAAACATAAATTAGTATGTATGGTATCTCATGGTTTAGTGGTTAGACTATTCAGCTCAGATCATGATCCTAATAGACCAAAAGTGTTATTGAATTTTTTTGTTGAAAGAAATTGAATTAACTTGTGTATCCCCACGTGGGCACTGGTGGCCACACCATACTCTATGTCGAAATAATATGCATGCCCTCAGCCACCATTTTGTCCCCGGCGACCCAAACTTCGTTTGGTTTAAATCTTATATTTAAAATATCATCTATTTTGTCATGACGAAGTTAGTGACATATGTGACACCTCGCCACATGGAGTGTAACACCATTAATATGTTTGGTGTCAAAACGTGAAAGGTTTATTTAAATCAGATGAGCCGTCTGCTTGTTATTAGATTATAATATTAAAAAATGCCTTCCTACCATACAGTTCGTAACAGAAAAATGATTAACCAAATATGTCACAACTTTTGTGATTACTAGGTGGTAGAGTTGTGCAGTGAGTTAGTACCACCCAGTACTAGATTCAGTACCTTCACATTAACTTCAAACATAATCCTTCCACAATGGTGTCAATTTGTAACTGTCATGTTCCAATTTACACGGAAAGGAAACCAGTATATGCATCTATGAAGCAGTAGTGCCTGCCCTACCGATGGCAACACACTATTATTTTTTGCATCTACAAGTGTAGTTTTCTCTTTCTATCAGAAGGACCATCTACTTGTTTGCCATCCAATGTAACACTTAAAACTTTATGAGTGTTCAACCTGTGTGCAAAAGTTGTGACCTGAGCATGGTGATGTCAGTGGGGTGATGGGCAGACTGCAAGTGCCATTAGGAAAGTGCGGCGGAAGTGGGCAGGCATTCCAAGCAGCTTCCAACTTATCGCATACAGATTGTAAATATAAACATGCAGTAATTCAGTACATACCTTTGCATGATGCACAACTTCAATATCTTCAAACAAATGTACAGATTGGGAATCTTCATTCTCTATATTGTTTGGCAATTCAGGCTCACTTAAATCTTTAATTCTAGAATTACCCTCAACATGTGCATCGGGAAATAGTGGAGGTTCTGTAGCAGATTTCAATTCATCAAAAAGTTTACCAGCATTCACCAAAGCATCAGACTTAGCAGTTAGTGGTGTAACAACTTTACCAGAATTTTCAGCACCATTGATTTTTTTAAGAATTTTATGGGATCGTAATCTTAAATTCTTTGCTTTGTGGTTTTTCTTAAGAGGTGATATATTCTCTTGATCCTCACTGTCGTCAAATCCAAAATAAGTCATATCTTTGTTTTTCTTTTTAGCCGAGTCTTTTGTTTTAGTATCTAAAGCATTTTTTTTTAAAGAATGTACTTCAATATTTTGTTTTTCTCTTAAAACATGACTGTCTTCTCTTTCTATATTTTCAGGTGTCACTTCTTCAATGGGACTTAAAGATTCATTTAAAGAATTATTTTTGACTGGTGTAATATGAGTGGAGGCTCTACTTGGTATATCATTAAATACATTATTTTCTGCAAACGTTTTTTTCTTTTTGGCTTTTTTTTCAACCATTTCTTTAATAAATGATAAAATACTTGTTTGTTTAAGGCTAGGGGTATCCTCCTGTATTGCGGGGGCTACTTCATCATCATCCTGCATTATATTTGTATAAACATGTTTCTTTTTGCTTTCATTAAAGTTAATAAATGAGGTATCTACTGAGGGAGTCATATTTGGTTTAACATAGGTATTTACTTTCCATTTTATTGGCAAATCATTAAACTCAACACGCCATGGACTTGCAAGAGGATGCTTAGATGTATTCATACTGCTACTAGCTACAGGTGGATCATCAAAGAAGCTTAGATCCTCATTGAGGTTTAGTGGATCAGGGTCAACTGGCTGTGGAGGTTCAATACCCATATTCTGATGAACTGGTGAATCCCTACCAGTACCAGGAGAATTAATAGGGGAGTAATTAATATCATGATTGTCTTCTTGAAATTGTAAGGCTATATCTTCAACTCTTACTGAGTTATGTACATTTTCGTGAATACTATCAACTCTTGAAACTGCTGGTTCTTGTACTATACTTTTTTGTGTAGTTCCTTGGGTATTATTTTCTTGTGATTTTGATTTCTCACTTACCAACTCTTGCTTTCTCTGTGATGATTTTACAGCAACAGTATTCTTTAAAGCGGCAAGAGCTTTTGCTAAATTTTTATCGTAATTACTTTTAAAAGTGACAGTTTTAGGTTTCGTTGGATTCCTTTTAATAGGTTTCTTCTTTTTCTTTTTTGGAGGAGGCTCTTCATTTGGATCAAAAGTAAATTCGTAAACATCAAGTTTACTATCATCACTCTTAAGACTTTTATTTCTATCATCAAGTACCCTCAATGATATATTTTTAGATGGGACTTGTTTTAACTTTGAAATAGTTCTCTTAAGCTTATTCTGTACGAGTTTTGTAGGATTTGGGGACTTTTGAAGATTAATCACACTGTCTTGACTCTGTCCATTATTATTATTAGAATCGGAAATGAGTTTTCTCTTATGGTCACTTTTTGACAAATTCTTAGAATTGTATTCTTTACTTTCCGTAACCTCTATTTTCAGATTAACTTTACTCCGATTTTCTTTAGGTTTTTCAGGTATAGGTGTACTGGCTTGAACAGGTTTAATTGGACTATATTTAGGGCTCAAAGCATGTCCATCAAACTTCTTTGGTAATCTATGGATTCTTTTAGGCCGAGTATTTACCAAAGGAGTTTCTGTATATTCATTAGGATTTTCCGTTACTTTTGAATTAATTTGTAAAGCTTTTTTATGTGGTGATTCTTTTGTTGTTGATCTCATATTTTTAGATATAAGATTTGATGAATCTTTTATGGTATTATTGTTTATAAACCGTTTTGGAGGGCCCCTTATTCGACGACGTACTTTGATTTCAGATTCTCCATCATTTTGTATGTTTTCAATATTTTTTCTTACAGGTTTCACAACAGACAAACTGTTGTCATCTGACGCTGAGTTAGTTTTATCACCCAAGGGCTTTCTCGGCTGTTTTGTTTTGCAGTCCTGTAAGTCGTTTTTAAGTTTCTTATTTATGTTTTCCTTTGTATTCGTACTTCTTGTTTTAGGCGGCATGTCAGTTTAGCATATATTTTTAGATTGTTATTTATAATATTCCAAATGTGACTCGATCATTGGAGTACAAATAACTATAAACGTAATAAAACTACTGTAGATTTATATAAAACTTTTACAAAATGATTTTCGCTTTAAATCTTTTCACGAAAATATTTAATTGCAATACAGTTTACAAAATTCACAACTTAAATTTCACAGACTATAGACAACTTGACATTTGCGATTTGACAAGTTCCGAAAAAAAAGTTAAAAAAACTTAAGAAGTGTTACCCAAGGAACTTATATACGATAACTTCCTTGGTGTTACCACATTATGACCTACATTTGGATTCGTATCTTTCAAAAAATATTCCTATGCTCAAGGCTGTCTTAAGTTGGCAAGGAGGAAATTGATGTTTTATTATTTTTTTGCTATTTCTATTGCTCGTTGACTGTTCTTAACTATGCGAGCAAAAATTTTTTTTGTACGTTTTTGGCTTTTTTTTGAATTTTCAAAAATTGTTACCTACCACATGTACCTAGCTAGGTAGGTACCTAGGTAGGTACACGTGTAAAACAATCCATCTTTTTATACATCGCTGGTAGCACGGTAGCCGTGTCATCACCTTTTATGGCGTTATGGCAGCCGTGTCACAAAATATATGTACGCCGTCAATACTGAATTTTGGAAAATATTCATTGCAACGAATCGATTACTTTCACTTCACACTATATTTTAGCATATCACTCAATCGGTTTCACTTTTTGATCATCATTTCATTTTTTTATTATCGATAGATAAGCGCTTGACCTCGATCTCGCCTGATGGTATTAGCTAAGATGAGGCCTAAGATGGAATGCGCTTCCCTAAAAGGTACTTGTTCACCCTTCTCTTAAAGATCCCCAGATTGTACTCGTCGGCGAACACAGACATGCTTCCTGATGTTCCAGTCCTTTGCGATTCGAATGAAGAATGTTGAGTTGAACCGCTTTGTCCGGGTTCGTGGAACGTCCACCATATGGCGATGCCTAGAATCTGTGCGCCTCGACGATCGATAGAAAAATGGGGATGGTGGAATTACATCGTGCAATTTTGCAGCGCACTCTCCAAAGTGTATGCGACAAAAAACCGATAAACTAGCTACTCTGCGTCGATGAGCGAGGCTCTGGAGTTTTTTGCCTACCAGATCATCGTCGTTTATGAGCCTCTTGGCACGCCTTTCTATCACCTCTCCAGCCAGTGTCTCCAGCTGGTATTTGGCGAATCCATCTCAGAGATGAGAGCAATATTCTATGCACGAACGGACTTGTGCTTGTTAAAGTTCGAGCAACTATCCCGGGCTGAAATACTGTTTCACCTTCGCCAGAATACCAAGCTTTTTTGAGGCAACTTGGGCTTTAGATTCCATGTACGAACCAAACTTAAGAGTAGACGTTAAGTGATACCAAGGATATCGAGGTAGTCAATTATCGGCATGGACACATTCTGGAAAGACGCAGATAGGTGGAATGGACTCCGTTTAGCGAAAAATAGACACGCCTGTGTCTTAGTCGCATTAAACTTAACCAGATTGGCATCACCCCAATCGGAGACTGCCTGTAAGAACAGGTTCAAACGATCGACCATCGCCTCCCTAAGAGACCGAATCTGTGCCATACTGGCTCGCGCGCTGGATGCGTAATTCTCCACAACAGTGCTTTCGTCTGCGTACCCTTAGATATCGGGCTTCATCAGGTTGTTAATATGTGGCAGGAATAGAGTTGCGCAGAGAACTGAACCCTGAGGGACTCCGGCATTTATAGTCATTTGGACCGACGAGCAACCGTCGACCACTACTCTAATCGACCGCCCACTCAGAAAATCTGCGATCCAGGCGCAGAGACCAGTAGGCAGACCATAAGATGGAAGCTTGCCAATAAGACTATCGTGCCAGACCCTGTCAAAGGCCTTCGATATATCAAGGGAGACAGCTAGTGCTTCACCATGATTCTCAATGGCCGCGCTCAAGATGTAGGTGGCATACGCTAGAAGATCCCCAGTGGACCGATATCGGCGAAACCCGTATTGGCGGTCACCGAGTAGATCGTTCGCTCCTAGGTGTGTCACGAGCCTGCTTTTCAGTACACGCTTCATAGTTTTGCAGAGTATGGACGTGACTTAAATTGGTCTATAGTTGGAGGAGAGAGGCACGACTGCCTTTTTTGGGCACAGGCTGCACGTTGGCAAGCTTCCATGATTTCGGTACTTTTCTAGTCGTCATCAATAGGTGAAAGAGGCGTGTCAACACAGGAGCGAGTTCAAGTGCACAGGTTTTGAGTACTATGGCTGAAATCCCATCAGGGCCACTGGCTTGTTCACGTCAAGATTCCGCAGCGATTAAAGAACCTCAGTATGACGGATGCGAATATCCGGCATATTCACCTCGCATCCAGCGCATCCAGGTAGACTGGATGGTTTCGCGTTGGTGGGATCTAGACGCGAATTTTCCGCAAATAGAGTAGCGAATGAGTTTGCTTTCTCTACGGCAGTGTGAGCCAGGATCCCGTCCGGTTTCAGCAGTGGAGGAAGTGAGTGGCGGCAAAAATTCGATTCAACCGACTTTGCCAGGGACCAAAACGCTTTACTACCTGAGGGTTATGAAGTCACTTTGTTCCCAATACGAATAACGTGTTCGAATCGCGCTTTAAGTAGAGCCTTTTTGCAGGACTTGGCGGCCCGGTTGAAGGCTTTCTTTTTCTCCGATACGTCCTTGGCCTTGCGGTGTCGAGCATCTGCCCAGGCCAGATGTGCCTCATACTTTAGCACCTCAGCGCGTCTACAATCGGCTCTGAATCAAAGTGGAGCTTTACTGGACATGGCTACGTCGGAGAAAGGAATAATATACTCTATTCCTTGCCACAGCACATCTGTCACAGCATCCGTGCAGGCCGAGGAGTCTTCAGAAGAAAAGCAAACAGGCCGCCAGGGATAAGATGCAAAGAAGGAACGCATCTCGTCCCAATCTGTTGATTTGTATTGCCACACGCACCAAGAGCCCCTGGGACTGGGATCGGGCGGTGAGTAGACAGATACAGATTTCACCAGACAGTGATCGGAGCTGCCAAGGGGCGAGGAAATCACCAGTGAGTAGCGGTCTGGATCCATAGTCGGCAGAAGATCCAAGCAATTGGCTGTATGGCTCTCAACTTCAGGAACCCATGTGGCTCCTTGAACCAGCTGGATGAGATTTAATGCTATAGCGAGTTGACGCATATCTCTCCCAGTGAGGTCAGTGCACTGGTATGGATATAGCTCCTGGTGGTGGGTATTGAAATCCCCCAGAAGTACTACCTGAGCGGAAGGGTATTTGTGTTGAGCAGCATCCGTCGCCTCACTTAGGTACTCTGTAAGTCCGATCGTCTCCTGGTTTCTCTCGCTGTGCGCTCAGTAGACACGGGCATAAAGAAGCTTCTCTAGACCTGTGTCCACCAATGTCCATAGTACGGAGAAGCGGCGGTCTTCTAGATAGCGGAGACGCCGAAAGCAGATGTTGTCACGGATGTACGCGCACACACCTCACCGAGCTTTAAAATTATGCTCCAGGGTGTAGCCGGGATAGGTTAAGTACGCCAAATCAGACGGCATCTTATTTGTGTCTCCGTGAGGAACAAGATACATGGTTTAAGAGTCTCCAGGTGGAAATGGACTGCAGCGAGATTAAAATGTAAGCCTCTGGTGTTGGTGAGGTCTACTTTCATCGAGAGGGAGTGCTGCCGCTGTACTACGTTATTCCTCTACCTTGTCCTTTTCATTTAATAGAGTGAGTGAAGTAGGTGTGAAGTGAATCGAGGCGCTATACTTCCGGACCTGAGACATACACCTCGAAGTTTCACTGTTGGGGACTAGTCTGGAGACTGCAGGGACGCACGAGCCCCCTCAAGGATGTCCATAAAGCCCTCTCATCCGGTCGCCAACCAGCACTATGACGCATTTTGGGAATTTTCGCTAGTTGGCTGGGCAGCCTTTCACATATGGCTTGTACGCTACTTGGGCCCCCTACTGACTAACGGTCAGCCAGCGGTGCACCGTGCATCGGATCTCGCTACCCTCCATGACTAGTCTCCAGATGCATCAACGTGTGCATCAGATCGTCCAGATTGTATAGGCGCAACTGATTCGACCCGTCTTCACTGAAGCTACATCAGCGGTAACGTGACAAAAAACGGACGCTTGGCGTCATGACTTCAGCTGATGGGTGGTCCTTATAGCCGCGACATATGTCTTCCACCATATCACCTGATTAGCACCACCCAGGGGCCACGTGTAGGGATACAGAATTCCGGGTGTTCTCTTAAGGACGAAGGTGATTAAGCCCCCAATATGGATGACAGCCGTAAAAAGGGTTGATTCAACAGGCCCTAAAACTAAAGCGCACTGCTGTGAAGACTATTTCGCAGTTAAGATGTTACGGTATTTGTTAATAATACGTTTATCTTTTTTCTTTTCTATTTATCCTTGCCACATTTGATATACTTAACCTACTTACTTCTCTACTTTTGTTTGTTTAAATAGGTATTACACCTACTACCTAGTACCTGTGTAAATAGTCTTGACAAAACTAACTTATATATTTTGATTATGAATCATTGTGTATGTTTTCATGTCACAGCTCAAGTTACACTGGTCAATACTTAAAACCAGAAACGACCAACGAAACGACTCACCTACCACACGCGACGCGGTTGCCAGCATTGCGGTCGAACACCGGTCGGTGTTGGTCGTATGTACTATCTGACTAGTCTAACTTGTACTGACTCGCGCGCGAGCACACAAGTTTTAGCGCGTAGCCTTTTTTTATAAGCATCGCACTGCCATGCTTCTTAACCAACGGGCAACGGGTATTTACGGGCTGCAAAATTTACATATGAAAATATTTCCTTTCCGTAGAAGTATCAAAGTAGCCGCCCGCATTTATCCTTAGTTTTCGAGGTAAACATTTTTTAAAGATTTTAGTGATGTAATGTGCATTAAACACGGTTTTTATTCGGGTTTTAAGTTGTTTTTAAAATATTGAGGGTACCTACGTCTCCCTCTCTTTATAATTGTATATACCCGATGGCATCATCTCCGTAGCCCTCTATTCCTGACCTAGAACCATGTAACACTTCAAATTCAAAAAATTCTAAAAAACGTACGTTTTTAATGTACTTTTAGAATTACTTAGCCGATTTTGATAAAATATATGTATGAACCACTGTTAGAAAAACATTCAAATTCAAAACGCATTGAAATCGCTTCACCCGTTTATGATCTATGACAGACAGACATACAGACACACAGACAGACATATAGATAGACAAACTTCAGTCAAACTTATATCACTGCTGCGGTGCAGAAAGGCGCCGGGCGTAAACAACCAATAGAAATAAGTACCTAACAATTTGCGGTCCGCAAGTTGATCATCACTAGTTTCTTAACTATTATTTATTTTTATTTATCAAAAAACTGTAAATGAAAAAACTAAAGCGCACATTGGACAAAATTAATCATAAATGGCTGGTTTCTAGAATCGCAGTGTCACGGCCGTGGACTGAAAGAGGGTATGACGTCATATAGTATAAGCGTTAGACTTGCGCAAAATATATCCGAGAAGAGAAAAGAGTGATATGTATCTTTCAGAGTTACGGATATATATCACTCATCTATATCTTCAACTCCTTATAACTCAGTAGAAATCAGAGTGATTGGTATTGGTGACATATTTAGATTTAATGATAATATAAGGAAATGAAATGATTTACAGATTTAAGGACAAGATAATCAGTTGAAATGAACGATATGTATTTATGGATTCTGTTCGGTATTCTTTTACTAAATTATTTAAAAAGCAATCACGCTTGTTTTATATGATACTAAGGGTTACCCGCGGCTTCCACTGCATGTGAAAGAATTATGTAAATTACATTTAACCGACTTTTATTGTTTTTAAAATGAGTAGGTATATTGGTATATTTGAATTTTGACTAATATGTAGTTTGTAAACAAAGTACAAACAAAATAATTCTCATCGCTGTTACTATTACTATCCGCATTTGAGCAATATTAAAATATCTTAAATATCTTAATCCTATAAGTTTAAACTATAATTTTATGTGTACAGTATGTAGTTCGATGCAACAACATTCTTTCATTTCGAACGATGGTTTCCTTTCTTTCTACTTCCTGATAAACATTTAACATATCACTCCTTTCATTCTATTCCTCTTCGATGAAATTCACACAAAATCACTCTTTAATCTAAGGAAATAGAGAGTTAGTTTGAATACCACGGAGTTACTGATATATTCATTAATTTATAAAGATTATACCTTTTTGAGTTAATCAATCCAGAGTTACATAAGTCTAATAAGCGCGCGTAATCTTGGAAATTAATAAAAGGGCTTAAATTTCTCGTCGTTATAACTTCAGAAATACTGCATGTATTGAAGTGAAATAAAAACTAATCTACTGTACATGATCCACTCTCCGATATTAGGTGTACATATTTGATAGTATTAATAAATATTAGAATATTAAATATTAGATAGTAAAAAATATTAGAAAACCAATTTATACACCATACTGGTTAATTCTAGATACGAATTAGAAACTGTTTCTGGCAACTCGTGTAGTTTTCACTAGCCGTTGTACTTTGAATTTTGTTTTGAATTTCTTGAATTTCATTTTCGACGTTGCTTTAACTCTGTTGTATTAAAACTCTCAGAATATGATTTAATTTAACGTTTTATTTAGCAATATTACAAAAATAAGTTTGACTGTTCTAAAGAGCTTAGATTAGAATTAATACCCAGAACTGAACAGATATCCGTAGAGGTTTTATATTGTGTGGGTGACTGGTTGGTAAAAAATAATATCTACACTTTAAAAAGAACGTTTGTCAGTGTAATGGTCATGAACAGGACTTAAAATAACCAGATTTTACTAACCGAAAATAAGAACTGATGAAAATGGTTGACGGCGAGGCAAATAAGGGTACAATAGACACAGTTCAGGTGGCTTTAAGGATAAGGCCTTTGATGCAACAAGAGATTGAACGAGGATGTGACGAGTGTATTGATGTTGTAAATGGCGAGCATCAAGTTCAAATAAAAGACTTGGCTTTCACTTATAATTATGTTTTTCCTCAACATATAACTCAACAAGAATTTTATGACACTGCTGTGAAAGGATTAATTGGGAAATTATTCCAGGGTAAGTGCCATTAATTTGAGTATATTATTGTGATTCATTGCATATAAAATTGCATTAATTTACTAAAGAAAAATAAATACTACAAAGTTTTTTTCTGTAGGATCAAGGGTGCATCAATAAACACAAGTGGGAAATTTTTCTGATGTTAAGGTGTTAGCTATTGTTCTCTGTTCTATTTTACTAGTATCTGCATACCTTTTCCATGATACATTGCTCATACCTACTATTTGGGTCCTTTTTTTAAAAAAAATGTATGTATTGATGTCGATTTCAAACTTTCTCCTTTTAGTAATCCTTTTCGCCACTTTTTACCAAATTCAACTTGGTTAAACATATTTTAAACAGCTTTAGTATTTTTTGTTTGTGTATTATAATAAATTGCATATCTTTTGCATTGTATGCTGAATAATTTAATTGTCCTATAATAATTGGTTGAATTATTTACCTATCTATAAGAAGTACAGTATAAACTCCACTTAACTCCCATATATATTGAAATTATTTGCTTTTGCTTTGTTTACCTTGTATTCATACAATGTCATACTCTTTGTAGTCACAACTAATCTTAATAACATGAGTTATACCTTATAGTAAAGTAATAAGCAGTACTTTTTAAGTGTGAAATAAATATGAACTGATGCTGTGTACATTCTTTTATCTACTACTAGCTGTTGCCCACGACTTCGTCCTCGCAGACTTCGTTTACTCATACAGCTCCTCCCCCTTAGGTGATAGCGTGATAATATGTAGCCTATATGTTGACTCGACCTGTTAGTAATATTCATGCAAAATTTGTAAAAAAAGTAAATCTGCATGGATTGGATTTGGATGGATGGATTGGATATGGATGTACTAATTGAGTTTACCCCAGACATACATACAGACAAACAGACATATAGACAAACAGATAAAAAATCTAAAAACTATATTTTTGGCTTCTATATTGATTGTAGATCACGCCCCAAACATTATTTTTAAAAAATATTCTTCACGCCCATATCCCCGTAGGGGTAGGCAGAGGTACAAGAAGTGCACTCACGATTAGCCGAAGATACTTGGTCCCACAAATGTGATAGGTGGCAAGCCTATCGCCAACCGGGCACTTTCCAATCCCGGGCAACTCTGTGTTACTCAGAAAACTGAAAAAACACTTTTTTTAAGTGCCCAACCCGGGAATCGAACCCGGGACCTCATGTGGTCAACGCCAACACTGGACCACTAGACCACAGAGGCAATCAATCAATCAATCAATGTACAGTTTTGACTTTCCTACGATTTTATTACATGTATATAGATTATTTACCTGGACTGCAGCATCATAAATGGATTCTAAGAAATTTGTTCTAGAGTTTGTTTTGTTTACCTTGCATGTGTTTATTTCAACTGCTACATTCCGTCTGCACTGCAACGTCCGGGTGACTATAGTAGCCAAAAATATTTGTTGTTAAGCATGGGCGTCGCCAGGATTACTTTCAGGGGGGTGCATAGCATCTACACATCATACCATTCACTCAAAAATAAAGAATAAAAAATGATGTGGTGTCGCGGGACACCAGGTAGGAACGAACTTCCTTCGGCTAAACGGCACTACTCGCTTGTGTACGTGACTGTCGCGCCTGCGCACGTCTCATTTAACGCTTTTATTCCACGCATTTTTCTTACGGTTTTACTATCACATTTTTTTCAGTTCGGTCGTGCAGCAAAATCCCTATCCCCTCCAAGCCTGCCGTAAGGAACTTCGTTCCAATATATGTATTTTGTTTCCTGCCAGGGGGGTGCAAGGGCACCCTCTTGCACCCTGCTGCCGGCGCCCATGCTCCTATGAATGTAATGTGTGTAATTTTTATTGTTATTAATGTATTTCTTATGCATATTATTCACAATTAGGTTTCTGCTGTCTTCCACATGTAAATTTTAACTGTGCCAAAGTTCATCCTCCACCATTTGTATAATTATCTTAATAAGGGGTACAAAATTTTTGCTTCATATATTAATATATAGAAGATATTTGAGTAATATACATAACTCTATATATTAGTACTGTTGACTAACATCAAAGCAAAGGTTTATAATTGTATATATAAACTTGCTGTTGTCCACGACTTTGCCCGCCCGGACTTGGTTTACTCCGCACAGCTCCTCCCCCTTAGGTGATAGCATGATAATATGTAGCCTATATATTGACCCGACTTGTTAGTAATATTCATGCAAAATTTGAAGTAAATCCATGCAGTACTTTTTGAGTTTACCCCGGACATACATACAGACAAATGGACAAAAATTTTAAAAACTATATTTTTAGCTTCAATATCGATTGTAGATCACGCCCCAAGTATTCTTTTTAAAAAATATTCAATGTACAGTTTGATGTTCCTACGATTTTATTATATGAATATAGATTATATATAAATTAATAATTATTTATATGTATGTATGTATATATATATATATATATATATATATATATATATATATATATATATATATATATATATATATATATATATATATATATATATATATATATATATAGTGTAATTTGATTCTGTGGTTATTATTATTATTATAGTTTTTAAATAATTTTCTTATAAAAATATTTACAACTTCTTTTATTATTTTAAACATTTTTAGGGTACCTATAAGGTAAAACAGAACCCTACTGTCTGTCACCAGGCTGTATCTCATGAAACGTGATAGCTAGAAAGCTTAAATTTTCACAAATTATTTATTTCCGTTGCCGCTATAACAACAAATACTAAAAATACAAAAAAATGAAAATAGTAAGGGGGGTTTCCATATAATAAACATGCTTTTTCATATTTTTTTTGCCATGATAGAACAGAACCCTTCATGCGTAAGTCCAACACGCACTTGGCCAGTTTTTAAATTGTTGTATTATTGTTTCCAGCTTTTAAATTATAATTTAAACAAATGCTTATTGGTTATAGTTTATGATTTAAACTAAATAATTTGCTTTTAATATATAACCCATAAAGTTTCTTGTAAAATATGTGAATTAATTTAATTTATTATTAATTACAGGTTATAATGTAACTATTTTAGCATATGGCCAGACTGGCTCTGGGAAAACCTACACAATGGGTACTAACTATTCTGGATCAGATGGTGATTCTACAAAGTTAGGTTTGTATTGCTTTTGGAATATTTTAAAATATGATGACAAAATACTACTTGTTAACTTTCAGGAATAATGCAATTTAATTTGCCTACGATTTCTTTTTGGAACGAAGTTCCTTACGGCAGGCTTGGAGGGGATAGGGATTTTGCTGCGCGACCGAACTGAAAAAAATGTGATAGTAAAACCGTAAGAAAAATGCGTGGAATAAAAGCGTTAAATGAGACGTGCGCAGGCGCGACAGTCGCGTACACAAGCGAGTAGTGCCATTTAGCCGAAGGAAGTTCGTTCCTACCTGGTGTCCTGCGACACCACATCATTTATATCCGGGTAATGTCCGGGCCCGAGTCCCGGAGGCCTACCCCCCCCCCCCCCACGTACACTATGAATGCGCAATTAAAACAGAATCTACCTCAGGGGGGTACCACTTGCACCAGCAGTGGAGAATCTCCCTCTGGGCAACCGTGCTCTGGATTTCAGCCAGATCATGGATGCTCAGGCTGCCCTGCGTATTCTGGGGGGGCAAAATTGCGCTCACAAACAATCCTGTCCGGGGCAGACAAAGCAAGAAGGCCATGACACCCCCTACCACACTTACTGTGGATTTCTGTAATATTAGGGGGCTTCATTCCAACTTGAACGCCGTCCACTACCATCTCGAAACGGCGAAGCCAGCTTTGCTCTTCTTGACCGAGACACAGATATCTTCTCCGGCTGATACTTCCTATCTCTCCTACCCGGGGTACAAACTGGAACATTCCTTTGTACCGCGGGCTGGTGTGTGCGCATACGTCAGAGAAGATATCTGTTACCGGCGCCTCGGCAGACTTGAAGGTCAGGACCTATCCATCCTCTGGTTACGCGTAGCTTGCGACGACCATCCACGCAGCTACGCGTACCTATACAGGTCCCATAGCGGGAATACTGAAGTTGACCGGCTCGTTGAGCATTTACAAACGGCTGTAGATTCCGTGTTAGAGCAGACCCGCTCCGCAGAGATCATGATCTTGGGCGATTTTAATGCCCACCACGCCGGGTGGCTTTGTTCGCACACCACCGATCATGCGGGGAGGTCTTTTCACGATTTTGCCTTGGCGTATGGTCTTACACAACTGGTAACTTCGCCCACGCGAGTTCCCGATGTGGATGACCATACGCCTTCACTGTTGGACATTCTGCTGACCTCTCATCCGGACCATCATCAGGTATCTGTGGACGTCCCACTTGGTTCGTCAGACCACTGCCTGATCCGGAGTAAAGTGCCGGTTTCGCGCCTATCACGGCCTCCTTTAGCAGGCTGTCGTCGCGTTTGGCACTATAGGTCAGCAGATTGGGACGGGATGCGGTCTTTTTTTGCGTCCTACCCATGGGGGCGGTTGTGCTTCCCGCTGGATGATCCGAGTGTAGTTGCTGACTCTATTGCCGATGTGGTGCTGCAGGGCATGGAACTTTTCATTCCATTTTCTGCGGTACCAATTGGTGGTAAGTCTCAGCCTTGGTTTGGTCGCTCTTGTAAAACGGCTTTACGCCGAAAGCAGGAGTGTTACCGGGCTTGGGCTGCTGCATCCGTATCTTGTGATGAAAAACCAGCATATTACGTAAGGAGTACAATTCCGCCTCGAGGTACTTCAAAAGAGCTATCGCCAAGGCAAAATCTGAACACAGGCAGAATTGGCGAGAAATTAGTTCGCCTTCCTTCAGGTACCCGTGCGTTCTGGTCTCTCGCCAAGGCAGTCTTAGGGAGTTTCTCACAGCCCTCTCTTCCATCTTTGCACGGAGACGATGACTCTTTGGCCCATACCGCAAAGGAGAAGGCCTGGGCTCCTTATTTGCGGCCAACTCGACTCTGGATGACCAGGGGAACGCACCGCCTACCATCCCGCAGTGTGATAGTTGCATGCCAGAACTACAATTTCGGCAGTTATCTGTGCGTAAAGCACCACTTTCCTTGGACATCCACAAGTCGAGTGGGCCGGATAGCATCCCTCCGATCGTGCTAAAAGTGTGTGCTCCAGAGTTGGCGCCAGTATTAACACGCCTATTCCGGCTCTCCTACTCACTCGGCGTGGTACCGAATTCACGGAAGACAGCTTTGGTTCATCCCATCCCTAAAAAAGGAGATCGCTCTAATCCGTCTCACCATCGGCCCATAGCCATAACTTCCTTGTTCTCCAAAATTATGGAGACGATCCTCAAGAATTTAGAAGAGCACCAGCTAATTAGCGACTGTCAGTACGGTTTCCGTCGCGGCCGTTCAGCTGGTGACCTTCTAGTATACCTAACCTATCGGTGGACGTAAGCAGTTGAGTCCAAGGGGGAGGCGTTGGCAGTTAGTTTGGACATAGCGAAGCCTTTGATCGGGTATGGCACAAAGCGCTTCTCGCGAAGCTGCCTTCCTATGGGCTTCCCGAGAAATTATGCAAGTGGATCACCAGTTTTTTGGCTGATCGGAGCATCAAGGTCGTTGTCGACGGTACGTGCTCCGATCTTAAATCTGTCAATGCTGGTGTTCCCCAAGGCTGCGTGCTATCACCGACTCTGTTTCTTCTGCATATCAATGACATGATGCGAATTCGCAACATACATTGCTATGCGGATGACAGTACGGGTGATGCTACATACTCCGGCCGAAGCGGTATTTCTTGGGAACACGTCGAAGAGTGCCGAAACAAGCTTGTGTCTGAAGTCGAGAATCGACTTACCGATGTCTCTGAATGGGGTCGTCAAAACCTGGTCATTTTTAACGCCAAAAAGACACAGCTTTGCGTGTTCACCGCAAAAAAGACACCCTTTGTCGTATCACCTCGATTTGGGGATACTCTCCTGACAGCCTCAGCTAGTGTCGGAATCCTGGGAGTCGACATATCGAACTACGTTCAGTTTCGCGGTCATTTGGAAGGCAAGGCTAAATTAGCCTCTAAAAAGCTCGGTGTGCTCAGCAGACCGAGACAGTACTTTTTACCGGCCCATCGCCTTCAACTTTATAAGGCACAGATTCGGCCTCACATGGAGTACTGTTCTCATCTCTGGGCCGGAGCTCCCCAATACCAGCTTCTTCCTCTTGATCGCATACAGCGTAGAGCGGTTCGAATCGTTGACGACCAGGCTATTTCGGAACAGCTCGACTCTCTGGCATTACGCAGAGATGTAGGTTCACTCTGCGTCTTCTATCGTCTTTATCATGGGGAGTGTTCCGACGAGTTGGTTGGAATAATTCCTGCCGCCGAATTCCACCATCGGACATCGCGTCAAAATTTAAAGTTCCATCCTCACCATCTCGATGTCTGGAAATCCACAACTGTGCGTTTCTCCCGACACTTTTTGCCTCGCACTACTCTGTTGTGGAATCAATTACCGGCAGGGGTATTTCCGAACGGATACGATATAGGGACCTTCAAGAAAAGAGCTTATTCATTCTTAAAAGGCGGGCAACGCAACTGCAAGTCCTCTGGTATTGCAGATGTCCATGGGCGGCGGTGATCACTTACCATCAGGTGCACCTCTTGCTCGTTTGCCCCCTCTTCTATAAAAAAAAATACCATTTTGCCAGGCAGTTTGTAAAAGGCAAATGATTGGCTATATGTGGTCCTACCATTGTGGCTACTAGGTGGTAGAGTTCTCTAATGTCTCATCTCTTTTAATGTTCTAAAATGTTATCACTGCCTTGGCTAGGCCTGCCACAATAATGTCAATACTTGGCACTAACATGTACGGCACTGGCACTAGCATGTGACAAATGCCTTGCCACAAAGATAGCAATGCACCATTAACATTTCTGTTAAAGCAATTTTTGCATCTTTTCATCAGGAGCAGCACTGTTAGTTTACTATTTTATGATAATATAAAAAGAAATAAGACAAGATTGATTTTGTAATAATAATTTGATTAACTGTTCATGTGTATATCTTCCTGGCAGTATCCTTATTGAGAGGCATATATGCAGATGTGAAACTATTCCACATACAATCAACCAAAGATGTCATATTATGATAGTAACAGGGGTGTCAATAGATAGAACAAATCTTGTTTCTTGGATCAAGTGGTTAATGATCCTGACCTTGACACCAGTGGGACTTGGGTTTGATTCATACAGCAAGTGTTGCTGTGATAAATATAGGCGTTTTCATATTTGATCTTAATATTTATTAACTGTTATTGTTTCTTATATCTAGGATAGCAAACAAGCAGATAGCTCCCCTGATGAAAAGACCCATCAAAAATCAAACCAAGAAAAAATGTGTTAATGTTGTTTTGCTATCCATGTGGTGGGATGGTAATGCCACCAGCCACATGCATAAGTTTACTGGATACCTTACCCTCAAAACTCGAATACAACAGTAAAAACATTAACACTATTGCAGCAGGAATAGGTAAAGTCGTGGTGCCAAACACAGGCAAGACGTGGAATTCAACTGCCTAGTAATTGCAATGTAGAAAGTGAACAATTGCCTAAACATGTGTCTTTGTTTATCCAATTGTTTGCCTTATACAAACTGTATAGCAAAGTGGCAAATGGCCTGTTCCTCAAAGTTATTTATTATTTGTCAGAATTTTTAACACCATACCAGTAAATTACCTATATAGGATTACATGTACTTCAGTAATTTTTGCATTCTTAATCAAGTTAAAAAATATTTCAGGAGTAATACCTCAAGCCGTTGCTGATATATTTGATTTCATAGAAACTCATGAAGATAAGTTTATCTTCAAAGTAAGTGTATCATTTATGGAACTTTATCAAGAACAATGCTATGACTTACTGTCTGGTAAAGAGAGAGGCCACAGTATAATAGAAATCAGAGAAGATATCAATAAAGGTGTAATTCTACCAGGTACGTGATGTTTGGTTTTAAAGAAAAGTAAACAAAGAAAAGAAAAATATTTTGCTGTGTCAAAATATTTATAAAAATTCCAAGTTTTTAGTATGTAGGTAAGTGCAAATGAATTTCAGTATTGATATATTCAAATTTAAAAAACAGATCACTCTTGTGTCCTTGAAAAGTAAGGGAAAAGTGCAAATAATACACCTACGATTATTCAAAGTTTCGTGGTCTGAGAGGTAGTTTAATAAATAAATCATTTTTTTTCGGAAAAAATGATTACTCATTGAACACAAATACCTGAACTGGTAATCAAACCCACTACCTCCAATATTTAAATTTAAACCAGTTTTGCTAGGCGACTGAGGAGATTAGACCCATATCATTATCCTAGTACAATTGCTTGACTATGACTATGCCTAGTACTTACCCTGAACTTTACCACAGTTGTCTTTGCTGGCTGAACTCACTGACTTTCCATTACAGGGCAACATATTGCCAGTTTGTTTGTGTCTCACCAGGGTCTGGTATCAATGCCTTACCTATTCCTGCCGCCATAGCGTCAGTGCTTGTCACTGTCGTGTTCCGGTTTGGAGGGTAATATAGCCGGTAAACTTATGCATGTGGCATTAACCCCTTGCCAGGTGAATGGCAACACACAATTATGAGGAGTTGGTCTCTTTCCATCAGGAGAGCTATCTGCTTGTTTGCTATCCTATGATATAAAACAGTTAATTTGTTTACAGCTTTTCTGCTTTTTTGTCACAATATTCATAATTTATCCTAGCTATAAGATTCCATAGTGCTATTTAACTTGTAAACTTAAGCTATCTCCATTGATATATAAAAACCCAAGATACACAATCAGTGTCTCAAAAACGTCCTCTAAGATTATACTATTTGAAGTGAGTGCACAATTTAAAATTGTGCACTCACTTCAAATAGAAGCCCGTCGCTCACGTCACTGCCCGCGCGTCAAAAATACAGAATTGTTCTCTTATAAATTGTAAAATACAACATCATGAACGTTAAAAAAATATAAGATATTGTATTTTCGGTAAGTATAAGAGTTTATCGATTTATTTTTGTCGTTTATATTACTAAATATAGGGTGTAATGGATGATTTTCATTTTATTTGTCTTAAAAATGTACTCGACGCTCCAAATATAATACGACAAAATTTCAATGGTCACTTTTTCAGTAAAAGGACAGTGCATTACAACCTTCTTTTAATTTAGTTGAATAATACAAATTGATTCTGTTATTATTAGTGGAGTCGTTTTTTTTTTTCATTAATAAGTTAATTATTTTTTTAATAAGATTTATTATTTTCATTAATAATTTTGAATACCTTTTATAGTTGTTAACCAACTGCCAGAAGAGAAGAGGACATCAATTTGATGATTTTAAAATGTTTGATTATATTGATTACTTATTTTGAGGACCAAGTTAGGTGATTCTTTTTATTCTATTTGTACGAATATAAAATAACAATATATAATTGTGATTCTTACGATGAACTTTGGAAAAATATTATGAAACTTTTAATATAACAATAGGAAATCATAAGTAGCATCGAATTTTGTTCTGTTTACACGTGTTGATAGCGATTTCTTAAGTGGAAGGCGCAGGTTGCATTAAGAATGTTTATTTTTTGATTTAATATTTTATTTTTAATAAAATGTTGTTTTTGATTGCGGATATCTTATACTATACATATTATAAATGTTAAAGTTTGTATGTTTGGATGTTTGATAATCAATCACGTAAAAAATGGCTGTACCAATTTGGATTTGGACTTGGATATAAGATGACCTGGAATAGCACATAGAATACTTTAATCGTAATGCAGAGATCTGCAGCTGGTCTCGTATAAATTTTAAGTCACTGTTTATATGTAAGAGTTATTTTATTTGCATACTAACTGTTACCCGCGGCTTTGCTCGCGCATATTTACTTTAGAACTTATTTAACCTTTCTTTATTTTATTAAAAATCTCTACATTGCCGGGTGGGCCGCTAGTACGTTAAAAATAATATTTACATATTCATCTTATTTATTTATTTACGACATTTTTGTTATTAAAATGTAAGTAAAAAACGTAAGACCTGAACTTCCTATAACTTCTAAATTTTCTATACCTAATATCATAACTAATTATACCTCAAACTAAAAATACCTATTAGTAACACACCTTTCGAAAAAACTAACGTAATTATAAAAGAAATTTATAATTAACAGGAAATATCTAATCTAAAATTACCTTTGGCAATAATATTATATGTACTAAACTATACTCCAAACTAAATATACGTATCTATTAGGATTTCTGTGTATGTAACACACCTATGTAACCAACTAATGTAACTGTATTAAAAAAATCTGTGAACTGGTTGACCATACAGGCCACCTAAAACTTCCCGCTAAATTTAAGTATTTTAACCTCAAAGAAAAAAACTATGCCTAAGCATAGGCTATTGAATTAAAAAAGTTCAAAAATCCAAAGTTTTTTTTTTAAAATGATACTTAGTTATTCAGTATTTGAAAAGATGTATATTTTTTCAAAATTATCAACGAGTTTGATCTTCCGAATAACATTGAACACAATTTTTAGCTCTAAATTGTTTTATTGGAATTTTTTATACGAGGGTCAATAAAATTTTCAGAAACCGACATCGCATTAGTAACTAACCTATTGTGATTCAAATGTCTATGGACAGTATTCGCTCGTACGTCTGCAGATACTATAACTAAACAAATGTTCGTTTACATACTGCAAAATAAAAAAAAAACAGAAAAACTGAAATCTAATTCAAAACGAGAATTCTACGAAAAGCTAAACTTATTTTTAGGAAATTAATGCGTTTACTTACTATGTTGTTGATACATTACATAATAAGTCTGAAAAAAATCGTGCTTGTTATCATGTAAGAATCTATGAACTTTATAATGTAGTCATGGTCACCATTGCAGTAAATTTCCTATTTCAGTATATTCTAAATCTATTAGACTATGCAAACTAAATGTATCAATATCAAGCGTCAAATATTACATGGCTATAAACCCACAGTTTGCCTATATGTATAGGTTCTGTGTAATAGAACCAATAACCTATAATGTTTGAAATATAAATAAATTATTTTAATGGTCATTATTTGTTTTATTGATATATAAATGTTCTACGCAAAAACAGATTTTCGACAAGATTTTTTATGTAAATTTTACAAACCCTTAAAATACTACCTCAATGCATAAAAATATTTATATTCGACTCCACATATGCCTTGTCCTACCAGCTAACTTAAATCAAAAATTTTATTGCTTTTTGTACATTGTTTTTTAAAAATGAATTTAAATCTTGCGTTTAAGGTTGAATATGCAAAAACACGTTTGTGCCATAACTATAAACTTTTTAGACTGAATTAGCGACAGTTTTGAGTGTCAGTTTTATTCAGAACTGTGTATCTTGGGTATTTTATATCAATGGCTATCTCAGTCCTTTTTATTCTTCTGTGGATTTTGTCATGTCTGACTAGTGACAAAGAACATGCAATGGCCAATTAACTTCAATATTAGTGTGTTGTGATTGTGTGTGGCCACATTTCCGACCTGGTAGTAACTCAAAAAAAAATATTTCGGCAAAGGTGTCTGTAAAAGATAATTTAAATAAAAATCCTTTGACTTGTAATTTCAAAATTCATGAAATGAAATAAAATGAACAGTATTTATTTGCAAGAATATGGGTATCACAAGTTAATAAAAAATATTTTTAATTGTTATTTTATTTATTGTTTTGACAATAAAATATTAAATAAATAAATATATTTTTTTACAAAGAGAATAAATGTGTGTTTTTAGTTTTAATGGTTGTCAATTAATTTTCCTAGGAAAGTATTGTTACGTACTCGGGTTCGCAATTGTAGGAAAACACCACTTATATTAAATCCGTGTATTTACACAATACAACACAACGTAATACTAAATACACTCTACACAGTAGAACACTTGCTGTACTATCACTGAACTTAGAACACTACACAAACAAACACTTCTCGCTTCGCACTAGTCACTTGATGTATCGTTCTCGATCGCTTGATAAAAACTGACTTGTGTTTGTCAACATCTCTGTATTTATAGGCAGGGGAAAGCCCTAGCTGGATCCAGAAAAATCTAAACGTATCGGGAAACAATGAATCACTTCTTATCGTAAACATGTTATGAGTCATAAATCTTAGTACACGCTACTTTCAACCTTATGCTATATCCTACAAAGTCCATTATGGCATAGCCCCGGTCAACTATTTGTTTGTCAATAGGAGTTTTCTAGATAGTTAGCGCGCCCGTGCTCCAATTCTACACGCTTCTAGATTATTCGTAACACTACCCCCCTCTTAGTTATGTTCGTCCCGAACATCATTACTTCCATTGTAGATAGCTAATCGATCAACATGAACAATCTTCATGGTCCCTCTTGGTTGCTTCTGCACTCGGTAGGTTACGTCATTGATCCGTGTGATGACTTTGTATGGCCCATCCCAACGTCGCTGTAACTTAGGTGATTTTCCTTTTCGTCGAACCGGATTATGCAGCCAAACAAGAGATCCTTCCTTAAAACCTCGATGATTGGCGTTTCGGTCGTATCTGGTCTTCATCCGCTGACTCGATTCCAATGCGTTTTCACTTATTAACGAGTGTATATCGCGTAACCTCTCACGAATGTCTTCAACATGTTCCGGTATACTTAATTGGGTCTCTGCATTCGGTGGCGGGCCTCCAGTCATTAAGTCTGCTGGTATACGCAACTGTCTGCCGAAGTTGGCATAGGCTGGCGTCACTTTTATGCTTTTGTGTTCCGCTGTTCGGTAAGCCAGTAAGAACAGAGGTATGTATTTATCCCAGTCCTTTTGGTGATCTTCTACCAGCTTGGCTAGGTGTCTTTCCAAAGTTTGGTTAAATCGTTCGACCATTCCATCAGATTGCGGGTGATAAGGTGTAGTTCTTGTTTTGTACACTCCTAATAATTTACACATTTCCTGGAATACATTAGATTCAAAGTTTCTGCCTTGATCGGAATGAATCTCCAGCGGAACGCCAAATCTGCATATCACCTGATTGACTAATTTCTCAGCAACCGTCGTGGCTTCCTGATTAGGGATTGCGAACACCTCCGGCCATTTCGTGAAGTAATCCATCACGACCATAAAATACTTGTTTCCGTTATCTGTCTTAGGAAATGGCCCAGCCACGTCAATCGCTATCCTTTCCCAGGGGGCTCCCACGTTGTATAGTCTAAGGTTGCCTCGGCTTCTAACCTGCGGACCTTTCACTGCAGAGCATGACGCACATTTTCGGCACCAATTCTCGACATCTTCTCGGCAATTCAACCAGTAAAAACGCTCTCGTACCTTTGCCAATGTTCGTCGTACTCCAAGATGTCCCCCAGAAACCCCATCATGCAACTCACGTAGTACGTCCTTGATAAGTTTTCTTGGCACGACCAACTGTAGATGATGTTCTCTTCCTGAAGGTTTTTCCCATTTGCGGTACAGTAAGCCGTTTTGCAACACAAGGCTTTCCCACTGCGCGCAATAACTTTTCGTAATAGCGCTGAAGGGAGCCAGCTCCTGCCATTCGGGCTTTCCCGTGTCTTGCTTCTTCCAATCTATTAGAGGCCGCAAATCTCTATCTTCGTACTGGGCCTCACGCATCTCATCAGTTTCCCACCTGTCATCCGTAGGCTTAGCTCGCAATACTTGAACCCTTTCCTTCGTCTCCATCCTTACACAATGTTTACAATCTTCCGCACAAGGTCGTCGTGATAACGCATCTGCATTCGAGTGAGACCTTCCACTGCGGTGTTCTATGTTAAAGTCAAACTCTTGCAATTGCTCAATCCAGCGAGCCACTTGGCCTTCCGGGTCCTTGAATTGTAACAACCACTTCAAAGCAGCATGGTCGGTTCGCAGCTTGAAGGGTCGCCCAATCAGATACTTCCTGAAGTGTCGAAGAGTCTTCACTACTGCCAATAGTTCTCTTCTTGTAACACAATAGTTTCGTTCCGGCCGCGACAATGATTTGCTGAAGTAGGCTATCACAACTTCTTGATCACCTTGCTTCTGTGATAAGATACCACCAATGGCAGTGTTACTTGCATCCGTGTCTACGATGAACTGCCCTTTCCGATTAGGATAACCCAAAATTGGTGACTCACACAACCGCTTCTTAAGTTCATCGAAAGCTTGTTGACACATGTCATTCCAATCGAAACTCTTCTTTTCTTCAGTGAGTCTATGCAGCGGTTTTGCTATTTCAGCAAATCCCTTCACAAAACGTCTGTAGTAAGAGCATAGTCCTAAAAATGCGCGAACTTCGGTCTTGTCTCTGGGTGTTGGCCACTTCTGTACTGCACTAACCTTTTCAGGATCTGTCTGTACGCCGTTTTGTGATATCGCGTGACCCAGATAGTTGACTTCCTTTTGAAATAAGTGACACTTCTTTGGGTTCAACTTTAGCCCTGCAGCTTGTATTTTGTTAAAAATCCTTTCCAGTTGGTATAGATGATGCTGAAAATCTTTTCCTACGACTATTACGTCATCTAAATACACTAAGCAGGCATCGCCTACAAGTCCTGCTAGGACACATTCCATTAATCTTTCAAAAGTCGCCGGCGCATTGCATAATCCAAACGGCATTACTTTAAATTGCCATAATCCTTGTCCTGTGGAGAATGCTGTCTTCTCTTTATCATTAGGGCTAAGTTCAACCTGCCAGTACCCAGATTTTAAATCTAAAGTTGAGAACCAAGACATGCCTGCCAGAGTGTCCAAAGTGTCATCTATCCGAGGTAGTGGGTAACTGTTCTTTTTGGTGACTTCATTGAGCCGACGATAGTCGATGCAGAAACGTGTAGACCCATCTTTCTTCTTAACCAACACTACAGGAGAGCACCATGGACTAGAAGATTGCTCTATAACTCCGCTTCTTCTCATTTCATCTATCGTCTCCTGTACCTCCTTCTCTTTGGCTATAGGGACACGTCTAGCTTTCTGCTTTATCGGCTGCGCGTTTCCAGTGTCAATCTTATGTTTGACTATAGATGTTCTGCCTATATCTCTATCAGTCTTAGAGAAAATGTTGGCATAACGTGAAAGAAGGTCCTTAGCCTGCTGCTGTTGTGACGCGGTAAGGTATCCGCACTTGTTCACCAAATCCTTGAGTTCCTGTGGTACGTCTCTTGATGCTGTACTTCCTGTCAATGTCAGTTTCCTTAACGTCATAACTTCATCACTTTGTCCTACAACATCGCCTGTTTTAAGCACTACATCACTGTCACTCAGGTTGACTATCTGCACCGCTGCCAAGCCCTTGTGACATACTAAACTTCGGCCCGTAATACAGTGTGGAATTGCTCCATTGTCCTCAACTAACACACTCCTATTACCCCGGCCTTTGTAACTGGCTGGTAAGTTCACGCGTACCAATGTCTTCGATCTTGAAGGTAAGATGGTTCTTCTGGCCACTGTTACCTTTCCTTTTGATCCCCCATCCATGAAAATTTCTACTAGCCCACATACGAAAACTCCTGTCTTGCAATCAATCTTGCAGGCATTCTTCTTCATGAAGTCTAAACCAAGTACACAGTCATCCATAATATCGGCCACTACGACGTTGTGAGTGTAATACTCGTCGCCTATTTGCATCACTACAGATGCTTCACCGAAGACGGGTATTGGCTGGCCTGTGACAGACAGAAGCTTGCTTTGCCCAAAATTCCTCAATCTCAGGTTGCCATTGTCAGCTACTTCTGGTCGCACCACAGTTCGTGTAGCTCCAGTGTCCAACGTTAAGCTGCAGTTCTTGCCATTAATCACTCCCTTAATGGATAAACTGTTGCCGTCGCACACCTGGGATATGACAACTTTTGGGGCTGTTTCTCGTCCAGCCAGCACCTGCCGTTTGCTCCTAGCTGTTACTCGTTTCTCTGCTGGTTCAACAGGCTGTTTGACGTGCCTGCTCTCTTCAGCTGCTGAGTTTCCTCCCGCTTGCTGTCGCCAATTCATGGAACCTGTAGCCATAGGTTTGACTGGGCAGCTAACTCTAATGTGCCCACGTCCACCGCAGGCGTAGCACATGGGGCCCAGTCTCCTAGGTTCCACTTCCTTTGATTGAGCCACAACTTCTGTAACCTCGCGTACCTTATGTACTCGAGGTTCGTGGCGAACAGCTTCAACCTCCAGCGCATGAGCCAAAGCCTCCTTCATTGTCACGTGGTGCTGAAGGTGAACAGCAGCACGCACTTCCAGGTCTCTAATTCCATCAATAAACGCCTGGACGATGGTGTTATTAACTGTGTTAGCGTCGGCTGAAGGATACGCCTTCCTTACAAGCTTCTCAATTTCCACGGCCCATTGTTGAAGTCCCTCGCCGCTCCTCTGTACACGGTCCTTTAATTGGGCACGGAACACATGCTCCAAGTGACGCTCACCGTAGCGAGCTTCCAATGCCTCCATCAAATCAGCGAACTGATATTCTTTAGGCATTGCATCCAACACAGAGAGCGCCTGTCCCCGCAACGCCGTACTTCGAGCTGTTAAGCAATGTTCATCTGTCCAATCACTGGCCTTCGCTGCTATTTCAAACTGAGTGCGGTACGCACTCCATGACGTAAGACCGTCATAAGTGGGTACCTTTACCCGAGGACCCACCTGGTGAGAGCAGTTTGTAACGGCAGCACCCGACTTAACTCCCGTGATCTTCATTTTCATGACCTCCCTTTCCAGTTGGTCCACGTTTTCACTTATTTTGTCGCAGCTGGCCTCCAAGTGGTCAACCCTCTTCTCAACACCCTTCACATCGCGCTTGACGAGGCCCACGTCGCTTTTTAACTGGTCTTGCTGCGTCAAGATAACTGACAACTTATCATCAAAACCAGATAAATGTTCCTTAATCTGTTCCCGTAGCGTTTGTTGTATAGCCGTCAGTATAACAGAGAGATCAGTAGGCGCTGCGCTCGACGATAGTGACGTGCTGGCAACACTTGCAGGTTCATCACCAGCACGCATCTCAGTGTCCTCTGACACCCCCTGTGTCTCAGCCTGAGACCTGGTGGTAACACCTTCCTTCGGAATAAGTGGCATTTTTTTAACACAATTTCACTTCCGACACCAGTTGTTACGTACTCGGGTTCGCAATTGTAGGAAAACACCACTTATATTAAATCCGTGTATTTACACAATACAACACAACGTAATACTAAATACACTCTACACAGTAGAACACTTGCTGTACTATCACTGAACTTAGAACACTACACAAACAAACACTTCTCGCTTCGCACTAGTCACTTGATGTATCGTTCTCGATCGCTTGATAAAAACTGACTTGTGTTTGTCAACATCTCTGTATTTATAGGCAGGGGAAAGCCCTAGCTGGATCCAGAAAAATCTAAACGTATCGGGAAACAATGAATCACTTCTTATCGTAAACATGTTATGAGTCATAAATCTTAGTACACGCTACTTTCAACCTTATGCTATATCCTACAAAGTCCATTATGGCATAGCCCCGGTCAACTATTTGTTTGTCAATAGGAGTTTTCTAGATAGTTAGCGCGCCCGTGCTCCAATTCTACACGCTTCTAGATTATTCGTAACAGTATATTCAGTATGTTCTATATTTATCTTGTTAAAAATATATTTGATTTTTGAACTTTATTGCTGTAACATGTTTGAAATTTAAATATTGTTGTTTTAGTTAATTTTCAGATTGTTACTTTTTAACCATTCTGAAACTTTAAGTAAGTTTTCAGTTGTTTCTTTTACTAAATGGTTTTTATTTTTACATTTAATGAGGAGTGTAGTGTCATCTGCAAATAGGAATTATTCATATTAGATAGATTCCAGAAGGTCATTAATATAACTTTAAAAAAGCAAGGGTCCTAAAATACTTCCCAGTGGTATTCCATAGCCACCACTTCTATAATTTGAAGTAGGTATATATTTTGTTATTGGCCCCAGAAATGTTGAAATTTCAACAAATTGTTTCCTAATTTTTATTTTATTATTATTATTTAATGCTTTATTGTACACAATTAAAAGAGAAGTAATACTTATTAAAGACTTATTAAAAACAGACTGTACAATGGGCGAGCTTATCCCCAATAAAAGAGATTTCTGCCAGCTGACCCTGACTGATTTTAAATAACTTTGTATAACTAATGATTTTTTTCTAATACCATATTTTTCAAGTTTTGCCAACAGAATTCTATTTGAAACAATGTCGAATGCTTTATTTATGTCTAAAAATATTTTAGATCTATAATTTTTCTAATTGCAAGTAGCACCTTCTTTAAAAACTGGGCTAACTATAGAATTTTTTAGTCTTTTTGGGGAGTTCCCTTCTCAAATTAAGAAATGAATGATATGCATTTTTTTTCAATTTTGATATTACAGTAGCAACATTTTTGAGTAGTTATCATGGACTGGTGTAGTGTGAAAAAATAGATAGTGGTACCAAAAATCTGGGCAGGAAATTGCATAACTACTATCTTGTAGGCACGATTGTAGTGAAATGTTTGGCCAATTGTTTACTCTACAAATTGTCTGTTAGGAAGTCAGATGTTTTATTCTTCAACAGATGCTAAGATCAACCACATATTACTTTTTGCTTGCAATGAATAGCTTTACATGGTTTCTGAGACACTTGGGTATTCATTCACAATCATTTTCTGTTTCTCAAATGTAAAATCTAAAATGTAGAAATATCTCTAATCTAATTTTTTTTTTAATAAGGCATTGATTTTATTTTCACCTCATGGTTTGATAGCTAAACCGTGAACAATAATCAATCTTGCACTTGCATTACTTGCCTTCATAGAAAGAGTAAGTAAGCTCTTTTTTGAAGGTTGCTTAGTCACATCTGTTCGAAAAAACAAGTCTACATAGGGCAATAAATGTCGAGATAATTGCAATATTGTGAAGGTCCCGAAGATTTGAAGGTAGTGCTTTGAATTATGATATGATTTCCGATGATGAAATTCTAGGGTAGGAATTATGGTAGACAATTTATCTGCAGATGCAGATGTAGGTAATATCTCTATGGAATACTAAAGAATCAAGCGAATTAGAAATAATCTGGTCATCAATGGTTCAAAGTAGAATCTTTCTATCTAAGAAATGCATTTCAGGCATAACCGAGCTGGCTGTAGCTTCAACAAGGGAGACAATGACGGTGCTAGAGAGAGGATCTTCAGGTCGAGTCACTGGTTCCACAGCTATGAATCAGGCATCAAGCAGAAGCCATGCAGTATTTACTATTGTTATTGCCAAAGAGAGTCGTAGTGATAAGTAAGTAGATATACTATTTGTAGGGTAAAGAATAACTAATCTCCCTACTTATGTAGATACAAAAGCTTGTATTTTGATATAATACAGGATAGCAATCAAGCAGATGACTCCAGATGGAAAGTGACAACCATTGCCTATAGACACCAAATATAAAAATGGTTTTTGCTCTCCATGTAACATTTTTTTATATCATATGATAGCAAACAAGCAGATGGGTCTTCTGATAGAAAGAGTCAACCATAGCCTGTAGACTCCAAAAATGTTAATGGTGTGTTGCTAATTTGCGGCGAGGTCTAATGCCACATGCATAAGTTTATTGGCTACCTTACCCTCCAAACGAATACGACAGTGACAAGCACTGACGCAAATGCGGCATGAATAGGTAGGGCAGTGGTACCAGACCTGGGCGAGACACTGCAGAATTCTACCATCTAGTAGCCACGATGGTAATGACTCGCATAGCCAATCGTTTGCCTCGTACGACCTGCCTGGCAGAACGTCAGTTGGCTTATTTTTCAAAGGAGTCCGAACCAGCATGGGGACATGGTCTTAATACCGCGTTCATAAGTTTAACGGCTACTTTAACCTCCAAGTCCAAACAGGAGCACTATACTGACAAGCACTGAGTATTGTAGCAGGAATAAATAAAGTAGTGGTACCAGAATCGGGCGAGATGGTTCCGAATTCTGCCACTTCGTAGCCACTCACAATGATAGTGACTTATAGCCAATTGTTCGCTTTTTACAAACTGCGTGGCAGAACATTAGATGGTCTGTTTTTCAAATGGCGCCAGGACCAACATGTCTGTTTGTTAGTCCGTCACTCTTAAATTTCTCCATGATTGTATGGAATATGGTATTTAGGTGGTTAATGTCCAGATTAACCACATATACTACTTTTTTTCTTGAAAAGGCCCATTTTCTCTATGAGATTCATGAAAAACTTAATGCTTAATTTAATTAAGGTCAAAGTAGAGGGAGATTTTTTTTTATATCATAAGATAGCAAACAAACGGATGGGTTTGTTTTGCTCCAAACCGAAACATGACAGTGACAAGCACTGAAGCTATTGCGGCAGGAATAGGTAAGGCGGTAGTACCAGACCCGGGCGAGTCAATGCAGAACTCTACCACCTAGAAACATTATGATTTTGCCAGAATTGCTTGTATCATCTAAAGTCTTATCACTTTTCATAAAAACGATTTTGGAGACGAAATCAACATTGAACACATGTGTATGTATGTGTATTTAAAAGGAAGAAATAGTGTTCATTGTAGATAAATTGTCTTATTATTGTTTTAGGAATATAGCAACAACATCAAAATTTCATTTAGTTGATTTGGCGGGCTCAGAACGCATTAAGAAGACGAAAGCAAGTGGTGAAAGATTAAGGGAAGGTGTTAAAATAAACCAAGGCCTACTAGCTCTCGGGAATGTTATTTCTGCTCTAGGTGATGGTACCAACAGGAGCTTTATTGGCTATCGAGATAGCAAACTTACCAGGCTACTACAAGGTATGTTCCATTCTTATGCATTAATTAAAATAAATTGATTGATTGAAATTGATTGTCTAGTGGTCCAGTGTTGACCACATGAGGTCCGGTGTTCTTTTCCCGGGTTAGGCAATTCAAAATGTCGTTTTTTTTCTGATAGAAACAGTATTGCCTGGGATTTGATAAGTGCTGGGTTAGCAAATGGGCTTGCCACCTATCATATTATGGAACTGTCTTCAGCTAATCTTGGGTGTACTTGTTGTTCCTCTGCCTACATTTTCAGGGATACGGGTGTAAGGATACTTCTAAAATAAATAATGAAACAATTTTAATAATGGATCAACAATTTTATACCTACTTGTACATTACCAGATTAAATATGTGATCACACACTAAGAATCCTGCAGAAAAAAACTCTGCAAGGATAGTTGCCTGAAGTCTATATTTTGATAGACAACTCTTCTTCTTAAAAAACTGCATCAGATACAGTCAATCGGCTCAAAATCGGTTGATTCGTGGGATTTATTGACGAAAATTTTGGAAACAAGTATTTTTAACATCCCTTCGTCATTTTCAACCAATCGATTTTTGTAGCTAACATTTTAGAACTCAAAAATGCGTGGAATGCCCATTGAAGCATCAAAATCGATCATTATTTTGAAAGTATACAGCTTTTCAGAAATTAAAGTAGGCACTGTTATTTTTAATAAAACTTTAGATTTTCGAACGCTCAAAAATCTATCTATTCTTGGAATTTTTCTCTTTTGAGCTTAAAATAATATCTCAATTTAGGGCGAAGTTACAGGAATGGCCTGCAAGGTCAACCGATCTACAGTTTTTTTTTTCTATTATGTCATTTATAATAATGTTTACTATAATGTGATAAGGAAGTATAAATTTCAATTCTTCGCCACAGACAGTTTGGGCGGCAATTCTTTAACACTGATGGTGGCGTGCGTATCTCCGGCGGACTACAATCTGGATGAGACGGTATCGACATTGCGTTATGCAGATCGCGCTCGTCGAATTCGCAACAAACCCGTTATCAACCAGGATGCAAAAGCGGCAGAGATTCTTAGGTTAGTGTGACGTTATTCCGGGAGTACAGTACAATTATTATTATTTTTATTAGATAGCAAAAAAGCAAATTGCTCTCCTGATGGAGAAATAAACCATTGACTATAATAAACACCAAATAATCTTTTGTGTATTTCTATCCATGTGGAGGGATGGCAATGTCAAATGCATAAGTCTGAAATCAGAAATCAGAAGAACTTTTTACAAGTTATTTTGAAACTCAGCCGACTTGTCTTTTTTCCATATGATTTTTTTTTTCACAATATTGCAATATTACAAGATTACACAAAATATATATATGAGATTGGTATTATATATATATGAGAATATATATATGAGATGATACACAAAATATATATATGAGATGAGATAGGAGCAATGAATCCTAGGCTTTTTTGTCTTCTAAATAATCTGAGATTTTAAATAACCCTTTTCTACAAAGCTTTGTGTGAACACATTTTTTTAAATATATTGACTGTTAGATGTCTTATAGTGTCGGGGGTTTATTGTAAAAGTGTATACATTGCCCCATAAAAGAGTTATTTATTCTAGTTACTTAGCCTACTGGCTAACATACCGTCTAAACAGAGACACAACAATGACGAGCATTAACACTATTGCGACAAGAATAGGCCGGTGATATGCTATACCCTGGTGAGACTATTTTAATTATTAAAAAGTAGGTCTACCACCCAGTAGTCACGTTGGTGATGACACAAATAGTCGATTGTTTGCCTTTTGCGAACTGTCTTGCAGGTGGATAGGTACATAATGGTGTCATAATCATAACTCATCTGTACCACTAGCTTGTGTGTATTATACTGATCTTGTCTGCTCTGTTTGATACAAATTGTTCAATTTAGACCTACCTCTAGTTTTGTTTGCCTAGTCATCCTTTTAGTGTTGGGATTATAGCGTACAAGCCTGTTTAAGAATAGTATATATAATCTTGTTTGTACTTCTGTTCATGTTTTATATTATTTGATACATCTAACCGGTTTCGCTGGTTATAACAGCATCAAGGATTTTTACCACAGTTTTTAATGTTTGCCGAAATTTTCACTAGTTACAAATTATATTTTGTAAAGCCTGTCTGAATATGGGTTTTAGAGTGATAGCAGTCTTAAATCAAATGCATGTTTTAAAGATGCCTTAGGTGGCGACTTTGATTTAAGATAAACTTGTTTGACAGCTTATCTAGTGTAAGTGTTTATTAGGCTTTGTCACATTTTAATTTCCACAGGCGAAAATGGAAGCAACATAACTATATTTATTACCGTTACTATAGTTAAAATTAGTTTACAATAATAAGTTTTTTACACTCCAAAGTACCAAATATTTATTGTTTTATATTACCCAATATTTATTGTTTATAAATTATACCCAGTATTTTGTTTTCAACTGACTTTACAAATTTTTCAAAAAGAGGAGGTTATCAATTTGGCTGTTTTGTTACCTCAGAACTCAGTTATTTATGAAATGATTATGTAAATACTTTTTTTTTAATTTGAGTATTGAGGGTCCACTCATGGGTGTGGTCTAATTTTAGTTTGATGAAGATCTGATGCGGGGTAATGTATCTTGAGTGAATGTAACTATGCAATAGCTCGTAGGCATTAATAGATTATAATTTATATTTTCCATTGTAGGCACTTGGTGAAACTCCATCATAACTATTGTTTTAAATTTTGCACTATTAGTATTAGGTTTAGCTATGATGATGCAGTATAATGCGAAACTGGTTGGCTATTTAAATAAAAAAAAATATATAGGGTCATTCCATAATAGGTGAAAATGTTTTATCACAGCATTCAATACGTCTAACCAAAGATATCTAGCTAAAAACAAACGCCATTCAAGGGTTTAAAACTTTTTGATTTGTATGAAATTTATATCGTGTATGAAATTTTATTCGTACAAATCAGAAAGTTTTTAGCTGTATATCTTTGATTAGATGTACCGAATGCTGGGTCAAAATATTTTCAACTATTATGGAATAATAATAATTTATTTTTCATAGAAAATCATCACATGTATTACCCAAAAAAATATCACTAATTCCCAAACTAGGTTTCCCTGTATTATGGGAAATTAGTTACACAAAAATATTTTATTAATATGTGCCCCACAAAGACTTATTAAATATCAATTATAGTTATTGCATTTAAGCGGGTCGTTTGTGTAGTGCAAAAAACAACCCATCTGTGTATGTTAATGTACGGACTATAATGCTTAAGGAATGACCTTTTATTTAATTTGTGAACTGACAAACAGTACAAGTGCAAAATTTAAAACAATTAATAGATTTCACATACACACCAATACCGTTGAAGTGTGAGTTTCAACATTTACACAATCTAGTATGCACTGGTGTTAAAATTTATGGTCGAACACGAATGACGTTTTGCTGATACATTTAGGTCGCGAAAGCAAGATATCAATCTCAATAGAGAGCAGCTGCTAAAGTTTTTCGTTAGAGTACCTACTTGACGTACTTTCTGTGTAAAACATCTAATAAAGTGTGCTGGCTTGCTTAAAATGGAATCCACGACTAGAATTGCCTTCTCAATTTTCAAAGTAATTTCAATTCATCAATTTTTATGCGGGTTTTAAGTTACTGAATTATAGATACCTAATATTTAACTACATGTGCTTGCTAGTCACTACATTTTTTTTTTTTTTTTTATGTCATAAGATAGCAAACAAGCAGATGGGTCTCCTGATGGAGAGTCAACCATCGCCTATAGACACTAAAGATGTTAATGGTGCGTTGCTACCTTGTGGCGAGGTATAATGCCACATGCATAAGTTTACCGGCTACCTTACCCTCCAAACCGGAACACGACAGCAACAAGCACTGACGCTATTGCGGCAGGAATAGGTAAGGCGGTGGTACCAGACCCGGGCGAGACAATGCAGAACTCTACCACCTAGTAGCCACGATGGTAGTGACTCGATAGCCAATCGGTCGCCTTTTACGACCTGCCTGGCAGAACGGCAGTTGGCCTATTCTACAAAGGAGGCCAGGACCAACACGGCGAATACATATCATATATTTTATAAAAAATATTATTTTACAGGTTAAATAACTTGGTCAATGAACTTAGGTTACAATTAGTCGGTAAGTTACCCACAATTAGTGAGCAAAATAATGAACAACTACAAGAGGAACTTGAAAAAGAACGGGCGAAATATGCAGAACTATTAAAGAAACACAAACAAATTACAGAACATCTGACTAATATGCTTATTGAAAATACAAATTTATGTGAAAAGGCTCTCTTAGCAGAAGCAGCCAAAGACAAAATTGAACGTAAATTAAATGAATTGACAGAACAGTGCAATCAAACGATTGAAAATCTTAACATATCTGAAAAATCCCAAGATGATAATGCACAAAGAAACAGTGTGGTTGATTACTTAAAAGAAATTAAATGTAGACTTGAGGATTTACAATCAGTTAATTTGAAGACTAATGAAGAATTAATTGATCATGAAATCAAATTATCATTTGCAAAGGAAGATGATAGTGAAAAAGTTTTCGAAGAAGTGATGTTGAATGAAGATCAGGCTGTTTTAGAAGAAGAGAAACGAGCCATGGGACAGGTAAATAACTTTTTTCTTTACTTCCTTTTACTTATTTGGATAAAAAGTAGCATGTTTTTTTGGAAAAGTGTAGCTTGCTCTAAGTGAAAAAAAAATTAAAATCGGATAAGTGGTTGTTGAGTTTATTCATTACAAGTATTCCAATCTTTCCTCTTTATAATATTAATTGCCTCTTATACAAACAAGATTTTGTAATTCTTTTTAGAATGTATGTAAAACAAGTCTGGATGATAACATAGTAATGCATACTATAATATAAATGCGAAAGTAACTGTCTGTTTTTTCTTCACGCTTAAACTGAACTGATTTGGATGAAATTTGGTACATAGATAGTGTGAGAGCCGAGAAAGGACATAGAATTGTTTTTATCCTGGAAATCCCACGGGAACAAGAACTATGCGGGTAAAACTCCGAGTCTGTCTGTCTTTTAAAACATGGTATTAATGACTAACTTAAGCTACTTTTATTTAAAAAAAAAAATCCACGCGGATGAAGTCACGGGTACAGCTAGTGTTATAAATGTGAAAGTAACTCTATCTACCTGTTTCTTCTTCACGCCTAAGCCACTGAACTGATTTGTATGAAATTTGCTACAAAGATAGTTTAAAACCCGAGAAAGGACATAGAATAGTTATTATCCCGAAAATCTCACGGGAATGGAAACTATGCGTGTAAAACCCCGGGAGTGTCGGGATTTTTTCCATGCAGACGAAATCGCGGGCACAGCTAATTTTCCATAAAATAATCTGAACAGATACTTTATAATTTTCCTCAATCTATTCTACATTAATATTATAAAGTGAGAAGATTTATATTTTTGTATGTATATTTGTAATAGATAGACTCAAAAACTACTTAACCGATTTTAAATAATTTTGTTCTTATATTATTATTGAAAAGAGAAAAGTTTTATATTTTTGTATGTTTGTAATGGATAAAAACAAAAACTACAGAACCCAATTTGAGAACTTACAAAATTAGAAAGCTAATTATTAAGGTATAACATAGGCTATTTTTTTTCAAACTGAGTAAAAGGAAGTAATATTTTTAGCTCATACAACTAAAGGATCAAGTAACAGCTAAGAGAGTAACAACTATTGCATATGGACGGAAAATATTGAATGTGTTGACATGTCTTTAGACTGGAATGTTCCATCACTTTTAGAAGAAGTAGTATATTATTTTAGTCCATCAAAAAAAACTAATGGTAAACACATTTTAGGTGGCATTAAACCAAGAGCTACAAGAACTGAATCGTGCAATGGCTATTAAGGCATCTGTCGTGCAAGCAATATTAGCTAACAACAAGGATATGTTGGAAAGTCACAGTAATTTACGGGAAAATGAGGAAAAAGTTGCTCATTTAGAAAAGGAGAGAGATGAACTGTTACAGCAGTTAAAACAAACGAAGGTAAGAAAGTTTTAATAGCTAGAGCCGAACACAAACATTTTTTTTATTTTTATAATTTCAATATTATCTAAATATATATAAATATATGAAGTCACTAAATTCAAACACCATTTTACTGATCATCAGGATATTTGGCATATATGGGGTGTAAAGAAAACCCTGTCCAAACGTCAGACATTATTTGGTAGCTTAATACAATCATATTTGTATCATTATTATTTCATGGATATTGATAGATAAATTTTCAAAATATTTGCTTGATTTAAAAGTTGCTCAATTTTAGTACTAAAATGAGGCACTTTAAAATGCGTTTTTTTTTAATTTTCATAAAAAGATTTTTTTATAATGTCATTGAGCTTTTAAAATGCACAGTACCAGACCAAATATAGTGTGTGTGAAAGTACATAACAAATTACTAGATAAAATTTAATTTATGCCTAACATAAATATTATTTATAACATATAATGAAATAAAATGACTGAGTATTGAGACTTACATATATACAGTACCCGGCGATAAATATTGCACATCGAACTTTGGAAAGAGACAATCGGATAATTTCGGCTTCGTAAAGCGTTATCTCTGTCCCACACTACCTATGTGACGGTTAGTCAGTCGTTGTTCAAGTACGATAGAGTGCAGTCGCGTCCTGAAAAAAATATATATTTAGAGTTGATAACACCCACAAATTTAAATAATTTAAAGTTGTAATATGGCATCTTTCGGAAAAAGAGGGAAACCTTTACGAGGTCAGTCACGTGAAATTATCTACAATGTTTATAAATACTTTGTAAGCGAAGCTGATAGATTTAAAAAAAAATTAGATGAAAATGTAAGTTGTTATTTTAAGAAGATTCAAGAGCGAGTCGCAAATGCCACTGGAATTTCAAGAAGAACTTTGAACAATATATTAAACGAAGTCAGTACTGAAACACATTCGACTGAAATTAAGTTCAGCACTCCAAAAAAAGGGAGACCAAAAAAGCAATTTCGTTTGGATATGGACGATTTTGATTACGATGTTGTTCGAAGAATGGTGTATGATTTTCACTTACGATTTAATGAACTGCCAACAATAAAATCATTAAAAGCTAAGTTATCTGAAGCTATTAATTACAATGGGTCTGAAAAAACATTGAGAAAAATACTTCATGACATGGGATTTCAGTTCACTAAAATGGAAGATAATCGAAAAATTCTAATGGAAAAGCACGACGTTAGTCTCAAACGAATGGAATACCTTGATAAAATACGCAAATTTCGCGAAACAGGAAAAAATATCGTCTACATGGATGAGTCATATATACATGCATCCCACACTAAAGGGAAATCTTGGAGTGACGATAAGAAAAAAGGAGTAAAAAAGCCAATTTCAAAAGGTCAACGTTTGATGAAAATGAAATGGGAATGGGAAATGAAAAAGGCTTTGTACCCGGTGCTTTTTTAACGTATAAATCCACGGACACTACAGGTGACTATCACAATGAAATGAATAACGATAACTATGAGAAATGGCTGGTTAACCAATTAATCCCAAATATACCCAGTGATTCTGTTCTAGTTATCGACAACGCACCCTATCACAACAAGTATGTTGAGAGACCCCCCAACTCAAACACCATTAAACGGGAAATGATCAACTGGTTAAACAGACATGAAATTCCAGTTGATCCAAAATTAACAAAAACCCAGATTTACGCTATTATATGTCAGCACAAGGAGAGGTATACAGAGTTTTCTGTGGACAAAATACTTGCCGAACATGGGCACACTGTGTTGCGATTGCCACCATATCATCCGGATTTTAATCCAATTGAAAATATATGGTCTCAACTGAAAGGCTATGTAGCCTCTAGAAATGTGGGTATGAACTTAACTACAGTAAAAACATTATTGACTGAAAAAGTAAACATGATCGGCGCTGAAGAGTGGAAAAAGGTTTGCGATCATGCAATCAAATGTGAGAATGAATATAGAAGCATTCAACACAGTTTAGACAATTACACTGATAGATTAGTAATAAATACGGCTGATAGTGACAGTGATATTGACCTCTTTGAGAGCACAGATAGTGAAATGGAAGTAATTGAGAATTAGAATTATTATTATTTTTATTGCAATGTCTCATTTTAGCAATAGGTATAATGGTGTTTATTATGTACACTAAAGCTGTAATGTTCCAAAATAATTAAATACGTAAACATAATGTAAAAATGTTTTTTTATTTTATTTTACCCCAATCTAAAGCCATCACTTATAGAAAAATTAGTGTATTTTATACAAAGAATAAAAATATCAAAAGAAGCAAATCATACTTGTTTTAACAGCTCCTAATAGGTACCGGACTGTTTGTATTTTGTGCGACAGAGATAACGCTCTACGAAGCCGAAATTAGCCGATTGTCTCTTTCCAAAGGTCGATGTGCAATATTTATCGCCGGGTACTGTACCTCTTTCAGATCGGATAGGGGTTTTTTTACACACTGTATATGCCTGTATTGTAATTAAAGGTTTTTGTGCTATGGCCATTGTTGTAACTCGTCATCAAATGGCTCCGCAGCATATCGCTGTTAAAAGACACACTAACAATATAATGTCGCCGTGTTCGTCTATACGGCAGCCTTCGTGTTTGTCTGTGCTCGATTCGGTTCACTGACCTGCAATATTTTGAACATCTTATTCAATACACCCCATAACATGAAACTATAAATATTTTTTGTGCCTTTTCATCACTTTTGTCGAATATGATTAATATTGATATGGTATATTACAACTTCCTAGTACTAAAAGTCTCCGAGTTAAGTTGTGGCGACATACTTGATCTCTATCAGGCATTCTAAGTCAAGACCTGTAAATATTACGTCTGATGTTTCTATATTAAATTATCACTGTTCCGTAAATTTTTTTGAGTATTATATATAAAAGTTCAGTCCGCAAAAAGCAAGCAATCTGCTATTTACTGTTGGTAAGGTGCACTGCATTCAGTACCTATTTTTTGGTACTCTATCATCTTTGTCTATTTTAAACAGTCTATTTAAATTGTTTTGATAAATATGCAACAATTTCTTACTAAGAATTTTTAATCTTTTAAGTGAAGATTACTGGAAGTAAACTTGCCAGGTACAGAAAAAAAGCATTGGCCATACTGCCAGGCAGTACTTATACTTATACTTATACTGCCAGCCAGACAGTCCTTCTGACTGCTAGGTGGTAGAGTATTGCAACGTCTCGCCCGAATTTGGTAACACAGCTTTACTTAATGTGTATCTATCTGCCAATGTGTGTAATTTCCATGTTCCGGTTTAGAGCCTGATTTAGGGTCAGATCATCACATATGGCACTTGGTGCTCTCTGTTTACGATGTAAGAAATTTAACTTTAGCAATATGTCTATGTATGTACAAAGTGTTAGTATTAAAAGTGAAAAATGCTAAAGGAATAATTTAAGTTGGAATATTTTTATTATTATCAGGCAAAAGATCCTTCACATGAAGAAAGGCGAAGTAAAATCGCAATGCTAGAATCGGAAATCTCGGACTTGAAAAAGAAATGTCAGCAACAGGCCAATATTATTAAGACAAAAGAAAAGAACGAACAGAAGATAGCAGCGCTAAATGCGGAGTTACAAGCAATGAAGGCTACAAAGGTAAATTACTGCAACTTATATAATATATATAACATTTTTATAACTAGGAACAAACGTCTACATCATATTAGTTATCTACGTGTAAATTTGAACGTCAATCTGACCAATGGTCTAGAATTCCAGTCCAAAAATCCATCCAGTTTCTTATCTCATCATCTACATTTTCTTATCTCTTAATGTATCTCATAAATATATAAGCACAAGTTTAATTTATATTACCTATTCACCTACTATTTTCTATGGTCGAATTTCAATGAAATCTGTTAAGTTTGAAAACAGACTTTAGTTGTAAAGAAAATAGTATACATGCGTGTATATTATCATGTATATCACATGAATGTAGTGTGTGTATTGCTTATTTTATTCATAAATTATTTTAATGCATATTATTTAAAAATGTTAGGTTTCTACAGCCCTTCGTAATACGAACTTTAACTGTGCCAAATTTCATACTCTTAACGTTCACATTATTGTCTTTAAAAGAGGTACCAAGTTTTTTTTTTACTCATTAATATATTATAGAAGATAATCCATACTAATATTATAAATGCGAAAGTAACTCTGTCTGTCTGTCTGTCTGTCTGTCTGTCTGTTACGCTTTCACGGCTAAACCATTGAACCGATTTGGATAAAATTTGGTACAAATATAGTTTGAGATCCAAAAAAGGACGTAGGGTAGTTCTTATCCCGGAAATCCCACGGGAACTGGAACTATGCGGGTTTTTATTTTAGAATTTTTTTCACGCGAACGAAGTTGCGGGCACAGCTTGTTATTAATATATAGACATTAATATTGTTACGAATAATCTAGAAGCGTGTAGAGTTGGAGCGCGGGCGCGCTAACTATCTAGAAAACTCCTGTTGACAAACAAATAGTTGACCGGGGCTATGCCATAATGGACTTTGTGGGATATGGCATAAGGTTGAAAGTAGCGTGTACTAGGATTTATGACTCATAACATGTTTACGATAAGAAGTGATTCATTGTTTCCCGATACATTTAGATTTTTCTGGATCCAGCTAGGACTTTCCCCTGCCTATAAATGCAGAGATGTTGACAAACACAAGTCAGTTTTTATCAATCGATCGAGAGCAATACTCAAAGTGAACAGTGCGAAGTGAGAAGTGTTTTATTGTGTAGTTCAGTGATAGTATAGTGAGTGACTAGCAAGTAGAGTGTATTTTAGTATTACGTTGTATTCTGTTGTGTAAATACACGGATTTAGTATAAGTGGTGTTTTTTTTTACAAGTACGAACCCGAGTACGTAACAACTGGTGTCGGAAGTGAAATTGTGTTAAAAAATGCCACTTATTCTGAAGGAAAGTCTCAAGCTGAGACACAGAGGGCGTCAGAGGACACCGAGACGCGTGCAGGTGAGGAACCCGCAAGTGTTGCCAGCACGTCGTTAGCATCGAGCTCACCCCCTGCTGATCTTTCTGTCATTCTGGCAGCTATTCAGCAACAGCGACAGGAACAGCAACAGTAACAACAGCAGCTACGGGACCAGTTCAAGGAACATTTATCTGGGTTTGATGATAAATTGACGGTTATCCGGCGCAACAAGATCAGCTTAAAAGCGATGTGGGCCTCGTCAAGCGCGACATGAAGGGTGTTGAGAAGAGGGTTGACCACTTGGAGGCCAGCTGCGACAAAATAACTGAAAACGTGGACCAACTGGAAAGGGAGGTCATGAAAATGAAGATCACGGGAGTTAAGTCGGGTGCTACCATTACAAGCTGCTCTCACCAGGTGGGTCCTCGGGTAAAGGTACCCACTTATGATGGTCTTACATCATGGAGTGCCTACCGGACCCAGTTTGAAATAAAAGCGAAGGCCAGTGGTTGGACAGATGAACATTGCCTAACGGCCTTGAGTACGGCGTTACGGGGACAGGCGCTCTCTGTGTTGGATGCAATGCCTAAAGAGTATCAGTTCGCTGATTTGATGGAGGCATTGGAAGCTCGCTACGGTGAGCGTCACTTGGAGCATGTTTTCCGTGCCCAATTAAAGGACCGTGTACAGAGGAGCGGCGAGGGCTTCAACAATGGGCCGTGGAAATTGAGAAGCTTGTGAGGAAGGCGTATCCTTCGGCCGACGCTAACACAGTGAACAATACTATTGTCCAGGCGTTTATTGACGGAATTCGAGACCTGGAAGTGCGTGCTGCTGTTCGCCTTCAGCACCACGTGACAATGAAGGAGGCTTTGGCTCATGCGCTAGAGGTAGAAGCCGTTCGCCACGAACCGCGCGCATATAAGGGACGCGAGGTTACAGAAGTTGTGACTCGATCAAAGGTAGTGGAACCTAGGAGACTGGGCCCCATGTGCTACGCCTGCGGTGGACGTGGGCACATTAGAGTTAGCTGCCCAGCCAAACCTATGGCTACAGGTTCCATGTATTGGCGACAGCAAGCGGAAGGAAACTCAGCAGCTGAAGAGAGCAGGCACGTCAAACAGCCTGTTGAACCAGCAGGGAAGCGAGTGACAGCCAGGAGCAACCGGCAGGTGCTGGCTGGACGAGAAACAACCACAAAAGCTGTCGTACCTCAGGTGAGCGAACACAACAGTTTATCCATTAAAGGATTGGTTAATGGCAAGAACTGCAGCTCAACGCGAGACACCGGAGCCACACGAACTGTAGGGCGATCAGAAGCAGCTAACAATGGTAAACTGAGATCAAGTAATACAGTACAGCGTAGTGGAAAGTCTCACCCAAATGCAGATGCATTATCACGACGACCATGTACGTCTTGCGAGCTAAGCCTACGGATGACAGGTGGGAAACTGATGAGATGCGTGAGGCCCAGTACGAAGATAGAGATTTGCGGCCTCTAATAGATTGGAAGAAGCAAGACACGGGAAAGCCCGAATGGCAGGAGCTGGCCCCCTTCAGCGCCATTACGAAAAGTTATTGGGCGCAGTGGGAAAGCCTTGTGTTGCAAAACGGCTTACTGTACCGCAAATGGGAAAAACCTTCAGGAAGAGAACATCATCTACAGTTGGTCGTGCCAAAAAACTTATCAAGGACGTACTACGTGAGTTGCATGATGGGGTTTCTGGGGGACATCTTGGAGTACGACGAACATTGGTAAAGGTACGAGAGCGTTTTTACTGGTTGAATTGCCGAGATGTCGAGAATTGGTGCCGAAAATGTACGTCATGCTCAGCAGTGAAAGGTCCGCAGGTCAGAAGCCGAGGCAACCTTAGACTTTACAACGTGGGAGCCCCCTGGGAAAGGATAGCGATTGACGTGGCTGGGCCATTTCCTAAGACAGATAACGGAAACAAGTATTTTATGGTCGTGATGGATTACTTCACGAAATGGCCGGAGGTGTTCGCAATCCCTAATCAGGACGCCACGACGGTTGCTGAGAAATTAGTCAATGAGGTGATATGCAGATTTGGCGTTCCGCTGGAGATTCATTCCGACCAAGGCAGAAACTTTGAATCTAATGTATTCCAGGAAATGTGTAAATTATTAGGAGTGTACAAAACAAGAACTACACCTTATCACCCGCAATCTGATGGAATGGTCGAACGATTTAACCAAACTTTGGAAAGACACTTAGCCAAGCTGGTAGAAGATCACCAAAAGGACTGGGATAAATACATACCTCTGTTCTTACTGGCTTACCGAACAGCGGAACACGAAAGCATAAAAGTGACGCCAGCCTATGCCAACTTCGGCAGACAGTTACGTATACCAGCAGACTTAATGACTGGAGGCCCGCCACCGAATGCAGAGACCCAATTAAGTATACCGGAACATGTTGAAGACATTCGTGAGAGGTTACGCGATATACACTCGTTAATAAGTGAAAACGAATTGGAATCAAGTCAGCGGATGAAGACCAGATACGACCGAAACGCCAATCATCGAGGTTTTCAGGAAGGATCTCTTGTTTGGCTACATAATCCGGTTCGACGAAAAGGAAAATCACCTAAGTTACAGCGACGTTGGGATGGGCCATACAAAGTAATCACACGGATCAATGACGTAACCTACCGAGTGCAGAAGCAACCAAGAGGGACCATGAAGATTGTTCATGTTGATCGATTAGCTATCTACAATGGAAGTAATGATGTTCGGGACGAACATAACTAAGAGAGGGGTAGTGTTACGAATAATCTAGAAGCGTGTAGAGTTGGAGCGCGGGCGCGCTAACTATCTAGAAAACTCCTGTTGACAAACAAATAGTTGACCGGGGCTATGCCATAATGGACTTTGTGGGATATGGCATAAGGTTGAAAGTAGCGTGTACTAGGATTTATGACTCTGTTTACGATAAGAAGTGATTCATTGTTTCCCAATACATTTAGATTTTTCTGGATCCAGCTAGGACTTTCCCCTGCCTATAAATACAGAGATGTTGACAAACACATGTCAGTTTTTATCAAGCGATCGAGAGCGATACTCAAAGTGAACAGTGCGAAGTGAGAAGTGTTTTATTGTGTAGTTCAGTGATAGTATAGTGAGTGACTAGCAAGTAGAGTGTATTTTAGTATTACGTTGTGTTCTGTTGTGTAAATACACGGATTTAGTATAAGTGGTTTTTTTTACAAGTACGAACCCGAGTACGTAACAATATAAAGAAGCCCAAGATGCACAGTCCCGAACAAAACTGACACTCAAAAGTGTCCCTAATTTCATTTAAATAGTTATAGATATGGCAAAAAAATATGTCTGCTAATCCAACCTTAAGCGCAGGATTTATAGTCGTTTTTACAAAGCAATGTACAAAAAGAAATAATTGACAGTTTCGCGACCGACACGATTCTATTTGAAATGAGCGCACAATTTAAAATTGTGTATCTTGGGTTTTTTATATCAATGTATATAGATATAAGAACGTTTGATATTCTGTTTAGTGTCAATTTAGAAAATACCGATTATTAGTCTATTTACATAGGTTTTAATTAAAGATTATGAAATACAGGTATCCTTGGGTTTTACTTTATTCAGTTAAATAAAGAGAAAAAAAAATAGTTCTGCAATGTCTCGCCCAGGTTTGATATCCCTGCTTATTATAGCTTTGCCTTCAGCAATAGAGTCAGTGTGACACTGTCGTGTTTCGATTTGGAGGTTTCGATTTAGTTACCTGGTGAACTTATGCTTGCGACATTATATCCCCGTAACACGAATGCGCTGTTCACCATTAACATCTTTGGAAACAATGGTTATATCTTTCCATCGCTTGAGTCATTTGCGTGTTTGCTATCCTATGATATCCAAAAAAACAAGGGACTGTCATCTTTTTATGTATCAACTGTGACTAAAAGTACATTAGTGATAGACTGTGGTGCCAGGATTTCTTTTATTTTTATTAATAACAAGCTGAACTTTTGTAATAGCTTCGATTAGACGAGGCGCCCATCTTTTCTATCTTCGAAAAATCTCGAATTGGGTAACTAATAAAGTTAGGTAAAAAAAGGTAGAGTGTCGGACTACGAAAAGTTTTCACTTTACGTGAAGGACAATATTACTCTTGAAATATTATTATAATTAACAAGCTGACGTGAGAAATTAGGATGTTTTTAAATTGATTAATATTATTGTTACGAATAATCTAGAAGCGTGTGGAATTGGGGCGCGCGCGCGCTATTTATCTGGAAAACTCCTGTTGACAAACAAGTAGTTGACCGGGGCTATGCCATAGTGGGCTTTGTGGGATATGGCATAAGGTTGAAAGTAGCGTGTACTAGGATTTATAACTCATAACGTGTTTGCGATGGGAAGTGATTCATTGTTTCCCGATACATTTGGACTTTTCTGGATCCAGCTGGGGCTTTTCCCTGCCTGTAAATGCGGAGATGTTGGCAAGCACGAGTCAGTTTTTATCAAGCGATCGAGAACGATACATCAAGTGACTAGTGCGAAGCGAGAAGTGTTTGTTTGTGTAGTGTTCTAAGTTCAGTGATAGTACAGCAAGTGTTCTATTGTGTAGAGTGTATTTAGTATTACGTTGTATTGTGTAAATACACGGATTTAATATAAGTGGTGTTTTCCTACAATTGCGAACCCGAGTACGTAACAACTGGTGTCGGAAGTGAAATTGTGTTAAAAAATGCTACTTATTCCGAAGGAAGGTGTTACCACCAGGTCTCAAGCTGAGACACAGAGGGTGTCAGAGGACATTGAGATGCGTGCTGGTGATGAACCTGCAAGTGTTGCCAGCACGTCACCATCTTCGAGCGCAGCGCCTACTGACCTTTCTGTCATACTGGCAGCTATGCAACAACAACAACTTCAGCTACAACAGCAGCTACAGGAACAACAACAACAACAGCTTCAACAACTTCAGCAGCATCAACAGCTTCAGGAACAGAAACAAGAAAAGCTACGGGAACAGATCAAGGAACATTTATCTGGTTTTGATGATAAATTGACTGTTATCTTGGCACAGCAAGACCAGCTTAAAAGCGATGTGGGCCTCGTCAAGCGTGACATGAAGGGTGTTGAGAAGAGGGTTAATCACTTAGAGGCCAGCTGCGACAAACTAAGTGAAAACGTGGACCAACTGGAAAGAGAGGTCATGAAAATGAAGATCACGGGAGTTAAGTCGGGTGCTGCCATTACAAGCTGCTCTCACCAGGTGGGTCCTCGGGTAAAGGTACCCACTTATGACGGTCTTACGTCATGGAGTGCGTACCGGACTCAATTTGAAATAGCGGCGAAGGCCAGTGGTTGGACGGACGAACATTGCCTTACAGCCCTGAGCACGGCGTTACGGGGACAGGCGCTCTCTGTGTTGGATGCAATGCCTAAAGAGTATCAGTTCGCTGATTTGATGGAGGCATTGGAAGCTCGCTACGGTGAGCGTCACTTGGAGCATGTGTTCCGTGCCCAATTAAAGGACCGTGTACAGAGGAGCGGCGAGGGACTTCAACAATGGGCCGTGGAAATTGAGAAGCTTGTAAGGAAGGCGTATCCTTCAGCCGACGCTAACACAGTTAATAACACCATCGTCCAGGCGTTTATTGATGGAATTAGAGACCTGGAAGTGCGTGCTGCTGTTCGCCTTCAGCACCACGTGACAATGAAGGAGGCTTTGGCTCATGCGCTGGAGGTTGAAGCTGTTCGCCACGAACCTCGCGCATATAAGGTTACAGAAGTTGTGGCTCGAGTAAAGGCAGCGGAACCTAGGAGACTGGGCCCCATGTGCTACGCCTGCGGTGAACGTGGGCACATTAGAGTTAGCTGCCCAGCCAAACCTGTGCCTACAGGGTCAATGAACTGGCGACAGCAAGCGGGAGGAAACTCAGCAGCTGAAGAGAGCAGGCACGTCAAACAGCCTGTTGAACCAGCAGAGAAACGAGTAACAGCTAGGAGCAAACGGCAGGTACTGGCTGGACGAGAAACAGCCCCAAAAGTTGTCATATCCCAGGTTTGTGACGGCAACAGTTTATCCATTAAGGGAGTGATTAATGGAAAGAACTGCAGCTTAACGCTGGACACTGGAGCTACACGAACTGTGGTGCGACCAGAAGTAGCTGACAATGGCAACCTGAGATTGAGGAATTTTGGGAAAAGCAAGCTTCTGTCTGTCACAGGCCAGCCAATACCCGTCTTTGGTGAAGCATCTGTAGTGATGCAAATAGGCGACGAGTATTACACTCACGACGTCGTAGTGGCCGATATTATGGATGACTGTGTACTTGGTTTAGACTTCATGAAGAAGAATGCCTGCAAGATTGATTGCAGAACAGGAGTTTTCGTATGTGGACTAGTAGAAATTTTCATGGATGGGGGATCAAAAGGAAAGGTAACAGTGGCTAGAAGAACCATCTTACCTTCAAGATCGAAGACATTGGTACGCGTGAGGTTACCAGCCAGTAACAAGGGCCAGGGTAATAGGAGTGTGTTAATTGAAGACAATGGAACAATTCCACACTGTATTACAGGCCGGAGTTTGGTTTGTGATAAGGGCTTGGCAGCGGTGCAGGTAGTCAACTTGAGTGACAGTGATGTGGTGCTTAAAGCAGGTGATGTGGTAGGACAAAGTGATGAAGTTATGACGTTAAGAAAACTGACATCGACAGGAAGTACAGCATCAAGAGACGTACCACAGGAACTCAAGGATTTGGTGAACAAGTGCGGATACCTTACCGCGTCACAACGACAGCAGGCTAAGGATCTACTTTCACGTTATGCCAACATTTTCTCTAAGACTGATAGAGATATAGGCAGAACATCTATAGTCAAACATAAGATTGACACTGGAAACGCGCAGCCTATAAAGCAGAAAGCTAGACGTGTCCCAATAGCCAAAGAAAAGGAGGTACAGGAGATGATAGATGAAATGAAAAGGAACGGAGTTACAGAGCAATCTTCTAGTCCATGGTGCTCTCCTGTAGTGTTGGTTAAGAAGAAAGATGGGTCTACACGTTTCTGCATCGACTATCGTCGGCTCAATGAAGTCACCAAAAAAGACAGCTACCCATTGCCACGAATAGATGACACCTTGGACACTCTGGCAGGCATGTCTTGGTTCTCAACTTTAGATTTAAAATCTGGGTACTGGCAGGTTGAACTTAGCCCTAATGATAAAGAGAAGACAGCATTCTCCACAGGACAAGGATTATGGCAATTTAAAGTAATGCCCTTTGGATTATGCAATGCGCCGGCGACTTTTGAAAGATTAATGGAATGTGTCCTAGCAGGACTTGTAGGCGATGCCTGCTTAGTGTATTTAGATGACGTAATAGTCGTAGGAAAAGATTTTCAGCATCATCTATACCAACTGGAAAGGATTTTTAACAAAATACAAGCTGCAGGGCTAAAGTTGAACCCAAAGAAGTGTCACTTATTTCGAAAGGAAGTCAACTATCTGGGTCACGTGATATCACAAAACGGCGTACAGACAGATCCTGAAAAGGTTAGTGCAGTACAGAAGTGGCCAACACCCAGAGACAAGACCGAAGTTCGTGCATTTTTAGGACTATGCTCTTACTACAGACGTTTTGTGAAGGGATTTGCTGAAATAGCAAAACCGCTGCATAGGCTCACTGAAGAAAAGAAGAGTTTCGATTGGAATGACATGTGTCAACAAGCTTTCGATGAACTTAAGAAGCGGTTGTGTGAGTCACCAATTTTGGGCTATCCTGATCGGAAAGGGCAGTTCATCGTAGACACAGATGCAAGTAACACTGCCATTGGTGGTATCTTATCACAGAAGCAAGGCGATCAAGAAGTTGTGATAGCTTACTTCAGCAAGTCATTATCGCGGCCGGAACGAAACTATTGTGTTACAAGAAGAGAACTATTGGCAGTAGTGAAGACTCTTCGACACTTCAAGAAGTATCTGATTGGGCGACCCTTCAAGCTGCGTACCGACCATGCTGCTTTGAAGTGGTTATTACAATTCAAGGACCCGGAAGGCCAAGTGGCTCGCTGGATTGAGCAATTGCAAGAGTTTGACTTTAACATAGAACACCGCAGTGGAAGGTCTCACTCGAATGCGGATGCGTTATCACGACGACCTTGTGCGGAAGATTGTAAACATTGTGCAAGGATGGAGACGAAGGAAAGGGTTCAAGTACTGCGAGCTAAGCCTACGGATGACAGGTGGGAAACTGATGAGATGCGTGAGGCCCAGTACGAAGATAGAGATTTGCGGCCTCTAATAGATTGGAAGAAGCAAGACACGGGAAAGCCCGAATGGCAGGAGCTGGCTCCCTTCAGCGCTACTACGAAAAGTTATTGCGCGCAGTGGGAAAGCCTTGTGTTGCAAAACGGCTTACTGTACCGCAAATGGGAAAAACCTTCAGGAAGAGAACATCATCTACAGTTGGTCGTACCAAGAAAACTTATCAAGGACGTACTACGTGAGCTGCATGATGGGGTTTCTGGGGGACATCTTGGAGTACGACGAACATTGGTAAAGGTACGAGAGCGTTTTTACTGGTTGAATTGCCGAGAAGATGTCGAGAATTGGTGCCGAAAATGTACGTCATGCTCAGCAGTGAAAGGTCCGCAGGTTAGAAGCCGAGGCAACCTTAGACTATACAACGTGGGAGCCCCCTGGGAAAGGATAGCGATTGACGTGGCTGGGCCATTTCCTAAGACAGATAACGGAAACAAGTATTTTATGGTCGTGATGGATTACTTCACGAAATGGCCGGAGGTGTTCGCAATCCCTAATCAGGAAGCCACGACGGTTGCTGAGAAATTAGTCAATGAGGTGATATGCAGATTTGGCGTTCCGCTGGAGATTCATTCCGATCAAGGCAGAAACTTTGAATCTAATGTATTCCAGGAAATGTGTAAATTATTAGGAGTGTACAAAACAAGAACTACACCTTATCACCCGCAATCTGATGGAATGGTCGAACGATTTAACCAAACTTTGGAAAGACACCTAGCCAAGCTGGTAGAAGATCACCAAAAGGACTGGGATAAATACATACCTCTGTTCTTACTGGCTTACCGAACAGCGGAACACGAAAGCATAAAAGTGACGCCAGCCTATGCCAACTTCGGCAGACAGTTACGTATACCAGCAGACTTAATGACTGGAGGCCCGCCACCGAATGCAGAGACCCAATTAAGTATACCGGAACATGTTGAAGACATTCGTGAGAGGTTACGCGATATACACTCATTAATAAGTGAAAATGCATTGGAATCAAGTCAGCGGATGAAGACCAGATACGACCGAAACGCCAATCATCGAGGTTTTCAGGAAGGATCTCTTGTTTGGCTACATAATCCGATTCGACGAAAAGGAAAATCACCTAAGTTACAGCGACGTTGGGATGGGCCATACAAAGTAATCACACGGATCAATGACGTAACCTACCGAGTGCAGAAGCAACCAAGAGGGACCATGAAGATTGTTCATGTTGATCGATTAGCTATCTATAATGGAAGTAATGATGTTCGGGACGAACATAACTAAGAGGGGGGTAGTGTTACGAATAATCTAGAAGCGTGTGGAATTGGGGCGCGCGCGCGCTATTTATCTGGAAAACTCCTGTTGACAAACAAGTAGTTGACCGGGGCTATGCCATAGTGGGCTTTGTGGGATATGGCATAAGGTTGAAAGTAGCGTGTACTAGGATTTATGACTCATAACGTGTTTGCGATGGGAAGTGATTCATTGTTTCCCGATACATTTGGACTTTTCTGGATCCAGCTGGGGCTTTTCCCTGCCTGTAAATGCGGAGATGTTGGCAAGCACGAGTCAGTTTTTATCAAGCGATCGAGAACGATACATCAAGTGACTAGTGCGAAGCGAGAAGTGTTTGTTTGTGTAGTGTTCTAAGTTCAGTGATAGTACAGCAAGCGTTCTATTGTGTAGAGTGTATTTAGTATTACGTTGTGTTGTATTGTGTAAATACACGGATTTAATATAAGTGGTGTTTTCCTACAATTGCGAACCCGAGTACGTAACATTATTTTAAAAATCCCATAATTCCGAATCTTAGAGTGGAGGACTCGTCAGAAAAACAATCGAATGTGTAGGATAATAGTTTTTTCGTGTTTTTTTATAAAATAATCAAGTGATTAAAGTAAAAAATAATAATTTTTGTTATTAATCTGTATTTTCCTTCACCAAATTGAAATGTTTGAAGCCCCCTTATTTTATTAATTATGCGATTCGAGATTTTTTGAAGACAGAAAAGATGCGCGTCTCGTCAAAACAAAGCTGTTCACAAAATTCAGCTTGTTATTAATAAAAAAAAATGTTTCTGGGAATCACCACGGTCTATAACATGCTCATGTGACTAGTGTACACTGACTAGTTGTTGTGCATTTTGAAGAAGCCTAGTAATAATCGCACATGGTTAATTAGTGAAAAATTTAAAGGTAAAATGTTCAAATACGTGATTATAATAAGGTTGTGTCCACTAAGAACACGTATATATTGTATACTAGCTGACCCGGCAAACGTTGTTCGGCTTTATATATATATATATATATATATATATATATATATATATATATATATATATATATATATATATATATATAATATGGCGGATATATTGTAGTTTTTAATGATTAATTATGATAATATGGAGATAACAAAAAAAAAACAAAATATATTTTTGAAAATACAAGGATTTTTAGGATGTAAATTCGCAAAAATAGACATTGACGCACGTGATAGATAGTAAACGCAAAACCGGAAGCGTTATGTCACGCCGCGCCGTTGTTTTTGTTGTTGCGAATTTACATCCTAAAAATCTGTCATCTTGATGTTTAAAAATAGGGACTATTAGCTCATCCCTACCATAAACCCCTGATAACTTAAAATCTCAATAACTTAAAATATTTTGTGTTTCCCTCGGGCTTTAACTTATCAAGGTCCTACTGTATTTTTATAGACTATATATTTTTTCTTTGTTGAAAATTTTAGGTGAAAATAATAAGACAAATGCGAGAAGAGAGTGAGAAGTTCCGCAAATGGAAAGCGGATAATGAACGGGCGTTGTTGCGTTTGCGAACGGAAGATCGCAAGCGCGCCACCGCCATGGCCAAGATGGAGTCACTGCACGCTAAGCAGCAAAACGTACTTAAACGCAAGATGGAAGAAGCTGTCGCTGTCAATAAGCGACTGAAGGTAAATATATCATAACTAATTTTACACTTGGATTTATATTGTATTAAAAGTACTGTTTTACTTGATTTTTATCTATTAAAACTAACCGGTTTCGCGTTTTAACGCATCATCAGGGCAAAAGTTAATATTGATCAGTTCAGTGTTTAAAGTAAAAAAAAACTAATTTTACACACGGCTTTCACTAACCAATAATATAAAATTTATTTTTACTTAAAAATTTATACAAACTAATTCATTGTTTTATAAATTTGAAACACCCTTTTCACTATTTCTTTACTTATATTACGTGCAATCCCGGAAAAATTAGGCGATCCCGCGGATTCGCCAAAAACTTTACAAATGGAATGGGCTGCACGTTGCAGCTAGTCGTAATATAAAGCTTTGGCAAAAGTCATAAAATCTAAAAAAATCTCCTGTTTTTTTATATCATTAGATAGCAAACAAGCAGATAGGTCTCCTGATGGAAAGAGTCAACCATCGCCTATAGACACCAAAGGTGTAAATGGTGCGTTGCTATCTTGTGGCGAGGTCTAACGCCACATGCATAAGTTTACTGGCTACCCTACCCTCCAAACCGGAACACGACAGCGACGAGCACTGACGCTATTGCGGCAGGAATAGGCAAGGCGGTGGTACCAGACCCGGGCGAGACAATGCAGAACTCTACCATCTATTAGCCACGATGATAGTGACTCGCATAGCCAATCGGTCGCCTTTTACGACCTGCCTGGCCGAACGGCAGTTGGTCTATTCTTCAAAGGAGCCCGGAACCAACACGGGGAAAACTGTGTTTAAAAACTATTGATTTTCTTTTGTAATTTTTTGTGTACAGTCTAAAAAAATTATTCCTGCTAGTATTCCTTCCTGATACTATTTCCGACACTGTTTACTAGTGATCGCTTTCTGGTCGAAATTCAATTATGAACTATAAAAATTCCTTATAAGATTGAAAACTCACTTTAGCCGTAAACACAATAATTGTGTGTGTGTATTCTATGATGTATGTCAAATGAATTTAGTGTGCAATATTTATTTTTATAATATTAATGCATTTATATAAAAATACGTTTCAGTACTCCACCACAATGTAAATTTTAACTGTGCCAAATTCTTACTCCTCCATTCAAAGTTTCTGCTTCACATATTAATATACAGATAAAAAATATGTTGATTGGTTATTGTAGGTCATGATCGGAGCCCATGTATTAACAGCTCGTCGATATGTCTGAGTAGCCATCATTTGTGTTGATAAAATTTCTAAAAGGGCTATTTGGCTTACGGGGAACAATGGAGGGGATCTTCTTGAATAGACCTCTGCCTTTTTGCCAAACCTTTATAGTAGGGGAGCCCAAGATGCTAAACTCAAGCGACGCTTGAGTTTAGCATCTTGGGCCTACTATCTACAAAATCCAATAGGGACCTATTGGATTTTGTAGATTAAATTATAGGAAAAATAAAAGGTTATATAAAGTTTTTCATTTCAATGGTGGGGAAAAAAACTGCAAACAAAAAAATGTTTTAAAAAAATCTGTGCCATGGTAACACTAAATCGCATTAGATTAAGGTATGGCGGGTTAATTTCTACCTAAGATTTGGAAAATTTGCCGATTAAAGTGAGCGTAAGGGAGTGGGTGGGTCACCAAATTGCAGAGAAAATGTTGTTTTGACATTCTCGAGCGCGTCTGAATTCTCTTTTATTATATAGTAAATGGTATAAGAATAACGAAAAAAATATAATCTGACAATTTCTACAAGCCAAGTTATCTTAATTTTGTTTTTTTGTTTCTGCCCTAGTTACCCCCCTCTATTTGGCGGAGAGCCTCAACAGTATGCGAGGTATCTTCCCTATGTTAATCTGACGCGCTCGAGTAAATACCAAAATCCCCTCTTGGGCTCCCCTACTATTAGCTTGGCTTGGCTTATTTGGCTTTCCGTTTTCCTGTCGCGGTAGAGTTAGTGTTTTTCACTGTTGTGTTCCAGTTTGAAGAGTAATGTAGCTGGTTAACTTATACGTGATTTATTCATGGATGGCAACGCATCATTGAAATTATGTCAAATCTCACAAAATGTTCTGGGCCCTAAAAACACAATGTATTTAAATTATTTCTTTTTTATAGGAAGCACTGGAAAGGCAAAAGGTTTCGGCCATGAAACGAAATGCTAAAGGTAGCGTCAAAGCTGGTGCCGTCCAACAGTATATTGAACAGGAATTGGAAGTGCACCTTAGCATTGTTGAGGCTGAAAAATCCCTGGAGGAACTTATGGAATATAGGTAAACCTTCTGTTAAGGATTGTGTTTTGTTAATAAATGATAGTAAAGATGAAACCAGTTTCACCATTTATATTTGTGAAAAATAAACTACAATACGACTTCAACGAGATGTTGTTAATCAGCGTTTACTAATAAGATTATGTTTATATATTTACTTGGTTTTCGTTTTTGTTAGTACTATCGTAACTTGGATCTCTCATAACCATTCATTTTCATTAATTCATTTTACTCGAAGACTGTAAGAAAAAGGGAAATGACCACTACAGGCTTCAGAAGAGTATGTTATTTTTTAAAATCTATTTTGTTTTTTTTTTTTTAATTTTATTACTTATATTAAAATATTAATTTGAAAAAAACGATGATGCTGTTTTAAAAGGCGCAATTTAAACTTGATCACAGAACAAATTAAAAAGTAATTAACGTCAATAGTCCAGTTCAAAAGTGTCTGTGCCAAAAGTTGGGCTATGAAAAAAAAGTATGTATGAAACATGCAGATGGGTCTCCTGATGGGAAGAGTCGCCCATCGCCTATAGACACCAAAGATGTTAATGGTGCGTTGTTATCTTGTGGCGAGTTCTTATGCCACGTGCATAAGTTTACCAGCTACCTTACCCTCCAAACTGGAACCAGACAGTGACTAGCTCTGACGTTATTGCAGCAGGAATAGGTAAGGCGGTGTTACCAGACCCGGTCGATGCAGAACTCTACCACTTAGTAGTCACGATGGTAGTGACGCGCATAGCCACTTGGTCGCCTTTTACGACCTGCCTGGCAGAACGGTAGTTGGCCTATTCTTCTAAGGAGCCCGGGACCAACACGAGGAAAAATTTATTTATTTCTCTCACAAACAATGGGTACAATAAGTTTTATTTTACCAGTATAATAGAATAATAGGTGAATAAAACGAATTGTGAGAAACCAGTGTCTACACTAGGTTATCCTGAAATGACAGATCACCAGGCCCTCACATCGAGACGGAGTTATATATTAAGAAATCCATGCAATGAAATGCGCTTTTGGAACATATCAATGTGTGCGTGAGTATATGCACGTGTATGTGTACGGATTCGAGTGAAGTTCGAGGAAGGTTTATATGGAGAGATAAAATGGAAGAACTGCGAGAAAAAAGATAAAATAAACATTTATTTTCTTATAGAAATAATTCGTAGCTGTCAATTATCTATTTTAAATCTGTTCTATGGCGGTACGAAGTTCGCCACTTCAGCTAGTTTTTAATAAATGAACACCAATTATTTATTATTATGGACTCTTTGGTCCTTTTCTCTTAATTATTTATTTATGTTTATTGTAGAGCATGGATAACAGAACAAATAGAAAGCCTTCGAAACAGCACTGATGACGAAACAAATAGGAAGAAAATTGTAGAATTAGAAAATGACCTAGCTCTGCGTAAAGCTCAAATATCTGACCTTCAACAAAAGATATTAACAGCGGATCAAGGTTAGTGATTAATTGTTAGTTAATAAATAATTTCGTGTTCGTCCGGCGGGCTCCTTTTGAGGAGTAGACTATCTGCCGTTCTACCAGGCAGTTCGTAAAAGGCAATCGATTGGCTGTACGCCACTACCATTGTGGCTACTAGGTATTAGAGTTCTGCAAGGTCGCCTGGGAATTTGTCACCACTGCCTTACCTATTCCTGCCGCAATATCGTCAGTGCTTGTCACTATCGTGTTCCGGTTTGGAGGGTAAAGTAGTCGGTAAATTTATGCACGTGGCATTAGATCTCGCCACAAGATAGCAACGCATTATTAACATCTTTGGTGTCTATAGGCAATGGTTAACTCTTTCCATCAGGAGACCCATCGCTTGTTTGCTATCTTATGATTAAAAAAAAATTATGTGGCCGCACATCATTAGTGTAAAATAATCCTAAGTAATACTTATCCTAATTATTTCTTTCACACAATTATGCTATGGCTTAAAAAATTTTAAGCCATAATTTTGTAATTTGTAATGTTATCGGACTGAATTAGAAGTATATTGACTTCTAACATGTTATTTTAGAATTGTTTGGCACAGTTTGTTGTTATTGAAATTTTGTAGAATAAATCAACTGCCTTTCTGTCAGGCAGTTCGCAAAAGGCGATTGATTGGTCAAACGTATCACTACTATTGTAACTACTAGATTGTAGAATTCTAGAACGTCTCGCCCGGGTCTTACAAAAAATCTTGACATAACGAATTTTGACCAATTAACGTTGTATAACATTAATAAATGATAATTTTAAATGAAATAATGCTTCGTTTCTAGAGTATTAATTTCTTTGCAGAAAATAAGTCTCGTACGCAATGGGACAATATACAATCTATGTTAGAAGCAAAAGTAGCTCTCAAATGTCTGTTCGAATTTCTCGTGGATGCCAAGAGAGAATTACAGAACCAAAGTGAAAAGGGTTATCAAGCTAGGTATGAGGAGATTAAAGAGGCTTACGATAGGTTGATGATCGACTTTGAAAACACCAAGACTGAATTTGAGCAACGTCTCTCTGCTGTCAAGTTACAGAATGAACAGAAGGTAGGAAAATATTATTAACACATTAGACTTTTCCATGTGTGTTTAGCGCGCGAAAACTATTTTTTTTTCGCACTAGTGCTTTTTGTTTTTCTCCTGCATGTAACTTCTAAATGCATAGTTTTTTATTAAAAAAGTTTTCTGTTTGAAATAATAGATAAATACGATTAATGCAAGAATTTATTTTATTACATTATTTTTAATATATATGTATAATATGAATAAACAAACAAAGCAATTAAATAGTTTCGAGGTGATAACGCCGGCTGCACGCATGATAAAACATGACTAATTGTCAAGATCCGCTTGAGCCGAGCGTGCAAGTGAGAGCGCGGAACAAACAAGAGACGCGATCTTATTTTCTTATGGTGTTATGTAAAATTACCGTCCGTAAACCGAGTTTACAGACAAGCATTTTTTAAAATTATTATTATTAAATTGCCTGAATGCATGGAAACCGCTGTGCTCAGCCATCCCCTTTAAAAAAGACGCTCCCACTAAAATCACATTTCTGTATTTTGTTATTGATTTCCTTAATGTTTTCGCAAATGTATTAAAGAATTACATTCAATACACATGACGAATTTTCATTTCCACATGTCCCTATTGTTGACACGTACCTTCAGCTAGGGCTAACAAACCCTGATTCTTGAAGAAATGACATACTTTCCACACATGTTTCAAAATTTCCTATTTCAATTTGATAGAATTCACTATTTCATTCATATCAGTCTATACAAGTGTCTTAAATAATATACTTAATAAATATGACAAAATATAAAAAAGAAACAAGCAGAATCATTTACTGAGGATAAAAGGCGAAAACCGCTAGATAATAGTGTTTCTTAGAGGTCTTTGTAGTTACCAAACCCGGACGAGTCGTTTTAGTGTAGTTACCAAACCCGGACGAGTCGTTTTAGAACCCTTTGTGGCGGATTTGCTTGTTTCTGTCAGGAATTAACAACGAGCATAATCAATTTCGAAGTCAGGATACTCATCTCTCGGCCTCACGGCGATTTTTTTTTTATATCAAACAAGCAGATAGCTTTTTTTGAAGGAAAGAGATAGCTATCGGCTTTATATAAAAAAGTTTTTTTTAAAGATAGCAAAAAAGTTTTTTTAAAAGATAGCAAACAAGCAGATGGGTCTACAGATGGAAAGAGTCAACCATCGCCTATAGACACCAAAGATGTTAATGGTGCGTTGCTGTCTTGTGGCGAGGTCTTCTGCCACATGCATAAGTTTACCGGCTACCTTACTCTCCAAACCGGAACACAACAGCGACTAGCACTGATGCTATTGCCAATGCAGAACTCTACCACCTAGTAGTCACGATGGTAGTGACGTGCATAGCCACTCGGTCGCCTTTAACAACCTGCCTGGCAGAACGGCAGTTGGCCTATTTTTCAAAGGAGCCCGGTACCAACACGGGGTTAATAGTGTATCACCATCTGTGTGGTGAGAAAGTAATGCCACATTTTATTTTCATAGAAAAGGGGGTACATAGACAGTATTGTAATCCAGTGGTAAATATTTACCACCTCCCATAGACATCTATACTACAAGGGGTCTTGCAGTTGTGTTGCCAGCGTTTTATGAATTAATGCATGTAATGTTTATCGTTATACTTCTATTTACAGCTTAGTGCTTTAGTAGCACTACAGCGTGGCGTGGTCGGCAGGTCTGACAGAAGCGAGGCGTGTAAACAACTACAGAACGTTATACAGTACCAGCAAGACAGACTCGAACAGGTCGAACAAGAGAATGTATGTTGAATGTATTTTACGTTACAGTTTTAAGTTATTAAAATTTTATTATCGATTGACGCCATTTTATGGTAGAGCCGATTAGCTTAGGTATTTATATAATAATTCGTTTGTGTATGTTTGTGTCATTAAACATTTTCAAACAACTGGGCCAATTGTAATGTATTTAAATGTGTGTTGGAGAATGTTCGGCGTAAAATCCAGTCTTATTGAGAGTCTAAATCGTAAACTGAGTACTATTCCAAATTTTAAGTCAGTCAGGTATGTAGCTTCCTGCATTTTGTATTTATGTCGTTGCTATCGAATTTCAGTAAGACAACGTTTGCAAATTCCACTAGACAATCTACATAAATTAAAATAAAATCTATATTAATATTATAAATGCGAAGTTTGGATGTATGGATGGATGTTTGTTACTCAATCACGCAAAAACTACTGAATGGATTTGAATGAAATTTGGCACATAGGTAGTTGGTGACCTGGAATAGCACATAGGCTACTTTTTATCCCGGAAAAATTAAGTGGTCCCGTGGGATTTGCCAATAACTTTTATAATGCAACGAGCTGCACGCTGCAGCTAGTTATTAATAAAATTATTAGTAGCGGTAAGTTCGTTATGTTGCGTTGCTAAGATTTAACAGACAGAGAAAAGTGTTGCCTTTACATGTTTTTTAATATATCATAAGATATCAAACAAACAGTTAGCCCTTTTGATGAAAAGGGACAACTATCGCCCCTATGAGCGATTTGCGCGATTCGAATGGCGGGATGATAATGCCGCATAACACAAGTTTACCAGCAACCTTACTCTCCAAACTGGGACACGACGGTGAAAATCATCGCCATTATATCATTGCCAAAATAGCCATTATACCATAGCAAGAATAGCCATTATTCCATAGCCAGAATAGCCATTATACCATTGCCAGAATAGCCATTATACCATAACCAGAATAGCCATTATACCAAAGCCAGTACAGCTTTTAAACCATAGCCAAAATAGCCATTATACCATAGCCAGAATAGCCACTATATCATAGCCAGAATAGCCATTATACCATAGCTAGAATAGCCATTATACCAAAGCCAGAATAGCCAGTATACCATATACGCACAATGACTCGTAGAATGGATAAGTGCTTTGATAAATAGATTAACAGAAAAGTGTTGTTTTAAAGTGAATTTTATAATTTTCGAGTGACAATAAATAGCAGTAATATGTTAATAATTGTTATTGTTTTGATCTAGCTTGCCTGGAAATGTAAATTGCGAAAATGAACGATCAGTTTAATTTTGAATTAATGTTTAATATATTTCTAAATAATAATTCGGGACTCAGTTGTTTTGCCTACATGTTTTCAACTGACTCCAAAAGGAGGTGGTCATTAATTCAACTCAGAACTCGGTAATTTATGAACCGATTGAACCGAAAAATCTGATTTTGTTTGGGAGGATATACTCCCTGTGTGGTCCCATTTTTATTTTGTGAAGATCTGGTGCTGGGTTCCGGAGACATAGGAAATGGGATGTCGATTGCTGCAGTTTTACTGCTATTAAAAATTATGTGATTTCTACAAAAATGTCTTTCAGACGTAATTGTATCTTAAAAAAATCCATATGGGCTTAGGCATAAAAAATATTAAAATGAATCAAGTCGTTTGAATTAAGAATAATCATTTAGATTATTAATTATTCTCATTAACACACACATACACACATTATACACCTACAATTTTTTACATAAAGAAGTTCCTGGTAATATTTTTGTAATAGTCTTACTTAATATCCACAATAAGCATAATGTCTACTATACGGTTGGATTAATTTACGTAAAGCATCCAAAATATTTATTTGTTCAGAATAATAAATACTTTATAATTGTTGTAGAAAAAACTGGCTGATGAATTAGAAGAACTTAGAAATGCAGGCAAAAAGGCTAAGAAGCGAGCTAAAAAGGAGAATGGGATAGATGCTGTTAAAAAGATAGAATACATTGAACCAACCGATGAAGAAGATGACGAGTTTGAAGATCCCGACAAAGACCCTGATTGGAGAGCGACGCCATTGTTCAAACGCATACAGGTCAGTGACAATATAGTCTTTAACATGCACCATCATTTTTTAAATATATGTATAAACTAAATATAATCACACTGGTTCTTTTAAGAATAAGGCAGAGAAAACCGAACATCGACATTCGCTCAGATTGTTGGCTAACGAAACGGTTATTACCATCGCCGTATTTTATTTGTCAACTTTAAACGACAATCACTGCTTACTGCATAAAACAATTTGACATAAAAGAGAACCATCATCTATATGCTGTCACAACTTAGTTATTTCAAGTACACTTACCGGACCAACACGGCCTCCACATGTAAGCTATTTGTACTATTATAGAGTACACTCTACCATAGTACAAATAGCTTACATGTGGAGGCCATGAATGAAGTGAAGACTCATACATGAAGCACCTCAAATATCCGGTACAAAAGAATGAATTATCCCATAAACTCACACATTTTGTACCACTTCAATTTTGTTGAGGCTGTAACAAAGCCTGAAGTTGTCGCACACTCATTCAAGAAAGAGTAATAAAAAAAACACCCGCGCATAGACATCCATGTTTATTATTTACAAACAGTGTTTTATCGAACACTCATTAGCTGGCCGCTGTAGCCTGTGCGGTGACCATACTTTTTGAATATTACACTAATTTCGTTGAAGTTTACTATGTAGTTGGGCAATATTCTCTCTTTACAGATGACCATTAACTATCATGTCTTTCAATATGTGCAGCAGTCAACCTGTATATATACGATTGTTGATGGTAAAAGAGAAATTCGAATTAAAAGTGGTCCATCTGTCAAAGTATTTTTTATGTAATTACATAGTAAACAAGCAAATGGCTCTCCTGATCGAAAGAAAACCATCGCCTATAGTTAACAAAGATGTTAATGGAGCATTGCTATCCATGTGGTGGGCTGGCAATGCAACATACATAAATTTACCAGATACTTATTTTACTCTCGAAAACGGAACACGACAAATTTTTAACTTCCCGCTACGTATAGGGATAAGGAAGTTACTGATTTTGCTCCAATTTTCGAAAATCGAGTTTTCATTAGATCTCCACGTTTTGACGTCCTAGGAACATTTTCCGACTATTTCCACGATGATGTCAGTATGTATGTATGTATGTATGTGTGTGTGTGTGTGTGTGTGTACGTGTCTATGTAAACATCTTTTTTGAACTTGGCGAAACAGTATTTTTTAATATAACTTCCAGATTAATTTACCGATTGAGTATAAAAACTAATCAGTTGTATTACTCAAAAGACTACGTCTAATGCATAAATTGCATCAAAATCGGTTTATCTGTTTAGGAGAAAACGTTACGAAAAATTTTGAAAAAAGTGTGTTTTCAACATGACATAACTTAGAAATTTTTTAACCAATCATTTTTGTTATTCTACAATATTTTAGTGCTAAGAAAACTACGTCGATTCCGTTTTTAAAATTAAAAATCGAAATTAATTTTCGAAAATCCCACCTTGGGCTCCCCTACTATAAGGATATTGTACATTTTTTTTTTTTTTATATCATAAGATAGCAAACAAGCAGATGGGTCTCCTGATGGAAAGAGTCAACCATCGCCTATAGACACCAAAGATGTTAATGGTGCGTTGCTATCTTGTGGCGAGATCTAATGCCACATGCATAAGTTTACCGGCTACCTTACCCTCCAAACCGGAACACGACAGCGACAAGCACTGACGCTATTGCGGCAGGAATAGGTAAGGCGGTGGTACCAGACCCGGGCGAGACAATGCAGAACTCTACCACCTAGTAGCCACGATGGTAGTGACTCGATAGCCAATCGGTCGCCTTTTACGACCTGCCTGGCAGAACGGCAGTTGGCTTATTCTACAAAGGAGGCCGGGACCAACATACGTATATGGTATTTATTACAGGCTCAAAGATCTCGTCTCACAATGAACTTCACGACCAACGAATCCACCAGCGACACATCAGCGAGGGCGCCGAAGCGCGGGTCGGACGGCGCGCCGCACTGCACGTGCCGCGGCAGCTGCAGCACGAAGATGTGCGGCTGCGTCAAGTCCGACAAGGGCTGCGGCGGCGCCTGCCGCTGCCAGCGCGAGCTGTGCAAGAACAGGCGCGCCTCCTCCGACAGCGACGACAAGGAGAACCAGGTCAGACCGGGGCTGCCATCTGACACTTTGATTTCAGACCTATCAACATCGGGAAAACGGGTTTTAGATTCGACAGCGACGACAAGGAAAACCAGCTGAGACCAGAGCTGCCACCTGACACTTTGATTTCAGGGCTACCAACATCAGGATAACGTTTTTTATGTGTACAGTATACTGACCACACAGCCCTTAGACGGCTAATGTTTCATTTTCCGTATTGAATGCATGGTGGCAACTAGCTGAGGTGTCATTTTTTTATTGAATGCATTCATCATTCATGCATATGGTGTCATTTTTATTGAATGCATGGTGGCAACTAGCTGAGATTCATTAACAGTGTCAGAACAATCAGAAATAATGTCTGATACTTTTACCTACTGCGCGGATATTGCTATAGATCGTCATTCAAAAATAAAAACTCAAAAGTGTGAATGGTGGAACGACAGCTTAGTTAAAAAACGGCAAGACTTTAGGAAAGCTAGACGCCACCTTAATAAACTTAAGCGCCGTCGTTTGGAAGGTGACGAATATGTTAAAGCTCTTACTAATTTAAGAAAGACCCGATCACACTATCGAGCCGCCACTGCATTAGCAAAAAGAAATTTTCTGCTAAAAATTACGGATAGATTAGAAAAAGAAGGCCCTTGGTCTTCTATGTATCATGAAATCAAAAATCGTACGAAAAATAATTTATCTTTTTATAATAATATTAAAATTAACGATACGTATACGCTTAGCTTAGAGGAGACAGCGAACGCTCTTTTGCATACGTTAATTCCGGATGATAATCTAGAGCGCGATAACGAATATCATCGTGAAATTAGATCGCAAGTTGACGTGGTACCTGTGTCCCCCATGTCGAGTCTTGTAACGTTAGACGAACTTTTAAACACCGTTAACAACTTACCATCGAAAAAAGCCCCCGGAGAGGATAAAATCTCAAATTATATGATAAAACAGGCGTGTTTAGCGGCCCCGGACTCTATTTTAAAAATAATAAATCGTTGTATTGCTGAAGGAGTTTTTCCCAAAATATGGCGCCAAGGATATCTTAAAATTATTCCAAAGTCCGGTGACAAGCCTACGGATGACCCTAAATCTTATCGTCCCATTACACTTCTGCCGTCCCTTGGTAAACTGTTAGAAAGATTGATAGTTCCTCGACTTCTACCAAGAGGGCCCACGTTCAATAAACAACAGTTTGGATTTACCGCCGGAAAATCCACTATCGATGCAGTGCTGTCTATGAGAAAAATGGTAGAATTTTCACGAAATAATTATGTTGTAGGTATTTTTTTGGATATTTCTGGTGCTTTTGACAACGCTTGGTGACCGATGTTATTGTTGAAATTAAAAACAAGGGGGTGTTATTCAAATATATATAAGCTAATTAAATCGTATCTAGAAAACGGTCATACAAAATTGCAGCTAGGGCATTACGCAGTGTCTAAACGCCTTATTCTAGGCTGCCCTCAGGGATCAGTACTTTCACCATATCTATGGAACTTAGGATTTGACGATTTATTCTCATTAGCCTTGCCGGAAGGATGCTCGCTTATAGGTTATGCAGACGACGTTGCTTTAATGATACAAGCTAACACACGAGCACAGATAGAGTCGCTGGCTCACACTAGTCTTAATTTGATCATCAACTGGGGCTTGAGAAATCGTTTAAGCTTTGCGCCCCATAAAACGTTTTACTTAATATTAAAAGGTTCGCTCCTATCATCTCCCAGTATAAAAATAAATAATTGCACAATAAAGAGAAAAGAATCGGTAACATATTTAGGTTTGGTCATAGAAAAAAATTATACTTTTATAAATCATATTAACTATATCGGTGAAAAGGCTAAACGGAATTTCTTATCCTTTGCGGGCATATCTACCTCGACATGGGGTTTAACGTTTAACACTTTAAAGATAATTTATAACGCCACGTATTTAGGTTGTATCTGTTATGCTTGTTCAGCGTGGGCTGATAAAGTTACGAGTGGTGCGATCCGGCGCAAAATACTTCAAAATCGCACTGTAAGCTCCGAAGCTTTACCCGTTTTAATCAGGCGTCTTACCATTAGATTTAGAAATTCAGCGTCGGGCTTCAATGTATTACAATTCTAGGAATTTTACTAACCCAGAATTTATCAACTCGCAAGCCCAAACAAAAATACGTCGCCTTTTTAATCCCGTAATCGACGTTACTAATGAATTAATTGATGAATGGCAGTCGCGTTGGTTTTGTTCAACTAAAGGACGGCATTTATATAACTTTTTCCCGTGCATCCGGGATCGCTTAAGTAAAACTTGGATAGAAATAGATCATTGTGTTGCACAGTTTCTCACTAGCCACGGTAATTTTAAAGCTAAATTATTCTCGTTTAAATTAGTTCCTTCTCCCTTTTGCGAGTGCTCTACATTAAACTGTAAATATGAACAAACTGCACATCACATTCTTTGGGAGTGTAATCTTTGGCAAAACGAACGTCGTCAAATGCTTGATAGTATCCAATGTATATCCGGTGTAATTTATTACTCCGATCTTGTGGGTACACGTGGGAACTTCCGTGCCTTCAAACGATTTTGTCACACTTACTACTGGAAGCAAACTTAAGTAGGCCATTCTGGTAGGTCCCTAATTTCCAAACTTCCGTGGTGCAATAGCAATCAGGCTTAACCTGATTGTAAAAGTCTCATTTCGTAGCATTTTTATGCTTTTAACATTTTGCTGTCTCCTGCTAAAAAGGGAGGGAAACAGGATGTATTTTCCTACTCCTCCTATATACTTCTGATTAATTTCGTTGCGGGATCCAAGACAGCTTAGCTTTTCCCCAGGGCACCCTGAGCTCGCAACTCAGAGGTTATCAGGACGGTTGCCGCTGTTGATTCTGGTTTACAGAAGTTACAGTGGTGGGAACGAGAGGTGGGCCCATTGCCCTATTTAAAAACTAGCTGAGGTAAGTCGAAACGGGGTTGCAACGTCGTGATTGGCTAACTCAAGGCCACAGTGAAAGATAGTGATGTATAGAGCATCTGATTGGTCGACACTGATTGAGTATTGGCGCGTGGATATTTACATCGAAACTATAAGCCAGATGTGTTAACAGGAGCCATTCGCCTGTTATTAGGTGTCTATGGGCTGTATGGTCGGTGGATGTGTAACATCTTTTCTCTCGATTGTTAGATATTTTTTGTGGGTGTGATTTCGAAAAAGGACGGAAATGTGTTATATAAAATCGGGCAATCAATCGGTCGAGGGATTAGCGAACCTAACCGGACCGATGGGGTTTGGGTCCGATTCGCAACAGGGAAAAACATTTGTGTGATAAGCACAGATGTTTGTATTTCTTATATTGGATGTGTATTATGTATGTAACAGTATTTTTATTACTTGTATATACATATATTTGTATTTCTATTTATTAACATCGTTGACTAACACGCACATCACTTAGATTGATTTGTGTAATTTGTCCAGCGATGTTATTATAGAGTTACCAATCAGAAAAACGGTTTTGATGTCTAACGTCTTTTCTTTCGGTTGTTAGATATTTTTTGTGGGAGAGGTTTCGGAAATGGATAGAAATGTGTTACAGAAAATCGGGCAAGCAATTGGTTGAGAGGCTAGCGAGCTTAACCACGAATCGACGGGGCAAACATTTGTGTGATGAGCATAGATGTTTGTATTTTATGTAACAGTATTTATATATGTATTTCTATGTATTAGTATCGTTGACTAACACCCATAACACAAGCAAATAATTTGCTTACTTTGGGGTTAGATCAGTAAGTGTAATTTGTCCTGTGATATTATTATTATTATTTTCCGTTTGTCTTACACATGCATTTTTCAATTTGGTTGTAATTCTATGTATTTGTATCTTAGGATTAGATAAATTCGTGTAACATGTATTTATCACTACATAGTATAAAACAAAGTCGCTTTCCCGTCTGTCCCTATGTCCCTATGTATGCTTAAACCTTTAAAACTACGCAACGGATTTTGATACGGCTTTTTTTTATAGATAGATTGATTCTTAAGAAAGGTTTTTTTATAGTATAAGATAGCAAACAAGCAGATGGATCTCCTGATGGGAAGAGTCAACCATCGCCTATAGACACCAAAGGTTTTTTCGCCGTGTTGGTCCGGGCCTCCTTTGTAGAATAGGCCAACTGCCGTTCTGCCAGGCAGGTCGTAAAAGGCGACCGATTGGCTATCGAGTCACTACCATCGTAGTTACTAGGTGGTAGAGTTCCAGAGTGGAGAGTTCTGCATTGTCTCGCCCGGGTCTGGTACCACCGCCTTACCTATTCCTATCGCAATAGCGTCAGCGCTTGTCACTGTCGTGTTCCGGTTTGGAGGGTAAGGTAGCCGGTAAACTTATGCATGTGGCATTAGACCTCGCCACAAGATAGCAACGCACCATTAACATCTTTGGTGTCTATAGGCGATGGTTGACTCTTTCCATCAGGAGACCCATCTGCTTGTTTGCTATCTTAAAAAAAAAAAAAGGACCAACCAACACCAACACGGGACCAACACGGGGAAGATTTTAGTATATAAACCTTTTCGATATTCCCGTGGGAATATCCGCGGGTGAAACCACGGGCAGGTCGCTAGTTTATTTATAACAGGATGGCTAAAATGCTGCTAATTTGTAAGATATGTAACAAGAATTAAAGTTCATATGTAAAAAATTTTTGAAAAACATAACTTTCTCAAAATATGTGTTTGATTTGTCGGTTGTTTAAACAACTTTCACATCATGTTACGTTATGTCTCATGAGTCCGTTGGCACCACTGCCTACTTTGCGCCTATAGATACCTAAAATATTATGATCCGTTTCCATACTTGTAGCGGGTTAAAATGCTAAATTCATAAGTTGACAGGCTGCCTTACCTATCAAACCAGAACACGATAAGTAAAGCAGTGATACCACTTAGTAGTTACGATGATATTGACGAGTTTGGCCAATCTGTCGTCGATAGGAAGGCAATGATCGGCCTATTCTCATAAAAGAATCCAAACAACACGAAAAAAACATATTAAAGTTACTAGTAATTGATAAGCAGTAATCGACCGCAATAGGCCTTTTCATCATCAGATGAGCGCATGCGTAGCCGCCATGTTGAAACGGCGGTAATTCAAAAAATTCGTACTGTTTTAATCAACAATGGCTGGACAAGGACTATTATCTCCACAAAGAAATAAATTATTGGAAAAAACCATCGATGGTGCTTCACTTATTTATGATTCAGTTGAAGCTCATAATTGTGAACAATTGAAAAGGTGGCTAAAATTGATTTTAGCCACCTTTTCAATAAATTGATTATTATTTAATTTGTTTGAAAAACAAAAAACCTTATTAATTGATTTATCAATATGTTGAAACTCTTGATAGCTTAAAGGATCAGGGTTTTGTTCAGTTGGACCACTTTCTCCAAGAAAATGTAGTGAGCAAATATAAGTATCCTTAGTAACATTATCAATAGATCTAAAACCTCGGTCACTTCTGCCACATTTTTTCACCCATAACTCACATTTCGCACATTTTACACATGCTTTAATGTGTAATTTGCTTGATGATTTGATTATTTTTTTTCGATATTCAAGACAAGGCTTTGGAAAATTTATAATTTTATTTATTTATTTTTATTTTATGTCATAAGATAGCAAACAAGCAGATGGGTCTCCTGATGGAAAGAGTCAACCATCGCCTATAGACACCAAAGATGTTAATGGTACGTTGCTATCTTGTAGCGAGGTATAAAGCCACATGCATAAGTTTACCGGCTACCTTACCCTCCAAACCGGAACACGACAGCGACAAGCACTGACGCTATTGCGGCAGGAATAGGTAAGGCGGTGGTACCAGACCCGGGCGAGACAATGCAGAACTCTACCACCTAGTAGCCACGATGGTAGTGACTCGATAGCCAATTGGTCGCCTTTTACGACCTGCCTGGCAGAACGGCAGTTGGCCTATTCTACAAAGGAGGCCGGGACCAACACGGCGAAGATATATTAATAAGATTATAAAATATAAATAAGATTATAAAATAGAATCTATTGGTTTTAAATGATTTGTATCGTGTATCACTTTTACATACTCCATAACAACACCGTTTTGTTGTTCCTTTTCGTACAGACAACATAATTATAATGGAGTACAAAAATTTTTTTCCGATTATTTTGACTTACTACTTATTTTTTTCACTTTTTTTACAATTAATCAACTTTGATTTATATTTTAATTTTTGATACACGGATAGCGGACAATTTAGCATGGTTGTTTACAAAAAACAGTACGAAAAAGATGGCTGATTCTGACGCATGCGCACAAAAAATTTTTGTGATGAAAAGGCCTATGACCGACTGGTGCCTCCCCTGCATAATATGCCCAAAGCTTTTTGTCAAGTGCATATTACTCATACATAAAAAATATAAAAAATCAGAGATGGAATAATGATTACGCCATAATGTAGGATGAGTAACATCACGTTGATTCTTTTGGCAATTAGGCAGAGTGAACCGATTGTCTATAGACTTTCCGGTCAACCATGATTCACCGGCTGTCGGTCGACGAGATGAATAGTAATCCCCATCGCCACATTTTACCTATCTGATAAATATTATCGCTGTTCGCTAAGATGACCGAAATTGACAGCTTTATTTGCGTATCCGAGACACGGTGATGGTAACACATCACTCGCTAGACACCGAGCTGCTACTGAAATTTTGGATTTTCTGGAAAACCCTGAAAAGTCCTCAATCACACTTGTTTCAATCGAGGATCGAATAGACCATGAGGCAGTATTATGAAAATCTAAGAAAAACTCCTTCATTTTTTAAACTCGGTCGCAAACAACTTGGCTGAGTAACTTTGCACAGCTGTAAAAATTAGGTTATTAGTTCAGGCTCTGACAACTTATATTACTTAATATTAACAACTGAGCGTGGATAATTGATCATACTAGTGACCGTGTTATAATATAGCTCACTACAGTATGTTCGTGTTAAGAATGCAATGAGTCATCGTTATCCGCTGGCCAATTAACCAATCAAATCACTCATTTGTAATTTAAGTTCACAGTGATCATTTGGAGTGATTTGTTTGGATAAGGGGCCAGCTGATAACGATAACTCACTGCATTCTTAACGCAAACGTTCTGTAGCTGTTACTCGCGATTTCGTGCGCGTCACCCAAAATCATTGCCTTCATCATTCCCGGATAGTGTAGTTTTCTAATAGTAAAAGGCTTTAAGATCGGCCCCAGTTCTATTCGAGTTTATTTGTTTAAATATACAAGAATACAAATGTATTTTCTTTATAATATTAATATAGATAAAATATTGACTCGCCTCGTGTTCTAGTGGATTAGCCTTTTATATATCACAGGATAGCACAACACAGAAATAGATAATCATCGCTTATAGACACAAAACATGTTAACAGTGCGTTGCTATCCGTGTGGCAAGGATGTAATACCACATGCGTAAGTTTGCCATTTACCTTACCCTCCAACCCGGAACACTACACTGACGCTTTGTAGCAGAAATAAGTTAGGCGGTGATATAAAACCCAGGCGGGATGTAGCGAAATCTGCCACATAGTTGGTAGTCAAGATTTTAGTCACACACAACAGCTTTATCTCGCATTTTACGAGATGTCTATTAGTGAGACAGTAGACTAACTGTACAAAGAGTGGAGCAAAATGCATGTGAAACTGACAACCTCTGTTTTTTCGTCTGTTAAAAAGAGTAACGATTTTATTTTTTTTCAGCCATCCAGCATGTTAGATACTACGCCACCGTCATACTTCGATAAAAGGTATTCCTCTTATTTATCTACATATTACATTGAATATATTTTTACATTAATAGAGCAAATTATATAAATGTAAATATATAGATTTGAATCGACACAGGAATTAAATGAAGCTATGTTCCGGAAGCTAGCAATAGAAGACACGCCAAAGCAAGTCAATTCACAAACGAGTTCATCATTACGCCCTTTATTTGAGAGACGCTTGCATTGTGACAAAAGCACACAGAAATGGATGTTAGCCCTTTTATTGTATAACACGTGCTTGGCACCTATGTCCACATATTGTGCAAATAGTATTTTCCAGTATGGCATGGACGTAGCAAAGTATAATGTGATTTCGATCATCTTCAAATATCTAATACGAGAGGTTATTTAAAATGAATATATACCTAAAGCTCGTTTTGTAATTTTCTTCGACATTTGTTTGACTAGAAATTTTACATAGTAGTAGTTTTTAATGATTAGCGTATACAAGCGAAGGTTTTGGTCTTCTGTTTAAAATATTTCACGCACGGTAAAGTTCCAGGTTTGGCATAGCTAATGGCAGAAGAAATGCGGAAAAATAAATTTACTTATAAATTATTTTAAACTAGGTTTTGCCCGCGGCTTCGCTCGCGTTAAATTCATTTTAGGGAAGTGGGGAGTTTGAAAGAGACAAAAAGTAGCCTATGTCACTCTCCATCCCTTCAACTATCTCCACTTAAAAAATCACGTCAATTCGTCTCCGTTTTGCTATAAAAAGACCAACAAACAAAAACACTTTCCCATTTATAATATTAGTATGGATATTATTCCGATCACTAGGCGGTCACAAGTAATAGGTAAATACTTACCTGAAATCGTGAAAACTTATAAATTTTGAACTTCAATAAAAATTGATAGATTAGCAGAACGTTATAAATTGTAAAATTCAGCATGGCTTAAATACTTTTATTGAATCGACTGACAGACTGAAGTTTAATGCTTCTCGCTTATAACGGTGTTTTTAAATAACATTACATAAAAATTCAAACAATGTCTTCTAATTGTTAATGTAATTTATTATCAACACAATTTAATTTACAATGGTCTTGTTCCGCGTGTTAATTTAATTTGAAAAATACTGATTACTTGTGTAAAAAAAGCTATTTTTTGCAATAACAATACATTTTACGAAGTGATAAAAAGTTATTTAATGTAAAGTGTAAAACTTTTGCATGTAAATAAAATTAGTTAATTACGTGCGAAAACAGGTGCTTTTGTTAATACTAAAACACTTGATGAAGAGTAAAAAAGTTATTTTATGTAAACGCCAAAGATCGTGTATGTGTGTACGTACCTTCGAGGGTGCGCGTTCATACTAAAAAGGACACATCTCCGTACAAACAAATTTTCGCATTTATAATAATAGTGTGATTCACAGTTTAAAGTGAATTAGTGCATTCATTCCCTATTTATGTTCAAAAGAGTTCTGTTTGCCTTTTGTTGTACATCGAATGCCCTAACAGTTTTAATTTTGAAGTTACTGCTCTGCAAAACGTACAGTTAAATTAAACACCGAATAGAAATTACGAAATGAGTTTCTCTAGGACTTAGCATTTTTGAGGACTATGCTCTTACATTACTTAACTTAATTTTTCTAACAAATGTAATTGTTTAACTAATTGATATAAAAAACCCGAGATACACAATCAGTGTGTCAAAAACGTCCTCCAAAAATGAGTGCACAATTTTAAATGGTGCGCTCATTTCAAATAGAATCGCATCGGCCGCGTCTCTGTCAATTTTATTTATTTTTGTACATTGCTTTGTACAAACAATTATAAGTCTTGCACTTAAGGTTGGATATGCAAAGACATATATTTTCGCCATATCTATAACTACTTAAAAGAAATTATGGACACTTTTGAGTGTCAGTTTTATTCGGGACTGTGAATCTAGGGTCTTTTATATCAATGGTTTAACTGTAATAAACATATTTTTCTTTAAGGCGCAATGAGAAATATTCCTTTTACAAAAATTTATCAGGAATTTGGCACATATTCAAAAGGAGGGAAACACTCTAAATATTTGTAAGTGCATAGTTCTGCAAAGCGGTTGAAATTATTTCATGGCCATACATTTAGTGTCGTTTTAATTTTTAGACTAGATGGTCGATTTCTTTGCATAAGTATGCAGTTATATGTACAAAATATAATCGATTACTTATGTTAAGAAACCGATTGTACTATTTCATGCACACACTATTTAATAGAATTCAGATTAAGTATGTTGCGTGTATATTAGAATTTATGTGTAATATTGTCTATAAAGTTTGTATCGGTCAAGCAAACCTACAAAAACGCTACAAGATAAATAAAATGAAAATAAAAATAAGATTTAAAGTAAAGTCCTAAATCGCAATATTACAATTATTTATCTTTTAACACTACATCTATACAAGTCTCAACGCCTTAGATGGACTTCGGTCCCCAGACAGTTCACCTTGCCTGGCTTGGAAGATCTTCTTTTCCCACTCTCTCTGGGAGATCTCGTCACGAGTATGACGTCATCAACCTCCATAGCTATGACGTCACCCTGACAGTAATTGTAACGCTGGTTCTACCGCAAAGCTCTTCAGTGGTGCTGATCAGTGGTGTCACAAGTTCAACAAACAGACGGTTCTCATTATAGAATTGTATGACTCTCTTTTATATCAAAGATGTTAATGGTGCTTTTCTATCTATATTATGGGACGATAATGCCACATACATCGATACTCCTACCTCTAAACATATTTAAAGATCTCCAAAATCCCCCTTAAAAGATCTGCTATGCTGGTTAAGCAAACATCAAGTTTGGCACTTCAGGACGGCAGATTGAACGTTTTGGCCAATTTTTTTGCTACTATCCTTGTTTTCCTTTTCCTGGGCTATCATAACCTCTTGCTTTTATTTAAATCTTGCAAAGGCCTTTGCTCATGTCCGGCAAAAGGCTCTGCTTGCGAAATTACCTTTGTATCTGCCCGCGCTATGTGCGTCGGTCACTAGTTTCCATCTCAGCATAGCATTAAGGCTGCTCAGATGTAAAGTTTCTTAATGTTGAAGTTCCCAAGGGATCTATTCTGTTTATTGATATAAATGCTTTGTTGCAAATTACCAACATTCAGTGCTACGCAATTGATAGTACATATGGCTTCTAGTACATGGGACGTACTAGTTTTTCGAAAATGTGAAAGAGTGCCGGTATGGACTTGTCTGAAGTTGAGAGATCTTTAAAGCCAGTTGTTGAATGAAGCGAACTAATCCTGGTTTATTTCAATGAAAAGAAAACACAAATATTATAATATGTATTAATAGCTGTAGTAATTTCAGAAGGTGAACCTTAGTACGTCTCATGAAGTATTTTTGGATCGATATCTCACGACGCTCAGTTGCGTTATCACCTCTGGGCTAACGCTAAATTAATCACTAAAAATCTAGAGTTAAATTGTCCAAGTCAATAATTTACACCCTGCCGTAGAATATCAATCACTGTATGTACATTGTACAGTATCAATTTCTCAGTACAAAAACTTCTTGTTTAATGGAATCTAATGTAGAACAGTTCGCATTAATTGAATTAATAAATAGATAGCCTTAGAAGAAGGGTTGGTTTTTCGTGTTCAACAGAAAGTGATCGGAGGAATTGGTTGATTTGGTATCTAAAGTTACTTTCTTAAATTAATAGTTGGCCTACAAAAACAAGTAGATTCTGTCGTACATTTCTTGTGAGAACAGTAAGAATGTAGACTTTCATTTATGCATGGTCCCCGAGGACTTACAATATTTTTTAAGAGGCAAACTAATTGTTTTTTTAGAAGTCGGTGTTACCTTAGCTAGCTGCCGCATATTACCAGTATGGACAGCGTTAAATTATTAACATCAGGCATCCCGCTTGTTTGTACCCTTGGATTATAAAAAAAAACTTTATGAAACAAACTACCTTCCCTTGATGGCTAATAACGGCGATTCCATAATACGCGAGCCAAATTTAGACGTATCATTACCAAACTACTAACTAGGTGGTAGAATTCTGGGATGTCTATCGTTATACAATAGCTCTAGTACAGTTATAGTAAAATTTAAAGTGTTACCCTAATATTATTATACTAGCTGTTGCCCGCGACTTCGTTCGCGTGGACTTTGTTTATTCCGCACAGCTCCTCCCCTGTAGGTGATAGCGTGATAATATGTAGCCTATATTTTGACCCGACCTGTTAGTAATATTCATGCAAAATTTGAAGTAAATCCATGCAGTACTTTTTGAGTTTACCCCGGACATACATTGACTTTCCTACGATTTTATTATATGTATAGATAAACTTATTATACAACAATCATTTATAATAAACAAATTTTAACATTTGCTTTGAATTATTCAGTAATATTAGATGATTTTAAGTTAGAAATCATAATTATTCTAGTCTTCATTTTAAGTGTTTAGAATTCATTACAATATATCTTGTGTGCTACAAGTTTTTATAAATTATCTATCAATTTATTTGGTTTTCAGAGATCACCTTGACGCTACATATGTAAAGAAAAAGAAAAGTTATTTTTTCCCGAATGATCCGAACAACGAGAAAAACAACCCAGTAAAGGTATGAATTATCATAATTATACAATATAAAATATATCTATATATTAATACGTGAAGAAAAAATTTTGTACTCTTTTTGGACAATTATACATACGGAACAGTAAGACATTTGGTACAGTTAAAGTTTACATTGTGGAGTAATACATAAACCTAATATTTTTTGTAAAATATGCATTAAAAATATATTAATAAAAATAAACATTATACTATACATACCGCATTCATTTGTCATACATTATAATATACACCCATGTATAATTTTATGTTTATTACTGAAGTCTGATGTCAAACGTAAAGAGATTTTATTGTTTATTCTATGGTCGAATTTGACCTCAGAGCGACCCCTAGTACCTATATTATAAATATACTAGCTGTTGCCAGCGACTTCGTCCGCTCGGACTTCGTTTACTTTGCACTGCTACTCCCCCGTAGGTAATAGCGTGATAATATGTAGCCTATAAGTTGACCCGACCTGTTAGTAATCTTCATGCAAAATTTGAAGTAAATCCATGCAGTGCTTTTTAAATTTACCCCGGACATATATACAGACAAACAGACATACAGACAAACAGATAAACAGACAAAAATTCTAAAAACTATATTTTTGGCTTCGATATCGATTGTAGATCACGTCTCAAGTATTCTTTTAAAAAATATTCAATGTACATTTTTGACTTTCTTACCATTTTATTATATGTATAGATTACATGATATTAGACAGCAGATCCCTTGGTGATACTTGTCAATATACATCAAAGATGTTGTGTTGTCCACAAAGTTTACTTTCTTTTTCATAATATAAGTAAGCAAACAAGCAAATGCCTCTTCTGTTTTTGAAAGGAAAAGTAATTGTTAACGTTGCGTTGCCACTCGTGCGGCAAGGACGTATGTAATAAAGATAAGTTTACCGGCTACTAAACCTTCCCAAACGGAATACAGCAGTGATAAGCACTGATGTTTGTGCGGCGGGAAAAGGTACTCGGATGCCAAAGTAGGACAAGGCAATGTAGAACTTAGTAGAGTATTACTTAGTAGTATATTTATGTGCAAGTTTATCAACTACAATAACTACTAGTTATTAATTACTGTTAATTAATAAATTACGACTAGTTATGTATATATATGATAACTATGGTGTAAACTTTGTATAAGGAACTTCAAGGGACCGAGCATTTTTTTTTTTCGTTATAAATAGTTTTCGTTATACGGCGGGAAGACAAGCCACTAATTAGTGGCAGCTAAACTAAACATGTCACTATAAGGTGTTAAGAGTCCAATTTGACCGACTTTCTTTTCGGTTTTAATTCGGATATTAATTTAATTTAACTTAATGTAATTTATAGTTGTTTTACTTTAATTTAACTTTAATGTTTTACCGTCTGTGATTTAGTGGTCTAGTGCCAGTGTTGACCACATGAGGTCCTGGGTTCGATTCCCGGGTCGAGCAGTTTGATACGTGCGATAGAAAAGGGTCAAAAGTGATGTTGGAAGACGTTTAGGCTTCAGTCCATCTACTGTTGCTACTTAACACACAAACACAAAAATACAAAACAAATGTTGGCATAGCAAAACACGTCAGCCAATGTTAACATAATATAGATGTTTAGAATAATTTATCTATTGATAGTAATAAATGTAGAAATTATTGTGATTGGTTTTTAGTTTATTTTTTGTCTTCCCGCCGTATAACGAAAACTATAACGAAAAAAACATGCTCGGTCCCTTGAAGTTCGTTATACAGAGTTTACACTATAGTTAAAATACGTGGTTAAGATATAAAGTCTCATATATAAAGCAATACGATAACGAAGTCTTATAGTTTCCTTGTGTTGGTCCCGGGCTCCTTTGAAGAATAGACAAACTGCCGTTCTACCAGGCAGGTCGTAAAAGGTTGACTATGCGAGTCACTACCATCGTGGCTACAATTTGGTAGAGTTCAGCATTGTCTCGTCCGGGTTTGCTACCACCGCCTTACCTATTCCTGTCGCAATAGCGTCAGTGCTTGTCACTGTTGTGTTCCAGTTTGGAGGGTAAGGTAGCCAGTAAATTTATGAATGTGGCATTAAACCTCGCCACAAGATGGCAAAGCACCATTAACATTTTTGGCGTTTATAGGCGTCCATCAGGAGACCCATCTGCTTGTTTGCTATCTTATGATACAAAAAAGACACAGACGTTCATGTAATACACACACTTTATACGTCTGGCCGCAACTTGGCCTAGAGCACTACAATGTGCCCAGATAGTCGTTTTTCATGTCCTTAATATGTATGTAATAATATTGTTTTTCTTTCCAGACTGAATAATAAGCCAAGCATCAGTGGAAGATATATTTTTGGTTTTGAAAACTGAAAAATGTTATTTATTATCGTAATATCTATGAAATTGTGAGTAACCAAACGTCCTTTTTACGTATTAAATTCTGTAAATTAATGGAGTAAATAGAACTCGAATAAATATATTTATGGAATAGTTAGTTTTTTATTTGACCTATTAAGTAAGCGGAGAATAGTTTTTTTATAACATTTGGTAGCAAACAAGCACATGGCTCTCCTGATGGAAAGAGAAGCTGTCGCCTATTGCCCAGAATACATAGACTAACAGAAGTCAATGTTACATACAAGTAATATTCGAGCATAGCACACATAGACATCTCTCACGGACGCGATATCTCGAACTGGTGCGGAACAAACTGTCCCGAATCCGATTCCATTCCGAGATATCGCGTCCGTGAGAGGTTTCTATGTGTGCGTTGCTCGAATATCACATGTATGTAGATTGACTACTGTTAGTCTCCAGTATACTGTGCCTATAGTCACCAAAGATTTTAATGGTGCTTTTCTATTCGTTTGGCGAGATGACAATGTCACATGCATAAGTCTACCAGTTACCCCTCCAAACTGGAACACGACAATGATAAGCTTTTATTTATTTCCATTGTAATAACGAGTAGCGCACGAGAAAATTCTAAGGGAACAATAGCAAAAAATTTTACACTAAAATAAGAGGCTTATTTAAACCTACTGGCAGACCACAAATATATAGGGCGGTCGCTAGTATGTATATATATATATATATATATATATATATATATATATATATATATATGTATTATGCCTTTATTATTATTAAATAATACAATGTATTATGCCGCAAAGTATTTGAGCAGGTAAAAGTTGTAAACGACACAGCCGAGCGATGTGTTGCGCTCATTGAAAAATTCAATGAGTTTGGCACATACGACGAAGATCAAAAACAATGCCTATTATTAACTGTTCAAAATTATAGAAAAGAATTCCCAACATGTACCAAAAAACTTTATTCAACAACAAAGTAATACCTAACTTATGTGAAGATATATTTAGTAAACAGAAATTTCATTTAAAGTTTATAAAATAACAATTCATTTTCTTTCGGTTGTATTTCTAATAAAAATATAAACTATGATAAATTACAAATTTATTAAAATTTTGTATTAACTTTTTTGTTTCCCGCTTATTGTGTTATTTATTTATTTGTGTGTGTATGTGTGTCTGTATGTCAGTATGTGTAACATGTCAGGTATAAAAGTAGAAAAAGTAAAATTGACAATGTAATGAAAAAAATACATTTGAAACAAAAACTTGAATTTAAACATCATAATTTGTAATTTTTTTATCATTTTTCTACATTTTTAGTTACAAAAGTTACTGCAAGTTAAAAACTATGAGTCTGAGAGACTTAAGTTACGACCTTTTTTGAAGAGAATCAAATTTTTTTTAAAAATATGTATTATTTTTTCCATCTATCAATCAATTTTCGCTGTAAAAATAAAAAAAATGTGCATTTTATTCGAAAACATAACTTTGACAGATGGTACCAGTGGACCAAAGCAGGCGACATTAAAATTGACGAAAAGTCATTTAATGAGCGTGGAATCCTGGATATATTTCAGCAATCAGAATGCCAATATCATTAAATGTGTCCAAGCATTAGAAATTTGAAAAAAAATAAAAATATTAACATGCATTTCTAATGGGAAAAAATCAAATTAAAACGGCAAGCACTTCATACTCGAATTAAGAGCTCTAACTTGGTGGAAATTTTTTTTCAATATGTAGAACAAAATTTTGCTTGAGCACCTAAAAAAAAAATGTTTGTCGCAAATGAATCACCCTATTATATATATATATATATATATATATATATATATATATATATATATATATATATATATATATATAAACTTTCCTCAAGAATCAATTTATTTATTAAAAAAACCGCGCATTGATTTAACCATACATAGGGATAGACAGAGAAAGCGACTTTGTTTTATACTATGTAGTGATAATGTTACGCTCAAAGATCGAAAAGGCTGAGCGGAAAAATAACTCACAACGCGTTGTGGTCACAGTAAAATATCCACATGGCGAAAAAGCGCACGACGCATTGTGGCAATCAAAAAAAGGCTAAGTAGCGAAATTCGTGTCGTGGCTGACATGTCATTTGATCTCAACGCGTCGTAACAATGAATAAATCTGTAAACGGCCATCCCCGAAACTTCCCGCGAAATAAAGGTATTTTAAGCTCAAAAGAGTAAAAACTATTTAAAGCATAGATTTTTTTCAGGTCAAACATTGATTTTGTTAGAAATGGGAGTATATTGATATTTGGAAAGATGTATATTTTGGAAGCGATGATCGATTTTGATCTTTCTGGTGGCATTTAACTAAATTTTTTGGATTAAATTGGACCGATTGGAAATATTTTAAAAAGAATCTCAGATACTGTATATTTTGTAAATTATTGATGTGGCCAATATTATGATGCTTTAGATGTGCACAATCGCCGGAAATATTTGAGAGTTTTACGCTTGTTTTCTACTAACAATTATGTTGGCATTGCAGTTGAAGATTGAAATAAATAGGAGTGGAAGTATTATACTCTCAGGAGCCAAGAGCGAAATACGTTTGAATACACTAATATTATTATAGATGAGAATGTGTGTAGGTATATTTATTGCTTAGCCGAAGTAGAGTGAAATATGGCATATATGTTTTTTGTCTCGGTTCGGGCCCCCTTTTAAGAATAGACCGTCTGCCATTTTGCCAGGCTATTCGTAAAAGGCGAGTGGTTGGCTAAACATATCACTCGCTACTTTCGTGAGCCGTGACTACTAGAGTTCCGCAACGTCTCGTTCGGGTTTGGTTCCGCTTCATCTATTCCTGCTGCAATACAGGGAAAATTTTATTAGTAATATGTGTATTATAATTATAATTTATAAGACGAAACTGCACATTGGACTAACTCTATTACAAACAATTTAACACATAAAAGTATTAGAATTCATTAAAACGAGTTTTTTAATTAGAAAGATAACATTAATCACCGTATTAATTTGAAAACATTAATGTCTTAAGTAATTATTTTTACTTGTTATATCAATTTCAATTTAAGTTTTCTGTTGCATAAGATAGAACACAATCATACAGTTCTCCTAGTGGTAATATTATATAACTAAGTGGAGTTATATAATCTTACCATCAGGAGAAGTGTACGCTTGACAATGTTGTTTGTAACGTATTGTTACTAGAAATTTATATCCGTTTATCACCACGGATATAAGCTAGTTCCTTATATCCGTGACGATAACGGATATAAGTTCATTACTTATAAATAGGGTTTGCATTAGGGGGGAGATACATTCTCCGCCTTCATTTATATCCGTTTATCACCACGAATATAAGCTAGTTTCTTATATCCGTGATGATAAACGGATATAATCTCATCACTTATAAATAGGGTTTGCATTAGGGGGGGATACATTCTCTGCCTTCATTTATATCCCTTTATCACCACGGATATAAGCAAGTTCCTTCTATCCGTGATGATAAACGGATATAAGCTCATTTCTTATAAATAGGGTTTGCATTAGGGGGGGGATACAGTCTCTGCCTTCATTTATATCCGTTTGTCACCACGGATATAAGCTAGTTCCTTATATTCGTGATGATAAACGGATATAAGCTCATTACTTATAAATATGGTTTGCATTAGGGGTTGAGTGGGGGGTGGGGGAATCCATTCTCTGCCTTTATTTATAGTCTCGGAACTCCGAGATGGAGCACAATTAAATTATGTATAGTGCTGTAACGTTCTTGAGAAAATGATAAACAAAATTCAAAGCTAAATCTTAAGTTCTCAAAAAATAAACACAATTAAAAAATTACTCGTCTACTACAATAGTTAAAAAACTGACTCACTGGTAAAGTATGAGTATAATTAAAAGGCATTTCAGTCAAATAATTTGACATAAATATCATATTAGTATTACATAATCAGTTCTATTTTTTTAATCGGTTATATAATACATAACCATATTACCAGTAATTTATTTATGTTAATAAGTCGCTTTATTATATATACTTAGAAAAGTCTTAAATATTAATAATTCACATTTATATAATAGTAATTAGACTCATTTTTCGTCATATTAAGTTTTCAAACTTCGTTTTAGATGTGAAAGTATGGACGAAGAAATATTAAGGCAATCAAAAAAGACAAGTTGTACTTATATGCAAATTACACATTGTTTAGGGCATCAAGTCTTGTGGGCGTGAAAAAAATATTTGCTAGCACGTGAAGGGTAGGTCTGTGTGAAAATCAGCGTGTTTTAAATTGACTGTAGCGTTCAAGATCATAACCTTGTGTTTGTGCTAGTCGAATTTTTTTCAGAATGTTTTTAGAAGCTACTATGTAGAGTATCTTCACGTTCGTATCCCGGAAGGGGTAGGCAGAGGTACAAGTGCACACACGATTAGCGGAAGATACATGGTCCCACAAATGTGATAGGGGGCAAGCCTATCGCCAACCGGGCACTTTCCAATCCCGAGCAACTTTGTGTTTATCAGAAAACTGTAAAAACACTTTTTATGTGCCTGACCCGGGAATCGAACCCGGGACCTCATGTGGTCAACGCCAACACTGGACCACTAGACCACAGAGGCGATGTATATTCGTCTTTCAATTAATTTGATATTTAATATCTATATATTAGTTATTACTTAAGCATCTAATACTTCCTTATAATCTAATATCTAATTAGCTAATATGTGAAGCAAAAAAAAATGTACCCTTTTTTAAGATGATTACGCAAACAGTACGTATTAACTGTATTAAAGTTTACATTCTGCACTGCAGAAACTGGACTGAAGAAAGCTAATATTTATAAGTAATAACTTAATAAGTATTAGATATTATATTAGATATTATAATAGTATAGAATATATTTATTAAATTGATATAAATGAACGTTAACACAACAATAACAATAAAGTAAACTATTAATTATATATTAACTATTAACTATATATTTATTTATTTATTTAATACTTTATTGTACATAGAAAACAGCACAAAAAAACAATATTAACGTCACATAAATGCAAAAGTAATCTATTAATTAGTAAACTATAAATTATCGACCACTCACGGCTCAATTTATAATGTCGTCAAGTGTCATCAACTATTTTGTTTAGGTACAAATATATGATAGATATTGTTTTGTTTTTAAAAAATCGGCAAGTCCCATTTCCTGCCTACTCCACTACAGTTGTAAAAACTGCAACAAAGTACAATAAGGGAGGCACTATAGCATCACGTCCTGAAAGGTCTGCAGCGATTATACAGTTGTTCGGATAGTGTTACCCTTGAACTTACTAGTTTTTGCCTCCTGGTTTAAAACTTACTAGTTTTAATGGTAATTAACATTCACATTGTAGTGTTTATGTCATGGCCAGATCGCAGAATTGCCCACATCATGAAATGTCGAGAATTTCATGAAATTCTAACATTTCATTCAATTTTTCAATGACCATTGGCCACATCACGATGTTCCTTAGTCAGATCAATGATAACAAATCGTTTATCGATATGGTCTTCTAAGCGACTAGGTACTTCATGAAATTGTCAAACTTAATTGATAATATCTTAAAATAGATACATTATCTACCAATAGAGACAAAGCTTTGTTTGGGCTATATTTAACAGGGACACCATGGCGGCGCAACCAGTCGCGCCACCGTGGCACAATAGAATTCGATTGTGACCGTGGTGTCCGTAAGCTACCAAACTAGACACCACACAGACATCAGAGCCGCTACACCACGCTGAGACATATCAAAACCTTAAAGAGATAGCACTACTGCTGTATGTACTTAGTATCTACATAGGAAAAGAGTGTTCAAGAGAAAAAAGAAACAGTGGTGGGTTTATTCTTATATAGCCGATCGCTGTAAGAAAAGAAAATTAGTATACGTCGATCTAAGAACTTATCAGATCTAAGAAGATCAAAAAAGACAAGCCCGCTGAGTTTCTTCCGCCGGATCTTCTCAGTGTGTGGCCGCGTTTCCGAGCCGGTAGTAGTTTTAAAAAAAATATGTTGACGTGTCAAAATAACTTGTAAAAAGTTTTATTGAATAAAGTACTTCTGATTTATGATTTCCGGATAAGTTTTTTAGCTATGTATGTACGTAAAATAATTTGTTGAAATTAAAGACAATATTAAGAGAATCATGACTGATTCTTTTTTCGCACGGGTATAAATATGCAGCCTATGTCACTCATGGAAAAAATGATTAAAATTGATCCAGTAGTTTTGATTAATTCATTACTGCCCGTGGCCCGCACGCGTTAAATTTGTAGTAAAACATAGCAGGAAATCTTCATGGTATAGGGAAAGGTCCCTATACCATGAAGATTTCCTGCTATCTTTGGATTATCTGAATTCATATATGTACTACATTTTTAGTTTTTACATTTTTACTTATTTCTTTTATTTTTAAGTCAAAGTCAAAGTCAAAACATTTCAAAGTCAAAACATTTTTATTCAAATTAACCTTTACAGGCACTTTTGACGAGTCAACATTTTTTGAGTTACTACCGGATCGGAAACGCGGCCACACACTGAGAAGATCCGGCGGAAGAAACTCAGCGGGCTTGTCTTTTTTTGTGCATATACATTTTTTTAAACAATGTTTTTACAATTACAATTACAATGTATTTATGAATAATATATTATAATTATTATGAGACTGCTATGAGGAAAATTTACAATTAATATATTACAGAATGTCTGTATATACAACGTTCACAGCGTTCTTACCGTTAGACGATACAAACATGTTTTCCTTAAAGGTTATTCTTGAAAGAGCGATATATAGTTGGCCATGTGAAAAACAAACGGTCAAATCTAAGCCTGCAACGTTGAAGGTTTGACATTCTATGGTTTGACTTTGTGATTTATTAAGGCGAGGCATCGGGACAAACAGGAAAAAATGTGTGAATGGTTGACCCTACGGGCCATCCCTAGAACTTCACACTAAATTAAGGCATTTTATGCTTAAAAGCCCGGGACCAACACGGGGAAATAATGCTATCAACATTTTAATTATTTCTCCTCTCACTCTACCTAGGGACGGCACAACTTGAATCGATAGCTCATTTCCTTATATGATTTTTAAGTTTATCAGTCGAATTTTGTTTTCATAGGATAGAAAATAACCAGATTGCTCGCCCGATGAAATGTGTACCCGTCACCTTTGCACTTCAAATATGTTGATGTTGTTCGTTAAGCAGGCATGCAATGCCACAGGCATAAGTTTGCCAGCTATCTTATCCTCCCAACGTTACACGACAATGACAAGCATCGACGCTATTGCATCAGAAACAGATAAAGCGTTGCGGTGATAGGTCGACGAGAATATTTGATATAAGTTAAACATCCTTAATGATGCTGTAATAAGCCTGACTCGTTAAGTTTAACTAGTAATATAATATATAACATAATAATCTGAACTAACAGTAGGGTACTGATAAATTCTTTTTATATGATACTCTACCTTTTTAGCGTATACACGATGAAGACAAGTACTGAAATGACCGCAGAATGGTCAATAGCACCAATGTGTATGAGAAGCTTTGAATTCTACCACCTTTTGGTTACTAAGTTTCATTTTATTTGCCTATTGTGAGTGGCTTGCCATTAAAACAAATGATTCATTTTTTATAAAGCTCAGATAATGAGAAAAACTATAAAACTCGTTTTGTTTGGATCGGAATTTACAGCTTTAGTAAGCTGTGAATTCCGAGTCATTTCTAATCACTGATGTCCATAAATAAAGTATTGAAGGTCTTTGAATCACTCTGCTTTTGGCATCAAGGCAAGTTTGGTAATCGTGTTTGTAAGCACCTTGACCGATTTTGTCTGTGGATATATCCTGAATGCACCGGCCGTCATCAATGTTTTTGATTTGAGAAGAAAGGCTCAAATGACCCTTACCATTGTTTTTTATGTTATAAATATTCGATTGAGTCGTAAGCGATACAAGCCAATTTTTTTAAATTTTATTTGTCTTCGTAACAATAGGTTCTTAACTTAATAAAATAAAGGAACAGGTAAAAATTTCATTTAGTAAAATGTGTTGGTGCCTCTCTCCTCAAAAGATGTTGAGATTCGATGAGTATTGACGTAGCGCGTACCAACATAATATTTTGATTTGTATTGGTTGCGGTTACCTATTTTGGTGTCAGGACAATTATTTGTTTGTATAAAGTAATACATTATACTCACTATATATAAAGTATATATATATATAAAGTATATATATATATATATATATATATATATATATATATATATATATATATATATATATATATATATATATATATATATATAGTGAGTATAATGTATTATACAAATACAAGCTTTTGCCCGAGGCTTCGCTTGCGTTATATTTGGGGCAGATTTACAAAAAAATGAAGCACTATTTTTTGTTAGTCACAAATAGTTCACATAACAATTTTTAGCTGTCTGCCCTGAATTCTTTATACAAACTTCCACCCATCATTTTAGAAAAATGGGAGGTTAGAAAGAGACAAAAAGTAGCCTTTGTTACTCTGCATCCCTTCAACTATCTCCACTTAAAAATCACGTCAATTCGTCGCTCCTTTTTACTGTGAAAGACGGACAAACAGACACACATACACTTTCCCATTTACAATAATTACAAAGGATTTGGTAAGGTCCATTAAGTAGTTTAATTAGCGCGAGAAATACGAGAAAATACGATCAACTAAATTATAATTAGTTCAGCAAAATTAAACATACTCGTATATTAAACAACAGAATAATGTTTTTTATATTTGAGCACTATTAGTCAACTTCAAGCAGTTTCAAGCAACAGTTTTCCTATATCAGTATTTTATTGTCACATCTATTTAAACCTTGAAGCATCTAGATACGATCCTAATTGTTAGGGTGCGCTTGAGAAAGTGCCACACGGCACCAACTAAAAATATTTTTACGACGCTTTACCTATTTAATATGTTTTTATAAAGCCAAAACTACTATAGAGAACTCGTCCACTACAAATATGTTCTAATTTTTATTAATTAGTAAATACCAGATTATTTTAAATAAGCATTCATCGATATCTTTATTATGGTGAGTGTTCCATAAAAGTAAGAACTGAGTGCTAAGTGTGAGTTTTTCTTTTCGCATTCGATCGTGAGCGCGTCTGGAGTTCACTAGGAATTTGTATGTGATTTGTACAGCGCCACCTAGTGGTAAACGTGAGAAACCAGTTTACCACTAGGTGGTGCTGTACAAATCACATACAAATTCCTAGTAAACTCGAAACTCGCTCACGATCGAATGCGAAAAGAAAAACACACTTAGCACTCTGATCGAGAACTCTTAGTAGAGATCTGTCGATGCGTTTCGCCACCAGTTGAGAAAAGGTTTGGAGGCTCGCTTTCGTTGTTTACGGGGAGAAATCTGAAACCGGTCGCACTCACTACACACTAGTCAGTCTCAGTCCCGCGCTTAACGTTGACTTGATGTCGCGTGTTTTTATCGTACTCAATAATTCGTGTTATTAAAACTAAAACTTTGCGGATATTTTCTGGACCGTGACTTAAAAGTGTTGTGCTAATCTGTGGTTTATAATAAGTGTATTTGTTATTTTTGCGGACTACCGGTATGATTTAAGTTTAACAGCGTATAATAGCGGTATTATTTAGGGACGCCAGCCGCATCGTCTTTCAATCTTAGAAAGAAAACCACTCACTTCGTGTTGGCATCTCAAATATCTTCTGATTAAACATGTAAGTATGAAATACTGTTAGATTTGTGTGTATATAAAATTAAACACTTAACTATATCATTGTAAGGTTGTTTTTTGCATTATATTTTGTACACAATTTTAATTAAAAACAGATAAAAAATACCGTATTAACACAATTGCATAATAATATTACAAAAATAATTGAGTTTTAATGATAAAAATAAATAATTACTAATTATGATTGTAAACGTTAACTAGGTATATGTTTTTATTATCTTAGTTTTAAAGAAGTTTTCTATTGTATAATATACATATAATTAATTATTACAAAACGTTAAGCTTTAAAATTTAGATTGCCTTTTGGATTAGAAAATGTCAAGATATCAAAGATAGATCGCCTTTTTGATACGTCTCTATAATAGAGTTCAACGAATGCTTCTTACTTATTTGGTCGTGGATTAGAAAGTTTAACATTTATATCATAATAATATTCTGAAACTTGTAATTAATTTAAATATGGAATATTATGGTCGTATATAATAAAATGTTATTTATGCGAATTTTATTATGTAAATATGCATCTTTTCGGAGCTCATATTTTTCTCAAAACAATCTTTAATTAATAATAATGATAATATTCACGGGACAAATTACACCGACTGATCTAACCCCAAAGTAAGACAAATTATTTGCTTGTGTTATGGGTGTTAGTCAACGATACTTATACATAGAAATACATACATAAATACAAGAATATATTTAATAAACACCCAAACCCGGATATACAAACATTTAAGCTCATCACACAAATGCTTGTCCCCGTCGGGGATCAAACCCGAGCCCCATCTATTGCGTAGTCAGGGTCGCTAACCACTCGACCAACTGGGCGGTCCAATTGAATTTTACATGGGATGAAAATCCACAACTGTGCGATTTTCCCAACACTTTTTGTCTCGCACTACTCTGTTGTGGAATTAATTACCGGCAGGGATATTTCCGAACGGATACGATATAGGGACCTTCAAGAAAAGAGCTTACTCATTCTTAAAAGGCCGGCAACGCAGCAGCAAGACCTCTGGTATTGCGGATGTCCATAGGCGGCGATGATCACTTACCTTCAGGTGCATTTCTGGCTCGTTTGCCGTTTGTTTGTTTCTTCTAAAAAAATAATAATAATTTTTCAGAAAGCGGTAATTTTCTAACCATAATTTTCCAGTACTTTCTCATACATATAATATAAATAAATATAAATATTCACGGGACAAATTACACCGACTGATCTAACCCCAAAGTAAGCAAATTATTTGCTTGTGTTATGGGTGTTAGTCAACGATACTAATACATAGAAATACATATATAAATACTAGAATATATTTAATAAACAACCAAACACGGAAATACAAACATTTATGCTCATCACACAAATGCTTGTCCCCGTCGGGGATCGAACCCGAGCCCCGTGGATTGCGTAGGCAGGGTCGCTAACCACTCGACCAACGGGGCGAGCAACTTATGACGAGTTCCTATAATTAACGGTACGTCATTCGTGGCAATAAATATTAACAACCGATTAACTAGTTGGTCTTTGGAACCACTGCCTTACTGATATAGGAACCAGGTAAAGCCTCTTCTCTAACTTTCGACTGATAAATATAGATAAAAAAATAATACAAACGTATTATTTTTTTAATAATACGTTTGTATTATTATCGCCTCTGTGGTCTAGTGGTCCAGCTTTGGAGTTGACCACATGAGGTCCTGGGTTCGATTCCCGGGTCGGGCACTTTAAAAAAAAAGTGTTATTTCAGTTTTCTGAGAAACTCAAAGTTGCCCGGGATTGGAAAGTGCCCGGTTGGCGATAGGCTTGCCACCTATCACATTTATGGGACCAAGTATCTTCGGCTAATCGTGGGTGCACTTGTTGTACCTCTGCCTACCCCTTCGGGGATATGGGCGTGAAGATACTTTTTTTTTTTTAATTTCTATAAACTAGTAGACATCGATCCATACTAATATAAAGTCGAAAAAATACGAAAGTCTGTCTGTCTGCAGCGCTTTCACGGCTAAACCGCTAAACTGATTTCGATGTAATTTGGCATGTAGATAGTTGAAGTTTCGAGATGAAAGAAGATAATGGATAAAATTTTGTGTGAAAAAGTATATGGATGATATGTTAATCTATTCGCGGACGAATCTGCGCAGGTTAGCTAGTGAGAAATAATGTGAAATGCAACTTTGTGTCATCCTGGTAAATGTCGAATTTATTTGGCAGTAATTAAGGATTAAACTAAGTAGGTAGGTAGTTTTATATTAATCTGTGTTAAATCGCACAACTGTCAGAATGTAGAGATGAAAGTAGGTATCTTTCTCAAGACTGTTCCGGTATTTATTGATGATCGTACCAAATACAATCTCAATCTTTTTAACCGTTGCAGTGTGATTGAGTTATTACCATACATCAAAACTTTCAGATTTAATTATAATGATTTTTTGATAACATTCTTTTCCCCGTGTTAGTTCCGGGCTCTTTTGAAGAATAGATCAACTGCCGTGATGCCAGGCAGGTTGTAAAAGGCGACCAATTGACTATGCAAGTCACTACAATTATGACTGTTAGGTGGTAGAGTTCTGCATTGTTTCGCCCGGGTCTGGTAACACCGCCTTACCTATTATTCCTGCCGCAACAGCGTCAGTACTTGTCACTGTTGTGTTCCGGTTTGGAGGGCAAGATAGCCGATAAACTTATGCATGTGTCATTACACCTCGCCACAAGATAGCAACACACCATTAACATCTTTGATGTCTATAGGCGATGGTTGACTCTTACCATCAGGAGACCCATCTATCTATCTATCTATCATGCTATTTTATTAATTAAAAAAGCATAACAATGAAAACATCAAACATTCAAGATTATATTTGCAAAGAGGTGTATGGTCTATAAAATGCCGCTAGCAGCATTATCAATACTAATGATTATAAATGCGAAGGTTTGTCTGTCTATTACCTACGCTTTCACGGCTAAGCCGCTGAAAGGATTTTGATGAAATTTAGAATGTTTAGTAAATTACAAATTTGGCCAGAGAGATGGTTTAAGGTCCGGGGTCAAACAAAGGCTATTTTTTCAAATATCAATTCCAAAGGAGCTAAAATAGAGGATTAAAGTTTATATGAAAAACTATATGACAATGACGTATTAAGCTGCGCGGGTCGGCTTATAATTTACATCACTATCAGTTAAAGTAACGTAATGCGTTTGCACGTCGCTTACGGCAAAATAACACGACCGAACCGTTTAAAGTACCGCTAAGCAGTATCCATTGCAGTATCACATGTAATTTTTGGTGTCAAAGCAAAAGACAACATAACAAACCTACTGAATAGTTGTGTAACGAACGAGGTAGGTTTTTAGACCTATATCGTATACCCGATTACGTGACAATTTACGAAGTTTCTTGTTAATGATAACCATTTTCGATGTATAGAACCTACAGGCAACTAAAAAATTTTTTCATATCAACAAGTCAGGTAGAGACTCTTGGGTTTAGGGAGCGACTCTAGCGACTGTTTCGAGCCATGTGCTATAATTTCGTTATTTACCACACTTCAACAATAACAGCGATAGAGTGGAGTAAAAATGGAAGGTTTTATTTTTTTTTTGTATTCTGAGTTTGAACGTTACCTTTCTCAGATTTCTGTCATTTAAAAACAGATTTGATCTTTTTATTTCAAAAGGTATAGATACTTTTAATACATCCAGTCACATTTTTATTCAAATCCAGTTCTGATGATGGGATTTATGCGAATTTCCTCTGTGTTGATCCGAACATGCTTTGAACAATAGACTATCAACCAAAATTCCGCCATGCAGTTCGTAAAAGTGAACGATTGGCTTTACGTGTAACTAATTTCATGACTTCTAGGTGGTAGAGTTCTGTAACGTCTCGCCCTGGTCTTGGTAATATCGCTTTACCTATTCCTGCCGCAATGGGCAGTACGTAAAAAGGGCTGATCGAAATAAATTTGTTATAAAGTAAGACTTTTAACACGTTTTCCCCTGAAGGATTAAAAAATATTGATCACTCGGCGGGACGCAAAGCACGCAATATCTTAATAATTAACATATTATATTTATTAAACGTGTATCATTAGCTTTTAAATTATACATATAACTAGCTGTGCCCGTGACTTTGTCCACGTGGAAAAAGTTTTAAAATAAAAACCTGGATAGTTCCCGTTCCCGTGGGATTTTCGGGATAAAAATGTTATCCCAAAAATATCAATGTCTCTATGTATGAGAAAGATCATAGTATAATCTATTCTATGTCCTTTCTCGGGTCTTAAACTATCTTTGTACCAAATTTCATCCAAATCGGTTCAGTTGTTTAGGCGTGAAAAAGAGACAGACAGATAGACAGTTGCTTTCGCATTTATAATATGCAGTATATAGCAGTATGGATTTTTGGCTGTGATTTATTCAGAATGTCTATATTTTCCGGAAGCTATAGACAACATTTATGTGTTATTTTTACATCCCTCCTATAAATAGCAATATGCTAACATTTATATCAATAAGTAAATAGCAAAGAAATAGATGACTTTCCTGACGAAAAGAGAACTCATTGTCTATAGACACCAAAGATGTTAATGTTGCATGATGAGAGGGCAATGCCACATGCATTATTCTATCGGCCACCCTACCCTCCAAAGTTTTCGTTTATTTCGTTCAGGATATCTAAGTAGTATGTTCATCAGTGATGTTTTTCTAGTTGATTTGACCTTTCATTGTATGGACGCATTTTTGGTAGGTAAGTGTAAAAATGCCAACCAGTCAAAACAACTTGTGTGATATGATTTATCTAGACATATTTTTTACAACTGTAATATATCTTGAACGATACGGTATTCACATCCGGCAAGGCAAGGTTAAATAGTTAGTGTGGAGTTTGATAGTAAGCTTAAGTAATGCAAATTTATGTGTGTATTAGATTTTATATCTATGTTTGTATATGTTATATAAGGAATGAATTTGTTAGATAAGGAAGTTACCGATTTTGCCTCGATTTTCGAAAGTCGAGTTTTCACCAAATCTCCACGTTTTGAGGTCCTAGGAACCTTTTCCGACTATTTACGCGATGACGTCAGTATATTTGTATGTGTGTGTGTATGTGTGTGTGTATGTGTGTGTGTGTATGTGTGTGTGTATGTGTGTGTGTGTGTGTGTGTGTGTGAATAAACATCCCATAACTTTTGAACGGCTGGACCGATCGAAACGCGGTTGATGGCATTCGATTGGATTCCACTCAACTTAGACTTTCTAAAAATTTGAACCAAATCGGCGTGGGAGGTTTTGAGAAATTTTGAAAAACCTCAAAAAAAATTTGACGAAACAGTATTTTTTTGATATAATTTCCAGATTACTGTACCGATTACAAAAAATTAATCAGCTTCAAAAACTACGTCTAATGTACAAATTGCATCAGAATCAGTTTATCCGTTTGGGAGAAACCGTTGACGTAAAATTTTGAAAAAAAATTTTTTTTCGACATAACTTCCAAATTTTTCAATCAATCATTTTTGGTATTCTACGATATTTTAGTACCAAAAAAATCTACGTCGAACAACGTTTCAAAACTTAAAATCGAATCTAATCTTCAAAAGTTACAGCATTTCACATATTAAAATTACGTTGTTTTAAGCAAACTTACATAATATTTTTGAAATAACTTTCAGGCTAATACACTGATTGACTTAAAAAACTGCGTCAAATACTGTTAATTGGATCAAAATCGGTCAATTCGTTTGTGATTTATCAATGACGAAAATTATGAAAACAAAAATGATTTTTGACATTCTTTGAAATTTTTCGACCTATCGGTTATTTAGCTAAGGCAATATTTTAGATCTCAAAAATTAGATCAAAATCAATTATTGTTTCTAAAATATCCCTACAGCTTTTCTAAAATCAATATAATGTCATTTTAACAATATGGATGTTTGAACTAAAAAAATCTATGCTTATAGTTTTTACTCGTTTGCGCTTAAAATATCTCAATTTAGCGGGAAGATTCAGGGATGGCCCGCAGGTTCAACCTATCGCAGATTTTTTATATCATAAGATAGGAAACAAGCGGAATGGTCTCCCGATGAAAAGAGTCAAACGTCGACTATAGACACCAAAGATGTTAATCGTGCTTTGCTATCTTGTAACGAGGTCTAATGACAAATGCACACCCGGCTACCTTACCCTCCAAACCGGAACACGACAATGAAAAGCACTGACCCTATTGCGGCAGGAATACGTAAGGCGGAGATACAGACCCGGGCGAGATAATGCAGAACTCTACCACTTAGTAGCCACGATGGTAGTTACTCGCATAGTTAATCAGTCGCCTCTTACGACCTGCCTGACAGAACGGCAGTTGGTCTATTCTTCTATGAATATGTATAGGTACATCAAGTATGTACAAATATAAATATGGTATTAATCCGTCGTTTATAATTGTTCAGAGTACCTTCAGAAGTTTAACTTTCGGCTTACTAGTGAAAAATGCAATAAGCCGCCTATGTGTTACTAGGTGCAGCATGCAGCCCGCTGCATTATAAAAGTTTTTGGTGAATCCCGCGGGATCACCCAATTATTCCGAAATAAAATGTAACCTATGTGCTATTCCAGGTCATCATCTACCTGTGTGCCAAATTTCATTCTAATCCGTTCAGTAGTTTTTGCGTGATTGAGTAACAAACATCCATCCTTTCAAACATCCATCCATCCAAACATCCAAACTTTCGCATTTATAATATTAATCTAGATTTATTACATTATTACTTACTATTTGTCCTGGCAAACGTTGTTTTGCCATACAAATAACTTGTATTGAATATTTGGTGGGTTACTTGAGAGGGAAGGGTAGGGGGGGGGGGGTTAATTGAGTTTTATAAACTATTGTTTCGTATCATATACTATAAAAAATAATGAACTTACCGCTTCGTTGATCAAACACTTGCCAGCATAATACATAGAACAAGAGTATAATCAGTTTTAATCACTACAGCAAAACAATACTGCGTGCCTATTTAAAATTCAGACATTTTTCCGTTATATTGAACCCTTATTCAAAACATGGTCACAAAAACTAATTTTAATTTTATGTCTATCACTATATGGTTTAAATTTGAGGAAATAGTTTGATGTTATTCAACACTTATAGCCGCGACTCGCGACTCATTGTACTTACATATTTATTCCTTCTAGCACGCGATACGCACAATGAATGTAGTTGACGTAATTGTGAATAGTATAGTACGAGACACCATTGCATAAGTTTGTAGGAATATGTTCATTTAAAAAAAATAAGCAGCATTTGTTAGTTCGAGCTCCTTATAAAATGAGAATCTTTCGTACCATCTAACTACCTGCTCAAAGGTCGTAAAAGACGAACGAAAGCCAATTATTATTAATAAAGGTACAGTTTTGCAACGTTTCTTCGGATTGATACACACTTTTACCTCCGCAGCAGCGTCAATGCTTTTCACTGTTGTGATGCGGTTCGGAAGATAAAAAAATCGGTAAATTCATCATTACACTACTTTTCTGTCACTTTTGTTCTACACTAGGACCCTTTTTAGTGGAAGCCTATGGTTATAACAGCATCTGTATACCAAATTTTAAGCCGATCCGTCTAGTACTTTAACCTGGGTGTCTAACACTTAATTACTTGGTCAGTCTTGTTTACATTTTGTTTATAGAAACTACTGGTAAAGTGCGTGTTGAACCACGCTCAATATAGAGTTCAGTAGCCATCCATCACAATAATGCGAAATAAGAATTGAGCTTTTTCATTACTTTATACTACAAACATTTAATCTTTTCAACGCCAGTGATGGATTGTCCACTTTGACTTGTCCAAGTATAGATAAATAATTGGTCTCACGGCGTTTGACAAGATACTGTACTATCTAAAAACAACAACTCCGTGAATGCGGCAACTCAATATTGTAGTGATACGACAATGTGCAAATGGATAATAGTGAGTAGTGCTCTTAGAGCTTGCATTGTGTATGTGACTGAATCGGGTACGCCAGTTTCGGGGTAGTATTTATTGCCGCATTTGACAAGTACGTCGGCGGTATCTAGTCAAGCACACCTTGACCAATTATTTATCTAAGTTTGTAAGTTTATTGGCTATTACTATTATAATATAATTTGTAATGTCATCTTAAATATGATATATTTTTTTAAGCTTCGTTATATATTATTGTGAATTTTTCCTCACATCCAGAAACCTCCCACCCCCCTTATATAGCCTCCCACCCAAATATAATATAGCCCGTGTTGATCCGGGTTCCAATTATAGAAAAGACCATCTGCAGTTCTGCCGGGCAGTTCGTAAGAGACAAACATTGCCTATACGGTTCACTACCAAGAGGTTATGTACCGCCGCCTTACCTACTTCTGCCACAATAGCGTTAGTGCTCGTCACTATTATATTCCGGTTTGGAGGGTAAAATAGTTGGTAACCTCATACATGATCGAGCTCGATTCCTGACGGGGACAAGCATTTGTGTGATGGGCATAAATGTTTGTATTTCTGGGTTTGGGTACTTATTAAACATATTCCAGTATTTATATATGTATTTCTATGTATTAGAATCGTTAACTAACACCCATAACACAAGCAAATAATTTGCTTACTTTGGGGTTAAATCATAAGTGTAATTTATCTCTTGAATATTTATTTTATTTTTTATTATTATTTATAAATGTGGTATTTAGACTCCGTCACAAAGATAGCAACGCACCATAAACATCTTTGGTCTCTATAGCGATGGTTGAGAGCCATCTGCTTGTTTGCAATCTTTTGATAAGAACCATTTAGGTAACAGCAAACAAGAGACCGGGAGGGAGGAAACTTGGCTCTAGCAGAAATTAGCATTTTAAAACTATACAAATATAAACGGACGCCTTAATTGAAAAATTGTATTAACAAACCAGCAATATTTTTTGAAGATCTATCAAATGAATAATATTATATAAAATATAAGGCGTCATTCCCACTATAAAAGAGATGAAATTAATTGAATTTTCTATGATCCGCGAACTATTCTATGTTTTTTTCTTGATGGCACCAAAAAGAAATACGTCGGTTTAATAAATGGATAAGACCATCGACGAGATGGTCCATATAAAAAGAAGACCCTAGCCGCACAATTATCCACCCACATCCACCACACTTCTACACCCACGTCCCACGGATTTGTGGTTGCGGATTATAGCAAACTCAATTAATTTCATCTCTTTTAATAATGGATTTCCGCTTAGTAACGCCTGAATCAATAAACTGTTCCCACTATACCTATAGAGCCAGTACCCTAGCGTTTTTTAAATATTTATTTTACCATTTTGTTGACGAAACTAATATGTATGTATATGTGTACCAAATTATAGTAATAATTATAATAATTTATAGGTATAAATAAAATACACATTTATAGTGCTAGAGTGTTTGTGCTAAACTGCGGGTAGATGGGAAACTACAAGGGTTGCTCGTAGACTGCGGAACCCTAAAACTTTTCCCAGTGTTGTTTCGGCCCCCCTTTAAAGAGTAGACCATTTGGCATTCTGCCAAACAGATCGTAAAGGATAACGATTTGCTATACGTGAGACTACCATCGCAACTTCTAGGTGGTAGAGTTCCGCAACGTCTCACCCGGGTATTTGGTACTGCCGCCTTACCTATCGTAAAGCATACATACATCTACGTGACTATCCGTACCATAATGACTATTAGGTGATAGAGTTTCACAACGTTACGAGAGCAAGAACAACATTGCGTTATCGTCATCCGCTTAGGAGATTAAGGTAGCCAGTAGTCTTATGCATGTGAAATTGCCATCCCGACACACAGCAGGACACTATTAACATTTTTGGTGTCTAAAGTTGATGGTTTCTTTTTCCATCAGGAGAGCCATCTGCTTGTTTGCTATCTACACTAGTTTTTAAATTGCGCCAAATATAATAAATATTAGGCTAAAATAATCTAAGTTGTGAATAAAGTGTGGACATTAGAATTGAGTAGCAGTATAAGTAAAATAAGCTCCCATGCTCTCCAAGGCACAGAAAATCTAATGCACTACCTGCAACTGCCGGCTGCTCCAACGATTTAATGATTTTTTTGGTAAAAAGCACTATTTAAGTATTATGCAACAATATCTTAGTCTATTTGAGCGTGTTTGCGTTCAAAAACAATGGTTGTAAAATTTTAACGTACTAACGCTGTTTATTCTTAATGTTGGGGCTGACTAGAAAGTTAGAGAATGGGTAACCGGACTTTTTTATAAAAAAAATTAATTAAAAACAAAAGTAGTAAGTACTTTACATCTTTATTTATTTTGTACATATTTTTATCATAAGATAGCAAACAAGCAGATGAGTCTCCTGATGGAAAAATCAACCACCGCCTATAGACAAGAAAGATGTTAATGGTGCGTTGCTATCTAATGCTGCTTGCATAGTTTACCAGCTACCTCATTCTCCACACGGCAGTGATAAGCGCTGATGCTATTGCGGCAGAAATAAGTAAGGCGGTGGTACCAAACTCGGGTGAGGCAAAGCAGAATTCTACCACCTAGTAGTCACGATGGTAGTGACTCGCATAGCCAATCGGTCGCCTTTTACGACCTGCCTGGCAGAACAGCTGTTAGTCTACTCATTAAAGGAGCCTGGACCAACAAATATTCCCAAAAATTAACATAAAGGTTATTCAGTGTCAATTTCCAAGCACCCAGTTTAAAAGTAGATTAGTGTTAGGCAGTAGGTACATTAAAGGTAAATGAAGGTGAAACGTGTCACTTCTGTCGTGACTGTGACGAAACACTGAAGCACGTCAGATTAGGGTATGGTGGGTTAATTGCCAGCTAAAATTTAGAAGATCTGACAACTTAAGTGTACCGTAAGGGAGGGGGGGGGGGGGGTCACAAAGCTGCAAAGAAAACGTTGTCTTGACATTCTCGAGCGCGTCTGAATTTTCTTTTATTATGGAGGAAATAATGTAAGAATAACGAAAAAAATATAATCTGATAATTTCCACAAGCCGAAGTATTTTAATTTTGTTTTTTTTTTCTGCCCTTATATAAAGGGCTTATATTTGATGGAAAGCCTCAACAGTATGCGAGGTACCCCCTCTGGTAGGTATGTTAATCGAACACCCTTGAGTAAATCCCAAAATCCCCTATTGGGCTCCCTTAATATGACGGTATTTTTACTTTTTTATACTTTGAACACTAAATATCGTCGGCACTTGGTAAAACTCCATGTTAATTATTAGTATGTAACAAACTGTATTATTAGTATGTAACAAACATTTGTACTGTTTTACTTAGATTTTTATTAAACAGTATAATTAAATTTTTTAGTAAACAGTATCGACTTATTGCCCGGATGATGCGCTAAAACGCGAAACCGGTTGGTGTTTCTTAATAAAAATCTAAGTAAAACAGTACAAGTGTTTGTTACATACTAATAATAATTACTTTTTTATATCATAGGGTCTAAGCAAACTGCTTGTTGCTACTGCAAACTGCTGATGGCTCTTCTGCGGGATAGAAATAACCAAAGAAGCCATCTGCTTAGTTGCTATCATATCCATACTGATATTATAAATGCAAAAGTCTGTCTTTTACGGCTAAAGCGCTGGTCATATTTTCATGCAATTTGGCATGAAAATAGTTGAAGACCCGGGGTCAAATATAGGCTAATTTTTTTTTTCAAAAATCATCCCCTGAAGGGCTGAAATAGGGGAAGAAATTTGTTTAATACAAATATAATGTATTTATATGCCTGAGAAAAAAAAAACATAAAATCTGTTTAGGTAAAATGTTAAGCCACTTAGCAAATACATAGGGTGCCAAGTATTGTCAATCCTACAACTGATTTTCTCGGCTACCTCCATCTAATGGCTCAGCCACAGTTGCGCCTATGGTCACAAAGCTTCGTGCAATGACACGACAAATGCAGATATGACATTTATCGTGTCATTGCACGAAACTTTGTGACGATAGACTCAAATGCGGCCCCAGCATAACTGGCTCACACTTGAAACGGCTATGCAAAAAGCTGATAATGATAACAAATAAAATTACTAACAATCCATACTAATATAAATGCGAAAGTTACTTTGTCCGTCTGTCTGTCTGCCTTTTTCACGCTTACACCACTAAACCGATTTGAATGAAATTTGGTACAAAAACAGTTTGAGACCCGAGAAAGGACGTAGGATAGTTTTTATCCCGAAAATCCTACGGGAGCGAGAACTATGTGGGTAAAACTCCAGGAGTTTTATTTCAGAAATTTCTCCACGCGTACGAAGTCGCGTGCACATCTAGTGATAATAAATATGGGAACTAATAAACTTATTTGTTTATAGCATACTATCTGCAGTGTACAGCCCGCTGCATTATAAGAGTTTTTGGCGAATCCCGTGGGATCCCCTAATTTTTCCGGGATAAAAATGTGCTATCTACCTGTGTGCCAATTTTTATTCAAATCCGTTTAACAGTTTCTGCGTGATTGAGTAACAAACATCCATCCATATAAACATCCAAACTTTCGCATTTATAACATTAACTAACTGTTGCCCACGACTTCGCCCGCGATGACTTCATTTAATCCGCACAGCTCCTCTTAGGTGATAGCGTGATAATATGTAGCCTATATGTTGACCCGACCTGTTAGTAATATTCATGCAAAATTTGAAGTAAATCCATGCAGTACTTTTTGAGTTTACCCCGGACATACATACAGACAAATAGACATACAGACAAACACAAAAATTCTAAAAATTATATTTTTGGCTTCTATATCGATCGTAGATCACGCCCTAAGTATTCTTTTAAAAAAATATTCAATGTACAGTTTTGACTTTCCTACGATTTTATTATATGTATAGATATAGATTCGTACCTAAAAACATTATATTTTTTCAGTAAGGATAGCAGTTTTTTATAATATTACTACGGTAGATTATAATATAAAATTTCATTCAAATCCGTTTAGTAGTTGTTGCATCATTGAGTAAGATCCATCCATCCAAACATCCAAACTTTCGCATTTATAATATTAATATAGATGTACGGGATGTTTAGAATTTACATGAAGGGAATAAATAATAGAATCGCCGTAAATAGAGGCCTGACTATAGATTATATATTACCATAGACTGTAGAGATAAAAGCCAAAGGTCAAAAAGCCGCTACAGGCTCGGAGGCCGCAGGTTACGAACTCTATTGTATTGTGTCCGTTTATTTGGCCTTCAAAGTGAGACATGTATATTGTTTTGCAGCATAGTCTCAACAGATACAAATATTATAGAGCTCAAGTTTGTTAGTTTGTGAGCTCGTGTGTAAGGAGTAATCTCTAGAGCAACTGAAACGATTTTGAAAATTCCTTTACCAGTAGAAAGCCACAAATACACACACACATACATACACTCATGCGCACACACATACACACCACACACCTGAGTTATTTATGCTACATTTTATCCCGATTCTGACCGCCCAGTTGGTCGTGTGGTTAGCGAACCTAACTATGAATCGACGGGGCTGGGTTTCGATTTCCGACAGGGACAAGCATTTGTGTGTTGAGCATAGATGTTAGCATTTCTGGGTTTGGGTGTTTATTATATATGTAACAATATTTATCTATGTATTTCTATGTATCTATTAGTATCGTTGATTAACACTCATAACACAAGCAAATGAGCGGCGCTAATCACTTACCATCAGGTGCACTTCCTGCTCGTTTAACCCCTCTTCTATAAAAAAAAAAATAATTTACTTACTTTGGGGTTACATCAACACGTGTAATTTGTCCAATATTATTATTATTATTTATTTTTCTGCGGGATTATTATTTTTTCTAGGGATACAAGACCTACGCGGGCTCTATCGCAGGAAATGTCTAGCAATAATTATTAATAACACGTCTTTACGTTGGCATAGCGAACGTACCATCAATAGATATTTAACGTCGATTCAAAAGTTATTTGTTGGCGAAATGAGCAGTGGCTTCATTCCCGCCCTTCATTTAAACAAAAGATATTCGTTGAGGAAGAAAAAAATATCTAGAGGAAAAAATAAACTTACTTTTATTAATATTATATTTAACAGATTTACTAAATCTCCTTATTTTTATATAAGCTATATTGGCTTAATAAAGGAACAACATAGATATTTTTGTATGTATGTAAATAATGAATAAATTGAAAAACGACTGAATTAATTTTAAAAATTATTTAATCTGTTACCATTAGAAAGTTCTTCACATAAATACTACGCGCTATTTAAATACTCTTGACATCGTCCTAGGACTTCTGTTACCATTAGAAAGTTCTTCACATAAATATGACGCGCCGTTTAAATACTATTGACATCGTCCTAGGACAATATACGAAAAAATATGAACCTATTTCAAAAATTCAAAGATAAACATAATTTTAATATAAGGAATAAAAATAAACTCGCCATCCAAAATTTTAGGTTAAGCACATGTGCAAAATGCTTTAAGGGATTATCCGTGCGTATATATAACAAAGTTCCGGAGGAAATTACATGTTTGCCAGAAAAGAGATTCAAATCATATTTAAAAAATACTCTTTACAAGAAAGCTTTCTATAGTGTTAACGATTATTTAAATGATAGGAATCCCTGGAGTTAATCAGCAATGTTAATTTTAAATTTTATGTCTCAATTATTAATCATATTTATAGTTTTAATTATTTATTTAAGTATTGACATCAGCAATTAAAATAATTTTATCTTTTTATTTAATTTTAACATTTTGTAGTTTTCTACTTAATTATTGATTCTGTCATTTTTTTAGCGTATATCATGTGTTTTTAAAGTGTTATTCCAGTTTATATTAATTGACGTTCAAAAAATGTATAAGTTATACTTATTTTGAATAAAATATATTCTATTCTATCTACTGTATCTTAAAAATGAAGTTACTGCTTTCCTACTAGTCAGTTTGTAAACAGGGAGCAATCGGTCAAACGTTTCATAACCTTTATGACTACTATGTGATAGTGTTTTTCAAAGTCTTATCTGGATTTGATACGATCGCCCCACCTATTCCTGCCGCAATAATTGCCTCAAAACTTCTGGTTTACTAGGTTGGGTAGCCGTTAAACATATAAATGTGACATTATATTCCCTACACACGCACGGCAATGTACCAAACCATTTACCGCTTTGGAAAGACAAAAAATGACGGTTTAAAAGGTTTTCTCCGAAATCATTGGAAAGCAGTTAGCTGCTAGAAAATGCTGGCTATATATTGTTTTTTTAGCGTACAAAGTGCTCAGCCAGACTTTTTTCATGTGCTTATTGTATCCTTATTTTGCCTATTGGTGGAACAGTAACTGGTATCGTAATTTCGACTCTTTACTGATTTCAGCAAGGTCAGTTTTTATTCCGAAACCGATGAGATCATCAGGATCAAATAGGACATGCCGCGTCCAAAAGTTTTTTGGCTGTTACCGGGGAATGTCTCATCTCTTTGTCAAATGGGAAAGTATTACACAATATTTGTAGGAAACTTCTAAAGTCTAACACACATTTGATCTAACTTAACGACCGAACGAATCCACTCAAACCAAGACGTGAGGTCGCATTAGCCTAACCGCGTAGTTATTACCATGTTATTACAGCGCCTCGAGATTTAACCCGTCAAACCGCTCATGAATTCTTACCAGCATGTCGCAAAGCACAAACTTATTTATGGAACTCTTATAAAAACCGACATTCAAGAATACATTCCAAAAACACGTCTCGTATTACGTGTATTTATGATACTGGATACTTTCCGTATTTTTATCATAAGTTATAAAGCTAAATAAGAATTTTAAAGTTTTCCAGACCAGTCTTATTAATAAACAAGTTTGATCGTATGCGTAAGTCAGCGATCGTTCTGTCTCGTTCACTATTATGTATTGCTACGTCTTAACGAATGCGTCAGAATGAGAGCTAATGTACAAGCATGCTCAAATGGATTTATTTATAACACTAATATTTTTTTATATCATAAAGTAGCACTAGCAGATGGGTCTCCTGATGGAAAAAGTCAACCATCGCCTATGGATAACAAATATATTAATGGTGCATTGCTATATTGTGGTGAGGCCTAATGTCACATGCATAAGTTTACCGGCTACCTTACCTTCCAAACTAGAACTCGACAGCGTCAAGCACTAATGCTATTGTGGCAGGAATAGGTAAGGCGGTGGTACCAGACCCGGGCGAGACAGTGCAGAACTCTACCACCTATTAGGCATGATGGTAGTGACTCGCATAGCCAATCGGTCGCCTTTTTACGACCTGCCTGGCAAAACGGCAGTTGGCTTTTTCTTCAAAGGAGCCCGGGGGAAAATTCTCAACACGGGGGAAAATCTTTGGTTTGTTACTTTTTTATCTTCTTATATATAAACATCTCGTATCACGGTGATTGGTTGTCGCCCTCCTAAGAAACGGTTTGACTGATTTTTTTATGTTTTGTGTATTTCGTAGGTATAATCCAAGAATAAAGATCGGAAAGTATATTTCATGTGGCTAAGTGATTAGGGTATCCCTATCCAGAAAAAAACTATATTTTGACAAAATTTATATTTGTATTTTTTTGGTTTGGCATAAAAAGAATCTATAACCCGAAATGTTCACCCTTCTACTCTTACTCCCAATTAACGCTCACCCACATTTATCTCGCTGGCCCACCAAAATATTCACTACAAATAGTTTACATGGCACAACGTTTGCCGGATCAGCTACAGGATGTCAACGTAAAATTATAAAAACTCATTTAGTAAGTTTATAATATACTAGCTGCAGTGTGCAGTCCGCTGTATTATAAAAGTTTTTGGTGAATCCCGCGGGATTGTTTTTTTTTTTCGGGATAAAACGTAGCCTATGAGCTATTTCAGGTCATCATCTAGTTATGTGCCAATTTTCATTCAAATCCGTTTAACAGTATCTGCGTGGTTGGGTAACAAACATCCATCCATCTTCCATCAAACTTTCGGATTTATAACATTAATATAGATTCGTACCTAAGAACATTATATTTTTTTAAGTAAGGATAGCAGTTTTTTTTATAATATTACTACGGTAGATTATAATATAACGATATTTATAATTCACGGTGACGTATATACAAAAACAAGATAGATGTGGTGGTGGTAGTTAATGGTGCGTTGTTATTTAACTGACAGGAATGTAGTGTCACGTAGTGCCCTGTGCATAAGTTCACTTAAAATTTATATTTTTTGTTTTTAAAAGACAGAAAAAATACTTATTAAAATACATAAATAATAAATTAATTAAATAAATAAAATTAAATCAGAAAGTAAGTAAAAAAATAACACGTTAAATGAACTGGGTAAAAATGTAGAGATAACTTTGTATAAGAATTTTTTTTAAATTTAAATGTAATGTTACATACTTCGGGTTCGTAATTATAAGAAAACACCACTTATATTAAATCCGTGTATTTACAACACAAATACACATAAGACAAGACAACACAATGTAAAACTAAATACTCTGATTAACACTAGTCACTCACTGTACTAACAGAACACTACACAATATCACTTCTCACTTCGCACGGTACGCTTCAAGTATCGCTCTCGATCGCTTGATAAAAACTGCTTTGTATTGTCAACATATCTCTATTTATACCCAGGGTAAAGTTCTACCTGGATCCAGAAAAATCTAAATTAATCGGGAAACGATGAATCACTTCTTATTGTAATCAACTTATGATAAACAAATGACTCATCAACGACTCATCAATCCTTGTACACACTACTTTCAACCTTATGCTCTATACCACAAAGTTCATTATGGTATAGTTTAGATCAACTATTTGTTTGTCGATAGGAGTAGCTATCTGTTTCTTTTATTTCTAGATCTCTCCAGCGTTCCAACTCTACACGTTTCTAGATTATTCGTAACAGTAATATTTGCGCCAGATTTGCGCATATTAGGACAGGCTCTAGATTATATTATATTTTATTATTATAATATAATAGGTACCTATAGAAGGTAATGCATCTATTATATACCTATTATCCATACTAATATTATAAATGCGAAAGTCTGTTTGTCTGTTACGCTTTCACAGCTATTTGAGCATTATATGTATAGTGTATACAAACATTGCAATTATAATAATAATAATAATAATAATATACTTTATTGCACACAACACACATAATTTACAGTAGAAAATTACAATGTATGATAAGGAACGGAGTACAAATAGGCGGTCTTATCACCCATCAGTGATCTCTTCCAGACAACCAGCGACTTTAGGAAATATTTACATTAACGCGGGCATTGGTGCTCGTCTTACGAAAAAAAAAGTGATAAATAAAAATATAAGTGCTAACCAATTTCAGTGCTATATATAAATTATAACTACATACTTGGATACATAAATACATACACATATATATAATATACATATATACATACATACATTTATACATACATACATACATACATACTCATATACATACATATTATGTACTTACTAAAAGGCAAAAACATAAACCAAATATAAGATTAGTGATGACTCGTTACAGGAACAACACGCTCAGCATAAAAAAAAACAAAGAAAAATGATGTGGTGTCGCGGGACACCAGGTAGGAACGAATTTCCTTCAGCTAAACGGCACTACTCGCTTGTGTACGCGACTGTCACGCCTGCGCACGTCTCATTTAACGCTTTTATTCCACGCATTTTTCTTACGGTTTTACTATCACATTTTTTCAGTTCGTTCGCGCAGCAAAATCCCTATCCCCTCCAAGCCTGCCGTAAGGAACTTCGTTCAATAAAAAATAAATAATAAAAAATAATAATAACGGGATGTAATTAAGTACCTAGGTAATTTTGCTTAAAACAATGTAATTTTAATAATTTGAAAACATTAATCCTTGTTATTGCTTTTCAGGTATTCATAATAGAGAGATAGTGGGAGTTAAGTAGTCGTTTAAAACTAGCTAAATTATGCGCTGTTCGAATGTTAACAGGTAAAGCATTCCATAATCTAATGCTCTGCACAACAAATGACTGTGAGTAAAATTTTGTATAATGAGTAGGAATTTTTAAAATAAGGTTATTAAAAGTGCGAGAAGCTTTACTGGGAGAGGCCAAAAAGTTGAATTGGTTCCTGAGGTAATGAGGAGCAGCCGGGTCAAAGAGGACACGATACAGTAAATGAAGCATGTGAGCATTCCGGCGTAGACGAATTGGGAGCCACTTGAGTTGAAAACGAAATTCAGAGATATGATCATACTTGCGCAAACCAAATATGAATCTTATGCAGAAATTTTGGATTCGCTCAAGTTTATCAAGTTGAGCCTCAGTCAAGTCAGGATAGCAAACGTCGGCATAGTCAAGAAGTGGAAGTAGCAAAGATTGAGCCAACATGATCTTTGTAGGGATTGGAAGAAAATTACGTAACCGCCTTAATGCAGCGGCAGCTGAAAACACTTTGCCACTAATACTATTTATCTGCTGACTCCAAGACAGCGTTTCGTCAATGAATATGCCAAGATTTTTGACGCATTTACTGAACGGAATATCAATACCGTCAATATTAATCTTAGGTATGCTAGCCCAATTAACCCTTGAAATAAAGTTAGGGCTACCGACAAGCATAATCTGGGTTTTAGTGGGATTGAGTATTAATCCATATTGACGAGCCCATCCCGACACGGCAGCAAGTTCTGTATTCATCGACGAAACTGCCGAAGAGAGATCATCGAGCGAAGTTTGAGTATAAATTTGAAGATCATCTGCATAAAGGTGGTAAGGAAAAGACAGTGCGAAGGTGACAGAATTTATATAAATGGAAAATAGCAGTGGAGATAATACACCACCTTGTGGTACTCCAGCAGTAATAGAGCACCAATCAGAGCACTGATCTTCCACGCGTATTTGTTGCCATCGTCCTTGCAAGTAACTGCGAAACCAATTAACCACAGTAGGAGAAACATTGATAGACTGTAAAACACTCAGCATAATATCCGTGTCAACGGTGTTAAAAGCATTACTAAAATCAAGTAACGTTAATATAGTAATTTGTTTATTGTCCATACCGGAACGTATATCATCTGTTATTCTAGCTAGTGCTGTAGTCGTGCTATGACCTAAACGAAAACCGGATTGGAGAGGATCGAGAATATTATATTTATCAAGAAAACAGCTAAGTTGCTTGTGTACTAGTTTCTCAAGAATTTTGGATAAAAACGGCAAGACAGATATCGGTCGAAAATCACTGAAGCTAACAGGTTTAGACTTTTTAGGTAGAGGTATCAGAATAGCCCTTTTCCAGTTGTCTGGAAAATTGGACGTGGACAAGGAATGATTGTAAATGTGTGTGAGGACGGGGAGAATTATATCAAAAATAGGTAAAATCATGTTCCGGCTAATATTATCGCAGCCTACCGAATTTGAAGTGATAGATAAAATTGCTGTTTTAACATCATTATCAGTAAGTTGATTAAATTCGAATGGTTGATAATTAAAGGTGGAAATACCGGAGAGAGACTTTATAGTATTATATTTGGAATTGCTATCTATTGCGCTAGAATGGGAAGAGAAGTGTTTATTAAGTTTTTCAATACTATGATCTTTTAAGGAAGGGTTCTTGTTTAGTTTACCAACACCTAAAGTCTTTAAAAATCTCCAAACTTTATTGGGGTCACCGTTTTCAACTGATTTATGTATATATCGTCTTTGGGCATTCCTACATAAGGTATTGCAGCGATTCCTAATTATTCGATACTTTTCCAAATTAACATCAGAATTGTTTGCCCTTAGTCGAGCTTTAGCTCTGTTCTTTTTATTAATAAGTGTTTTTAGATCCTCCGTCAGCCAAGGTGCAGGAAGATGTTTAACCTTAACTAACTTAATGGGAGCATGTACATCATATAATTGAGAAATAAGCTGGCTAAAAATATAAAGTTTATCATTCACGGACTCAGTAGCAAAAACACTTCCCCAGTCTAAATTTTCTGCATCTAATTTAAGACGATCAATATCCAAGTTAGCAAAACTACGCTTCATAAGAATTTTTGGTTTGACTTTAGGAGTTCGTATTAAATACGATAAATATATATCATCATGATAAGAAAATGCTTCCGCATGGCACTGGTCATGCTTATGGACATGGGTAGGTGTTGAAACAAATATACCATCGAGAAGTTATATTATAATTTATATTTAATTATTTTATTTATATTTAATTATAAATATATTTGCAAAAGGTAAATATGAGATTATCCGTAGTGCTAAGGATTATGTTCCAGAAGACTTATAACTGGCACATTGAAAGGAACAACTAATAGGTTAATTGCAGCTTAGTATACTTCCGACTTCGACTCTACCACTAAACATATTTTTAAGCAGAGAAAAATTCCTACAGTGATTTGACATTCTTTTTTGTTTTTTAATACTAACTGATCGCGCACGTTTGCCTATAAGTAGATTTTTATACTTCCATTAATTAATTTATTTATTTATTTACTTTTATGCACTAAAATTGTACAATGGTTAAACTTAATGCCGTTGACCGCCCCGTTGGTCGAGTGGTTAGCGACCTTGATTTCGTAATCGACGGGGATCGGGTTAAATGTTTGTATTTCCGGGTTTGGGTGTTTATTAAATACTAGCTGTTGCCCGCGACTTCGTTCGCGTGGACTTCGTTTACTCCGCACAGCTCCTTACCCGTAGGTGATAGCGTGATAACATGTAGCCTATATGTTAACCCGACCTGTTAATAATATTCATGCAAAATTTGAAGTAAATCCATGCAGTACTTTTTGAGTTTACCCCGGACATACATTGACTTTCCTATGATTTTATTATATGTATAGTTATTCTAGTATTAATATAATATGTATTTCTATAAATTAGTATCGTTGACTAACACCCATAATACAAGCAAATAATTTGCTTACTGCTTACTTTGGGGTTAGATCAGTTAGTGTAATTTGTCCCCTGAATATTTATTTATTTATTATTAATTATTATAACGGCATTCTCTGCCAGTCAACCAGCAAGTGGAGCAGAAAAATTTCAATAGGGGGTGCAAATAAATATTTTAAATGGAAATAGGAAACAGTATGGTGAGCAAAATGGAACAAAAATATAATAATTACTAGGAAATCTATACATATAATAAAATCGTAGGAAAGTCAAAACTGTACATTGAATATTTTTTTAAAAAAGATTACTAGGGGCGTGATCTACTATCGATATCGATTATTTTCTCCTTATTATTTTCTTGTTTTCTGTGTAAATTACAATATTAAATAAATAAAAACGTCTTATTTATGTATATATAAGTAGTATAAAAGTAGTAGTTTCGTACTTATATGCTGTAATAAAATGTATGCTCTTTTGGCTTGTTCGTAGTCGGTTAAATATACAGGTGTGAATAAAAACTATTACCAGTACCATTGTGCAATATTCACCAGATATCTTATACAACGGATTTGTTATTGTTTTAATAGATTTTGTATTAAAAAAATCAGCGTTTAGTACTTAACATTTGGATTTCTCACGAGAACTGTCAGTAAGAGCTCTTTCACACGAGCGGCATGTAGCCAACGGCAGAGGTAACTCCAAGAGTAAAACCAATAATAGTGTTTCTTCTTCGAAGTCCATTTTGCAACTGACTCCTAGACATGAGCGTTATTTCACGTCACTGGTTACAGTAACTAGCTACGCGACACGTAACGAAGTCACTAGTTCCGAGTCAAATGACAAGCAGTGATTTTTGTAAATGCGTTACTATACTGTGATTGGGCGTGATTAGTCGAACACAATGTGCGGACTGCGGTGCAAAAAAATGTGCTCGACCGGCCGAGAAGGCGAGACAGCTGATCAAGACATGAGGAGTGAACGAGACCACATGATACCATTATTATCAATAGATCTAAGCGCACACGTGTTGTGGAGTACCTACAGCCCGACAACCAATAACAAAACAGCCTATAAAGTATTAGCATACGTTTAATTTTCATACATAAACTTATAAACATAGAGAATAAAACAGGTTGAATTCTGTTTTTAAATAATTTTAGAAAATTAGCTCGGATTCCGGGAAGGAACAGGGACTTTCGAACAAAATATTTTCTATTGTTTGTTTTAATTCGAATTCTCTGATTGTTTTCGATGAAATTAATGAGCACTTGTAATTGCTTTGTTTATGACAAAAAAAATAGAAAGTTTTAAATAAAAGTCCAAGACAAATGACAGTAAAAAATACTGCAAAATCTTGAACTATTCTAATCTTCTATTATATCTTATAATTGTATCTTACATCATTAGCAATCTTAAATTTACAGTTTGTAAATATAATAATATATTTATTAAATCTATTATTTTTTTATTTAATTATATCATTAATTAAATTAAATTTGATTTAATAAGTATATTATAAAAAGTGTAAATGAAAAGGTGTAAATTTATCAAACGTGTACATAAAATTATTATATATATTTTTTATAGTTTTATTAGATTACACACACATAAAACTAAAAAAATATATGTATGTAATAAAATTAATAATTTTAATAAAATCAGTAATTAATAATCACTTATCACTAATCAATTATAATTAAAGCAAAATGTAAGTAAATTTTAATTCTTAAAGTACGAAGAGAAGCTAATTTGTGTCATTTAGTAATACGTTATTCATGTAACTGTATAGCTATAAACACTTGTTAGTGATATAATCTAATTTCGTTTCATGCGCAACTGTATAGTTCGTAAAATTATGTGCTCAAACAATCACAGTAGCAGAAGTAACTAGTTACAAAAATCACTAGTTTTGAAACTAGTGACTTGGCCGGCGTCACTAGTTTCATTACGTTTCTTGAAAACGACGTAACGACCCATGTCTGTGACTCCTATACTACGAGAACCGACGACGACTGCCGCTGATCTTTGAAGTTGAAATGTCGACGGCTGCCGTCAACGCGCCGTCATCAGCCGTCGGTGCGTCGATGGCTGCCGCCGTTACGTGTCGACGGCTGAAGTTACCTTTGCCGTTGGCTACATGCCGCTCGTGTGTATGAGCTCTAACGTGTTAGGTGTTGCGTAATTATTTAATTATTAATTATTTTGTTTACCACAAACTTTCTACGTGTTTTAATAAGAACTAGCTGTTATAACCAACTGTTGACGCTTAAAATAAACACAGTTAATTAGAATTTTAGTAAGTTCCAATTCGAAATAGTTATCGTGCTACCTCTTTTAATCAGGACTACTGCCTTTAATAAGGACTTCCTTATCCTTTTTTTAATAACGACATTGAGAAAAAGCGTATAAGGCTTCCTCTATTAATAGACTACAAAAGGCATAAAAAAATAAATATCGGACTGTTAAGAACTATATCAACCGACGAAATAAACGGAGGTTATCAGTTTGACATGTATGTATGTAATATTGTTGAAATTGGATATTGGACGATCTATTAAGGCATCCAAATACGTGTATTTTACATAAATGTGTGTATGTTTGTATATTTATATGTTGGTCCAAACATTTCTTTACTAGGTAGAGTTCTGCATTGTTTCGCCTGGGTCTGGTACCACTGCCTTACCTATTCCTGCCACAATAGCGTCAGTGCTTGTCACTGTCGTGTTCCAGTTTGGAGGATAAGGTAGCCGGTAAACTTATGCATGTGGCATTATACCTCACCACAAGATAGAAATGCATCAATAACATCTTTTGTGTCTATAGGCGATGGTTGACTCTTTCCATCAGGAGACCCTGCTTGTTTGCTATCTTATGATATAAAAAATACTCGGGAACTAAAAGTCATATCGGGATAATTATTTTTGTTGAATAAGGTACGTATTAGTAACAGGTTTCATCAAAACCGGTTCAGTGGTTTTTGAGATATGAGTACCTATAGTTGATTATATAGTTGATATAGAGTATTTAAAGTCGGTTTAAATTTTTAAATTATTTTTATTTTATTACAATATATTAATCAACCGGCACACCGTTTACACAGATGGATGAGTGTAGAAACAAGCTCGTGTTTGAATTGAGTCATCTTTGTAGCCACTTTGCCAAAAACAGTTAATTTACTTACTTTTCTGTAAACTTATTGCGTGTTATTTTTCTACAGATATTTATTATTGATTTTCTTTCTTTACAATTAATATTTAGAATATTTTATTCAGGCTGTTCAAAATCATTATTTCTTTTGGCGTAGTCGGGTAAATATAAGTAATCTATGCTACTCCTGAGTCCTGGCTAGTATAGCTTTAGTAGTGGTAAATGAATTTTTAAGGTCCGTCCAATAGCTTTTGAATTTTTTCATTAAAAACAGTTTTTTGTGTAATATTAGTAAATATGAGAGGTTTAAAAACATGTAATTTGTTGCTTTAAGATTAACATTTTAAATCGCATAACTGTATTCGAAGGAGGCTTTGTTTTTTTCATTAACTAAACAATAGCCAGTCCATACAATAAGTTACGAAATCACATTGATCGATTAGACGAAAAACGTATTGTTAACGTGGGAATACCGTATCGTTTCTGTTCAAATGGTGTGGAAACGTAGATAAATACGTTGCAATTACGTAGTGTACTTGCATGTAAATGTGCAAGCAAAGCGAATTGTTTAATAATTGATGATTGCCTGAATGTATGAGAATATTTATATGTATGCAATGTATTGTTTAAATTGAGGTTTTTTATTGTTTGCTTTATGAATGATTGAATTTGCTTGTGATTTTGTTAGGCTATTTCAAATATTTACAATTTTAGCTAGCTTTAAACAAGTTAAATATATGAAAAACTTAAATTCCACAGAATTTATTAGGTCACGGATACATTATCGGCATATGGCGATGATTTACGGCCAATCAATTCGCTGAATCGTAAATAATTAAGCTAACTCGAGGGGCTTCGAATTTCGGGCTTCTGTCGGTTTTCAAATGCGATATTTAGAAACATGAAATTTGTCTACATTTTAATTGATGCACATCACAAGTTGAAGAAAGGTAGACCTATAAATTTAATTACTAAGTTATTGTTAAATGAATACATGTGGACACTACTTCGCCGTAGTGTGAATACATATAAAGTAACAATATAAATAACAATAAACAAAGCATAAAATTGTATTTCTTCCTTACTAATTGATTTAATCATAGTATCCTCCATGGCCAACTTCCTGCTTGTTTCTCTTACCATGATCTACTATATCTTTCTGCCAAAATTCGTCCTCCTAAGCTTAAACCCTCGTTTTTTTTGCGTTGTAGTTTTAAGAATATTAACATAGATAATCTGAAGCATGATCTTTCTTCCATTAATTTGTCACCCTTGTTTGACTCCACTAACATTGTTTTTAATTATTAAATTTTTCGCCTAAATATCTCTGCGAGAGATTTTATTTTCTATATTCCTTTGACTTTAAACGTAGATCCCAAGTTAGGAGTATAGAAAATTCTCTTATATTTTTGTAAATTATAGTCATTCCTTCTCTTTCAACTCATTATTCTACATTTTGACAAACTGTGGAATAACCTTCCTTCCAATATTTGCAATAGCAAATTGCAAAGGTCGCTCTTTCACTGCTTTCTTTCTTATGAATACTAGTGCCTATGATTTCGTCCGTTTGGAAAAATATCAAATAAAAATACCGGGGTTTTACCTGCATAGTTCCCGTTCCCGTGGGATTTCCGAGGTAAAATACTATCCTTTCTCGGGTCTCAAACTATTTTTGTACCAAATTTCATTCAAATCGGTTCAGTGGTTTAGGCGTGAAAAAGTAACTGACAGACAGACAAACAGACAGACTTACTTTTGCATTTATAATTTTATATTAGTTGGATTTCTATCGAAACATCGACACAACTTATTTTTTTCTACAACTTTTTATTTTACAAAAGTTAAATCTGCGATAGCTTCATCTTTAATCACAACCACATCCGGTTTAAAACTAGCAACGACATTTAATTTGTATAGAAAAAATTACTTCCAGATATGTCAAATCCTAAATTACCTATTCAACGTTTTACTACGACTAACGAACAATAGCAAGTTTTGTGTCGTATGAAGAGATTAGGCCATTAAGAAATCGTCCCCGATTTGCCAGTCGCCGGCTGTTTTCACAGAGCCATTGTGCAAACTGGGCTTGCGAGGCTGTGTGTGTTTCTCACACTGTGTTAAACAAAAGTAATATGATATAAAAGTAAGCCACAACTATACTTGTAGTATTAGAAATTTATTATTTGTTACTTACTGACATCCAGTGTATTGCTGACTGCTTTTATTTTAAATTTATTTTGCTGGTAAGACACGCTCGCTACCTATTGAAAGTTATTTGCACTATGCCTATAACCTTCTCGTAAGTGCAAGCAATACGTTGATTAACTTTTACCCCAATTGGATGAAAGGTATTGAATAGCTTATTTAGTACGATCTGTGCCCCCAAATTCGTCGAAAAAAAAATTAAATTTAAAGTTACTCCTTATCATCGTGGTTTAAAAGATAGACAGTCCCGTAGTTTTACCCGCATAGTTCCCGTTCCCATGCAATTTCTGGGATAAAAACTATTCTATGTCCTTTTTTCGAGTGTCAAACTATCTTTGCACCAAATTTCATCCAAATCAGTTCAATGGCTTAGGCGTGAAGAAGGAACAGACAGACAGAGTTACTTTCGCATTTATAATATTAGTATGGATCGTTGAGTCATAAACATTTATCTTTGCCCCAGCCCTTTCTTAGGCTAAAAATGGATTCTATAGGACAATGGTTATCTCAGGTACGAACATTATTGGAGATTCGAGGAATAGCCACTATACACACAGACCAGGAAGTGGTGGAGCACGATGCATGTCAGCACGGGATGACAGATTTATGGTGTTCGAAATCTTAAGGAATTTTATTGATTTATTTAAACTCTTTATTGCACAAAATATACAACAGGCGAACTTAACGTCTAAAGACATTTTCTACCAGTTAATCTTGCACTTGTAGAACCATTGTAGTAACGGGTAGTGCACAAGAAAAGTCTTACGGAACAATTGCAAATAATTTTACACTAAACAAAGAAATTACTTAAATTTATCTAAACCTACGGGCAGACCAATAAACATACAAATGTATATATATATATATATATATATATATATATATATATATATATATATATATATATATATATACATATATTTTTCGGTGCCTTACAGCAGTTAAGACAGCGACTCCAAAACGCAAAAGATTTTAACGTAACCAAGCGCACGATAAGAAGACGAATTGAGTAAGTGAATTTAAGAGCCCGTAGACATACTCAATGCCCTGAACTTCTCAGTTCTTAACCTGGGCTTAGGTTTTGTTCGCTGATGAGTATGAGGTAGCATTGCGAGCTCCAGATGATCGAGTATGAGAATGGAGAAGAACGGTACTTGCCCATAACCACAACACAAACTGTGAAATTTCATGGAGGGCCCATAATGGTGTGTGGCGGGACAAATTTTGACGTTTATTCCACAAACTCTTGTGGTGCTGAGAAACATGACACTGGAGACGAGGAATGACATTAATCAAGTGGACATCAGAAATATCAATCAGAGCATACCAGATCAAATGCAGGCTATGGTTATAGTTAGAGGAGACAATACTTAATATTAAAATTAAGAAAATAAAAAAATTAGCCTAAACTTTTGAATGATATCATTATAAAAACAACATTGTTTTAGCAGAATAAATCACATTTTTGTAATTTTATGTTTATGTTCAGTATTCATCGCAAAAATCTTTATTAAGTTACATAAGATATTAAAGAAAGGTTTATAGAATATCTTTGCATTTAAAAAATTATTTAAAATTAATCAAATTCATGTTGTCATAAATTTTGTGTTTTGGCCAAGATTCCGTGCCGGTGAGTGTATGTAAAGTTTCAAAAAGCTCTTTTACTATTTTATTAACGTATAAAAAAACAATTTCGTCACTGATTCGGTCACTCTACAAGCCTCAACTTTACAAACTCTACTGTCTACACCTTAGTCAAAATATGTGGCATAGCCATTTCACTGCCATCATATGGATATAAGTAATAATATTTCTTGTAGAAACAAAACGGCCAAGCTACATATTATTACTAAGATGTAGTTTATGAAGTTAGGGATTGTAGAATGAGGTGGTGTAGAGTTAGAAGCATGGCTCTACCTGAGATCGGATAACTTTTTGTCAGTGCAAGCTATAAGGTCTCGTCTTGCCAACATTTTACATAGTAATATTTTTGGAGGGATTTACTAGTAAAGTAACAGTAGTTACAGTGCTAATATCCTCTGCGTTGGAAAATGTTTTTTCTTTATATACGATGGCTACATACACGTTTCTTGTCTAGCACTAACTAAAAAATAAACCATTTTTTTATTTTGTAGATTCAGGCGTTACTTTGAGGAAATCCATTATTCAGACAAAGAAAACTAAACCGTTAAAATGGTCTCTAAACAAGAATAATTTGAATAAATATATCTTATTTCTTGGCACCTGTATATGGGTGATTCTCAGATAACTGTGATTTTTTATGTCTAGTACTTTATTTATCATTCAACATAACTTTTTTTTATCAAAAAACTATAAATATGATAAATTTGATAGTATTCTACAATCTACATGAAAAATTAGGACATAAGTGGACACGGATCACATATAACTTACGGAAATACACTCAAAATGTCAGTACCGTGGCATGTCCGATTCTCATTTTTTAAACTATATGTATAAATTTCTATTAAAATTCGTTTGGTAATTTAAACTTTATCTCTTGTAACTAAAGTATAATGCATAGACCATAAAATTATATTGCAATCATACCAAAATATTAATTGGTAAAAAGAAATAATCATCATTGATTCATGTCCGAGAATTTTGTTGAATTTTTAATTTTAAAATGTTTGCCGCCTAAGCTCCATCTTTCATTCAGTTTCATGCGCCCTCTCTGGTGGCATTTTAAAGAAGGACTATTTGTATACTATTTGCAGCTGTGTCTTTATTTTATAGTGTCAACATTATGATAAGAGTAATATGTTTTGTTTTGAAAAAGGTAAGTCATAAAATTACAAGTCAGTACCATGGTATTGAAATTTACGAGTGTTAATGCGATGTTTAAATTAATTATACTAAATTTTCATTCATTTTTACGTGAAAGATTAAAATTATTTGAAAAATTTTTTTTAATTATCTGCAATAAAAAAGTTAGGTTAATTATTAATTGAAATGTCAGTACCGTGGATGTCAGTACCATGGTAAAATTAACAAATAATTTTGTATTTTTTTTTCCCTTAAAGTTTTAGTTTATTATTATGTTTAGTTATTCTAGTTTAATCAAAAATGACTCCAATACTCCGGACAAAACTCAAAGAGATACCTGGGATCCAAAACTTGTGCAATAATATGACGTCTACGAAAAGCAAAAAACGTGAATTTAAAACAAAAAAAAAAGTTACTAAAATTCAGCAGGATGAAAGATTAAAGAAAAAGAGAAGCGGAAAGATAACGAAGACGGAAGATAAGAGAAGATCCCGAAGCTTATGAAAAATATTGTCAAAAAGAACGAGAGAAAGAACAAAGTGAAATTTGGTAACGACATATCTACTTTTGACATGTTGGTATCAACTTTGCGTTGCTCCGTCAAAAAAATTGACGTTGTAACTACTCCACAAATCGAAACTATTGATGCCTTACTGCCGGAAAAATTTCCTTCTTTTACTGGTACCATGAAAATGCACCAATACACTTGGAGTAAGAAAAACCCTGGTCTAATATTATTTAATTCATTAAGTTGTCTTGATTGTCTACCTGGCGTAATATGTAAACATTTCTCGATGGGAATAATAAATTACGATGATAATCGATTTCCATTAGATTCTCCGAAAGTACAGAATGATAAAATGTTGAAAAAATCTCAGAAAGACACCGAAGTCAATAATGAAATTAAAAAACCAAAAGTGACTCCGACTGTAACCCTTCGGAGGAGTGTACGAAATAAAAAATAATTTACCAAATATTGTGATAAAATACTCTAAGTTGTAAAATAATATTGAATTATAAAAAAAAAATGTATTATTGTTTTTTACATTCATAATTGTTAAAAATTGTAGTAGATTTCATTTATAAACTTATGTTAAATTTAGTTTTGTTCTAATATTATAAAAAAAATTTTCTTCTAATTCCATAATTAATAAATTTTAAAGATTGTTAATATCAAGAAAAAAACTTTAAAAATTTCTTTGGATTATTATGATCTCTAATTTATTTTGCTACTTTAAGATTTTGAAAAAATTTAGGTAAGTAATTTGAATTTTTCATTTATATGTCAGTACCTTGGAAATGATGTCAGTACCGTGGCATTGAAATTTTCAATTTTTGTCATAGTTTTTGATTTGTTGTAGTTGTAGTAAAACTACATTACAGGCTTAATTCTGTGGGTAATTAGATAACAATAACACCCAAAACATGGGTTTTGAAACATTTTTAATTTTAGGAAAATTAAAATTTAAAAAATCACAGTTATCTGAGAATCACCCATATACTCATGTCCTCATTCTTAATCACAGTATTCCTAGTTTAGTGTGTCCTTGTTTTGTTTTCTTGTTTCTGCTCCCGTAGACTTTAAGCTTATTTAACCACATTATAGGTCAATCCCATTGGGCCAGACTACAATATTGCGCCAAGTACGCCCACGGTATTTAAAAAAAACCGCCTTATTAGTGTAATAATCAGCTGATTAGCTGAGATGAAGAAACCGAGTTTTGCCCCGAAGTATGATAAATAGTTTTTTAGCGAATTACATTTAGCATATAATTATAAAACAAAAGAGCAATAAAAAAGACAACTTTTCTGTGCCATTGCTGTCGCTCATTAAAATAATTTTATGTAATAGCTGAAGAAATCTAATATATTTACTTAAAAAACGTCAATTTATATTTACAACGAACAACTTTCTCAAATTTGTTTTTAAACTGGGAATTGCTAAATAACCTTTGGGCGAGTGTCTGTTTGATTTAGATACTTATAAAGATCGTCGGGTGATAATTTTATAGGATTATTTGTTGGTTGACAGGTAAAACTCTCTCCTGAGCTCGGAAAGTCACCAGGTTCTTTGAGATGTGAATATGAAAAACTCATTTAGTTACTGCATTTCTTTCTAAAACATAGCTAGGAAAAAAGTATAAATTCTTTGTCTACATATGATAATTATGTTAATGTTTTTTTCCAGATATGACGATTTATTTGTTTACTTAGAGTATTGCCAAAAAAAACATGCATTATAAATACTAACATATTATTAAATCTAATAGTAAAATATTGGAAGTTAAAAGTTAGAAAATAATAAAGCAATAGAAATAGTAATCCTATATTAAAACATTGATATACATATGAAAAATAGAATTTATTATAATGATAAAGATTTTGCTATTATAAAATAGTAATGGGTGCCAAATTCGTTTATATCGTCCATCCATCTACACATAGGTATTATATTATCGGAAAGATATTATAAATAAACATTTTTTAACTTAAACCGCTACGTATGTAGATAAGGAAGTTACTGATTTTGCGCCGATTTTCGAATCGAGTTTTCACCAGATTAGGAATCTTTTCCGACTATTTTCATGATGACGTCAGTATGTCTGTATGTATGTTTGTATGTATGTATGTATGTATGTGTGTTTGTTTGTGTGTGTGTGTGTGCGTGTGTGTGTATGTCTGTATGTAAATATATCATAACTTTTGAACGACTTGACCGGTCAAAACGCGGTTGATGGCATTCAATTCGCTCAACTTAGACTTCCTAAAAATTTGCACCAAATCGGCCAAGAGGTTTTGAGAAATTTTGAAAAAACCTCAAAAAAATTTGGCAAAACAGTATTTTTTTAATATAACTTCCAGATTAATGTACCGATTGAGTACAAAAACTAATCAGCTCTATTCCTCAAAAAACTACGTCTAATGCATAAATTGCATCAAAATCGGTTTATCCGTTTGAGAGAAAACGTTGACGAAAAATTTTGAAAAAAGTGTTTTTTCGACATAACTTCGAAATTTTTCAACCAATAATTTTTGGCATTCTACGATATTTTAGTACTAAAAAAACTACGTGGAATGCCGTTTCTAAATTTAAAATCAAATCTTATTTTCAAAAGTTACAGCTTTTCAAATATTAAAATTACGTTGTTTTTAGCAAAATTTACTTAATATTATTGAAATAACTTACAGGCTAATACACCGATTGACTTAAAATCTTATTTACTTTTTTCCTTTAAAAAATACGTGAAATACCGTTAATTGGATCAAAATTGGTAAATTTATTTGGGATTTATCAATGCCGAAAATTTTTGAAAATAATGTTTTTTGATATTGCCTCGAAATTTTTCAACCTATCGATTATTTAGATAAAGCAATATTTTATATCTTGAAAATTGAGTTTAATGACTTTCGAAAGATCAAATTCAATCAGTGTTTCCAAAATATATAGCTTTTCAAAAATCAATATACTGCCATTTTAACAAAATAGATGTTTGAACTGAAAAAATCTATGTTTATAGTTTTGAATGTTTTGAGCTTAAAATACCTTAATTTAGCGGGAAGTTTTAGGGATGGCCTGAATCCATTTACACATTTTTTGCTCTAGCTTCTACCACTGCTTAGAGACATCAAAGATAATATTGCGTGGCTAACCGTGTTGCATGTATCTAATGTGATATGTATTAGTTAGGTAGTTTACGCTCCAAACCGGAACAACGTTATTCAACTCTATTACCTAGCTATCTCTCCTTACCTAAACTCAATTTTAATCCATTATAGTCACGATAAAAAATTACACAAGTGAGATTTGAGCTACGTTCAGAATGTTAAGATTAGTTAGGTTTATTATTCGTGAAGCCTCTTGCTTTAGCGTACCGGCTACCAGGGCTGGCCTTACTAGGGCCCCCGGGAAAGTCACTCATTGGGAGACCTTTATTCTTCATTCCTTCAAGGCTCATTCTGACTAGACTAGTATTTTATTTGAGTAGCTAGTAATTTAGTCACTAAAAATGTCCGAATATCAAAAATTTTGTCGAGTAGATTAGTGCTTAATTTAATCTAGCCAATTCAGTCAAAATTTCCAGACGAGTTTTCAACTGAACTGAGTTTGAACTGAAAAAAATCTATGCATAATTTTTTTTCTCCTTCGAGCTTAAAATACCTCAATTTAACGGGAAGTTTCAGGAATGACCTATAGGCTCAACCGGTTTACAGATTTTTATATGTATGTTCAGGCATACATAGACGTATTTGCAAAATTATTTTTTGTTTAAAGAATATATTTCCGATTTGATCCAATATCAATTTGATGAAGGTTTGACCCAGGGTTCCAGAGACATAGGATGTTAGAAGGCAATTATAGCAGATTTACTACGTTTCAAATATCTTAACACAATTTCGCTGATGTAGTCTCAGTTGTACTTTGAATCCATGTTGAGAAGATTTAAATCGTATTGCAATAGTGTGGTTGCCCTTAATGATAATTGATCTATAACCTCGTTAGATGTGTCAGGCGTACTCCACGAAAGCGAAACCTCATTACATAATGACACAGTTATAGTTTAAAGTTAACAATAGCGGGGTACACCTACGTAACCATTGTTATTGTTACGTCGCAAGTTCGACGATCGATTGGTGGATCGATTACGTTGACAAAACTTTTTTGTGATTGATGCGATGGTTTTCTTCTTGCGAAACAAATGAACAAACACTTAAAAAAGTTAAGTATTTGTTCATTAATCGTTACGTGGTTTTAATGTGGTAGATACGTTGTTTTTATAACTTTTTAGGTTACTACGGATTGCATCTAAAGATTTATAGCTTTACAATAACATTGTTTCTAATGTACCTATTAAGTCAAATCCTACTAACATCAAACAGCTACACTATTCGAAAATACAAGTCACTATTTTACAAAGTAATATTTTGTATACATTCAAGCATTAGCATTCGCCGCTTTTTTTAAAGAGTTATTAATGATTAACGAATAACGGAATCTTACCGGTATTAGTAGAATAGGTTTGCTTCCACTAAGAACGAATAGGATATATTGTAGTTTCTAATAATTAATTACGATATGGAGATAACAAAAAACTAAAATATTTATTTTTGGGATATAATTTTGGCAAAAATAGACATTAAATCACGTGACAGTAATCGCAAATCTAGAAGTGTTACGTCACATCGTGGTAAAACGTCATATTGTTTTTGACATTTTCATAGAAACCACGTTGATATATGTAACAACATGGCGTGTCGCCATGACAATCCAGAGCATTTTCGCGGTTAATTTAAAAAATTAATAGATTGATCAATAAACCTAATGAGGTAAAGTATTACACATATTTAGACTACTAAATCAAGATATTTAACAAATTAATGAAAAATTTCAAAGTCAAAGAATTACCATCTTTAGATTTTTCAAAAATAAATATATGGTATGTTTGTTTTTTACTTTTCTTATTTTCGAACTTTATATCCCAAGTCAAATTTTTCAGGAAAATCAAAAATTCGGGATATTTAATAAATTAAGGAAAATTTTAAAATCCAAATACCGTTTTTAGATGTTTTGAAAACAAAGAGATGATATTTTTTTAATTTTTCAAAAAATGAGTAGTTATGAGCTCCAGAATTTTCTGAGGTAAAAATAAAAATGAATAATGGAAACCATGTTTTTGAAACTAAAAAATGAGTTTAATTACAAAATTTGATATATTTCTATTGATGGGCGGCTTGGTGAGAGCTTCCCAAAAATTTTATTTTTGAATTTAAAAAAATCATATTTAAAAAAATATTCCATTTATTAGCATATGCAGGTAATTTGACGACAATTAACTTTATGTTTGGTACATGTCATAAAAACGCTTCAACGCAGAGATATCCCTAACTATTTATTTCTGGCAGCTGGCTGCCACTTTCAGGATCATTTAAATATATGTATTCAACAACAGCATATATGTATTCAACAACATATATGTTACGTGCTTATCTACATGTTGCCATTTATTGAATTCATTTGTTACAAAAAATGTGATAAATTAAGAACCGCTCTAGCGATTTTGTGCAAACTTCAGATAAACCATCTACTAAATAGTCCGAACAAAGCCTAAACATTTGGTTTGGATAGGTGAACCGTTCTTGAGTTATAACATTACAACGAAAAGTGACATTGATTTTTATATATATAGATGTAACATTTTTATGGTATTATTTTTATATCTTAACTAACAAGCAAATGGCTCGCGTGATGGTAAGAGAAACCATTGCCTATAGACACCAAAGATGTTAATGGTATATTGCTATCCGTGTGGTGGGGTGACAATGCCAAAGTCTGCCAACACGACAATGACAGAATTGACGCTATTGCAACAGGAATAGGTAAGGCGGTGACAACAAATACCCGGGCGACATGTTGCGTAACTCTACTACCTAGTAGCCACTATGGTAGTGACAACCATAGCTAATCTTTCGCTTCTTACGAACTGCCTGGTAGAACGGCAGATGATCTATTCTACTGGTATAAAGGGGGCTCGGACCAACAAGGGGTATAACTATTTTTGTGTTATAGCACTCACCCCGTGCTTGGGAATCTGGAAAAACCTTAAAAACAGCAAAGAAAAATATCGACACGCGGGATTTGAACCTGCGACCATTTCCCTCAAGCCGGGACGCTCTTCCGCTGAGCTAGTGTCGACAGGCTCGAGGCGGCGAAATTCTTCTTTGCTATATGATCGATTACGTCGATTGTACTGATCGCTAGCTATACATACGTATAACTAGTTAAATGAGTTCATCGTCACAGATGAAGTTCACATTTATAATTTTGATCAGTACTTTCGTATTTCTAATTATTTTTGTGTTATAGCACTCACCCCGTGCTGTTATAGCAATCTGGAAAAACCTTAAAAAGGGGTATAACGAATATGTACTTGTATAAAATTCTAAAGCAACTTGCCAACGCTTAACTAAACTTTTACTTCAAGCGTTGTGAGTAGTAGGTACACGTTTTTATGCGAATATACTTCTGTATATCGACCGCCCCTTTGGTCGAGTGGTTAGCGATCCTGACAACGCAATCAACGGGGCTCGAGTTCGATTCCCGACGGGGACAAGCATTTGGGTTGGGGTTGAATGTTTATTAAATATATTATAGTATTTATATATGTATTTCTATGTATTAGTATCGTTGACTAACACAAGCAAATAATTTGCTTATTTTGGAGTTAGATCAGCCAGTGTAATTTGGCACGTGAATATATTTATTTATTTATTAATTATTGCAGTGTACATTTACATTTACATTTACATTTACAAATCGTGCTTATTTATGAGAATTGCCAGAGGTTCCCGAACTAAGCTAGGCCTGTATCTCGGGAAACCAGTTTTAATTTTTTTAAAAGTGCTATTATTTACATTTATTTTTAGGGAACTATTACATTATGATTTTATTTTACAGAGCCATTCGTAATTTCGTAATTTCATGCGAAAGTACTTGTAAGTTTTTATAAAATTCTGATTGAATTGATAACATGATAATATATTTTTAGATGGCGCGGTGATGGCGTGGTGTCTACGCGCACTAGCGTTGTGCGCGGTAATAATCTCGGGTGCTGCCGCTTACACAGTGGACTGCAACCACGAGTACACTGACTGCGACACAGAGCTTGGTATGTGTAAAATATGATAATTAATACAAGTTTAAATTTTGCCTCTTTTTTATATCATAAGATAGCAAACAAGCAGATGGGTCTCCTGGTGGAAAGAGTCAACCATCGCCTATAGTTACCAAAGATGTTACTAGTGCGTGGCGTGGCGACACGTATAAGTTTACCGGCTACCTTACTCTCCAAAACATAACACGACAGCGACAAGCACTGACGCTATTGCGGCAGGAATAGATAAGGCGGTGGTATCTGATCCGGGCTAGCCAATGCAGAACTAAGGGGGCCTGGACCAATACGGGGCGTTTAAAGGCAAACGAAGGACGAAATTAAGGTACCTAATTCAATTACAGCTGTCTGGGAAATCTTTCGTGGAGATTTGCAAATTTATTTTCGCTAGAATTCCCGGAAAGTTGCAAATTAATTACCTTAATTTTGTCTTTGAGTTATGGATTCTCGTCCAATTACGCGTGAATTTATAAAATGTCACTGTCATGTTTTTTGAGGGTGAGATAACTATATTTTTTTCTATTTTTTGACAATTTACTTTTTTATTTCGATAAAATACCTATAACCGCAAAATTTTCACCGACTTATCCATTCTAACTTATCCTCATCCTACCAAAATATTCCCTACACACAATTAGTATAGCAGAACTACGTTTTCCGGTACATCTAGTAAAAATATACGAACTTATTTAAATTCCTGAGATGCTGTAACTAACATGTTATTCGTTACGGAAGCTAGTCATAATTCTTGTTTTTTCGACAATGGACTATAAAGTTCGACGCTCGATTTTTTCATTGTAAATCGGCCAATGCGGTCGGATTCGCTTGAGGGGTTCCGTACCACTGTACAATTAGACATTTGTGTTTGTTTCATAGAATATTCTTTCTATCATAGGACAGCAAACAGATGATTTTCAGTGAAAACCATCGCTTATAGTCACCAAAGATCTTTGTGGTGTGTTACTATTCGTGTAGTGGATTGAATTGCCACATGGATAATTTAATTGGACACTTTAGACTCCAAACCGAAACACTACAGTTTCCGACTGAGCTGTTAAGAGGAGAGCAGCAAGAATAGGTTAGGTGATAGTATCATATCCGGTAGGTCACTACCATGAAGCTGTATTATATCTGGAGGCAACACTTCTCATACCTACATGAAACCATGAAGTTGTATAATTATATCTGGAGGCAGCTCTTCTAATACCTACTTGAAACACGATTTGAAATACTGCTATCATCTTCTGTGGTCTTACCTTCTCTTTCTAACACAGCTGTATAAAAAGAGACGGTGAGACCTCATAGACAGAGATATAAGGTAAATGTGTGTTTCAAGTGATTAATACGAGTGCTAGCTCCAACTATATCTAATACTTCATGCATGAAACACAACTTTTAATACTGCTGTCATCTTCTAAGATATTACCCTCTCTTTCTAACACAGTTGTATAAAAAGTGATGGCGTGACCTCATAAACAGAGATATAACGTAGGTATATGTTTCAAGTGATTAATCCGAGTGCTAGCCTTTACGTTTACTACCATTGTCACGTTAAACCAATCATTAGTAAAAAGAAAAGATGTCTACTCTCCAAAAGGGCCGGAATAATAATTTGATTTTAATGATTTTTGTAGGAAGTTAGGTGTCTAGAAACTGGGGTGGACATTAGACCAATCTTAGGTGGGCACGACCCACTCGCCTTCCCTTCTACCTACACCTATGGCATTATTAGTTATATATTATATATACCTATAGCATTGGCATTATTAGTTTGCGAAACTCTAAATAGCAACAAACATAATATATGACCTTAGTTTAAACATATTCCTTTATTCGATTCACGTACGATCGCTGAGTCCTAACGGATTAGGTGTTCGACAGGGGTCGGAAAGAACATGTTGGGGTGCCTTAACCTATAGATAGCGTCTGTTGGATGATAGACTGCCACATCTTCAAAGGTAAAGTCACTAAGGCCCAAAATATATAAGCCAAATTGGCCAGGACTTTTTTTGGCTATCCGGATTTATTGATAAAAGTTAAACCACTACAATTGTGTCTAGAAATAGGTTCTTTGATATGTCACCTTCTTCGTGTTGGTTTTAGCCCCCTTTCGTAAAATTTATTTCGTAAAAGGTGAACGATTGTTTTTATGTATTTCTATCATTATGACGACTATGTGGTAGAGTTCTGCAACGACTCGCCCAGGGATTTTGTATCACCGTTTACCTGTCTCTGCTGCAATAGGGTTAGTGCTTGTTATTTCCGTGTTCCGGTTTAGAGGGTAAGGTAGGGTAAGGTGGTAAACTTATGCACGTGGCATTAATACCTTGCCACACGAATAGCAACGCTTCATTGACATCTGATGTGTCTTGAGGCGATGGTTGTTCATTTCCACCAGAAGAGTCATCTGCTTGTTTGCTATAAGAAAATGCTATTTATTAACGAGATAAAACTTTACTTATAGGTTCATTTTATCGTTGCTTTTTTATTTTCCTCAAAGCTTCGAACACAATGACACAAACATTAAAAATATCATAAATATCGTGCGCGCATTAATTATTTCCTCCTTTTTATGAATAGAGCGTACGATCCGCCGCTCTACCACATTGTACTTTTCACACGCCGTATTAGTATCTACATAATTGACGTATTTCATATATGGCAAGATTCGAATTGGCACCGACATATGCGGCTGTCCAGTCATGACACTGTAATGAGAACGGTTTAAACATAGACATATAACGCATATTTTAAAATATACAATAGTTAAACGCTTAAGCGTTTAACTATTGTTACCCTAAATTTTTTGCTTAAATGTCCTACATTGATGGTGATAAATGCTGCTCCATGGATTATCTTTTTTTTAATTACACGGAATAGCAAACAGGCAGATGGTTCTTCTGATGAAAAGAGACAACCTATCTCACCTATAGAGATTAAAGATGGTGCGTTTCTATTCGTGTGGTTAGATGATAATGCCACAACCATAAGTCTACCGGGTGCCTTACTCTGTAAACCGAAACATGACAATGCTTTTACAGCAGATATAATTTGAACGGTGTAACCCAAACTCGGGCAAGACGTTGCTAGAAGTTGCAATTGTTCTATTGCAGATGGTCTATTATTCAAAGAGCCACGGATCACCACAAGGAAAAATCTATAACATCCACATCCTATTGCATTAAAATAAAAACCTCGTCCTTTATACCTAGAAGGGTGCAATAGGAAATCCGGTGCAATATTACAGCAAGTTTTTATCAATGGTATTAATTCCCGATGTGATAGGTTGCTCACCTAACGACCAATCGATCACTCACCAAATCTCAGAATATAAAGTTAAGTATGTACCTACGTTTAAAAAGTCTGTTAACCGGTTGACCATGCAGGACTTCCCTGAATGTTCCTGTTAATTTGAGGTATTTTAACCTAAATTAGTCAAAAATATGCCTTAGTAAACAAACTCTTGAACTAAAAAACTGAAATTTGTTGAAAACGACAGTTTTACGTTTGATACAAATGCTTAAACGTTTTAAAAAACGGTGACTTTTGAACACTTGATACAATTTTGATCTTTCACGCGGCAATTAACGCAGATTTTTTTGTTATATCGTAGAAGATTCAAAATCGATTGTTTAAAACATTTTAGTCGTGAGAAAAAAAAACAAGTTTTTTTAACATTTTTCGTCAACTATAGATCCCGAATAATTTGCAGCATTTGACGCAATTTTCTTAAAAAGAGCAAGCTAGATTTTAAAATCAGAGTACGTTATTTTGTAATTTAAAAAAAAGCTTTATTTCAATAACTTTTTTAAATGTATTTTTTAATTTTTAATCAAAATCTACGTGGCCGAATCGGTTTAAATTTTTAGAAAATACACATATCTACTAAATGAGGTAGTGAGTTTGTTTCATTTATTGCGCTCCATTTCTTGTTTCAGTGGCAGTGCATCGGTTCTAAAATGTAAAAATCCACGGAAAGTTCGAAACCAAATTATTTAAAAAAAAAAGACAGACATACACACACGTAGTATGTGAGATTTTCTTTACAGGTAGATGTGTCTTCTAGGCTTAAGGAAACCTAAAATAACAGAAAGATTAGTTACTAAGTAATAAAACAAATACAAATAAAACGATACAAATTGTTTTCATGATATAAAAAATTAAATAACTAACATGATTATAATACAATTTTTATATTTTTTTGTCAGATAACCAACGCGAAAGTCCATGTCAAATTTTTAATTGTGTAAGTTTATTTAAAAAAAAGAATATAAATATCTATAACATAAAACGCTCGTAGTTCAATAATATAGTATGTTTTTAATTTCTATTTACAGTTATCTTAGTCACAGACCATCTACGTACATTAAATGTTTATTTGTAAATCCTTTCCAAATAATAATAATCTTATTATTTTGATAGTTATGACCACAGCATATACGGACATACATATTTGAGGCCCGTCGTGGGATGTTCTCAAATTAATAGCCATTATAATAAATGAACCAAAACCTCTCGTAATCCTGATTCCAAATTAATGTTTGCCGTGTTTGGTTAAACGAAAAAAATGTGATGGTTTTTAGTAAATTCGACGTTTAGTTTTTGTGGCGTACAAAAAATCAAATGTGTTATTTTTTCTGAGCTTGAAACATTTCTTTTTATATAATGAGCAGTTTTAGATTTTTATTAGTCTAGCTAGTGATTAGCCTATACGATTCAGATCATTACGGGCTCGATTTGTTTTCCAAATTGGACAGTATTGTCAGGTTTTGTCTATCTAAAAGTGTTGTGCTAAAATATGCCTCGCAAAACACGTAAAGCTATTTATTTCATAGTAGAAAAGCAATAATCTTTTTTTTTATATCAGAAGATAGCAAACAAGCAGATGGGTCTCCTGATGGGAAGAGTCAACCATCGCCTATAAACACCAAAGATGTTAATGGTGCGTTGCTATCTTGTGGCGAGGCCTAATGCCACATGCATAAGTTTACCGGCTACCTTACCCTCCAAACCGGAACACGACAGCGACTAGCACTGACGCTATTGCGGCAGGAATAGGTAAGGCGGTGGTACCTGACCCGGTCGAGCCGATGCAGAACTCTACCACCTAGTAGTCACGATGATAGTGACGCACATAGCCACTCGGTCGCCTTTTACGACCTGCTTGGCAGAACGGCAGTTGGTCTATTCTTCAAAGGAGCCCGGGACCAACACGGGCAAATACAGCAAGAGGATTATCACTCATCTCGACAGCCAACACACTGGTTGAATTTTGATGAGTCAAAAGCGTCATTTGCGAGCTTAGGTACACCGCAAGCAAAGAGATCATGCGTGATCTTACGTGCGCACTTAAAAAGTTATACTCTTTTGATGTTTAATTAAATTGTTTTTATTTTTATCAATATGAAATACAGGTCATGTTATAAATACAGGAATAAATATCTTGAATATAGATATTACTGCACAGTAACAAAATGAAGATTTAACTTTATTTACAAGTGAGATATCCATGAAATATATAGGTATCTACGTAAAAGTTAGTTCTATGAATCGGAACTAATGGGAACTTGTCTTAAGAGTATTTGGGGGAGAAAATTATTGAAGTTCCACTTTACTTATTAGGCACGACAAAAGATGTAGAACGTTATCATCGCTAGACGCACTCATCATACCTGGAGGAGCTATTGTTCTTTAAAAGATCTAATAAAAAGTTACTTTTCGGTATATCTACTATAGAGTCTAGACAGTTGTGCCTTTCTAATTCTTACGTATAGTAATTAAACTTGGTATTTGACAGAACTTTAAAGCTACAGGCTCTAGGTTGCTAGCGGGAAATGGAGGCAGTTGTTAGATATGTCGTTCACGAATGAGAAAAATCAAAAATTGATGTCAGGTGTACCTACAGTAGTTAATCTTCAATGCTATTTAAGCAGGCTACATTAATTGTTAAATGCTCTTACTTATGGCTTAATATAGCCACGAGGTTTTTTATATGGTGACTATGGATGTCACATTTATATAACTGACTTTTTTAGCAAGAACTTGGCAGGAAGAGTCTCAGTACAGCGCCAACTGGAGGAATAAACGAGCCTTTGCCCAACAGCGAGAATTTACACAACAACGATATCTAGGACTAAGTAAAAAGTTCGTTAAGTTCTTAAATAAGAAGATAAGAAAAGTAATATTAACTTACGTATGAGTGAATTACAGTATTCAATTTCACGTGGATACGTAACAGAAAAGTTAATATGCAGTCATCAAAGAAACCCGCATAAAATGAATGAGAATGCAATGATAATATAGTGGTAATTAGGGTGTGAATGAATCGATGAATAGTTATTCAAGGCGATAAACATCCTTCACATCGCATTCTTTGACATAACCGACGTTTTTAACCAAGCATGAAAACGCGGCGGCGTTTTGTCTGGGACTGTGTATGCGCACACTATTCAAAGATTCCTATCACGAGTTTCTTCGAAGAATTCACGTTGTCAAAAAACAGTATTGTTTTCTTAAGCTAACGTGTTGAGATAATGTGAGATTTATTAAAAATTAGAAACAATTCTTTGACTGCGATACGAACGACTAAACTTGTCAAGTTATTAGGGTAAGGTATATTTAGATACATTCATTAGTACCAAGTTTTCAACCGACTTCCCAAAAGAGAGGAGATTTTCAATTAGGTTGAGTTTGTTTGTTTGTTATCTTAGGACTCGGTTATTTCTTAACCGATTTGGAAATTTCTATTTTTTTGGGAAGGTATACCTACTTCTCATTTGATCCCATATAAATTTTTTAAATACATATTTAATTAGGCTTCCAGAGATACAGGTATTCGGTGGTGCAGTTTTACTGTTTTTTTTTTTAAATTATATTATACTCTATATCGATTGTGAGCGGATTCTCTCTTTTTCTGTATATATTTTGTTCCGTTTGTTAAATATGTACTTTTATTTATTTAGCGATTGCACAACGGCGCTTGCATCAGTTGCATCTGGTGTATTTATTTTGGATTAACTGTATTCGAAATGTGTGGTTATTGCCTTTTTAGGTATTTGATAAATATTTTGAACTAATTTCTAATATTTTTATGAAGCGGTTGCGTCCTTGGTGTATACTATGTTTAGGAGCAAGTTTATATAATTACGTTTCTTTATATCTCAATTTATATATTACATTGTCGTAATTAACATAATCTTAAATTATGTCAATTACAGTAACATTATCTACACAAAATGTTAAATACAAGTCCAAAACAGAAATGAGCCGAATAATCGCCGGTGAGCCTGTAAATTTAAATGTCCACCAGCACTTTATGAGATATAGACAAAATAATTTATTTATTTATTTATTTTTACACGCTTTTTATCAGCTTCACGTGTATGTTTGTATGTTTGTAACCGACTTCTTTGGGCGCGATTTTGACCCACTTTAAACGGCCAGATTTCGTTCAAACTTTGTAGATTTATCGAGGACCGATGACAATACACTAGTTTGATAAAATTATTCCAATTTTCAATTTGCAAAATATGATTTTTGTTTATATATATAATTTTCAGCTATAGTCGATAAGGTAAAAAACTTAATTAAAAATTTTTATAATTTTTCTCTACAGTCGATAAGACAGGGCTTGATGTTAATTTCAATTTCCAATAATTATATTTAGCCGATTTGTCTAATATTGACAAATTTTTGAATACTAAGGAGAATTTTAATTCTACAAAACAAATAATAGTTTTAAAAAACTAAAAATCACGCTTTTATAAATAAACCAAAGTAAAAAGTAAAAAATAAATAATATTTTTAAAATAGTGTTATAATAGTTATAAATTAATAATAGTGTAAAATAAAAAAGTATTTTATTTTAAACAAAGCGTGGGGTGCTTTTTAAGATATTATCAAAATTATAATCCTTCTACACATATCTGTCAATAAAATATTTATAACTATTTACACCATGCACCCCACGCTTTTTTAAAATAAAATATATATATTTTTTATTTTTATTTCCTATTTTTTAGTTTGGTTTTCTATAAAAAGCGTGTTTTTAGTTTTTTTAAACTATTATTTATTATTTATTTATTCGTCACAAAATCAGTACAGTACAATCATCGTGCTAGTTTGCTGTATTAAAAATATTTCTAATTTTGTGAGAGTCTGGTGCCTGAAAAAGGTATTTAAAAAACTTGTAACATATCCTTGGTAGGTGGTACTCTTACTATAGTACTCGCTTTAATTGGTACCGGGCAGGCAATTTGTATCGCTACAATACATTACAAATCAACTCACTCATGCATCGTGTTATAACAATTTTCTTCATCACTAGCTGTTGCCTGCGACATCGTCCACGCGGACTTCGTTTACTCCGCACAGCCCCTCCCCCGTAGGTAATAGCGTGATAATATGTAGTCTATATTATATTGACCCGACCTGTTAGTAATATTCATGCAAAATTTGAAGTAAATCCATGCAGTACTTTTTGAGTTTACCCCGGACATACATACAGACAAACAGACAATCAGACAAACAGACAAACAGACAAACAGACAAACAGACAAACAGACAAACAGACAAACAGGCAAACAGACAAACAGACAAACAGACAAACAGACAAACAGACAAACAGACAAACAGACAAACAGACAGACAGACAGACAGACAGACAGACAGACAGACAGACAGACAGACAGACAGACAGACAGACAGACAGACAGACAGACAGACAGACAGACAGACAGACAGACAGACAGACAGACAGACAGACAGACAGACAGACAGACAGACAGACAGACAGACAGACAGACAGACAGACAGACAGACAGACAGACAGACAGACAGACAGACAGACAGACAGACAGACAGACAGACAGACAGACAGACAGACAGACAGACAGACAGACAGACAGACAGACAGACAGACAGACAGACAGACAGACAGACAGACAGACAGACAGACAGACAGACAGACAGACAGACAGACAGACAGACAGACAGACAGACAGACAGACAGACAGACAGACAGACAGACAGACAGACAGACAGACAGACAGACAGACAGACAGACAGACAGACAGACAGACAGACAGACAGACAGACAGACAGACAGACAGACAGACGGGCAGACGGGCAGACGGGCAGACGGGCAGACGGGCAGACGGGCAGACGGGCAGACGGGCGGACGGGCGGACGGGCGGACGGGCGGACGGGCGGACGGGCGGACGGGCGGACGGGCGGACGGGCGGACGGGCGGACGGGCGGACGGGCGGACGGGCGGACGGGCGGACGGGCGGACGGGCGGACGGGCGGACGGGCGGACGGACGGGCGGACGGGCGGACGGGCGGACGGGCGGACGGACGGACGGACGGACGGACGGACGGACGGACGGACGGACGGACGGACGGACGGACGGACGGACGGACGGACGGACGGACGGACGGACGGACGGACGGACGGACGGACGGACGGACGGACGGACGGACGGACGGACGGACGGACGGACGGACGGACGGACGGACGGACGGACGGACGGACGGACGGACGGACGGACGGACGGACGGACGGACGGACGGACGGACGGACGGACGGACGGACGGACGGACGGACGGACGGACGGACGGACGGACGGACGGACGGACGGACGGACGGACGGACGGACGGACGGACGGACGGACGGACGGACGGACGGACGGACGGACGGACGGACGGACGGACGGACGGACGGACGGACGGACGGACGGACGGACGGACGGACGGACGGACGGACGGACGGACGGACGGACGGACGGACGGACGGACGGACGGACGGACGGACGGACGGACGGACGGACGGACGGACGGACGGACGGACGGACGGACGGACGGACGGACGGACGGACGGACGGACGGACGGACGGACGGACGGACGGACGGACGGACGGACGGACGGACGGACGGACGGACGGACGGACGGACGGACGGACGGACGGACGGACGGACGGACGGACGGACGGACGGACGGACGGACGGACGGACGGACGGACGGACGGACGGACGGACGGACGGACGGACGGACGGACGGACGGACGGACGGACGGACGGACGGACGGACGGACGGACGGACGGACGGACGGACGGACGGACGGACGGACGGACGGACGGACGGACGGACGGACGGACGGACGGACGGACGGACGGACGGACGGACGGACGGACGGACGGACGGACGGACGGACGGACGGACGGACGGACGGACGGACGGACGGACGGACGGACGGACGGACGGACGGACGGACGGACGGACGGACGGACGGACGGACGGACGGACGGACGGACGGACGGACGGACGGACGGACGGACGGACGGACGGACGGACGGACGGACGGACGGACGGACGGACGGACGGACGGACGGACGGACGGACGGACGGACGGACGGACGGACGGACGGACGGACGGACGGACGGACGGACGGACGGACGGACGGACGGACGGACGGACGGACGGACGGACGGACGGACGGACGGACGGACGGACGGACGGACGGACGGACGGACGGACGGACGGACGGACGGACGGACAGACGGACAGACGGACAGACGGACAGACGGACAGACGGACAGACGGACAGACGGACAGGCGGGCAAACGGACAAACGGGCAAACGGACAAACGGACAAACGGACAAACGGACAAACGGACAAACGGACAAACGGACAAACGGACAAACGGACAAACGGACAAACGGACAAACGGACAAACGGACAAACGGACAAACGGACAAACGGACAAACGGACAAACGGACAAACGGACAAACGGACAAACGGACAAACGGACAAACGGACAAACGGACAAACGGACAAACGGACAAACGGACAAACGGACAAACGGACAAACGGACAAACGGACAAACGGACAAACAGCCAAACAGACAAGCAGACGAAAATTTGTTTTTGGCTTCGATATCGATTGTAGATCACGCCCCAAGTATTCTTTTAAAAAAATATTCAATGTACAGTTTTGACTTTTTTACGATTTTATTATATGTATAGATACCTATACAAGTTTCAATTCGGTCCCTTTCATCCATGTGTGACATCATCAAATTCCTCAGCGGTAATGCCTAATCGTTCACCCTTCACCCCTACAGTAGTAACCTCGACGTGATATCTCCATAACCGCCCCCTACAAATGTATTAATTTTACTTTTAAATCAATTGCGTAATGCTTTATACAACATGCTAATACAGCAAATTAAACAAGAAATGTGTACAAACAAAACTTGTAAGGAAGCAAACGCTGAATGATGCGATCAACGAAGTGAGACGAATATCTTCGTACAAGTAACATACACTTAATTGGGTACCATAGTATAAATTAGTCAGATGAATAATCGGCTATTTGATTAACGAGTAGAAGGGTTGTCGGCCAAGTCAATGGGCTGATAAAATTCTCGTTCAATGTAAAGATTAGCACAGCCTGATAGCGATATAGGTATATACTATAGACACATGAATTCTAAAATTTTGCTAAATATATTTTTCAATATTCCTTGTGTTGGTCTCGAGCTTCTTTGTAGAATAGGCTAACCGCCATTCTGCCAGGCAGGTCGTAAAAGGCGACCGATTGGTTACGCGTGTCACTAACATTGTGGTTATTAGGTGGTAGAGTTCTGCATTGTCTTGCCCGGGTTTGGTACTACAGCTTTACCTATTCCTGCCGCAATAGCGTCAATGTTTATCGCTGTCGTGTTACGGTTTGGAAGGAAGGTAGCCGGTAAACTTATCCATGTGGTATTAGACCTCGCCACAAGATAGCAACGCACCATTAACATCTATAGGTGATATTTACTCAGGGTTTTGATCGATATGGGAGTGGTTTCCCATTATTGGCAACCTGAAACACTATCATAAAATATGCAGGTGCTTGTTTACAGCAGAAGAGGCTCCTAATGGAAAGAAACAAACATCGCACATAAACACCAAAAAGTGTGAAATTATAATGCCAAATGCATTAGTTTTCCGGCTTTCTTACTCTACAAATTGAAACACGATAGTGACAAGCAATGACGGTATTCATACAGGAATGGCGGTGGTACCAAACCCGGGCGATATATTTCGGAACTCTACCACCTAGTGACAAGTTAGGCCAATCGTTCACCTTTTATGAACTGCCTGGCAGAATGGTTAATAGTCTATTTTTCAAAGGGTTCAAAATTGTTTCATGGCCATTCCATGATCTTAATAACCTTTGCATCTGTGTCATCCGTACGAATGTAAATCCGTCTCAAGTCTTCTGACCTTGTTCTATTTAAACGGTTTGATCGGCGTGATGGTTAAGCTTGGATTATAAAGTGAAAGTCGCGGTGCCGCTACACATCAACAGGTGATTTCCAACAAGTTGTACCTTAGAAACTGTACTTTTTACTCTTTAATTTACCTAGTTTTAGTGCTAAGCCTGTTCGAATCAGATCTTGAAATACGGGGTTCGATTCCAAGTTGGGGAAAATTATTTTTGCTTATCTATATCTATAAAAATCTCACCACATATGTTAGTTACCAAGTCGGTGAATCGCGGTGAACTGCGGCGGCTATTTGCGTTAAGTTCACTTTGCTTACCCCGTAAAGAAACTGAGATATATAAAGAATTTAATAATTAATTTACTTTTAACATTTAACTAACTCTTGCCTATGGTAATTTTTGTGTTATAGCACTCACCCCGTGCTTGGGAATCTGGAAAAACCTTAAAAACAACAAAGAAAAATATCGACACGCGGGATTTGAACCTGCGACCATTTCCCTAAAGCCTAGGTTCAAATCCCGCGTGTCGATATTTTTCTTTGTTGTTTTTAAGGTCTTGCCTATGGCTTGACTAGTGCAAAACTTAGATCTTCACTTTCCCAGCGTAGTCTGTAATAATAATTTGTAAAACCTATTTATTATATTTTTTTAAAGGTTCAGAATGAATAAAAATGAAATTTAGATTGAACAGTCTGTATTTAGACAGAACAGTATCTATAGGGTGAGTTAGTGATATGGCTAGCCCATAGTTTAAGCGCCCCCTACAGACTTACGTTACGACAAGGATAATAAAAATTTAATAAACATAAGTTTGTTAGATACTTTATCCTTCAAACTGGAACACGACAATGAAAAGCACTGACGTTATTGCAGCAGGAACAGTCAAGGCGGTAGCAACAATACCCGGCGGTAACAATACCCGGGCGAGATATTGCGGAACTCTACCACTTAGTAGTCTCGATAGTAGCGACACATATAGCTAATCGTCCGCTGTTTACAAATTGCCTAGCTAAATGACATATGACCCACTTTTTTAAAAAGGCTTGGACCAACACGCAGAAAAAATTTTGCTATGCTACGAGTAAGATGTAAAAAAATGTGCGAGAAATACGTCTTTAGTAAGCTTTTACGCAAGCGTATCACCTAAAATTTGCAATTTGCCAGCAATCAGCGAAGACACTTAAACGTAACAAAAAATCATCAAAAACGTCGCCAGTTTTTGCGATGTCACAGCACCAAAAATAATCAAGCGGCAACGATTGCTTATTTTTGGTGCTGAATATACAAGGCTAGTTGCTGTTAGTTAGTCTCACTAAAACTCGAGAACGGCTGAAATGATTTTGCTAATTTTGGTTTTGAATTAATTGTTGAAGTCCAAAGAAGGTTTAAAAGGTGAGAAAATATAGAAAAAATAAGAGTAGTTGAAAAGGCAGAACAACGTTTGCCGGGTCTTTTAAATTAAATAATTACGATAATCGCGCATTGCGGGATACGTCCCCGACGCGGACGGTCAAACAAGTGGCCGATTGAGATACATCGCTGGATAGGTTTGCGTTAAAAAGCGTGAAGATTTGAAAGGACAAAACTGCTTTTCTCAATAAAAGATACATCAAGTATGTATCTGTTTTTTCCTTAGTTTTATCCTTGATAGAGTAGAAGAATTTTATAATACAGAAACAATGACATTCTATTAGAAGGTTTTTTGTTCAGAAAAGAGAAAACATGTTTTCTCTTTTCTGAACAAAAAACCTTCTAATACTCAGGTCGTACTTTACCGTATGTTAGATAAGAAGTGGTATAAACACGGATACATTCATTGCGACCGGATTTCCAGCATCTGGCAATTAGCTCAGCTGCTTTCATTACAAGTAAATTTAATGCTCAAAGTTCAGACCACCAAATATATATATATATATTATTTTTTGTTAGTCTAAGATCTATTGTATAAAAATTTCGTGTCACTGTGTTTGTGGTCGAACTCCTCCGAAACGGCTTGACGGATATTTATGTTTTTTTTTGTATACAGTGCGAAGGGACGGTGTACCGAAAAATAAGGGTACTAGACCGTGGTCCCACGAACAAACTTTTTTTGATTAATAATAAGCTGAATTTTTGTGAACAGCTTCGTTTTGAGGACACCATCTTTTCTACTTTCGAAAAATTTCAAATAGGGTAACTAACAAAGATAGATAAAAAAGAAATGTTTAAAGTGTCGGACTAAGAAAAGTTTCCACTTCACGTGTAGGATAAAGTTACCCTTGAATTACAATAATAATTAACAAGCTGTTGTGAGAAAATATGTCCGTCTGGTACGATTTTGAGGCTAAACCACTGAACTGATTTTGATGAAATTTGGCATGGAGTCAGCTGAAGATCCGAGGTCAAATAAAAGTTATTCCTTAAAAAAAATCAACCGCTGAAGGTCGAAATAGGGAAATAAAACTTCGTATTAACAGTTACGTCGATGACATTTTAATCTATTCGCGAACGAACTTGCACAGGGCAGTTAGTCTAAACTATTTTTATAAAGAAAAAAGATTTGGTTTTTTTGTCTGTGACGATACTTACCCGATTTTAAACATTTTTACACCTTTGGAAAGCTTTATTATCTAGGAATTTCATAGACTTTTTACCCGACTGCGGAAAGGGAAGTAATGATCTTTGGTCACGCGAACGAAGTCACGTATAACTGCTAGTAAACTATAAACATACCAAGCCCAATTCAACGGCTGTTCGCGACCGCAACCGGACATATATTTTACGTAACATTGTGTGCCGTGAGGACATGCTTATTATGCACTATCTTACTCATAACTTGCGTTATATGGTTTTCCTTTGATGTGTCACCATTTAAATAACTACATATTTAATTTAGTTCCGGATATTAACAGGTACTAGCGATCGCCCTGTGGTCGAAATTCGACGATAGCTTAAACAATAAAAGCTGTTTTAATTTTAACAACAGATTTAACCTTATGGAAAGTAATATGCATGTATGTATATTATATTATCACGTATGTCAAATGAATGTGATGTATGTAATGTCTATTTTTATTAATTTAACGTAATTCTAATGCACAATATTTAAAAATATTAAGTTTCTGCAGTTCTCCGCAATGTAAATCCGCAATGAATTTCATACTCCACCGTTCGCGTAATTGTCTTAAAACGGGGAACAAAGTCTTTCTTCACGTATTAATATATACCTAGATTGAGAACAAAATGTACTATTTCCCACGTCTCTACTCATCTCTGAAAGAGTTCTTTTTTTATTCATATTTTATATAATTAAATAACAAAAAAGCAGACGGCTCTCCTTATTAGAAGAAAAACCATCTTTAGACACAAAAAATGGTAATAATGCGTTGCTATACGTGTGGTGGGATAATGCTACATGGATAAGTTTACTGGCTATTTGACCCACCAAACCGGAAAACGACAGTGACAAGAATTGACGATATTGCGGCCAGAATAGGTAAAAGCTATGACACAGTATACTGGAGACTCAGTAGTCAATCTACATACATGTGCTATTCGAGCAACGCACACATAAACACCTCTCACGGACGCGATATCTCGGAATGGTTCGGTACAGTTTGTACCGCACCAGTCGGAGATATCGCGTCCGTGAGAGGTATCTATGTGTGCTATGCTCGAATAATACTTGTATGTAACATTGACTTCTGGGTAGTCTCTAAGTATTCTGTGGCTATGGTATCATACCGAGACGTTGCAGAACTAGATTTCCACACCGTTTTACCTATTCCTGTCGCAATAACGTCGGTGCTTGTCACTTTCGTGTTATACTTGGATTTATATTGTATTAAAACACTTGTACTGTTTTACTTGATTTGGGCAACTTTGATATGGGTACTTAAATTGTTGAGCTGGCAATACAGACATCTTAATTCTTCTTCCAACCACCTTCGTTTTACATCATCTATAAAATTGTTAATATAATATTTGTAATTATTGCATTTCAAATTATTATCTATGTAATTAGGAATTCCTAATTACATAGATAATAATTTGAAATATTATATGTCTTACGTGTACTGTTGAACCAAAAGCTTTCATTTATTTTTGCAAACTTCATTTTTAGTTTTTTAAACAAGACAAAAAAGGCGTAACTTGCTGTTTCTATACTTTGAACACTAAATATCGTCGGCACTTGGTAAAACTCCATGGTAACTTGGATTTATATTGTATTAAAATGTGTTTTACTTGATTGAATCAAGTACACCAGTACAAGTGCTTTTAATACAATATAAATCTAAGTTAAATCAGAACGGTTAGATGTTGTTTTGTTTTTAGTTTAAATTTATAATTGCCATAATGATGCTTATATAAGCGAAACCGGTTGGATAATATATATAAAAGTTTATTGTGAAACAGTACAAGTGTTATCGATATAAAATATTTTATGCAAGTGCCATTAACATCTTGCAACACGGATAACAATAAATTAATATCCATAGGTGATGGTTATATTTTTCCATTAAGATAACCGTCTACTTGTTTGCGTTCCTAAGAAATAAATTAAATACTCTATTTTATTTGTATGTATTAAGTGCACGACTGTACTTTATACTTTAATACGGGGTTAATTTACTTCCTCTATAACTGGCATAAATAATTTCCGTATTTACCAACTACATAATACATTATACGATCAAATAAACTCGTCCCACAAGAGATGGCAAGAAAAATACATTACTTGAATCAGGCTTTTAATTTGAGATTAATAAATGTAATGATGTAATTAATTATAAAGGTAATGTGGGTGCTAATTAGACTTTCAAATAAAATGTTTTAAGAATTTGTACTTTTGAATGTGTTGTTTAAACTGAAAATGTGTACTTTTTAATTTCCTTGTGATAGTGGGCTAAGCACGAGTTAGCCTGTTCCACTCAAGTTATGAATTCTTGGGTTCAATCCCCGTGGACAAAAGTGTTATTATTGTTTACTAGCTGTTGCCCGCAACTTCGTCCGCGCAGACTTCGTTTACTCCGCACAGCCCCTCCCCCGTAGGTGATAGCGTGATAATATGTAGCCTATATGTTGACCCGACCTGTTAGTAATATTCATGCAAAATTTGAAGTAAATCCATGCAGTACTTTTTGAGTTTGCCCCGGACAGACAAATAGGCAAAAATTCTGAAAACTATATTTTTGGCTTCGATATCGATTGTAGATCACGCCCCAAGTATTCTTTTAAAAAAATATTCAATGTACAGTTTTGACTTTACTACGATTTTATTATATGTATAGATTTTGAAGTTATTCCTTATCGTCAAGATGTCAGTGAATACTTTGAGTCTAATTGAAGGCACTAGTGTTAGCACGTAATTTCCTATCCGATCCTGGTGATCTCATCACACACATATTTATTATCAGCGAGATCCAGTCTCCTCCCAGTGCTTTAGCCTATACCTGAACTCTGACGTAGCACTCTGCTCGCCCAAAAACCCAGTTTCGCAGTATAGGTCATAATTACCAACTGCCTTTGGTCACTACGAAAAAAGAACACGTGATGTATTTATACTAAATAAGGACCGGTTGTGGCCATTATACCATTTGTGGCCATTTAATGTATATTTTTTACAAAAATAACTCTATATATTGTATACTGTATAATTGTAAATTTGATTAATTTAAATGCGAAAGTTTAAAAATGTAATAAAAATTTTATTTAACGTTATAATGTTTTGTACCGGAAAACAATGTAGCTTTCTTTCAAAAATTCAGAAAATATTTTTTTTATAAGTTTTTATTTTTAATCAATTATATGTATTCTCGTTATCAGCAACCCTCGTCATCAGCAACTTCTTGTCATCTTTTGACAGTTCCTCGATTGTATCTAATGCTGTTGGTCTTCTTGGTCGAATAAGTCGTAAAGATCAAAATTACCGGTACTAAACTTGGAAAACTTTCTTTGGCATTTATGAATTATGAATGTCTAATGGACATGGATAAACTTCGCAAATGTTTTTTGGTGGCATCTGTTGAGTTATTACCCTTGCGAAACTTTAAAAAGACCTATGATGCCGAATATGCTCTTACTATATGACTGGAGATTTTACCGTAAATTGCAAAAAAAAAAAGTTTGAGTATCTTCACGCCCATATCCCGGAAGGGGTAGGCAGAGGTACAACATGTGCACCCACGATTAGCCGAAGATACTTGGTCCCACAAATGTGATAGGTGGCAAGCCTATCGCCAACCGGGCACTTTCCAATCCCGGTCAACTTTGTGTTTCTCAGAAAACTGAAAAAACACTTTTTTGTAATATTTTGAAAATAAACAAGTCATAATAACCCTATAATGATTTTGGCATACCATCGAGATACATAATAAGCTGTCAAATGGCAATTAAATACCAAAACACGTAGAATCGACATTACTTTTCGGTCGACGATGACTTTATTATATATTGATTCAAATTTCAAGTGGCCATAAGCGATACTAAGATGGCCAAAACCGCTACTTGTACCATAGAAGTTTATTTATATGTGAGCTGGTAAAGTATTATAATACCGTGATAGAGTATCTGTGGAGCTGGAAAAAGATGGGGCAAGCTTGGGTTTTCTTTGATTTTTGTATTTCCGATGATTGATTGAATAAATAGATAACGTTCGATAATTCAATACGATACGATACGATAATTCGTTAATCACTACATAGTATAAAACAAAGTCGCTCTCTCTGTTCGTGCCTATGTATGCTTAAATCTTTAAAACTACGCAACGGATTTTGATGCGTTTTTTTTAATAGATAGATTGATTCTTGACGAAGGTTTTAGAATATAAACCTTTCCGATATTCCCACGGGAACAAAAGCTACGCGGGTGAAATCGCGGGCAGGTCGCTAGTGAATGAATAAATTATTAGTTATTAGCAAGAATATGGGTATTTCCGGAGTCATCTATTCTGCGATAGGCTCATTACCGCCACGCGCATTGGTCGGTTTTTTACCGATCCTGCGGCCCTACCATGAACTCTTATAGCAGGGCAATTTTAGCCGATAATTAAACTGTCCTGCTATTTCGTACCATGAAAGCGTTATCTAACAGGCCAGTCAGTGACCACGTGACCTATGCCGGCGAGCGATCGTTTTACTATTCAAACCAACTTCTGCCCTGCGTTAGCGTACCATGAAGTGTTTTTGTCAGACCGAAATCGATATTTGAACTGCTAAAGTGTCATAATATTGCCGGTCACTTGCAGGTGGTAAAAAGTAACTTTTATTGGATTGCTTTGTCTTAAATATACTGTAAACGTAGGTATTTTATATTATTACTGCTATTTGTAGCCCTAGTCCTATTAGGAATTTATACTGTATATTTTTTGACATTAACTGTGTTTTAGAAAAATATTGATATTGGTATAAAATACAGTACCTAATTCATTACTTCTAAATAAAGTTATTTATTTATTATTTAATATTTACTTACTTTTAAAGCATTTTTTATTTATTTTTAATTTTATAAAAAAAGTATCTTCACGCCCGTATCCCCAAAGAGATAGGCAGAGGTACAACAAGTGTACTCACGATTAGCCAAAGCCTATCGCCACCCGGGCACTTTTTCCAATCCCGGGCAACATTGCTTTTGTCAGAAAACTGAAAAACACATTTTGTTGAATTGTCCGACCCGAGACCTCATGTGATCAACTCCGACACCGGACCACTAGACCACAGAGGAGATACACATAAATTTAGATGTGTGATGAAAATTAACGTTTTGAGTGTGCACTTTTATTGAATCCCGTTGCAATATCTTTATGAGTACTTAAAATATCTCATAAAACTTCCAATTGTTCATTGAATATATTGATATCATACGATCGTTTTGCTTTCGACATCAATCACGTTCATGAAATCAATGTGTTAAAATTACAATTACACAGCTTTAAAATAGTCACAAACTATTCCAAAACTCTAATCTCAAAAAATCAAGACGTACTCAAGAAATTTAAAAACCGCGCTCATAACATAAATGTCTTTATTAAACAGTTCAAGGTCATGTGTAATATTCCCAGAGTTGCGTTCTTTAATGGATGCCGCTTAACAAATATTACGTGGTTTACTTTATGTTCCATATATTTTACGTAGACTTTAAATAACTTAAAACTTGATCTCTTTTGCCAATTTGTATTCTTAAATTCAAGATTTCTTATTAAAATGCATTAATAATAATAACTTTATACTAAAATTTAAAAATCGGCAAGTTATGTGTTTCTCAACGTTAATTTGATATGTCCTGCCAGAGATAATGTGACCGGCCAGAAGACGACGCATTGCAGGTCAACAAAAATTAGTTCATGGTACGATAGTAAAACCTGACAGGTTAATACTCATAGTTGAACTGCCTGGAACTTGACAAGTATTATAAGAGTTCATGGTAGGCCCTCTGAATACGCAATTGACGGGGTTTGGGTCAGATTTCTGACAGATACAAAAAAAAAATGTGATGAGCATAGATGTTTGTGTTTTTGTTTTGAGTGTTTGTTATATAATTTTACATCTTGGTAAGAGTGCATCTTGGTAAAGGAAAAGTTTTTTAATGTTCAGCTTGCACTGCCTACTTTGCAAGGGAATCAACGTGATGGTTCTCTACATTTAACATTTTAATCAAAGTGATTTAAAACTATAAACCCGTTCAAACCGGTGTTCTAACATCTGTAGACGACGAATATCGGTCAATGCTACAATCACTTCGTGGATCGAGCTTCAGCGTTGATAATGTAAACACTTTGATAAACCGGTTGTCCGACTGGGGCACTAAACGTCCTTAATACAACCTATATAATGTTAGCCATGTGGTCCAAGCTTAAGGTCAACCAAATATAAGTATGAGATAATTCACATATTTTGCTAATTTCGATGAAAATATTTTTCAATACTATTCAAATAAAGCAATCAAAGGCAAAGGCAACAACCTATATACGGTGTGTAAAGAAAACCCTGTCCGATCCGAAAGAGGCATATAGGTTGGTTAAAGGCATTTCTGAAAAAAATATTAAAATAACTTTATTTCAAAAAATAAAAAGATAACATTTTTTTAATATTCGTACTTTTAATTATATTTCCCTAGAGTTCAGCAAATATTTTAAAAATGGCAACAGCTTGTCGCTGTTTGTTTCATTGTTTCGCTTTGGCGGCTTCGCACAAACACCACGCGAAGGCGCGCTATTTGTTTTTCGGCTTTTTACAAAGGAACGTTAAAACTCGCCGCGTGTCCTTTGGCAGCATCCGACTTGCGCGGCATACTTTGATAATAGAATTTACTTATTTGTAGGTGTTGTCATACTCAATGTATGAAAATACCATTAAAGATTATTGTTTTATTGGGAAAACTAATTAATTAATGTCCATAAAATAATTACACATAATATGTAGCCGTATTACGGTACCAAGTAACACCTTTAATTATCCGACAGCGTTTTCTTTACATTCTGTATAATGTTTACCATGTGGTAACTATAACAAAGTAATTAAAAAAGTATTTTTTAGGGTTTCGTACCTAAAAGGTAAAACGGGACCCTATTACTAAGCCTCCGCTATCTGTCTGTCACCAAGCTGTATCTCATAAACCGTGATAGTTAGAAAGCTGAAATTTTTGTGGGAATAAATATCTTCTGCTAATCGTGGGTGCACTGGTTGTACTTCTGTCTACCACTTATAGGATACGGGCGTGAAGATACTTAAGTGATTGTAGCGGTTCAAGCAATCTACAAACGCTACAAGAAAAAATAATAATAAATAGAAAATAAACAAATTCAAAAAATCAAATCCTGAATCGCGATATCACAATTATTTATCTTGCAACACTATATTTAAGTTTCAACGCTTCTCAAATGGACTTCGGTCCCCAGGCAGTACACCTTGCCTGGCTGGGAAGATCTTCCTTTTCCCCTTACTTGTCCATGTGTGACTTCATCAACCTCCACAGTTGTGACGTCATCCTGACAAGAAGCTGGCCCACTGGTTCCATCACTATGACCCTTCAGTGGTACGGACCATCGGTGCCACATGGTTTAACTAGCATAAGTCAGAGATAATCACATTTGCTAATTTCGATAAGATTTTTCAACCCAATTCAAATATATTAAATAGCCGTTAAAAGGCAACGACCGATATAAATCGAGCCATATGGTCCAAGCTTAAACCAACCGAATATTATATTCTTAACAGTTCGATCATTTGTTAGTTTTGTCTGAAAAGTTCTCTGGGAGTTATGGAAAATGTTATTTTTATAGATTTTGATTTTATAGATTGTTTCGATAAATTTCAATCAATTTCAATGTGTTCCATTCAAATGTGTTTTTCCAGTTTTCTGTTAAAAACAACGTTGCCGGGAATTGGATAAGTACCTATGGTGCGGTAGGCTTGCTACTTGTCACATTATAGGATAGAGTATCGTTGTACCTGCCTACTGCCTACGTCTTGGGGGATATGGGCGTATCTTAGGCTTTTTCGATAAAAACTGCCATTTTTCCAGTATTTTTTAAAAACCTATCCAACGAAACCATGTACTTTGGGATACCTACGTGAAAAAATAAACATCCACATTATGTGTACAGGAGTAACCCTAAAATAATTATATTTCAAGATTTTACTTTACAACTTTTTTTTGAGAACTAAAATGTTGTTTTAGCTACATGCCTGATCGATAGATTAAAAAATATCCAAGTAATGTCAAAAAACATTTTTATCAATTTTTTTTGTCATTGATAAACCCCAAATAAATTATGCAATTTTGAACCAATTTACGGTATTTGACGGAGTTTTTAAAGGAGAAAAACTAAATAGATTTTAAATCAATCAGTATTTTAGCCAAAAAGTTATTTTAATATAATTATTTAAGTAAATTTTTTGTAACTTGTAAACGACATAATTTGGATATTTGAGAAGTTTTAAGTTTTGGAAACTTCATTCAATTTTGATTTTTAAAACAACATTAGACTCAGTTTTTTAAGTTTTAACTAAAATATTGTAAAAATTTATAAATTGATTGGTTGTAAAATCTCGAAGTTATGTCAAAAATACACTTTTTTCAAAAATGTTCGTCAACGATAACACCGAACGGATTAACCGATTTTAATGCTATTTACGCTATTTAATGCAGTTTTTAAAGAATAGAGCTGATAAGTTTTTGTAATCATTCGGTACATTAATTTGGAAGTTATTATTTAAAATAAATTTTTTTCCGAATAAATTTTTGAGGTATTTCAAAATTTCTCAAATCCTCCATGGCCAAATCAATTTTAAATTTCAGGAAGTCGAAGCTTGGCGGAACATAATCGAATGCCACCAATCTCGTTTCAATCGGTCAAGCCGTTCAAAAGTTATGAGATGTTTACATACACACGCGCGCACACTCAACATACATACATACACATAAACATACTGAAGTCATCGTAAAAATAGTCGGAAAAGGTTCGTAGGACACCAGAACGTGGAGATTTGGTGAAAACTCGATTTTTGAAAATCGGGGCGAAACCAGCAACGTCTTTATTTACATATTACGAGTAATATGTAGTGGGAATTTAAAAAAGTGCGTTGTCACTAGAATGAAATCGCGGGAACAGCTAATTTATTATGTTTATCTAATAATAATGAAATTTTAACTAGTGCCTACAACCGCCCCGTTGGTCGAGTGGTTAGAGACCCTGACTACGCAATCAACGAGGCTCGGGTTCGATCCCCGACGGGGACAAGCATATGTGCGATGAGCATAAATGTTTGTATTTCCGGGTTTGGGTGTTTATTATATATATATATATATATATATATATATATATATATATATATATATATATATATATATATATATATATATATATATATATATATATATATATATATATATACGTATATATATTTATATATATTTATATATATATTCTAGTATTTATATATGTATTTCTATGTATTAGTATCGTTGACTAACACCCATAACACAAGCAAATAATTTGCTTACTTTGGGGTTAGATCAGTAAGTGTAATTATTATTATGGTAAGCGTAAAATATATTTTACCATGGAAGTAAACGGTCTGTTCTTCTAAATAGGCCTGGACCCCAGATCTCAGCCTGGACCAATAGAAAGACACATCATAAATTCTATCATCATAAATTACTACCAAAGAATAACATGGAAATATGTTCGTAATTTTTAGTAGTTATGGATTAGTTGACTGCCTCATGGTCTAGGGGTTAGCCTATTTGGCTCAGATCATGAGGTCATTCGTTCTATCTCCGGGGTACAAGTGTTATTGAGGTTTTTTCGAGGTTTTTCTCAAAAACCCAAAATCTCAATAACAGCTCGGAGGCTAGTAGGCAGAGTCTTACCGTGCTTCGGATAAGCATATAAAGCCGTCGTTCCGTTATCACTAGAAATAGTCGATAATAATCGTTATCAGGTCGGTCAAATGCGGCGGCTGGCATCGCGACTCATCCCGCCAACCGACAAACCGGTGAATCGTGGTGAACTGAAATCTCTAGAGGCGTACGGTTTATGGATTACTCACGCTAGGCCGTGTCGGGTCAGAGCCTAGTGTCCACCGTTGCACGGTCACCGAGCCAATTCCGTGCCTGTAATTACAAAGACGGGCCTCGACCGCGGACCGAGCATTTACCGTTGCGCCGTGATGCAGTAAACTCGTCCGAGCTAAAATAGTGTTGTACTTGTATGGCATCACTACGACTGCTCGAGTGAAGCTCGGCGGCATTGATTTACGCAACGGGCCGATGGCCGAGACGAGCCGGGACCGAGCCGCGTTGTTTCTAAGTGTTGTCCATTTTTTGTCCGTCACTCGATTGCCGCTCAGTATAGCGTGAGTGTGTCCATACAAAATATATTTAATATTAGTTGACCGTGCTACGGCCTACTTTTGTATCGGACCCCACACGGTCTAGCGTGAGTTATCCTTTACTCTACGTACCCCGCAAGGGAACCGGACATGATGATACTTTGCCTTTACATGTGGTATTACGTCCCTGTCACACTGGCAGCAACGCATTATTAACATATTTAGTGCCTGTAGTCAATAGTTATCTCTTCAGACTCTTTCTATTAGAAACTATCTGCATATTTGCCATCATGTGATATGTTAAAAAGAAGCATTAAATTACAAAACCTTGCTTTTATGGCTAAACTTAAAATGAATTCAAAATAGCAAGCGAATTTGCCATGAACTCCGTAAACTCGTGGGCCGTAGGTCATGACAAGCTTTAATTATGAGGAGGCTTTTGTATTTTAATGCTTTCAAAACATGAACCATGTAATTTTATTGAATTAAACAGTATTGTTATTAATGGCTATACAAAATAATGTGTATCTATATATACTTATAAGCACGCACGTAAGAAGTCTTACTTCGGCCATTATAATAACATCACTTTTTTATATTCAAATAATTATTATATATTCAGATTCAATTAAAAATCATTAAATAATGAATTTAAAAAAAAAGTGGACTTTTTGACAACCTTGTAATTTTTTTTTGTTCTTTTAATATTTACTTTAATCCCACCAATTTAAAACATATTTTTACACAATATATCAACTTTATCATTGAATTGTCAGGAAATAAATTACATAGAAAAAAACATTTTTATTATTAATTAATTGTTTGAATAAAAACTGAGGACTTTAAGGTAAGGTTACTTAAGACATTACCTTTATCTACATATTAATACACGTCTTGTTTAATTCTTTATCTTTTATTAATGAATAGTATAATGTGAAGATGCATGCACCTCCCTAAAAGTAATCGTGACGGCGACCATGCCTCTTATATTTAAAAAATCGGCAGACACTAAGATGACATTAAGTTGAATATCATTTAACGCTATTTACTAGATAATATAAATAGCAATAATTAAATTAGCATGTGAACAAATAAGGATTTTTATTTAACAGATGTGATAATATTGAGCAAAATTTAAGAAATATGCAGTAAGTTTCCTACTCATATATATTCAGATCTGTAGGAATGACTATCCTACATATATATATTTATAATATAGCTCCCCGTGATGGTTCGGGGACTCTTTTGAAGAACAGGCCATCTGCTATTCTGACAGGTAATTCTTAAATGGTGAACGATTGCTTATACGAGTCTCTACTATCGTGATTGACAAATGGTAGAGTTCTGCAGACTGCATCGTCTCGCCCAGGTCTGGTACCACCGCTACCTTACCTATTCCTATGGCATGTCCACGCTTGTCACTGCTAGGTTTCGGTTTAGAAGGTAAGGTAGCAAGTAAACTTAAGTATGTAGCATTATGGATTTGAAGTGATGATACATTCACCATCGCACAATGTTTTATCCACTATAAAACGAGCCGAGTGCTAAAAACGAGTTATTTTAAATGATAGAATCACAAATCCTGCAAATCATCTTAGACAAATTTCACTATTCAACCTACACTCTTTTACCAAAACTGGTAATAATTACCTACGCCAACTTAATTCACCTACTATCTCGACGAAATATCATAATAACATAACGCCATGTCCAGACATCACTTGACTGCGCGTTGTAGTGTAATTACAAAAAATAAAAAATTACAAAAGGTGAAATCTAGTACAAGACAAAAGATATCACTTATCATCCAATTTTTTTCATAAGATAGCAAACAAGCAGATGGGTCTCCTGATGGAAAGTGTCAACCATCGCTTATAGACACCAAAGATGTTTATGGTGCGTTGCTATCTTGTGGCGAGGTCTAATAACACATGCATAAGTTTACCGGCTACATTACCCTCCAAACTGGAACAAAACAGTGACAAGCACTGACGCTATTGCGGCAGGAATAGGTAAGGCAGGAGCCAGACGAGACAATGCGGAAATCTACCACCTAGTAAATTTAGGTACACGGGCCAAAACAAAATTATACGTGAGTTTTCTTCCTTACACAGGTAATTTGAGTGTAATGAAAGGAGACCCCGTACACGTAGGTCACACTATAAGTTTTGCGTAACTTAAAAAAACAATATGTTATAACCAAAATATTATGTTTATTGCTTTTCAAAATAATCTCATTTACATTTTAAACATTTTTCATGCGATCGAAACATTTTTTAAAACAGGAGGACCACAGATCTGAAGGCATGTTTTCTACGTGCTGATTGAACGCTATCACTGCCTCTTCGGAGTTGGTAAAAATAAAACCTCTCATCAAATCTTTGATTTTGGGGAAAATACAGAAATCACAGGGTAATAGGTCGGGGCTATGCGCAGGATGAGTGACGAGATGTACTTTTTCCAAAGCTGAAAACGACTTTGTTTTGTTGGCCGTGTGTGAAGAAGCGTTATCATGGTGTAGGAGAATGCGGCTTTTGGGTCGTCTTTCGCGAACTTTTTCTAACACAACAACAAACAAATGGTAGAATACCAATCGGCATTAACACTTTTTTGATCTTCAAGTAGAATTGTACAGATGGGACCCGTAGCTAAGAAAAAAAACGCGATCGTTTTTTTATCAACGTTTCTCGCCTGTCTCACTTTTGTTGGCCTGTTCTCATTTCTAAATACCCATTCACAAGATTGCTGTTTTTTTTCGGGTTCAAAACATTAAATCCACGTTTCGTCTCCTGTGACAATGTCATAAACAGCATTAGAATGTCCGTGGTCATACTTCAGTAGCATCTGTGAGCACCATTCCACGCGAGCCCGCTTCTGCTCCGCTGTCAGTTCATGGGAGATCCAACGACAACGTTTCCGAACTTTCAATTCTTCGTGTAAATTTTTCTGAATTTGGCTCATACCAATTCCCAATAGTCCTCGAATTGTCTCATAGGTAATCCGGAGGTTTCTTCAATTAACCGCTTAACAGTAGCCACATTATTTTCGTTGATGGCAGTTGAAGGCCGGCCTTCACGAAATTCGTCATGTAAAGAAACTCGACCTCTCTCAAATTCAGCAAACCATCGCTCAAACAAGGTGCTTCTCTCCCAAAAGCATTTTGAAGACGAGCGGCACAGTCTTGCGGAGAAAGAAAACATATAAAATCATAAAAAATCATCCCTCTAAAATTTTTCGACTTAATTCCATTTTCGTTGCGTACGTAGAACTTTGATGTGTGATAAAAAACAATTGACAAATCATTTCCCGCCAATTGTTTTTTTTATTACTAAGAAGGTTGCAACGTTTTAAAAATATAACATTCGAAATTCAAATAGTTCCGATTAGCTAGAAGTACAAAACTTTTAGTGTGCCCCATGTAGTATATGTTAAATTCAATTGATCTCTAAAAAATCTACCTATTGACTCCCCTTTTTAAAAGAAAATTAACAGGTTGTTTTGCTGAAAAGGAATTTATTCAACAAGTATAATCAATTCTCTAATGTATGTGCTCATTTAGAGGTTGTACACATAGGTAACCTCATGTAGAAATTATGCCGTGTTGTCAACTATTCACGTTTTTCGCTATTCACTTAACAAAACTTCAATCGAATCAAAGCGTTTAGGGCTCTTACACATTTTCTTACACATTTTGTCGGTGTGGGGTATGATTATTATATTATGTGCGATGTATATAGGATGCGATGATCACAAAACGCCATAAATGGGTTAGATTGTGTCGAGAAATCATATGCGAAGATAACACAACAAAGCCACACCTCTCTACATTGACATCATATTTAAACATGCTTAAAGAGTATGAGATTAAAATATTGTGTGTAGGCGCCACACAAGGCAATAGTGACTAATATGTGGTAACCAAACTAGTTGGATTTCGTATACCTGAATATTAATAATGACTAGGTTCCGTTTACATTTTAGTTAGTGCGAGTGTTTAATGCAGGTGCTGAGTATTAAGCAAAAAACACGCGTAGACAGCCGTTGATTAGTGTAAGTGATTAGTAACAGCGTGTATTCACTTTACTACACTGATTCAATGGCTGTCTATACGTGTTTTTTGCTTAATACTAAGCGATTGCATTAAACACTCCCATCTGCACTAATCCAAATGTAAACGGGGCCTATAATTATGTTCTGAATTTGTAAACATTAGATGACAATGTACCAAATACCTAGACTAATTTTCAATCGACCTAAAAAGAAGAAGGTACTTAATTCGGTTGTATCTTCAACCGACCTCTTAAAAGAATGAGGTTATCAATGTGACTGTATATTTTTAGGGTTCCAAAGTAAACTAGGAACCCTTATAGTTCGCTATGTCCATCCGTCCGTCCGTCCGTCTGTCCACAGTCTAGCTTAAAGTTCCTTAGTACTAGAAAGCTGTAATTTGGGATGAATATACACAGTAATCGAAATAGTCACAGCAACAAAGTGATAACATAAAATCCTGAAAAATATTTTTAGCGTAGCTTCTTTACGTGTTAAATGGCGATGTTAATTTTTTTCCGGTAAGTTAATATTATAATAGGACTAGCTGCAGCTTGCAGCCCATTCTATTATAAAAGATGTTGGCAAATCCCGCGGGATCACCAAATTTTTCCGAGATAAAAAGTAGCATTTGTACTATTAAAAGTTAACATCTACCTGTGTACCAAATTTCATTCAAATCCTTTCAGTAGTTTTTGCGTGATTGAGTAAGAAATATTCATCCATTCAAACATCCAAACATTCGCATTTATAATCATATATCATAAAATAGTAAATAATTATTCTTATTATAAGGATAACAAGGACGCAGGTGGTTCTCCTGACGGAGAGATGATCGCCTATAGATACAAAACTTGTTAATGAGATATAATGTCACTTTCATAAGTTTACTGGCCACATTGCCATTAGAACTGGGACACGGTAGCATAGATTAAAGTTTCTATCGTTGACGCTATTGTGGCAGGCACTGATACCAAACCTGGGCGACACGTTGTAGAACTCGACCACGTTACTATCGTTTGCCACGTTACTATACTTACGTTTACGTCTTGGCTGGGTAGTATGTAGTTATTATATTCATAAAGTATGGCCACTGCGCTAGCGATAGCGATGTGCTAACGAGTCGAGTCACGCCTTCGAAAAAAACGTAGTTTGACGGGTTTGCAAAAATGTTATTGGACATTGTTCACCAACAATGTTTTTCCTAACTCGTGATTCGACTCTTTAGTACATCGCTATCGCTAGCGCGAGAGAGAATTGAGCGCGGTGGCCATACTTTATGAATATAACTACATACTAAGTTCGTTGAGGTTTTAAGCTAAGTTCGCTAAGGTTTTAAGCAGCTAAGCAATGTTCTCTTTTCATTATATAGGTATTTTTATAGTTACATATTATGAACATTAACTGTGGTGTTCTTTAATATGTACTGTCTTTAACCAGTCAAACTGCGTATTTATAATTTATCAATATTTAATGTGTATTTTGTTTTCACCTACAGGTAAACTAACAAACGAAGATGAAGAAACACTTATTTCCGCTCCATCAGAAATAATACCTGAAAGAATAACAACAACTTCAACTGCAGTTCCGACAAGATCAACATCCATAATAAGTGACATAAAAATTGAAAATGTAACCAGCACTGAAACAGCTGCTGCAATACATGATCAACTAGCTACAGCTACTGAAACAATAAGACCAAAGCCTAGACTATTGAATTTAGGGGTAGATGATTTGCAAAACTTTGCTAATGCTTTACATAATCAGACTATTGCCAATGAAAGGAAGGGATCTACAGATTTAAGTGATGTTAATTTAGACGGAGAAGATGATGAAGATTCAAGAATTATAACGAATGATCCGAAACAGAAACACATACCAGATAAGTTTTATTCGAATCTGCAAGCGCCGTTTCATCCTTTGTTAAACGTGGATCGGTCGGAAGAAGTGGAAATGTGTAAAGACAGCGATATTAACTACAAGGTAATTATTTAATACATTTTTTACATTATATTAGGTCGTTTCATATAAAATTTACTTATTTTTGATATTCAAAATGTGTAAACTGGTTGATCCTGTAGGCCAAATTGAGGCAATGCTAAATTGAGGTATTATTTAAGCTCAAAGGAACAAAAACTATATTAAGCAAGCGTAGATTTTCAGAGTTCAAAATTCAAATCAAATAATAATAAAATGTTCTGATTAGACTTTGTACTCAATCGGTACATTAAATCTGGAAGCTTTGTTGTACTGTTTCGTCCAAACTATTTTTGAAGTTTTTTTAAAATTTCTTAAAATCAACCCCCCCCCCCTCCTTCCCTCAGGAATGGGTCTAGGTACGGATTTATCATTGCAAACATATAAGGATTAGAGCCTATTTTAGTGTACCTCAAATATGTGACCTCCCCCCTGACCCGAAGGCTGGATCCGCTCTTGAACTGGCTATGTTGCAATAGGAGATAGAAGATGCTATGAAGGAATATATCGACATCATGTTACTTTACTCGCTGTAAAGAAGCTGCGACGCTCAAGTCAATATCTAATAAATCTCAGCAATCAGCAACTACATGCTAAAACACATACGAGTATCTATAATAAACTTAAGTCTTAACTTATTAATAGCGATGATGTCAGAAAACATAAAATAGCACTTCTTAAGAGGCTGACAAGACCTAATTTGTTGAAATTTATGTTTATTAAGCAGTTTTTTAAGAAAAATTTTTGTTGTGGCACATCACAAAAAATATATGTTAATATATCATATTAGGTCAAAGACCGTGGCCGGACTTGATGCATATTTGAACAAAATTGGGTCGACAGATAATAATTGTGAAGATTTGTCTTAAAATCATCATTAACGGTTCTATATATCTTTATTTATTTGACATATGGCAGACCCATTTAAAAACGTGAAGTCATCATATTTTTTTTTTTTTTTATATCATAAGATAGCAAACAAGCAGATGGGTCTCCTGATGGAAAGAGTCAACCATCGCCTATAGGCACCAAAGATGTTAATGGTGCGTTGTTATCTTGTGGCGAGGTCTAATGCCACATGCATAAGTTTACCGGCTACCTTACCCTCCAAACCGGAACGCGACAACGACAAGCACTGACGCTATTGCGGCAGGAATAGGTAAGGCGGTGGTACCTGACCCGGGCGAGACAATGCGGAACTCTACCACCTAGTAGCCACGATGGTAGTGACTCGATAGCCAATCGGTCGCCTTTTACGACCTGCCTGGCAGAACGGCAGTTGGCCTATTCTACAAAGGAGGCCGGGACCAACACGGCGGATATAATATTCATACCTAAACCTCTAGCGAATCATATTTGACAAATAATCTACACTTTTAATTTATTTATTTATTTATTATAAGACTGGCCGCCCAGTTACACTGATAGTCGGGTCGGGTTTACTAAGATAGAAATAGAATGCGTGTTTTTCGTGTTAACAGTGCCTTAAGATAATTATTGTATTAACATCGATTTATCTATTACTTATGTAGCATTTGAGTTATTGAAGGTATTAAATCAATGCATTTGTACTTCATGTCGTAAGATATTAAATTGTTTAAAACTAGCTGTGACCGCGACAACGTCCGCGTGGGAAAAAATCTAAAAGTAACCTAATTTACTCCTTATTACACCAACTATCGGCCAGTGAAAGTCCCGTCAAAATCGGTTCAGCTGTTCCAAATATTAGCTGGAACAAACAGACAGATAGACAGACAAAAATTGTGTAAAAATATTATTTTGGTATATGTACCGTGTATAAATCTATATGCACTTAGTTAAAAGCGGTTATTTTAATAGAACAAACAGACATTCCAATTTCATTTATTTGCATAGATGTATAGATAAACTTGGTGATAATTTAAGGGTTTGCCACTAATGTTTTAGAATATTCTCATTGAATAAAGGATAGGATACTCTCATTCAAGAATATTCTTATAAAAGATATACTTATTAGCTTTTTTAGCTGCTTGATGAGCAATGATTTACTAGGTGTCTTACTGGCAATAAATCAAAATGGTAACCATTTTGATTTAATGCCAGTACCAATGGATATATAGGTGTAGGTACCACGCTAGTAAGAATTGAAGAGGCATTTTACAACATGTTTTAAGAGGCATTTATTCCTACTCCAATAGCGTCAGTGCTAGTCACTGTCGTGTTCCGGTTTGGAGGGTAAGGTAGCCGATAGACTTATGCATGTGGCATTGCCATCCCGCCACACTAATAGCAACTCACCATTGACATCTTTTGTGTCTCTAGGCGATGGTTTTTCTTTCCATCAGGAGAGCCATCTGCTTGTTTGCTATCTTATAATACAGAAAAAGGAACTTTTATTTAGCGTCCGTATTGTAACTCTAGTAGGTATATATTATGTTTTTTTTATATCATAAGATAGCAAACAAGCAGATGGGTCCCCTGATGGAAAGAGTCAATCGTCACCTACCAAATATATAATAAATATACACCAAAGATGTTAGTGGTGCGTTGCTATCTTGTGGCGAGGTCTAATGTCACATGCATAAGTTTACCGGCTACTTTACCCCCCAAAACGGAACACTGACACTATTGCGGCAGGAATAACACTGGAAAAAATAATCCAAATTTTATTACACATACAAGCAGATAGCGCGCCTGATGGAAAGAAACAATCATAGTCTATAGACACCAATGATGTTAATGTTACTTTTTTATCCATATGATAGGTAGTAATGTCAACGTAACTGGCTAGATACCCTACTTTCTATATCGAAATACGACGGTAACAAGCAATAAAGCTTCTGTGGTAGGAATTAAAAAGGGGATGTTACCGAATCCATACAATAGGTTGTAGAACTCAACAGACAGACTACGAACTCAAGACACAGTAAAGAAAGTTTGCAGAAATCTATATCTATATAAATATTATAAATGCGAAAGTTTGGATGTTTGGATGGCTGGATGTTTGTTAGTCAATCACAAAAAAACTACTAAATGGATTTCAATGAAATTTGGCATACATGTAGATGGAGACCTGGAATAGCATAAAGGTTAACTTTTATCCCAAAAAATTGAGTTGTTCGCGTGATTCATCATAAAATGTTTTTATTGCAGCGGGCTGCACGCTGTAATTAGTGTATAATAAATTTCAGTCTATAGACGTTCGGTTTACTGTGCCTACCACGCAAGCTGAACGCACGTGATGATACTTTTTATAATAAACTAGCTGTTGCCATCGACTTCGTCCGCGTGGACTTCGTTTACTCCGCACAGCCCCTACCCCGTAGGTGATAGCGTGATAATATGTAGCCTATATGTTGACCCGACCTATTAGTAACATCCATGCAAAATTTGAAGTAAATCCATGCAGTACTTTTTGAGATTACCCCGGTCATACATACAGACAAACAGACAAAAATTCTAAAAACTATATTTTTGGCTTCGATATCGATTGTAGATCACGCCCCAAGTATTCTTTTGAAAAAATATTCAATGTACAGTTTTACTTTCCTACGATTTTATTATATGTATAGATAGGCCTAAACTGTATTAACTATCGAACTATCCGTGATACGACTGGATGCTACATAACCAATTTCTTTTTCTTAACCTGATAAATATTGTATTCAGTTAAAAGGCTTTATAATTCTAATTCATTTAATGCGTATGTTTTCTTTCTATTGCTAATGTATATCTTAAAATCATAGATATAGGATGTCTATACTCAAAGCTTGAAACTCGGATGAATAATACCTATAATATTATGGCTTAAAACGCGAAAGCTATGACACAATATTTATGAAGTAAAACGTTATGTACTTACTACTTAATCACAGATTATATAATAGCAAGTTACTATTTAAAAAAGGTTGTTATATATGATAATCAAGGTTATTGGATATTGTAAAATGGTTAAAATATGTTAAAGGATCAAATGTTGCACAGACCGGTCTACCTACTTAAGTAGTAAAATGTACACGACTTAAATACAAGTAGGAGAACCTCACGGTTCAAGGTTTGGTGTAAATGACAATTCTAGTGTATTATTGTATGAAAAACCAAGCAACTAAGCTGAGATGAAATGTCCGTGATCGTTCGAGAATAGATTTTTATTAATAAAAGCTTATAATTCATAAGATTTTACAATTAGTTAATAAAGAGTGACTTCGCGTATAGTGTGCAAATATTTTATATGTCATAACAAGAAATATACATTACATATACCTATATGAATAGTTGAGTTAAAGCTTTGTTCTGCTTTTTACAATTGTGCGAAAGAAGAAGAATTGAATTTGAAATTGTGGAAGAGTGCAGAAAGCTAATATTTTTACTTAATATGCATTAGAAATACATTAAATTAAGAGAAATAAACTATATACAGACTACATATCACAGCTTCCCCCGCGTGTAAGTTATTATCATGCCATCGATGTAATTTTTCGTACAAAAAATTTCCCCTGTTACAGCCTCTTAGGGCTTGATTTTTGAAAACAAGTAAGCTTATCTTTGAACCCGGATCTTCAACTACCTCCATACCAAATTTCGTCAAAATCAGTTCAGCGGATTAGACGTGAAAGAATAACTGACAAATTTTCGTGTTAATATTATAGTGTACTATTTTGTCAAACTTAAATAAATTTTATTGTTTATTCAAAAGTCAAACGGAGTTATATAAATTGTGGTCTGAACAAAAAAACACTCTATCATGTAAGTGAAATAAAGCATTTTCATTGGAAGACATGTTTACCGTTAGGTAAACCCAACATCAAGTGTACCGACATAAAATGACTATTAAATGTGACCTACACGTACTCGCGATGGCGATTTGCTTTCTCTGAATAATAAATTAGCACAAAACGATCACGAACGAACGAAATTTTCAATCATATTTTGTTAGTGCTGAGAATTTACTTTAACGATTATAAAGAGAAACTAAATCTTTGTTCCGTGATTATTAGTTTTCTATTAGACGGACTTCATAAAGGAGACCATACAATCGATGCGTGTTCATATACACGTCACTAGCATCGTGACTTGCATAAGTTTATCGCCTAGCTACCTCGCCGTCCAAAGCGGAACATGACAGTGACAACTGACAAGCTATATTGCGGCAGGAATAGGTAAGACGATGGTACAAAAAAACACCCGGACAAAGTGTTGCCGAACTCTACCACCTAGTATTCACGATGCTAACGACATGTACAGTAATTCGTTCGCATTTTACGAACTGCCTGGCAGAATGACATATGGTATATTCTTCAAAGGGAGGGGGGACTAAATGGGGGTCAAATATAAAGCTTTTGTTTATATGTATAGTGTACTTTTATTAAATTGCAATTTATTATATACATTGTAATATTAGGTACTTATACATATTTCAGAAGTTTTCTCAATGTTTTCAACTGTCTTGCTCGAGGCGGGATATCCCGTTTTCAGCGCCTAAATAATGCGTCCCGTGATGCGTGTTTGCGGGACGCTAATAATTATTCCGCTTTAAGCTAATTAACTCCGAACCAAGTTAAAAAGAAAAGCTAAACGTTTTGTAATTTAACAAATTTAGCTGAGTCATGTTTAAGATAATAATTATTAATTTGAAGCATTTTGTATTTTGATGTTTAAGTAGGTTCCTAGTTAACTTGTTCGTAATAGTGAAGAGTTTATTTTATTCAATTTGTTCCTAATTTTAAATAAAACTAATAAAAAAATGCTTTTATTTTCGATTATGTGTATTTGTGCCTAGGCATTATTTGTTCTAGTCCCGCATATAAGGTTAGTAACAAAAATCTTGTCCGACCCAAAAGAAGCATATAGATAAGTCGAGGACATTATTAAATAATATCTTTTTTACAAAAAATATTACGACTAAAAGTTATGCGCAGTCATACATTAAAATCAGTGAGTGAATAATCAATTTTCCTCTTGTTCGTACCTATTTATTTATATAGGACCGACTTCCGTGCCAAGCTCAAGTGGTTGCCTATTCATCTTCGTCGGAATACTCATATTCTTTTACAGTTACATAATATATTCCACTCTCTTTGATCTGAATTCTCCATCTTATTTGAAAGAAAGATTCATTTTCCGTGATAACCAGCACAAATATCTTAGATCGGATGATAATCGTTCCCTGTTAGTGCCAAAGCAGAACACTATTTTTTACAGCCGTTCCTTCACCTAACAAGCTGTTACGCTTTGGAACTCTCTTCCAGAAGATATCAGAAAGGCGCCGAGTTTAAACTCTTTCAAAGTATGCTCAAACGTCGCTTTCGATGTACCTAGTAGTTTTGTATATTTTTTCAAGTTAGTTTTACGTATTACCACTGTTTTATTTAGTTAGTGATAAGACCGCCTTTGTGTATCTTACTTGTGATTTTTTTTTTAACTTATATGTTGTCATTTATTTTGGTGCACAATAAAGAGTTATTGTATTGTATTGTATTGTATTGTATTGTATTGTATTGTATTGTATTGTATTGTATTGTATTGTATTGTATTGTATTGTATTGTATTGTATTGTATTGTATTGTATTGTAGGACAATCGCTGGAGTATATTCTATCCTATATATTAAATAAAGGAAGAATTGTAAAAATCAGATCACTTGGTAAAAAATATGCATGGCCATACAACATTAAAGTTAGTGGGAGAATGATTCCTTGTTTACGTGGGTACGTTTAATATTTTTTTTTAAATTCCTACCATGAGAATTTGTAGTTGGAATTTAAAAGAAGAATTAAATGGAACCCCCCTTGGGGTATACCCATTCCAATAAAAAAAGAATGATCAAAATCAGACTACTCTGACAAAAGTTATTATGCGTGGTCTAACATATAAAAATATATGCGTGGAATAGAGAAACTTCTCAGTTTTTTCGTCGGTTGAAATAGTAATAAAATTTTCTACTTATAAAAATAAAAATATTATAGGATGTTAAAATACTTTTTAGTCGACATTTTGTGTTGCCATAGTAATATTCGAAATATCGCTTAAGATTAAATATTTTGACCAGGGAAAATATATTTATACGTATCCACAAAATAATAACACATGTACGATTGTTACAAGCTACCAAACAACGATTTGACGATCGGACAGGTTTCTGTTATAGACCGTGTAGTGTATACCCCTGCTTTTTCGCATATCCTTAATGGGAGTTGGCAACGCTAGTTACTACCTATAAAGTTGTAACAAAACAGTGACGAGCTCTGACGTTATAATTAGCAAAGCGCTATGTCCGGGCTTCGCTTTACCGCTACTAGCGAAAGAGTCATGGTACTGACATGTTTAGTCTTAGTTCACCTTTCATGAGCTGCCTTACAGAAAGGTAAATGGCCTTTTCTTTAAGCCCGGAACCAACATTTGCCGTTTACTAATTTAATATAAATATGTTAGATAATTCTTTTTGAGTGGTCTGTGGAGACAAAAGATTTCAACTCACTCACGCAACTTTGAATGGTTTTTCCCCGTGTTTCTCCGAGTTTCCCCGTGTTGGTCCCGGGCTCCTTTGAAGAATAGGTCAACTGCCGTTCAGCCAGGCAGGTCGTAAAAGGCGGCCGATTCGCTATACGTGTCACAACCATCGTGGCTACTAGGTGGTAGAGTTCTGCATTGTTTCACCCGGGCTGGTACCACTTCCTTACCTATTCCTGCTGCAATAGCGTCAGTGATTGTCACTGTCGTGTTCCGGTTTGGAGGGTAAGGTAGCCGGTAAACTTATGCATGTGGCATTAGACCTCGCCACAATATAGCAACGCATTATTAACACCTTTGGTGTCTGTAGGCAATGGTTGACTCTTTCCATCCGGAGACCCATCTGCTTGTTTGCTATTTTATGACATTTAAAAAAAGGATGTTTTGTAGACTGTCCGTATGTCAGACCGATATTAATTATTACCGTACTGGTTCCTTACGGGGTTCGTAGAATTCGTAGAAATCGGACATGCAATTTCACACTACAGAATTGAGCACAGCCTCTGCATTTGTCAATTATAATAGTTATCGCTTATTATTAGCGATATCCAGAATCAACAGGTTTACGTGCTTTTTTGAGCCTTGGAAGTATCAACACACCACCACTAGTGTTCGAGCTAATACTGGTTTTCAATGTAGAAAAACTAAAATAAATCTGTTTGACTCGGAAATAAAACCCAGGACCTCATGATCTAAGCCTTGTTTGCCGTGCTTTATTTGAAGAATAGAGAAGAAGTTCCCGAAACACGAACCCGAAATACGAATTACTACCATTGCATCGTCACTATTAAGTCTGTAATATCTATCTTGGGTTTGGTACCACCCTTCTTTTCATTCACATTCACATTCCTTCTACAATAGCGTCAATACATGTCGGTAGGGTAGCAGGGAAATTTATGAATGTGGCATTCATATCCCGCCACAAGGATAGCAACGCACCTTTCACATCTTTGGTGTCTATTGGTAATGTCATTATTATCATTATTAATGATTGTCTCTTTTCATTAGAAGAGCCATATGCCTGTTTGCTATCTTGTATAAAATAAGAACAGGTTAACGTCTATAGAGACAATAATGGGAATATAACTACAAAACTTTCATCTTTTGAGTTAACAATTTAAACTAAGACCTTTTAAAACAGTAGAAACATAAATACAAAAACTATGTTTGTCTGAAGGTTGGCGAGCGAATAGAGCGAGGTTGTGAAGAGTCCTGTGAATGCACGCCTGGGGGACAGTTTGAATGCTCTCCCCGATGCAAACATCCATACATCCGTCGCGGCAGACGCCTTAACGATCCATTGTGCTTCGAATCTCCCGTAGATGAATGTTGTTCTATCATTGCGTGTGCCACTGGAAATGGAGGTACGTATGTTTCCTTTATACAACGTCCTTAAGGGCATTTTGTGATGTGCTATATCTAGAAAAAATCTCATCTTTCTTGAAGCTTGTTGATTCTGATACTTGTAAAGCGTAGTCACACTTTAATGCTCATGTAACTCTGCATTCTTACCATATGTTAGATGAATCTATTCGTATCGATATATAAATGAAATAAAATTCAAGAATAGGAAATTATATAGATGGGTTTTTTTATATAATTAGATAGCAAACAAGCAGATGGCTCACCTTGTTGAAAAAGAAACCAGTGCCTATAAACATGCAAATGGTGCGTTACTATCCTTGTGTCGGGATGTACATAAGTCTACATTACCCTCCAAACCGGAACACATTTCAAGTATTGACACTATTACGGCAGGAATAGGTAAGACGGCGGTACCATATACCTGACCGAGACGTTGTGGAACTCTACTACCTAGTTAAATCTACCACCTACCACCTAGATATATCTATAATTAAAATCTTATTATATCTTTCTCATAGATTGTTATTTGTAAAGCTTGAATGTGTGAATACTTAATATTGATGTTTATGATCCACACAGATTGATGCTCTTCACATAGGAGGACCAACCTGCGTGGATATAATAATTAAAATAAAATATAAATATAAATATAGGAAGTTTTAAGATTTTAATTTTTGTTTTGTAATCTTTCTTGTAAAGCTTGTATTCTGATACTTGTAAAGCGTAGGGCATAGGCGTACCGAGGGGGGGGGCAGCGGCCCCCCTGGAATTTGTTTACCTCTCTACTAATTATCTACTGTTGTAGATATTAAGATAAAAATAGTCCTAAAATATTACGGTTGGTTACCGCGACCACCCCGTTGGTCAAGTGGTTAGCGACCCTGACTACGCAATCGATGGGGCTCGGATTCGATCCCCGACGAGGACAAGCATTTATTTGATGAGCATATATGTTTGTATTTCCGGCTTTGGGTGTTTATTAAATATATTCTAGTATTTATATATATATTTCTATGTATTAGTATCGTTGACTAACACCTATAACACAAGCAAATAATTTGCTTACTTTGGGGTTAGATCAGTAAGTGTAATTTGTCCCGTGAATATTGTCCCCCGTGAATATTTACTTATAGTCGTAAGCGCAAGGAGGTGTACTTTAGTTCTTGTTTTTATCATAAGGTACCAAACTAGTAGATTTTTCTCCTGGCGGAAAGGGTTAAGCATCGCCTCTAAGCACAAAAGATATTAACAGTGAATGTTGCCTTCCATGTGGAGGAAATATAATACCAAATTCATAAGTTTACTGGCTACTTCAAATCAGAATACAGTTGTGACAAATACTGAGGCTATTGTGATAGGAAAAGATGTGGCGCTGGTACCTAACCCGAACGAGAATTTTCAGAACTCTACTATCTAATAGCTACAGTGCTAGGGCATTGTTGATTAATCGCTCACCTTTCACAAACTGTCAGGACTTTTGCACTTTTCTTCAAAATATGCCCGGATCAAAACGGGAAAATCAAATTATTAATATTCCATAAAAATAACTTACTTAAAGGAAATGTTATTTACACCCCGCCTGGGGGATAGCAATCGGTCGAGTGGATAGCGAATGTAATCACGAATCGATAGGGTTTGTCTTCGATTCTCGACAGGGACAAATATTTGTGTCATGAACGTAAATGTTTGTATTTTTGGGTTTGAGTTTTTATTATGTAACTTTCAGTATTTATATACATCTATGTATTAGTATCGTTGAATAGCACCCACAACACAAGGAAATAATTTGCTCACTTCGTTAGATCAATTTGTGTTATTTGTCCTCCGATATTATATAATATTTGTTTGTTTTTATTGCAGACAACAAACCGGCAAATCTGGAAATCTGCCGCTATGGAAATAAAACTTATCCGGTGAACAGCAAGTGGCACATTGATTGTGAACAAACATGCACTTGTGAAAGTAACTCTGTCGTCACTTGTAAGCCAAGGTAAATTATATATATACATCTCGGAGAAATTTATCTAAACACGGCTATACCTATCTGCGATGCGTTGATAGAGGTATGCATTGCAATGTGTTACAGCATTGATTTATGAAAATAAAATCACGCCCATACGCTCGAAGGGGTATATAAAGTATATACTCTATATAAGGTATATAGGTATTGTATATACTTATACACCCAAGTTTAGACAACGGTGCCTGAGAGGTAACTAATCGATAAATCAACGAAATAATATCGATAGGAATAGGAAATTTATGTTTTACAGAAAAACTGAATAATTCATTCAGATTAAGTGTGCAACTTAAACCAAGATAAATAAATTATACATTACTATCCCGTCACAAGGGTAACATTGCACCATTAACATCTTTGGTATCTACAGGTGATGGTTGTATCCGTATATTAGGCGAAGTTCTTTTATCCTCTTAACAGGCGAAGTAATTCCCAGACCTCCAAAATCCATTATTTGTAAAAAACGAAATTTGTGTCTGAAAAACAAAAAGTTCCCACAATCTCCGTGACAATAAGCTTGACATTTTATTGATTCAGGCGTTACTTTGCGGAGTTGCGGCCTTTAATTTTTTCTGGTCATCAAATCAAAATCCAGGTTATTTTCTTTTATATGACCGCGACATTCACGCAGAAGTCTTAAACTACATTTATCAATAAAATACTTATATATGTATGAACTGCTTATTTTTAAGTGGAGCGCGAAAGATATTATTTCAAGTGCTATAAGAAATACGTCGGTAGTTTATTTAACGGTGACGGTGAATTACATAAAGTGATTTATGTATACGCGTATAATATTTAAGTGATACTACACTAGCCTATACTTTAATCAACTTCAGTCTTGATTTAAGATCCTGATCTCCCTCCTGAACCCCTTATTCTTTTCCTAAGCGAAATGTACTTACCCAGGAGGGTTGGCCTAAAAATTGCTCCGGGGTATTTTTTTATTATTTTCAAAAAATTGAATGTTATGTAGGTACTATACGAAATTAACTACAAAATTAATTTTTCTATAATAAAGCGGAAAACGGTTGACCGTGCAGCTCATCTCTACAACTTGCTATTTTCTGAAAATTTTACAACCCCGGGTATTTTAAAGGCGACACCGACCACTCAATCAATTGCGCTCGAATTCGATTTCTGACCAGGGCAAGCGTTCATGTGATAAGCTATGTTCATAGATTTTGTGTTTCTGGGCTTAGGTGTTTATTAAATAATTTCAAAATGTGTTAACCGTGTTAGTGTTGTTCGATAACACACATTATTGGATAATACACTTCGTTAATGCTATCCAACGATGTGTGTCCTTTCATAATGCGATTTGATCCATTCATGCAATTTGTACATTAATGTTATAATTTATAATTGGGCTAATAACACGTTGGTCAAGACGTTGTCCGGCCTTAGTCAAAATCGCTGGTTCATAATCAGTCGCATAATTTTTTTCTTTGTTAAGTTTTCAAAGTTTTCCATAGCACAGGATAAGTGTTAAAACACATATATTTATAATTAGAACTAAACTATATTATATATTCCTACAATAATAGTAAAAACGTATTTTAGGTGCAATCGCTTGCCACAATCCGACAAGTGTATTAACGTGCAAGACCCAAATGATGAGTGCTGCGAAGTGCAAGTTTGTGATGTTTCACAAGACGTCCACGAAGAACCGATGGAAAATATTACGAGTTCAACATCTAAAACTACTGAGGTACCTTTCACTTGAGCTTTGTAGTAATTCAATATATAATAAAATTCAAATACTTTGAAATATTTTTATTGCGGGAAAATGTTAATTTCCCATGAAATTCACGAAAAACTCTACTACGCTAAAAGTATATAACAGGAGTCAAATTGAATCAATTTTATATTTTTAGTTTGCGGCCGAACTTGAAGATTTGATGGAAATAGGAAAATCTACTTTACGACCATTAGTACTAATAGAACCAATAGGTTCAATCAAAGTACTACAAAATAATAGTGTTCAAGTTAACTTAATGCATCCTAACAGTAGCAAAGATCCTATTCATTTATTGCTAAGCAAAGATGGGGGCAAAACATACGAAGACGTCGAGTTGAAATATACTAACTTAATACTTAATTTAGAAGGAGGGAAAGATTATATATTGAAAACAAAAGAGACAGATACTAAGTTTAACTTTACAATTACGACTATGGATTTAGGAAATGAAGTGCCAGTTGAAGAAAGTAGTAACGGAACAAAGATTGGTTGCTATCATGAAGATAAATTTTATGAAGTTGGTAAGTTAAATTGAAATGCTAGTACTGTAATATTTAGTAATAATATTGTTGTATTTGAGTTATTAAAAGTGAACTTTAAAATTTACTTCCTTAAAAACCTAATTTTAAAGAGATTTGGTTTTTAAAGGAGAATGATGAGTGTTCATATAAAGTTCGCCGAATCCGACGCATGTTGAGAGGTGGTTAGCATTTTACGATAAATTATTAATTTCATCTGAAATGTAAATTGTATCACGGACACTTGTTTAAATTCTTTAATTTACGAAAAACCAACAAAGATTATGGTAACTTGAATTCAGACAAATTGTACATCGATTATAGAACTATTTCAATGGTGTAGTTATTCTGATTCTAAACTAACTACCGGGCTTGTTTCTTTCTTTTAAGTTTTTATTTAAGGCAACGAATCTTTTATCAAGATTAAATGCAGTCAGTTTTTTTTCATCAGTAATGTGCTTTTGTCAATAATATTTTTATTTCATACTTTTTAGTTAGGATTCATTAATATCGATATTAGGATTATAATACGGTAATCTTGTTATTTTATTCAGAGAGTGAATATCGTGAGGATTATTAAGTAACTTGCGGTGGTCCAAACTACTGATTATTAGCTTCTCTAGAGATGTGTATTAGATTCAACTTTTAACCATTAACGTAGTAATATATGGGCAACATAAATATCATACGTTTCTGTGTCTTTCATCATAAAATTGATTTTAAAAGTTCATGATCATGAAAAAAGCAAAATATTTTTTGGCACTCACAGATGATTTTTTAATACATGTCACTTGTTTCTTCTTTTGTAAAAAAATACCAAGATTATTACCAGCCTTTGTTAGTTGTGACTATTTGTAATAAATATGTACTTCCCTTTTTCTTACATATTATATAATATTTTGTTAAATTTTGCGTCCTATATATCCGATATTTTTGTAACTTGTTCCATTTGTCATAAATAAAAAAGAGTTAATTTTATGGTAGAAAATCTTTTTAACAAAAAATTAAACCGACGAAAAGTTATGCGTGATCATAGGTATATTAAAATGAAAAATCAATCAGTAAATAACCAGTCATCTTCTGTTTTCGTACCCGTTTGGTTGGCTTTTTCAAAAATTATATGTGAAAACTCTCAAGATCCGTACATTTTATTCAATTAAAGAAGAATTATCAAAATCGTTATGCGTGGTCATACATTAAAATTAGTGAGCGAACAATAAATCATTCCTTGTTTACATACCCTTATGGTTGGAATTAAAAAAAAAAAATGGGACTACTCCCGGAGTATACCCATTCCAATAAAAAAATAATTATCAAAATCTAACTAATTCTAAGGACTAAAAAAATCGGTTGTCTGTAAAGTTGGTTTACAGACGATAGTTGAACGTGACAACGTCTTAAGCTCTCGCTTGTACTCCAAGCCTTAAACGGAACGCCTCAGAGCGAGGTAACGCCGCATGAGTCATGTTTTTTCGTGCGTGCAGCCAGCTCTATCGAATTATAAGACGTTGTCACGTCAAAAAAAAAAGTTTAGCGTGGTGTAAAAAATATATACGCGTCGAATTGAGAACCTATTCCGGTTTTCGTCGGATGAAAAGTAAGAAAATGTAAATGAGTTTGAGGAGTTCATGACTTCCGTGGAGCGTATATTAAAACGTAGGTACTATTATTCTTATTTAAAACGTACTTGCGATTAGTGTCTGTTGATATTTATTTTAGGCTTGTCATTAAATTAATTTGAAAATTTTCCTTCAGGTTATATTCTTGTAAGACTTTTAGGCTAACTTTATCAATTTCCTTTATTTAAATGGAAAAATATTGTTAAAAATGTTTAGATGACGTATGAGCATAATACATTCATGTAAACTAATCAAACATTAAGCATATGTTTATAAAACTTATAAAGTTGACTACGGAAGTGAGGTGTAGACCAATTGCCATTATTTTTTTTTAAAGTGTGGAGGAGGACCCGTGGAGGAGGCCCTCTATCCGTTTATTTTCTTTTTATGTTATATGACTAGCTGTTATTTGCGACTTCGTTTGCGTGACTTAAAATTATTACTACCTTTGCTCAGTCGAATAAAAAAAGTCTAGCTTATGTCACTCCTAAGTAGTGTAGATTTTTTTAATGGTACAAATTTTAAGATCAGTTCAGTAGTTTTTGAGATTATTCTTTACAAACATGCAAAAAAACAAATGTTAACGGTTTAAGATACATTTATTTCTTAAAAAGAATATAGTACTTATAGAGAAATAATGCTACTTACATACAGTTTACATTACATAATCTTTTTTAAAAGTAACGCGTGTACAAAAATAGATTCTTGTTAGATTAGATGTTTTAGAACTTACTTAATTTACTTCTCAGTCAGCAGCTAACAGTCATAACAACTAACTTCATTTTTTTAAAAATTACTTTTAAAAAATGTTTTATCTTTACAATATTTGTATAAATTATGATACATTTTAATTTATGATACAAAACAGAAAATTGAAATTTAAGTAAATATTAAAATGTTGACAAAAGATTTATAAATACCTATTTTAATTGTATTGTTCAGGCGAGGAATTCCAAATAGGGTGTTCGGAGTTGTGCGAATGCACAGGTGAAGACAGCCGGGAGTGCGCGCCGCTGAACTGTCCGTCGCACGTGGGGCTGGAGCTGGTGTCGCGCGGCTGCGTGCGCTGGGCGCCCAGCCCGCCGCCGCGGCCGCCGCACTGCTGCCCGCGCGCCGCGCGCTGCCTCAGCGACGGCACCTGCCACTACAACGGCGTGCCGTGCGTACTACACACTACCTTGCATACGACACACGATGCATTTTTTTTATATTATAAGATAGCAAACATGCAGATGGGTCTCCTAAAGGAAAGAGTCAACCATCGCCTTTAGACACCTAAGATGTTAAAGGTGCGTTGCTATATTGTGGCGAGTCTAGTGCCACATGCATAAGTTTACCGGTTACCTTACCCTACAAACCGGAACATAAAGTGATAAGCTCTGACGCTATTGTGGCAGGAATATGTAAGATGGTGGTACCAGACCCGGGCAAGATAATGCAGAACTCTACCACCTAGTAAACGTCACAAACTTATTCCACATATGTCGGGGCTACGTTACATTGGAGCACTGCTGCCCGTGCACTACCTTAGCAGCTGCATCTGCCACTACAACGGCGTGCCGTGTGTACTTCACATATACTTCGCACACAACACATGCGTTCATTACAAACATATTCCACTTATGTTGGGGCCCGTAATGGTGTCAATGCTTGTCATGGTCGAATTCTGGTCTCGAGGGTAAGGCAGCCGACAGACTTATGCATATGGCATTGCCACCCTGCCACATGGACAGCAACGTACCATTAAGATCTTTGGAGTCTATAGGCTATGGCTTCGTTTTTACCAGGAGAGCCGTCTGCTAGTTTGCTATCTAATTATGTAAAAAACCTATTCCACTTATGTCGGGGCTACATTACATTAGGGCATTGCTGCCCGCTACCTCGGCAACGGTACCTGGCACTATAATAATGTCGTGACATACTTACTACACATCACATACATCGCGCATAAAGGCCTTGATCGACACGCGTGTGAAGCCGCGTTACAAAACATCGATAAAGCTCGCCGGTGTATCATTGCAATAACGCGGTTTTATGTATTATCGCACCTGGCTGGCGGCTCGTCATGTTTTTTTTATTTTTACCACGATTCTTAGACCCGACCAATAGGCGTTAAAACCGCAGTATAGGCACGTGATCATCGTCGACCTTGATCGGGGACTAATTCTTCTTAACAACTTTTCTTAACAAAAAAAATTGATAAAGTCCTGCAGAAGAGAAGAAGGGGGACACTTGACTCTAACAAAAATTAGCACTTAAAAGTTTAATATTTTACAAACGAGTCCTTTAATCGAAAACTTGTTTTCATAAACCACAATATTTTTTAAAAACCTATCTAACGATACCCCACATGATGGGGTACGTGAGAAAAAAAATTAACATTCCCACTTTATATGTATTCCCACTTTGTTGTTGTGACTAATATGTAAATTCGTGCCTAATTACAGCTTTCTAGTAATAAGGATCTCTGAGTAATCGTGCGGACGGACGGACGGAAGGACGGACATAGCGAAATTATAAGGATTTCTAGTTTACTTCGGAACCCTAAAAAACGACTTATGTCGAGGCTACATTATGTACTCAAAGCTCCAAGACGTGGAGCGTTGTCGTGATATAATGTCGCAAATTTTAAACAAGCAAAATTTCGCTTGTGCTAGTCAAGCTAGTGCTGTCTAGTTCTAGTGCAGTAAGAATGGTATTCTGCCATAATTTTTTTTTTGGTAAATAAGAGTAGAGAAGGAATACCACCAAAATGAATTTTGAGACAGTGACAGAAACCAATATTTTTTTAACATTTATGTTAATCGCCTCTGTGGTCTAGTGGTCCAGCGTTGGCGTCGACCACATGAGGTCCCGGGTTCGACTCCCGGGTCGGGCACATAAGAAAAGTGTTTTATCAGTTTTCTAAGAAACACAAAGTTGCCCGGGATTGGAAAGTGCCCGATTGGCGATAGGCTTACCACCTATCACATTTGTGGGACCAAGTATCTTCGGCTAATCGTGGGTGCACTTGTTGTACCTCTGTCTACCCCTTCGAGGATATGGGCGTGAAGATACTTTTTTTTTGTGTTCTCGGCTAACTCAACACTAGTAATTTCTTAGAAAGTAATTTCAAGTAAATCTTTTCTTTTATGTAGAATACCAAATTGGAGCGAGGTCCCGGTCAGTCTTACTGGTTGTGAAGAGCGGTGTTTTTGTGAGAATGGTGAACTTGATTGTCAGGAAGCTTGTAGCCGGCTTCCGCCAATACCGCCGCAAACATTGCGATGCCCTCCAACGCATAAACCAGCTCCAGTTAATATATCAGACGAGGACTGTTGCAAGGAATGGGGATGTGTTCCTAAGGGTATGACATTTTTTTATTACTTATATGGACTATAAACTACGTATAAATGGGTTATGCATATTTCATTTAATTAGGTAATAACAATAAAAACTTATATATTCCAATCAGTGCCCGTTAAGAAATGTTTTCTTAACTACTGTAATTAAAATGAAAATTATTTTGTTTTTTAATACAATTTTTGTAAGATGAATATTATTTAACTTTTTTCAACAATTTCCGAAAAAATCATATATTTTGATATTCTTGTGGATATATGACAGAAAGAGGGCCGTACCTAAGGACAGAAAAATTGAAATTTAAGTTCTTTCATAGACCTAATTGATATTAATTATAGTGCGCGCGGAACTAGTTGGCCGCGCCTTATGTGGTGACAGGGGTAAGGGGGCGGGTTGTCAACTGCTCGCAATGCACATGAGCTTAGACAGTGATGACCAATCTGAAGATATCGTGAACAATATTTTTTCATTTATTGAAAAGAATAAATATTTGCCCTGTTCAGAACAAGTTTCTTGGACGAAAGCTTTGCTTTTGCCTCCAAATGACCACGAAACGAGATAATGATGAGTTATGGATGTGTATTAAATATGTGTATTATATAATAAAAATCAGAATTATTCAAATCGGTTTAGTAGTTTTTGGGATTACCACGTTCAAACAAACAAACAAACTCAATTCTCAGAATCACTTGATTCTGAACTTGATTCAGAATCATCTTGTAAACTTATAATGATTTGGTCCATCATAGTATCAAATTTCATATCATGATTTTTCTTTTTTATTTCTTTTGGTCTACGTGGAGAACTAAATCTTGCTTCCCCTGTATTTTGCAACGATTTTTTACTTTCAGCAATCACTCTCCTAACACTTCGTTCTGATATCCCTGTTGCTTCTGCTACTAGTTTATGTATATTCGCATCAGTTTTATATTCTAAACTATTGACATCGGCTTTCCGTTTATTAAAAAATGTATGCACTTTAAATATTATTTCCTTAGATTGTCTTTTTATCGGCGGACTCATCTCGCTATTGCAATCTTATGTGCGTTTTGTCTAAACTAGCCGGAACTTTCAACGCGTGTTGCCGTCGCAAAGTACGGCGCCGCACTGAGTAGTGAGTAATGACAGCAAGCGCCCCTGCCTCTCCGCCCCACCGTTCACATACCTAACGCGCGGCCAACTAGTTCCGTGCGCACTATAATGTACTTTAAAATTGCTATTGTAAAGCACTGTTCAGAAACATTTTATTGAAAATGCATGGCTCTGGCAAAACACAGCCACTCTGAGATTTCAAATATATTTATGTCGTCTCATGAATCATCAATCATTCGCTTTTGTTGTTAATATTTAAAAGAATCATCAACCATTTATTTTATTTAAGAGGATCGTGTAGCTTATGCACAATGTTACAGTATATGTTAAATGCTTATATATAATTATTTACAATAGTTTGCCTCTGATTTGCATGGATTCCACACATAATTGAAAGCGTAAATTTTGTGACTCAATTGTCAAAGGTTATGGTAAAGTAGTTGCCTCTGTGGTCTACTGGTCCGGTGTCGGCGTTGAATACTTGAAGTCCCGGGTTCGATTCCCGGGTCAGGCAAATCGAAAAGGTGTTTTTCAGTGTTCTGATAAAAATAATGTTGCCCAGGATAAGATAAATTCCCGCTTGGCAATAGGCTTGCTACCTGTTATATTGTGAGACAGAGTATATTTGGCTAATCGTAGATGCACTGGTTACATATTCGGGAATACGGGCGTGAAGATTATGTTGAAGCCCTTTAAGTTTTGTTTTAATAACAAGGAGATTTATAAAATAAGTTTTAATAGAGGTTTTTCAAATAGAAAAAAAATCTAGTACAAGTCTAGTTTAGGCGTATGATAATATTTAGATAAAAGTTTCCATTTTTTATATGGACTAATAAGTGCTATGCAATCCTCTTAAAGCATGTATTACTATTATTATAACCTCATTTGCATGATAAATATAACTTCATTATTCATTATTGCTTGCAGCTGGAAATACGAATGGAACAAGTTTAAATACATATGCAATATCAACACAAAACCTAGGCAACTACGTGACGCCCATTTCACCTATTCCAACTGACATACAGAACTTTATTCTTCCTACGCCACCTACGATGACAGAAAAAATAAACTTTTACAAACATTTGACACCAGTTAAACCGAGTTTCCCTAAATATATAAACACATTAGTTTCAAATAATCAAAACAATGCATCCAAATCTTTACAAATGGAAAATCCTAAATCAACAAAAAAGTATAACATAACCATATTTACTCCAGAAGATTTTGAAACTCCATTTAAAGTTATTCAAGCTGAAACTTCACTTGAGGAAAACATAGATAAGTCAAACAAATTAACTCCAAAAAATTTGCTTGGTACAATTACTAAAATAACAAGTCACGACTTAAATACTCTATTTAGCAAGCCTAAATATGTTAGTAATAGTAAAATACACGATGTAAATGAAAAAGCAGATGTGAATTATGCAACGAAAATTACTCCTTTGTATTTTCCTGGTCAAAAGCATGATAACCCACTTAAAAAAGTACCCATGTCAAAAATGAATAACTTAAACCTTTTTTTACCCATTTTTGATAAAAAAACTGAATTTAATAGCCAATTTAAAAGTGAATCATCAAAAACTCGAATACAAAACGAAATGCAATCTTTATTCGAACCTAAAGTGAACAGTAATATTTCTAGTAACAATCCAGTGAAGGTGTTGCTACATTCCCGAAATGAACAAAATAGTCATGGTACACATAACGTACACGGAAAAAATATAACACCAATGCATAGTAATGATCATAAATTTAAGGCAATGGAGAACGAAGAAATGAAGCCACAAAAAAACTTTCACTTGTTAATACAAAAACCAAACCCATACGAAACTGTTCTTCTTAGAAATCGTCCAAACAATGTCACTAATAAGCACACAACACTTATACCTTACTCGACCCACCTTGCAAATTCATCAGCCAAAAGTCACTCAGCACTTGACCTTGAAAATCTCATCAGTCAGATGGAAATTGAATCGGAAGTGAATAAAAATCTGGGACGGTCCGCGGGTAAAAACAACCGCAATGCAACTGCGGCAGGTCAGTGACCTTGCCTTAGATTGGTTCCACTTACTTGTACAGTTTTATCATCTTCTCTTAGAGAATCGTAATTACTACTTTCAACTCTTTAATCGTCTTGCTGTTTCATGCTTGCGAATAACACTGTTCATTACTTATCACTTTAGATACATTCTTATTTGTTTTTCTTAGACATGATTACTTCACTTTACTTTCAAAGTATACTATGTAATTTCTGTTTAAATTTATTTATATCCTCTACACCATTTATTAGTGATTGAACTAGTATTAATCTAATTTTTTGTATTTTTAACACATTATTGTAATAATTATACTTATAGCATTTCAAAAGATACACAATTTACCTACATTTCACTAGTTTATAAATGTATAAGTATATTCAATTGTCTTAAACTGAATTATGAAAAGAAATTGGACTGTTCATAATTGGTTTATAACTCAGTTTTTTCATTATCCTTTATGTCATTAATAAGTTTTTAGGTATTAAATACCGATTAAGTACCCATATCTTACTATTGAAATCGACAATGAATTAAAATTGAAAATCTAACGGGTTTTACAACAAAAATTTAAACAATGTTTGAGACAAGCTTGCTAGAATTATCCTAATAGTCAGACAGACACACAATAAAACATTTTTATCATAAAAATACAGTACCTAATAGTTTGTTATTAAGCACTTCCTTACGTGTACAATAATGTTTTCATTGGGTTATAAAATCGACCCTTTAGATTTTCAATCTTTTTTAATCCTTTAGGGGTTCTTCGGCTTCTCTTTGAATAGAAAAACTATCTGCCATTCTGCAGGGCAGTTCGTAAAAGGTAAACAATTGGCTAAATGTGTCACTACCATCATGAATAACTATTTGGAAAAGTTCCACAATGACTTCCACAATGACACAATTTGATACCTATGTCTGTCGCAATGCGGTAATGCTTATAATCGTGTTCCGGTTTGGAGAGTAAGGTCGCCGAAAAACTTATGGATGTAGCATAATCATCCCCAGATAGCAACTCACCATTAACATGTTTGGTGTATATAGGCGATAATTGGATCCTTTCATTAGGAGACCTATTTCATTGTGTGCCAAAAAGAAAACTGTAACATTATTTCTTTGAAATTATGCTTTATTACTTTATTTAATAATTAGTAGATAGTAAAATTACTTACTGCATAGTTATATAGAAAATATCGTTGTTATCATTGATATAAAAAACCCTAGATACACAGTCCCGAACAAAACTGACACTCAAAAATGTCCCTAATTTCATTTAAGTAGTTATAGATATGACAAAAACAAATGTCTTTGCATATCCAATCTTAAGTGCAAGACTTATAGTTGTTTTTACAAAGCAATGTACGAAAAGAAATAAAATTGACAGTGTCGCGACCGACGCGATTCTATTTGAAATGAGCGCACAATTTTAAATTGTGCGCTCATTTTTCGAGGACGTTTTTGACACCATGATTGTGTATCTTGGGTTTTTTTATATCAATGGTTGTTATATATGAATAATTTTAATATTTAGTATGTATGATTCACTTTAAATCAAATTACTGCTGATATCTACAAGTTTCGTAACATTTGCAGGCCAATCATCATTCCCTACTGATCCATCACATTCACAAATACCACCATTTCTTCCAACAGTTCCACCAGACAGTAATCGTTACCCGCAAGAAGATATTCCTGATTATGATCAGAATAATGTCCATCGTCCAAACCCTATTGAACCAGCCCTACCTGGCCTCCCTCCTGGATTACCAATATCAAGTTTTGGAGATGAGAACAAGAAGCTTTCCGTTTTATCTCTACAAGGGGACTCGCCAACCAGTATCAAAATGCTGTTTGGGTTGCCTTCGATATTAGTTGGCCTTCGAGGAAGTATTGATTTGAGATATACTGATACCAAGTAAGTTAATTTCTTTAATGTACAATGATGCAAACAAACAAATATTTGTCTTTTGGTCTTTTCACGCTTTATCTATTATTTATACTGTGCTCAGCATCGTTCTCAACCTGTAAAGGTTCGAGCAATATAGAGATACTACAAGAAAAAATACAAAAAAGTAAAAAATAATGAAATTCGAAATAAAATCCTAAATCTCGGTATCACAATTGTAAACACCTGACTGTATACACAGCATTGTATTGTAGACACAGCATCTTATCACGTAAACATTATATACAAGTTTCAACGCTCCTCAATAAGACTTCGGTCTCCAGGCTTCTTCTTGTAAGATCTTCCTTTTCCACTTCTTTGTGTGACGTCATCAACCTCCACAGTTATGACGTCACCTTAACAGCTGTAGTTGGTCCGCTGGTTCTACCGCTAAGCTCTCCAGTGGTATCGACTGGCGGCGCTAAACACCGACTTCCCAAAAGTTCTGTTACCTCAGAACTCTGTTATTTATGAACCGATTTCAAAAAATATTTTTTTTCTTTTTAATATACCTTGATATTTTTGTGTAATTCCACTTTAATTTGGCGATTCAGGAAAAGGGAAGTCGTTTGTTGCAGTTTTGCTGGGATAAAAAATGATTGTTTTCATTTTTAACTTTCGACGCAAAAAGGTATGTGTGTGAGTACCTGTGTCTCTGCCTATGCCATCGTAGCTCTTAAATAGGTTTATCGATTTGGAAGCAGTTTTTTTTTATTTGAAAACTTGTTTCCTAACGGTGGTTCTTAGGTATTTTTTATGAAAAATTTATTTGTATTTGTGTGTACCGTGTAATACATACATATATATCTTTTCAACAGCTTCGTGTTGTTTTCTACAAGGCATAATTGAGAAAAAAATAGAAGTTAAATAGCTTGGATAGCTAATACAAATTTATTGTGCACGTAGCATAGAAAACCCCCTGAGCTTGAGGGCCCCCACGTTTGAGTGATAGCCTTTTACGAATTTTTTGGCAGAAAACGGACTTTTTTATATCATAAGATAGCAAACAAACAAGTGGGTCTCCCAATGGAATGAGTCAACCATCGCCTATAGACACCAAAGATGGTAAGGTAATGGTGCGTTGCTATCTTGTGGCAAGGTCTAATGCCACATGCATAAGTTTACCGGGTATCTTATCCTCCAAACCGGAACACGACAGTGACAAGCACTGACGCTATTGCGGCAGGAATAGGTAAGGCTGTGGTATAAGACCCGGGCGAGATATTGCACAACTCTACCACCTAGTAGCCACGATGGTAGTGACTCGCATAGCCAATCGATTGCCTTTTACGACCTGCCTGACAGAACGGCAATTGACCTATTCTCCAAATAAGTCCAGAATCAACACGAGGGAAAACGGACGTTTCTTGGCAGAAAACAGACGGAAAGAAGAGCTTCAAAGAGGCACAGTTTAATACATAAACCATTTTGATTTATTGTGTTTTTATATTATAGTGACGAAGATATAACTCAATGGCAATCACAAGTTTTCGCACCAGCAGATGAAGTGCTTACTACACCACGTTTAGAGTTCCGTTTGTCTGGACTCAAACCATCCACAACATACAAAATACGAGGGAAACTCTATCTACACAACCTGCCCGTGGAACCGGAGAGTGAAATATTTAGCGTCAAAACTCAGGATTTACCAACAGTTTGTATATTTTTATATTATACTAGCTGAACCAGCAGACGTTGTTTTGCCATACATATTAAAAATCCATAATGACAACGTGACACGTAATTTATATAAGTATACGGGATTGTCCTTCCACGCAGCCAAAATGGCATTAAACTTTATATGGTGGTTAAGTATTCTTAAATTTTCTAATTTTCCGCGCAATTTTCTTAATATTTTATTTTATAAGAACCTTCTCCTTACCATTACAAACACAACAAAAAAAATTACCGAAATTGGTCCACCCATTCAGGCGTGATATCGTGACCAAGGAAAATAGGGATTGATTTATATATATATAGACTAGCTGAACCAGCAAACGTTATTTGCCATACATATTAGAAATCCATAATGACAACGTGACACGTAATTTATATAAGCATACGGGATTGTCCTTCCACGCAGCCTAAATGACATTAAACTTTATATGGTGGTTAAGTATTCTTAAATTTTCTAATTTTGCGCGCAATTTTCTTAATATTTTCTTTTATAAGAACCTTCTCCTTACAATTACAAACACAACAAATAAAAATTACCGAAATTGGTCCACCCATTCAGGCGTGATATCGTGACCAAGGAAAATAGGGATTGATTTATATATATATATATATATATATATATATATATATATATATATATATATATATATATATATATATTTGTAAATCTACACTTTTTTACACTTTTTTTTAAATGGACTATTATGAAATTGTAATGGTTTCTAATGCTTAGAATGGGTTTGCCTCGTATATTTAAAAGTTTGCCCTTTAGAATTTTAAAGCTGAGGTATACAAAAATGATGGATTTTACGTTGGGTTTTTTTATTAAACCAAAAGTAAATGTTTACGAAATAATGACACATCTGACTGAAGGTCAATAAAATTGAATGAAGCAATACCGAAACTTTAATTAATTGGCTTAACGTCTTTATTGTTCCACTTAATTTAAATAAATAATACTTATTTATTACCTAATTTAAATAATATAACTATGGGCTAAAATATTTTTATTGACCAAATAGCTAACATTCGCCTGCTTCCCTGGGTATAAATTAATTAACGATTCAAAAATTATATGGCCTTTAATTTAATGTAAACTAATTTTTATTGGTCGTTCTTGAATTATAATGAGACCGACAGACAAAAAGTTAAAAAAATGGTAAACTGATGTCGGCGAGTCAAACCGAAAGGTTGTATTTTTTAATGCCAGATCATAAACAATAACAATAAAAAAAATGTTCAAAAAATAAAAATAAATTGAGGTTCACCAGCCTTATTACTTAGGGGTATAAAAAATAGATAACAACCTATTCTCAGACCTACTGAATATACATATAAAATTTCATCAAAACCAGTCAAGCCGTTTCGGAGAAGTATGGTAACTAAAATTGTGATCCGAAGAATTTTAAATATTAGACTAGCTGCAGCCATCAACCCACTGCATTATAAAAGTTTTTGGCAAATGTCGCGGGATCACCTATTCTTTCCGGGATAAAAGTAGCCTATGTGCTATTTCAAGTCATTGTCTACCTGTGTGCTAAATTTCATCCAAATGCGTTCAGTAGTTTTGCGTGATTGAGTAACAAACATCCATCCGTTCATCCAAACATCCATCCATCCAAACTTTTGCATTTATAATATTAATATAGAATAATATAGATTGATAAGTAAGAATTTAAAAAAAAACTTAATTATTTTCGTAGGTTGTGCCACCAGAAGAGAAAAGGAAAGAAATAGACGGCAAATTGACAATTGTGCACGTGAATGATACAACCGCCCAAGTCAGCTGGAGGCACTTCTCTGAAGATGAACTGCAGTTTATTGATGGCATTCAAGTTCGGTCAGTATAACTTTGATTAAGAGAATATGAAACTATTTTTAGTTGTCTCTATTCATAGGCTCATAGGTATAGGCTCGATCCTCGGTTTGGGCAAAAGTGTTATCTATATGTCGCAGGAAAATTTTATAATTCGTCGTTGCTGACATACCTAAATGTCGTCAATGTCAACTATAAACGCCGATGTAACCGACGGTCGACTGAGTTCTCTTTTTTTAGGTGTGGGACCTCAAGGCAACCTTACAAACCTATTTTTATGTCAGAAGCTGGATAGGGTTCTAATTCTAAATAAACAACCCATTTATATAACAAGTAATTTAAACAATATGCCGCGCCAATTTGTTAACGGCGGCGGTAAATACCATGCATATTATATAACTAGCTGTTGCCCGCAACTTCGTCCGCGCGGACTTCGTTTACTCCGCACAGCTCCTCCCCGTAGGTGATAGTGTGATAATATATAGCCTGTATGTTGACCCAACCTGTTAGTAATATTCATGCAAAATCTGAAGTAAATACATGCAGTACTTTTTGAGTTAACCCCGGACATACATACAGACAAACAGACAAAAATTCTAAAAACTATATTTTTGGCTTCGATATCGATTGTCAATCACGCCCCAAGTTTTCTTTTACAAAAATAATGTACAGTTTTGACTTTCCTACGATTTTATAAAACATTTTCTAAAACGTATTTATCTTTGCAATCTGACGACGCCACTTGTATACGGACGAATTATAGAATTTGCTCGCGACATATACAGTGTGTAAAAAAACCCCTGCTAGATTCTTAAAGGCATTTTTGGTAGCTTAATACAATAGTATCTGTGTCATTATTTTATGGATATTGATAGGTAAATTTTCAAAATATTTCCTTGATTTAAGGGGAAGTTAGAAGTTCCTTAAAGAACTCATGCCATTTTGGTTTTGTATATTCCTTGCGTGTCTTTCGGAGTGACGAATATTAGATAAACTAGAATAATTTTCTACGATTTGTAAACAAATTAAATAAAATATATAGCTTGGAACAAACAAAAAATATTGAAACCATAATTTGTTTGAATTCTATCATCATATTTAAGTGTTACCATTGTGTAAAACTTTAATTCCATTTTCATTAAAACAACAATAAGTTTATATATTATAATTTTCATACTTATAGTATCAAATAAAAATTTTACCTGTTTTTGTATTAATGGATAGTTAATGCTAATTTATGTTTTGTTCTTTTAAGTGCCTATAAAGTGTCTTCGCAAAATCTCGGCACAGAATTCTGCCAATCTAATTTAGATTTCTGAGATTAGCAGCTGTTGTACTGAAGACACCCAATGACAAGATAAATACTTAATCACAGACTCTAAGGAGAGAACTGATTGTTTACGTTAATTTTACCTGAATTCCAAGTTTATTCAGGTACTATTCCCCAGGTTAAAACATATTTATTAAATACGGATAAGTTAAGGAATTAATATAGAATGTTAAGGAATATATTAAACTTAAAGCTAATAGCTGAAAAAACGATGTATGATTTTGCCCGTGTACTTTAGTACTAAAATGAGGCACTTAAAAATACGATATTTTTATTGTAGTAAAAAAGAATGATTTTATTATGTTTTTTTTATAACGTCATTGATCTACCTTTATACCTCTTTCGGATCGGACAGGGTTTTTTCACATCCTGTATATTACAAAGCTCAGAATCAGGTGTGTGGTGTGTTACCAACCTCGTGCCTTTGATGAGCACGTGAATCTGTCAGTCACGGTTATCCCTAAGAAATAAGTGATAATCTTTATCACGTCGGTAAAATACAGAAAGAGGTAACACAATTTGCTAACCGACAATCCGGTGTGAATTGGAAAGCCATAAACATTCAGTTCACTCTATCTACCCCGCAAGGTAACCGGCGTGGTGATATTTACTTACAAAATATTATTTATTTTAGCATTTCCTCAAGATTTTGTTTGCGTGACCAAAAATCATCACTTGTTTTGTTCAGTCGGTAAAAAAGAATCTTATGTCACTCCTGAATTATAAATATCATTCAAAAGATGGACATTTTCGGTCGAGTAGTTTTTGAGTTAAATCATAACAAAGAAACAAAAAATCAAATCTTTCCTCTCTATAATAATTGTAGATGATATAATATATTTAGCTGGAGTAGTCTAAACATAACATATTATATTATTATGTTTTTACTATCTATAAGATTTAGAATAATATGTACTTCCTCCTTTGTTTGTTCTGCTAACTGCTGACAGCCGATTTCTAATTCAAATTTAACGATAACGTTAGAAAGTTTTGCTCATACTGTTTGTATAATTAATTATTATTTTAACAAACCTTGGTTAATATGAAAATCTCAGTGATAAAGTTTAAGTTTAGTGTGAAATTAAAACGTGTATAGCAAAACAATTTCGATGTTGTGAAAGTTGATTACCGGGTTTATTTTATACATAATTATGATTATTATAAATAGTATATTTTTACTATTTATATCAATTATATAATAAAAAAATGAATCCTAAAATTATGAAACTCATATTGTTCCGGGCCACCTTTGAAGAATAGACCATCAGCCGTTCTGCCAGGCAGTTCGTAAGAGACGATCAATTAATTGGCTATGTGAGTGACTGCCATCGTGGCTACTAGGTGGTAGAATTCTGCATTGTCTCGTCTGGGTTTGGTACCACCGCCTTACCTGTTACTGCCGCAATCGCTTCAGTGCTTGTCACTGTCTAGTTTCGGTTTGCAGATTAAGGTAGCCGGTAAACTTATGCATGTCACATATGGCATTAAGACTTCGCTACAAGTATAGCAACGCACAATTAACACTTTGGTTCCTATATGTCATTGTCGTCCCTTTTATAGTAGTCTTTACTCTATCAAAATATAATATCTCTATCAAAATATAATATCTCTATCAAAATATAATATCTCTATCAAAATATAATATCTCTATAGAAATTTATTGGGTACTTTCCGTTAATCTAGAACTGAATATTAAAAGCAAGTATATTTTCCCTGTGTTGGTCCCTGGCTTCTTTGAAGAATTGGCCAACTGCCGTTCTGCCAGGCAGGTCGTAAAAGGCGATAGGCTATACGAGACATTACCATCGTGACTACTAGGTGGTCGAGTTCTGCATTTTCTCGTCCAGATCTGGTACCACCGCCTAACCTATTTCTGCCGGAATGGTGTCAGTGCTTGTCACTGTCGTGTTCCGGTTCGGAGGGTAAGGTAGCCGATAAAATTATGCATGTCGCATTAGACCTCACCACAAGATAGCAACGCATAATTAACACCTTTGGTGTCTCTCTCGATAGTTGACTCTTTTGATCAAGAGACCTATTTTTGCGGATATTTCGGCAACTATTAATAATAAAAAAAAACTTTAAAAGCATCTAAAAGAAAAGCAAATTTCCAATAAAAAATTCTTGCTTTCAGAACAGTATCTCTATTTTTTATAATTATTAAAGAAAATAGCGTAGCGCGCGGCATATTGAGGTTGCGCGCGCGGCTCCGAAGGCATGTTACATTTTTAAGGTTACTAAATAGTAAATATTAATAAAAAAAAATGGAAAACTATGGTGTATTTACCCGACTGAAGGAGGGTATTGTTTGAATACTTTATAGAGTTTGGTGCCGTTGGATTTTTTTCTTAAAGTCAATTATTCGACAAACTCGGCTATTGTTAATTAATTAACAAAATTTTTATTGTTAACCAAAATAATGTGTAATTAACAGTCGTAAAAAATTTTCGCTATGTCGAGCCCTTCTTACGAGTATATAATACACACCAAACAAGATCACGCCACAAAAGTTAAAAAAACCGTATGGTGTCCGTAGGACACCAGTTGGAGCGAAATTCTTTATTATAAAAATATTAATTTCAATTCCTTTTGAGTTCGATAAGAATAAAAAAAACTTATTTAAATATATAATTTTAATAACAAACTGCATTAATAATCACGTAGACTATGCATAGATACTGTATAGCCATCATACATAGCTATACATAAAAATCTTTCGTTTTTATTTAACGTTACGGACGTTTTTTCCGGCTAGGGTATCCCTTAGCAACACGCCATAAGCAACTTCGTTCAAACATATTTAAGGAGTTTTTGTTGGAAATTTCCTCTTCTTTAAGACGCTTTTTTAGATTTCTTAATCAATAACTATCGCCTCTGTGGTCTAGTGGTCCAGCGTTGGCGTCGACCACACGAGGTCCCGGGTTCGATTCCCTGGTTGGGCACTTAAAAAAAATGTTTTTTCAGTTTTCTGTTAAACATAAAGTTGCCTGGGATTGGAAAATGCCCAGTTGGCGATAGGCTTGCCACCTATCACATTTGTGGGGCCAAGTATCTTCGGCTAATCTTGGGTGCACTTGTTGTACCTCTGCCTACCCCTTCGGGGGTACGGGCGTGAAGATAATCCTAATAAATATTATTTTCTGAGATATTGGCAAAAAACGAAATACCCTTTTTAATCCTAATTTGTATAACTTTTATAACTTTTATCTGCACGCTTCCGCTTGCTATCCAATTTTCTAGACATATTTTTAGGAGTAGTTTCAGTGATTTTCAACTTGTTGACTGACTAACAGTAAGCATTTCTTTGGCTCTTGTAATGTGAAGAACGTAGGAGCAACGCATCGCGTCAACTGTTATAAAAAAGTGGATAAATGAGGGTGTGTATGTGTCGCAGGTACCGGGCAGTGGGCACCCCGATCTACAGCATGACGGAGCTGCTGCACCAGGGGCGCGCGGGCGCGGCGCTGCGCGAGCTGCGGCCTGCCACGCGGTACGAGGCCGAGCTCGTGCTTGTGCCGCCGCCGCGCGCCACCACCGAGCTCTACGACCCCCACATCCTCCAGTTCACCACGGCTCCCTACATAGGTATGGGGGGGGGGGGGGGAATTAGAGCTGCCCTGACACCTCTACATTCAACAGATTCGTTGCAGCGCATATTTTCCAAAACTTTTGTTAGTGGCGGCGTACAAAATATATAAGTTGATGACATGGTTACCATATCACCCGGCATTTTAAAAGGTTCTACTGTGAAAAAAATTTCAGGGTAAAACCTTTAAAATGCAATTTGAGGGAAGTATAATCGATTTAAAAATGATACGCTCCCCGTGTCAAATGCCATGCGTTGTCATCCGCAACTAATCGGTTAAGTTTTTTTATAGCAAACAAGGATAGCTCTCCTGATGGAAAGAGAAACCATTGTATATAGACACTGAAGATGTTCATAATGCGTTGCTGTCCTTGTGGCAGGGTCTCCGTGCCACATGTATAATTTCACGGCTACCTTACCCTCAGACCCGGACATAACTCTGACAAGTATTGACGCTATTGCGGCAGGAATATGTAAGAAGGTGGTATCAGACCCGGGCGAGACAATGCAGAACTCTAATGGCGCGTCCAAACTTGTAACCATTTACCGAACATTATCCCGTGACCGTATCAGACACTCGTGTCAGTACCGATTAATGTGGACGTATTTTGTTACGCGTACTATTGCCACGACCTGCAGTACGGTTCAATCCATTCCGAACACTGAAAGAAACTGCCGAACACAGAATAAACGGCAGAACAATGTACGGAGTTAGGATATGCTGCCGAGTCCAGTGTGAACACTGGTCTGTGTACTGTCACGCATTTAAGCCACGTGTTACGAGCCGATCCATCGAAAGTCATTTTTTTAAGTATTTTCGGTAATGTCCGCGGACCAGAAGACGCCCACACTTGCATTATGACATGCGTCGAAGTACGCCCGATGACACGGATACAGACACGGGGAAGGAACAAATCAAGTCGTGACGTGTCCTCGTCGGTATGTCCCCCGCACGCACCTCGCCGCCGCTCATTCACGCAGCGCACGCTATAAACATCGTTGTATACGTTGATTAGTTTTGTATTGCGACGATAGATTATTTAGGCATTATTTAGGTGTGTGCCGAGTAGCGATGCCATGCCACGCGATCTAGTTCGATACCATGCGTCTATACTTGTAACATTTCATCGTACATAGCTTGTGACCGTGTCAGTACAAACTATATCGTCCACATTTAGCGTAACATGTTCTGTAGCGATGCCACGTAGTCCGGTCCGTTTTCATGTTACAAATGTGGACGCACCTTAAAACAAAGCAATTGGTTTATTCTTCAAAGGAGCGCAGACTAACACGGGTAAGTTACTAGCACTATTAATTTAATTAAAGTTCCGTAGCCAAATGGCAAAGAAAGGAACCCTTATACTTTCATCATGTCCGTTTGTCTGTCTGTTCATCCGTCCGTCTATCTGTCCATGTGTCCGTCAGTATTTAACAGTCATTTTACTCTGAAACTCCATAGTTTCAACATGACAACACCCATGTGTTGTATCGTTAAAATTTAAAAGATGTACGTATTTTATGACCCGCTACAAAATAATGCAGTATGATTTTGTACAAGTATCATAGCACTCGGGATTTTTGCAGGGTAAGCAGAGTAAACCGAACTTCTAGACTTTTTGGTTCAGCATTATTCACCGGTTTGTCTGTTGCCCATAATAGTAGCAATATTATAAAGAGCGATCACGCAACATAATTATAATAGTAGTAAGTAGATGATAATGTATGTCGGTTCGTGTTTTAGACCCGTACAACTGGACAGTGGTGGTGGAGGCGCGTGAGGTGGGCGCGGAAGCGGCGGAGGTGTGGTGGCGCGGCGTCCCGGCGCCGGCGGGGCGCTGGGTGCGCGTGTACCGCGCCGCGCACGCCTGCGCTGGCGCCGCCGAGGGGGACGCCTTCCGCCTCGCCGCGCGTGACCAGCCCGCGCGCCTCACGATCTCCGGACTGCAGCCTGACGCCAAGTGAGTCTAACACGAGTCTGAGGGGCCGCCCTCCACCTCAACGCGCACGTCCAGCCGCGCCTCACGCTCTCCGGACTGCAGCCTGACGCCAAGTGAGTCTAACACGAGTCTGAGGGGCCGCCCTCTACCTCAACGCGCACGTCCAGCCGCGCCTCACGCTCTCCGGACTGCAGCCTGACGCCAAGCGAGTCTAACACGAGTCTGAGGGGCCGCCCTCCACCTCAACGCGCACGTCCAGCCGCGCCTCACGCTCTCCGGACTGCAGCCTGACGCCAAGTGAGTCTAACACGAGTCTGAGGGGCCGCCCTCTACCTCAACGCGCACGTCCAGCCGCGCCTCACGCTCTCCGGACTGCAGCCTGACGCCAAGTGAGTCTAACACGTGTCTGAGGGGCCGCCCTCCGCCTCAACGCGCACGTCCAGCCGCGCCTCACGCTCTCCGGACTGCAGCCTGACGCCAAGTGAGTCTAAAACGTGTTTGAGGGGCCTTTTAGGCCGTTAGACCGCCCGCCCAAAAGTGAAGTATCATCCGCAAACAATACGATTTTATGCTATAATAGTTATTTACGTATATATATATATATAAAACAAAAACAGACTAAGAATACCAGCACCAGTACCTAGATCTTTTTGTATTAATTATTACCAGCTCTCTGACTTTATTTCATTTTTACATTTACTAAGCAATCAAAAGAACGAGAACATTGTTTCGAACTCCATAATGATGAAGCTTCCTGCTTAAGATGTTAATAATAAAAGTTAATGCAGATTTGAGCACACGAGTTTTCGGATGATTTTAACCAAAACGTTGGTCTTTTATACATATAAACTCATATTGTTCTCATAGCTGGAAACGATTATTCCATTAGACAAACAAGTGCAGAATGATAGGCTTGTCAGGCAGTCTCTCGTCCGATGTTATGAGCTCTTTTTTCAAAATGGCTATTTTACGGCTATACTTATAGGTTGCAACTCTGACGCCGAAGTTTTGGGGCGAATAAAAGTGCAAGTGATTTAAGTTTTAAGAAGCCAGATTTAAGTTTGTATAACTAATGTCCGCGTTTAGATTTCTTTCATATGAGACCGAACTTCAGATCAACATTTGATTTTCAGAGGGAGGAATCATGGGATTGAAAAAGGGGATTTCAGTTGTTACGACTGTCGTGTCGGATACGTACTGGAACTCATCGGGACAGCCTAATGAACAGCATCGTTTTGGTTGCACTCACCACATTTTACTTCTTGTAACGATAGTACTTACATAAACGTAAAAACCATGGTTCGCTATTAGGTATGTAATAAAATACCGATTAATAATGAACTATATTTTAAGAAAATGTATTTGTTTCAGATGTCGAGTTTGGCTTGAGTTGTTCCTGACTAATGGAAAAGTGAAAACTAGTAATGTTTTAGAAATTCATACAAAATCGTTGGATGCACCGGAGCCAATTGATAGTAAGTTTTCTAATTTGAATATAAAATATTAATAGTATGTTTTTATTCATATTTTTTAAATACTAGTTGATATATTTGACGAAGAGTGATAATTTTGTTCGTGGTTTTGTATAAAAAACACTTATTTTCCAGAATTTTCTATTTTCTAATTTGTATGCTACTTTTCTTATTTTTTCTCAATATTTATTCAGACTATTAGGAAAGGTACCTGCATAAAATTTGACGAAACTAGTACTTTCAACTTATGCTTTATTAATGTATCATTTCGTTTCTAATAATCTAGCCAAGCCAAGAAGTTAAAAAATGTGAAAAATATTGAAAAAGCCCCTAAAACCAAGGGCTATACTCGTAGCACATTGTATCTGTTTTATAATAATTAAATACTTTTTAATTTATAAATTTTTATTAGAGACAGCGTTCTACAAGATACAAAATTACAAGCGTCATTTTGCCATATACTACAGACCTACTGTAAACTATAGTCTATTCATAGATAATACTAGCCGTTGCCCACGACTTCGTCCGCGCGGACTTCGTTTACTCCGCACAGCTCCTCCCCCGTAGGTGATAGCGTGACAATATGTAGCCTATATGTTGACCCGACCTGTTAGTAATATTCATGCGAAATTTGAAGTAAATCTATGCAGTACTTTTTGAGTTTACCCCGGACATACATACAGACAAACAGACAAACAGATAAACAGACAAACAGACAAAAATTCTAAAATATATCTTTGGCTTCGATATCGATTGTAGATCACGCCCCAAATATTCTTTTAAAAAATAATAAATAAGTATAGATTATAGTATCCAGTGTGTTGTCTATGAAAACGTGTCGTAAGCATAAAAACTCGTTTTGAACACATCACTTACAAAATTATGGTTGTTATTAAAAAAAAACAAATGACAAACAAAACAAATGACAAACGGTAGTTTCAGTCTTCTGACAATCAGTATGAACACTTGCAAAAAATAAAAAAAGGATTCTTTAATATTTCCAAAGAAAACGACCAGAAAAAGTCCTGATTCTTGAAACTCTATCTGCATTATTTAAAATTTTTGTTTAATTTATAACTGCACACATCACCAAGTGTCTGCGAAGTCCTATTTTGAAACAGCGATACAAATATTATAGGGACAACGTTCCAGAAATTTCTTTAAAAATATGTATTTTTTTTTAATTCATAAATTTTTTTGTTCTTTATTAGTAAAAATCGTAGTCGCGCTTCAATTTTTTCTTAATGTAGTCATCACGTGTGCTACTCGTCAGATACGGTGGAAGCGTCTCCAGTGGGCAGTCGCGCGGAGGGCGCGGCGCGCGGCGACTACTACGGCGCGCTGGTGGTGGTGGGCGTGGTGGCCGCGCTGGCCGCGCTCGCCGCCGTGCTGCTGCTGCTCGTCGTGCTGCGCCGCCACCGCCCGCGCTCCGTCTCCATCACCGGTCAGCGCCGCATACACACACACACACACGAAAAAATCCGAAAATTTAAAATTTCATTTTTATCCGACACAAATAACGAAATGCATGAAATAATTTCAATTACGCGAAATTCGAACTAAAATATTTAGCGCGTTCAACCAAATTAAAAGTAATCAAGAAAAATGTACTAAGCGACAGATTACATAATAGCTACTAATGTAATTATAGGTAAATGTAAAATGACACCCTGCCAGCTTTACAAAGTTCATTCACAAGACTCGGTTCATACATTTTATGAATGTAGTGGGAAACGAATATTTTTATATTATCTTGTAATAATTTTACAATAATAATTAAAACGCACTTTCAATTCAATATTTAGTTCCTAATTTTAAAATTTGGCCTTACCTTTAAAAGTAACCCTGTATACACACACACACACACATACTGACATAAACACATCACACATACACATGTCCACTAAATGACTCGGTACCTTGAGTTAATCGCCAACCCAACGCCTAGCTGTGCATTGAAAGCAAGAGGACACCAGTCCTAGACAAGTGCATTGGCATCTTATGATTTAAATCCTGCCTGCAAACATGACCGCATGTACATAATACATATATTATATCACCAGTGCATTTACTTTACCAATGGTAATGGTACATTGTGATTACAGTCGAATGAGTCACTACGCTCGGGAAAATATCACTCTCTCACATAATACCGATGTGTAATAACGGTTCTGCTGCTACATTACATTTGATTTGTGAAAGTTTCAGTGATCTGGTCCCCATTAAATACCTAATAAAACGCACTTTCTAAATATGGTGTACACTACCTCCCACCACTACAAGTGTAAGTACCACTTCCAGTGGTAGATAATAAAGGAGATTGATGAGGCCCCATATAAATTTGGCCTAAAACGCAACAGATGATGATGGCTGCTTACCGTATTGTAACACATTATTAATTTCTTCTGAAATGTAAATTGTATCACGGACACTTTTTATAATACTAAATATCATGAAACTCCTTCAAAGATTAATATTACTTGATTTCACAATTGTTACATTCCATTTCAAGCCACTCACATCGCAATATATCGTCAACACAAATATAATTCATTTTTGTATTACTTACCATGAAGTTTATTTGATTTTAATCACTTAAATGTTGAAAAACGATAAAACTTTTGTTCACATAAAATATTTATTACTCGCTTATTATTACACGTATGTATATAATGTATATTATTTCTTATATTACTTTATGATTAGAATAATTTACAAATATAGTATATGTTTAAATTACTTGTAAATATATTTAAAATTTAATTTACCTTCTAATCCTATTCCTTTTCCAAATTCCGCCTCACAGCGTAAATAGATGACACTTGTTGTTTTTTTTTTATTTCTTTCGGATGATACAAGAGTACTTATTTATACGACCTTGTATGTTGTAGATATAATAATAAATATTTTCATTTTTGTTGCATTTTATACAATAGTTGGTTTAAAATTTTGCATCTTATCTATCCAATTTTTTTATAATTTGTTTTGTTGGTCAGAAATAAAAGAAAAACTTTATGGCAGAATAGAAAAATCTTTGCTTGAATTAGGAATAAGAAAAAGCGTACAAGTTTGATTAGTTGCATGACTTTCCGATATGCTTTCCGACTAAAATCCTTTGAAAATTAATTTGCTATTATAAAGTGTCCGTTGAATTATTCTAATATTGACTTATTGTGAATAAAATTAATTTAATAATTTCGGCTGATGCTATATTCTTGTAGCCCAATTAGGCCGATCTCATCACTCTCCTTTCGCTCGATCGTTATGCCACATCTACGCATGCCTATACAGGTCCTATAGTGGTAACGCCCAAATTCGTCGGCTGATTAAGCACGTCCTTACATTGTGATACTTGAGGGTGTTAACACCCAGCACTCCGATCAGCCTAGTTCACGCACCACTGATTATGCGGGAAAGTTTGTTTCCGATTTTGTCTTAGCATATGGTTTCGTACAGCTGGTATATTTATCAACGTGAATCCCAGACGTGGAAAACCATGCGTCGTCATTGATGGATATTATACTGGCCTCGCATGCAAACGACTAATCACATAGGACTAACGATCTTAGTGACGTATCCGACTGTTCAAACGCATTCAATGCTATCGACCAAGCTATCTTGGCACATCTTGGTCTACCTTCATCTGTAATATTGACGCAGTAATATGCTTACCTATTCCTGCCGCATTATCGTCGGTGCTTACCGCTGTCGCGTTCCGGTTCCGTTCCGGCGTTCCGGTATTATACCCAGTGTATTGGTGTGATTTTATTTTAAATCGGTCCAGTTCTTTTTATCTTTAGTTTTGTTGAGATTTTATACAATTACGTGTATGTCAACTTCGTCTTACTCATTCTTATCTAAACACAAAACCTAATCCTACGGTATAATATTATTGCTACGCTTCTTGAGATCCGTTTTTGAGTTTATCCATTATAAAGAAATAAATATTTTCTTTTTGTTATATTAAGTGTAGACAATGTTATTAAGAATGTGATCGTTTTAGCTGTGCCATCAGCTCCCAGAGAGTCGTCTCTGCCTCCGTACGACAACCCTGCCTACAAGCTAGAGCTGCAACAGGAAACTATGGGTATGACACTTGTTCTTTACTCTGTCGTTTATCTGAAATATAAAAAAATATCATCACGCCAATTCATCGTCGGGCGAGGCAGAGCGAACTAAGTCTAACACTTAATTGCGTCACTCCATATTCCCCATTACATTTTTTAAACCTTTAAAACTTATTTCTTGGCGTAAACGTGATTGACAGCTTTATATCTCCTAGCCGCTCATTCATGATTGTGTTACTATTTATCTTTAAAAAAATATAATTGAATATTATTACGACGATTTCTTAACTAGTCAGAGTGCATCTAACAAAAATATAAACTCAAGTTTAGCAGAGCTCACTAGTATATCACCGATACTAATACATATATAAACACTGAAATAAATTTAATAAACACCCAAACCCAAAAATACAAACGTTTATACTCATCACATAATATATGCTCGTCCCTATCAGGAAACGAAACCAAGTCCCATTGATTTCGCAGTCGGGGTCCTTAACCACTCGATCAACGGAGCGGTCAAAAAGTGAACGGTTACTATTTTTTATATATTATATTCATGCTACCCTATATGTTATATAAGATAGTAAAAAAGCAGATGGCTCTCGTAATAAAAATAGAAAACCATCCTTTATAGACACCAAATATATTATCAGTGGCGAGATGATAATGCCACATCTATTTTATCGGCAATCGTACACTCAAAAGTGGAACACGACATTGACAACATTGATGCTACGACGAGATGTTGCAGAACTCTACCATTTAGTAGTCGCGATAGCAGTGAGAAGTATTGCCAATCGATCGCCTCTTACGAACTGCCTGGCAGAATGGCAGATGGTCTATTCTACAAAGGGGGTCCAGACCAACACAGGGATTATTATTTATCTAACATATAGGCTAGTCACATGAACATTTTAAAACCTACCTACTAATAGAACCTAATTGTGTTTGCGCTGAATGTACCTATGTTTACTACTTCAAGGAAATAGACATGACAATGTGTAGTAATTAGTGATTACTTTTTCAGATCTCTGACATCTAAACTCCCGTGGGCATAACGGGCTCAACGGGACAACAGAACGAAGCGTCGACGCGCAAAATAACACAACACACAACGAAATGGGTGTATGATCCAATTCCAATACACATGACAAAGATTATTTTTAGGCGTATAAAATAACATCTGTTATATAAATGAGTGTAGGTTTGTTGATTATATGATATAATTTTATTATATTTATATATTCATGTAGCAGTTGTTAATAGGTTGCTTTAATATTTTCACCCCGAGAAATTAAATTATTTAAGGTTCCTTTTCACCAGAGATGTAAACTAAACGGTACGCGAGGGGAATATATAATATCGATTCATTTTTTAGTCTTGCTCAGTGCAACTCTGGTGCAGAAGACCTTAGTGAACGAGGCTTTCTTATAAATTTTAATTTTTTTATACACAACAAGTGAGAAATGTGTGCGAGGGATGTTAGCGACGAATGTGAACGAGGAACGACAATGACGTAATTACCTAAACAAAAGTACACGTTGTTTAGTTAAAAAATTAGACACATTTCAATACTTCTTTAGTTGCAGCTTTTTTTATTAAACTTGGCGTATTTTATAGAATTAACGACACATTTTAACACAATGAAGTTAATGTATACTGAATATATTTGTACTAACTATAATATTTTGGTTATCTTCACATCTTTCTATCACCCACATCTTTGATGCCCATATCAGTATCACTATTATTATCATCTTCGTCTATCACTAGGATGGTCATATATTATTATCATCTTCGTCGCCTAAGTGACCAAATTCGTATAAACAGTATAAATAATTACGATCATATTATAAAAAGCTATAAAAATTATGATCACAAAAATTATAGCTTGCTGTATGCTTGCACTTTTAGAATCAGTTTACTGGTCAGTATGTCTCATAGTTGTTTTTCTCAGTTCTCATAGTTATTTGTGTGTGACTGATTGATGTCAGTCACACAAATAACTGTAGTATTAAAAAAAAAACAGTAATTTAATAATTTTCACGAAGGTTATCCATAGTGACATTTATCAATTTTGCTGTGCACATGTAAAAAAATCGAATATATATTTATAACGTAAGTATAAAGTAACATTTAACCATTTATTTATATTGCCCCTTTATCTGTTATATGTTGTTACTACTTAGTGTGATTTATGGAAATCTCATCATAAACGAATTAATTTATTAACAAGAAAGCTGTATCTAAAATCTGAATACTCGTGTACTCGTAGTACTCGTGTACTAATGGGCGTACCGAGGGAGGGAGGCAGGGAGAGGCAGCTGGCGCCCTCCTGGAATTTGTTTACCTCTCTATTAGCTATCTACTGTTGTAGATATTGAGATAAAAATAGTCTTAAATGTTACGGTTGCGGGGGGCAACAGAATCTGGGTATGCCCATGCGTGTACTCCTCCATAAATTTCATACATACTGTGAAATAAATTAAAAAATAAAGTCACTTGTACAGATAAAGAAAAGATTTTGTGTTTTTTAAGTAAGAATGATAAATTTTTTGAAGTATAATTTTTACAAAAATATAATGGTGTCTAGTACAATAAATTATTGTTGTACCAGTTTGTTCAAACTTTGATCTTTATATTAATCGTAGTCCTCATAAAATATACTGTGTATAAGAAGAGGAAACGACGCTAGACTTTTTAATATACCTATCCCCGACAGTACAACTGGTTCCCTTTTCTCTCAGTCCATTTTTATTGTACATACGCTTAATATGAAAGTTGTTTTATTTAATATTTTTTTATTAATCAGATATAACATATTTTCGAAAATATAGATTTAGTAATATTTTGAAATGAGTAAACCAATAGGTGCATACATATTAGCTTTCCCAGTCCGACACTGCCAAAGTCTTAAAGTGAAAATTTCGAATATGAGAGATTCGTTTATATAAATTGTTAATCATACATAAGTGCCTTACTCATATTATTTTGTATATAGTGTTAATAATTGATGTAAGTTTGCATAATTAATTGATTATAAGACTGCTAGCGTCTAGTGTTACATGCACTAAAGTCGAAATAGTAGCTTCTCAGTGACGCCAGTCACACATAAATAAGTATGTGAATTTAGAAGATTTTAGCAATTTTAATTTTTTTCACGTAGGTTATTTACAGTGACATTAGTCAGCACCATACAAAATTTTACATTTTGATTGCTAACAAGACTCTATGAAAAAAACTATACCTATTAACGCTATTTCCTGGCATATTTAATTTTTGCTATTGGCATGGTTTCCTGCGTTATCCACGAGTAACTTTTGTTTTATTTAGGTCTATTTATTATTAAGTGTCCGACATGTGGACCTTATTACCTAGATTTTTTTTTTATATTAACCCTAACAAAATGTCACATCTCCGGGCGCGTGAAAAATGTTATAATTGACATGTATCTATCTGGTGTAAGTTTATTTGCATTAATATTGGTGGCTATCGAGTCATTTTAAGTTGTTAATTAGGTATATATACTAATATAGTTTAATTATACACGATCATGCGTTTTTTTATATAAATAATGCTGAGTGTCAAGCATGAACGTAAGTATGTTAAGTGTAACGTTAAATGTATGTGAACTATCATTTTGCAATTCTAGGCCTAATAATTAAATAGGCCAGGGTAGGTATCCTTGCTTTGGTAGGTACCAAGGTACCCTAGGTAGAGTCAACCTACCGTTTTTGTACTTACGCTTCACCGGAATTTGTTTCGTGAATCTGTGGCCGCATTTGTCAACATTAACGATTATCATTTATTACTTATTAGGTATAGGTGGAGCTAGCACTCGTATTAATCACTTAAAACACATATTTACGTTATATCTCTATCTATGAGGTCTCTCCATCTCTTTTTATACAGCTGTGTTAGAAAGAGAGGGTAAGACCTCAGAAGATGACAGCAGTATTTCAAATTTGGTTTCAAGTAGGTATTAGAAGTGTTGTCTCCAGATATAATACAACTTCATGCTTATTAGTTATTATTTGTGATAACTGGGATTGACAGATAAACTCCGTGACACAGAAACGTCAAAACACCACCACCAAATTTCGAAATGGTACAAAGATTGCCCTTTACAAAACAAGCAGAGAGCTCTTGGTGGTAAAATATAACCGCCACCTACAGACATCTGTAACATCCAAGATTACTTAAGGTACTGTTTTTTTGGTTTTCTAAAGCCTAAGAGTTTAAATTTGATTGCAACTTTACTGGTGACTCTACACCCCTTACGCTGAGATTTAAAATAGGTAAGGTGATGGCTGGATGAAGGGGAGTCCACGAAGATGATAGAGTTCACAGGAGATTAAAAAATAAATAAAAAACAAAAGCTAAGCTATATAAACAGAATGCTTAAATTAAGTTTGAAGATAAAAAAACATCATGGTTTAGTTTTATCGGGGGCAAGTAGGTAATGCAAGATTGGTGCCCACCAGAAGTCTTGTAGTTGCGTTATCGGTAACCCAATCAGATGAGGTTAGTTCAAAATATTATTTTTTCTCAACATTTTTATTGATAATAAGAGTATTTAAATTGATGTATTCATTAAATGTCCTTCTTATAGAGATTTGTTGATAATTACTTTTAAACTAGACGGTAAGAAGCATGTCATTTGATAATTAGGACATTTTTATACCAGTTTTATATTAGAAAATATACAGCTATTTTTTCCGTCTTTTCTAATATCGTATAATTTTTTAAATAGTTTATCGTTAGTTACCTAGATGAAAGTAATAATAATTGCAAGTAACGTATTCTGTAAAAGTTATTTGTTAATGTTATTAAATACCAGACATGTAACTTGTTTTGGTGCCTGTAATATATAATTTAAATAGAACCTGGATTATTATTTTCACACAACACAGTACTGCCTTATTTTTAATAACCGATGCAGATAGGTTAAAAAACATTCTCAAAAATCTCATGAAAGGAGGTTGATGAAGTCGGCATAAAGTCCAACAAGGATATAATCTAAACCGAAATGATTAAGTTAATTAAATATTCAGTAAATCCATGTCTGAATTCAAAGGATACTATTTAATAGCAAGTATATTTTAAAAAGAGATACACTAGAGAAATCAAGAACTTTTCCTCTTAGTTTTTAAACATGCAAAGATCTTTATTTTTTGTCATTTATTTATGAATAAATTGGTGAAGATCATGTCGGGCTACGCGCAATGTAGCGTTTCGAAGTTGCCCATTACAATAATGCGGACTAAAAAGAGAGCTTTTATTGTTTCATACTATGAACATATTTAAACTTATTTAACGTCAATGACAGATATATCCTGCAACACAGTTTCACCGCCTATAAGAACTGCTCCAAGTACATTTTATAAGTTGGACGACTATTACTCAAAAACTTGTGATAGTTTTCCTTATACATTTTTACAAACAAATAATATTCTTTCTAAAAATCAATTTGGGTTTAGACGTGGTAGGTCCACAGAAGACGCTGTTTTAGAACTTTGTGATCACTATTATATTTACTACTACCGTGATTTTTTTGGCATATGAATGTAATAAAAATAAGCACTTTAAAGCTTTAATATTTAACAAACAAGTCCCTTAATCGAAAAATTACAATATTATACAAAACCTATCCAACGATACCCCACACACGAAAAAAATTTACATCCCCACTTTTGCATTTATTGGAGCTATCCAAAAAAAAAATTCAAGATTTTATGTTACCACTTTGTTGCCATGACTAATATTAGTCAAAACAACAAAGTGTAAGTAATTTGGTTTGAGTATACCATCGAGGATGTAACCTAATAGAGTAGTTATATGAGCCATCTAATTCCGAAACTGATCAGTGTTTTGCCACTGATAAATAGTAGTTCACGCTCGCACTAAAGCAGTACCGCATTAACAAGTGACCTGGGTGTACGTCCCCGATACTCTCGAAAATATTCAAAGTTTGGTATATTATACCGCATAATGTCGTGTTGTTCTGTTAGATGATGTTGGAAAAACAGCAAAACGTCGAATTATAAAACAGACGGAATTACTTTTCATCGGCATCAATAAACATTGATTTTATTTTAATTTACTTTCATGTAAAATGGCTCAAGTTAAACTGGACAGATAACACGAAACACGTAGACACTTGTTTATACGTCTTGTTCTTGCCTAGGTGTAACCTATTGCTGCGTCATTATCTCGCTAACCTTGAGTCGGCCAATCACAGCATTACAACTGGCGTAGTGTTTTGGTGGAATTTGTTTTCCAATCAAACAAACAACATAACCACTCTTCAGTATACATATGTATATTCAAATCAAATCACAGCTTTTTAGTACCAATGATCTGTAAACTAGAGCTCTGCGGACATTACAAATAATTAATTAACTAAAAAGAAAAAAGGGGTTTGGATTTTTGAAAATATCTCAAAAACGAATCAGGATTTTTGAAATCTAAAAAAGATCAAAGACATAAAAAATGTTTTGAACTTTGAACCAATAAATAAATAAATAATAAATAAATAAATATTCACGGGACAAATTATAGTTACTGATCCAACCCCAAAGTAAGCAAATATTTGCTTGTGTTATTGGTGTTAGTCAACGATACTAATACATAGAAATACATATATAAATACCAGAATATATATAATAAACACCCAAACCCGGAAATACAAACATTTATGCTCATCACACAAATGCTTGTCCCCGTCGGGGATCGAACCCGAGCCCCGTTGATTGCGTAGTCAGGGTCGCTAACCACTCGACCAACGGGGCGGTCAAAACCAACCACTGTTACTAAATTTTAATACCAATGTTAATAAATTTCTCAGAAGTGTGAAAATACGGCCGAAAATGAGTGCTTTTCTTGCGCAAGCCACGCAAATTTGAGAAAAAATTACAATAAAATTTATTAAAACATATTAATTATAATAATTAGCTAAATATTAGCTAAATATAAACATAAAGAAATAAAAAAAGAATACCTACCTCCTCGATAGACTGGATAAACAATTATCCACTGGCAAAAAATGCGACTTTTCAATTAGTTATGCAATAGTTTTTTTTACTAGTTAAATGTAAACATTACAAGTGTGTTAATTTTTTAAGTATAAATTTGAAATTTTTTACCTTTATGGAACTATTTCAGAATATATCCCCGTTGAAAAATTAAAAAAAATGTTTTTATTCGGGTTTAATGAACAATTTACGTAGTTTCCAAAAAAATTTCAACATAGATATTTCAAAAATTCTAATTAGCTTTTGAGATAGAAATATTATCCAATTCCAAAGTTTTTTCGTCGTCGGTTAAAAATGATAAGCAACGATTAACATGCGTTTATTTCTAGGCGAACTTCGTATGGCCAATAATCTTTCTTTTTACATTGCAATATTTTCTTCTCTCACTTTCCTAATATAATAAGGTGTCGTAGTTGAGCACAGCACAGCAGGCAACATTACTGCCTACTGGTGCAGTCGAGCCATCATCAATGCTACATACATTAAAATTAAGTTAATTTTAAATAACATTATCGCTATTATTTATATTGTTTAAACTAGTTCGAACGTTTTCAAGATAGATCGGTATTGGTCCGGACTCCTTTGAAGAATAGACCACTGCCGTTCTGCCAGGCAGGTCATGAAAGGCAACCGATTAGCTATAAGTGCCACTAACATCGTGACTACTAGGTGATAAAGTTCCGCAACGTCTCGCATGGGTCTGGTACCATCGCCTTACCTATTCCTGCTGCAGTATCATCAGAGCTTGTTGTTGTCGTGTTCCGGTTTGGAGCATAAGATTGCCGGTTAACTTATGCATTTGGCATTAAGACCCCGCCACGAAGATAGCAACGCACTATTAACAACGTTGGTGTCTATAGGCGATGGTTGTCTCTTTTAATCAGAAGCGCCATTTGCTTATTTGCTATCTAATGATATAAAAAAATATAGACGCCGGTTTTCATTACTGTCTGACCTCCTTTTTCTATCCTCGCGTGATGTCATCAATCATAACAATAGTACCGTTGTTTTAATATCCATTACTTATACTTACGGTGGTGACTCCCGGATAAACGACTACCACTCGCCCACCCATTTCTCGCCCGGGTCTGGTACCACCGCCTTACCTATTCCTGCCGCAATAGCGTCAGTGCTTGTCACTGTCGTGTTCTGGTTTGGAGGGTAAGGTAGCCGGGAAACTTACGCATGTGGCATAAGACCTTGCCACAAGATAGCAACGCACCATTAACACCTTTAGTGTCAATAGACGAGATTGACTCTTTCCATCAGGAGACACATCTGCTTGTTTGCTATCTTAAACTATAAAAAAAACCACCAGCGTCCATTGACTTACTTCCAAAAGCAGGAACAGCCAGATTCACAAGTTACGCTGTATCCACGCTTCTCGGAGCCCATCTCAAACTTTTAAAGTTCACTGGACTGCTTGGAGCAGCTACACAGTTCCTCTCGATATAAGCCACAAAGAGCTTTAGACAGACGCAATCATCCCGAATCCTCGACGACGAGAATATTTTGCTCGGGCGTACCGAGGGGGGGGGGGGGGGGCAGGCAGGGGCAGCTGAATTTGTTTACCTCTCTATTGGCTATCTACTGTTGTAGATATTGAGGTAAAAATTAGTTTGAAATTATTTGACACCGTTAAAAAGCTACTTAGATAATGTTTATAATGGCAAAATTAAGTCTAAATTTATCAGGGCTCGATTTTATTCATATGCTTACTAAGTTATCATGTCCTGATTAACTGACGCGCTACTGTGAAAATCATTGTTTAGTGGATTTTCTATAGAATGTTAATAAGCTACTACCAATCGTTTTATAAAGCGCCAACATAAAGAATAAAATGTAACGTCAATTTTTTTATAGGTATTACCATGAAGTATTAAGTAAAGGTGAAGCTAGTACTCGTATTAATCAATTGAAACAAATATTTACGTTATAGCTCAGTCTATGAGTCTCTTCGTCTTTTTTTATACAGGTGTGTTAAAAAGAGAGGGTAAGACCTCAGAAGACGACAGCATTATTTTAAATTTGGTTTCAAGTACATAGTAGAATTGCTGCCTACAGATATAATACAGCTTCATGGGTATTACACATAAACTCCCTTGTACCTTCAGTATGTCATGTCAGTTTATACACCCAACCGCTGCTGTAATAAGCGAAACCGGCTGAGTGTATCAAATGACATGAAATATAAGTGAACTGAAAGTACAAGTGAGTACCTATTTCGAAATGCAGTTTAACCTAGTGCCGACGATGGAAAAAATCCAATAGAATAACTCGGACATCTCGTAAAAAATCTCAACAACACTTTTGTCCGCCCCAGAGAATTATTTGTTTCTTTCGCATTCACATCACATTTGTTCACCTTTGTTTCTTAGTATCTAATACCTACATGATTTCTTAATAAATTTGAGCCAAGTTGTGTCAGGCTCATCTAGCCACTCTTTTTGCAACACCAAGTCTCTCACCAATATTATTAAGAAATATGAGCTCCTATAGTGATTACAAATATGTAGCAGCATTATTTTGTAGATTTAGTAATGACTTGATCCTGTGAATTTGTACGCAGATATTACTATAAAAAACAAAAGGAGTTTAGATTTTTGAATAAAGGGAAAGGAGTTAATTACAAAAACGTCCTTTAATTCAAATACAACACCAAATCACAATATATTTACTATAATAGTTTTACATATCTTCTATTAACCTTCTCTATGTTGTAATAAAACTACTGTTTATGCTTTATAAAATTATAATGATTTATATTACTTTGATATATGTATGTTGAAAAACATGAAGTTGTTTTCAGATATATATTATTAATAATTCTTTAAGAAAATATACAAAGAGCCTGTTTTTACCAATGTTTGTGTGGGCCCAGAAGTAAGTTTACATTCTATATTTATTTCTTAATTGTAACGATATAATTTTCTCTTTTATATATTTTTTGTTTACAATCTATTAAGTATCTTCATAGCACACCTTGCTTGGCGTGCTAAGAAAAAACTCTTTCAAATGAACTTCAAGTGGCTGGGACAGTGAAGCTCATTTGAAAATAATATATTTTAAATTGAATAAATAGTTTAAATAACAAAATATAATGTTGCAAATGACTATAAAAAAGAAATTAACTGTTTTTTTAGTTTGAAATTATTTGACATTGTTAAAAAGCTGTGTAGGTACATAATGTTTAGGACAAAATTAAGTTATCAGGGCCTGATTTTATTCAAACGTCTTACAAATTATCTTGTTCTGGTTAGTTACTATGAAAATTATGGTTTTGGGAATTTTCTATGCTACACAAGCTACTTACTAATCGGTTATTTTTTATTTACTATTTTACTTATTAATTCGAATCGGGTCCTGATAATTATCATTGAATGTGTCGTAAACTAGAAATTACACATAGAAAATTTGTATTAAATATTTAATTAAAAAGAACAGAATTTATTTTTAAATTAACAAATTGTGTTCAACTTCGTAGTTTATTATAACCTATTAAGGAAATAAAGGCGTTACATTAGGGTGTACAACAGTTGAGCTTTGTTGTGTGATATGTTTACACTGATAACTCGAATTTCTTATTCGAAGATGAACAAAATTCATGTCTAAGCAAGTAACTTGTAATACTACAAAAATGTAAGTACAAAATGACTAGTTATTTATTACCCGCCTTAAAATTAAAAACTATGAAATATAATTTTTATGTATAAGTTCAAATAAAATAGAGATTATATAATTTTTAGGAAAGATAAGCAACCCAGCTTCTTGCACTTTGATTTTAAGACCCCTGCATACTCAGATGACAACTTATTTTTAAGTTACTTAATTGGGTATTAACAACAAGTCTTTATAAACAAAATCTAAAAAATATATTTTATCGTTTAAAAGCTTATACTTTTGACAAAATCATTGTTCAACAACCAAACAAATCACTTAATATCATGGCCCCTGCACAATGTAAATATTAAAAATAAATAGAAATTGCGAAAAATTACTGATTTCACATTTCGTACAAGAAAATAAACTTTAAAAAACTTATGTACTTTTATTCTAGAAAATTTGTAACGCGCTTAAATATCAATAATAAAGTGGTAATTTTTGTTACATTTTATTATTCCCTATATTATTAGAAACTAATAAAATGTATGCATTTCTTTAGAACAATAACAAGGAAAGATATTTTAAGTTTAGATAGTTTTAGCAACAAGAAATTCCTTTATAAATGAATTTTAAGGTAGATTTAGTTGACAGAGATCTAGAAATGGGAGGATTTTTAACAGTACAGCATTGTAAAGAATGCACCAATTCTACTAAAGTGCGGTTATGTTTGTTTTTAAAGTTAGTTACTTACTGTTATATTTTAATAAAATATGTTGAACTAGCTGTTGCCCGCGACTTCGTCCGCGCAGACTTTGTTTATTCCGCTCCTAATGGTCGTAGCAAGATGTTATATAGCCTATAACCTTCCTCGATAAACAGGCTATCCAACTCAAAAAGAATTATTCAAATCGGTTCAGCAGTTTTCGAGATTACCGCGTACAACCAAATAAACAAACTCTACAATTTTATAATTTTAGTATAGATTAAACGAGTAGGTATAAAATTAGGCGGTATTCGTCCCTTTTCATATGAAACATAAAACTTGATTTCTGCTTAAATTAAGTTATATGTTTTTTGTAAATAGTGTATTGTAAAAGCTTCAAAAATTAAGTGGAATATATTCATATAAAATAGATTCCTAATTGAGACTGCAGCCACAATACACGAAAACAAAAAAAAATCATTCTAAAGTTGTATTATACACATTCAAATTCCCTAAATAAGTTTTTTCTTTGCCAAACGTGGGTGTCACACCAAGACTACTTTTATTAACGAGATATCAGTAAAAGATTAGGGGGCGTGTAGTAGAATAATGTTACAGAACAATACAACAAGAACAGTGGTTAATTATTGTAATATTAATAATGAAACAAGAATCGTGCGCCTGCCAACGATAGAAAGTCACACCAAAACAACAATACTGCCATATAACTCAAAATTGAGTTCATAAAATTAAGAAACTGTCTTAAGAATTAGCATTACTGTTGTAGAGCACGTAATAATACTCTTGAGTTCGAAATGCAAATTAAAAATCAAAATACTGTTGTAATAGTGATGTTACTATTGTAGAATTAAGAATACTGATGCGTTCGAAATGTAAATTACCAATGCCTTACGCCCCGAACGCGTTACATAAAAGGTGAGATGGAGTTTCGTTATCGTTATTATCAAGGATTTAAATATCGGTATTTTGTGGTAACGTTATTGCTCACGGCATGACATAACGTTATTTACAAGCATAGCGATATCCAAAAATATACAGAATTTGTTACTGTTTAATAAGGTTATTCATTACGTTCTATTATACACTACGAATTATGGTATTAGGACGTTGTCTTCTAGCGCTAGTTGACGACCCAATCATGAAAAGCGACAACGTCGCATACATATCGATATTATAACGGTATTTAGCGTTAACAATTTTGTTCTGTTATTTGAGTAGCGATACATAGAGTTTTCGTTCTGTTATTTGAGTAGCGATTCATATAATTTTTGAAAATAATTTTGTTACTGAGGTATCGTTACAGTAATAACGTTAAGTATCGTAACATAAGTTGTGTTATTTGATAGCGTTTTAAATACGTGTGTTTGAAGTAAAGTCATCCCATTTCTAGATCTGATGTGGAAAACCAAATTAGCGTTGGGCGTTATCCTCGTGCGCCTTCTTGACGACGGCCAGCTTGGAGTGTGGGTCGGCGGGCTGCAGCTGCGCGTAGGGCGGCGCGCGCGAGCCGTGCAGCACCAGCGCCCACCCGCGCACCCACCCCGCCGCGCCCCCGCCCCCGCCGTCCCCGCTTGCACCACTTGAGCCGCCATTGAAACGCGCCTACACCACCACAATAATAATAATATCTGGACTTGGTACACGACATTGTTCAGATGTAGGGTGGGGTATCTGCTCAGATAAATCCAATAGATGTTTCTACCAATGGGTTGTACCTTACTCCTTAATTTTTTATTTAAAGAAGTTGGATTTACCGGGCCAATTCCGATATTGTGAGGATCCAGCGGGCAGTTCTATTAGACAACGCTCGGATAGCCCACAGGTTTCTAACTCAGTCGCCCTTTGGCTGTTTTTACTCTCAGCCAGAGTTTTTATATTATAATTATTAGAATATTAAAATGACATATAGATGTAAATAAAGATAATGATAAATATCGCTGGGCCAGGGCAGGCTGCATCGCAATGGAAAATGCTAACATAGCACATTAGGATAAGCTGCAGAATGACGGAGTGGGCGACATTGTAACACAGCGCATGTCCGTATTTTTTTCTAAATGTTATTCTCCTTTGTTGATCATCACAACGTGGATCTTGCAAATCATATAGATCTTTGTAGCCTTGAACTAATATTATTAATCGTTCTTCATCCATAAATAAGTGATTTTAGAAATTAATACACGAAACACGAAGGAACACATGCACGGAATTCCGCTCGCCATAGCATACTGGTGACGGGGCGATGCGGCCCAGTGTCCTAGCGGAAATTCTGACTATCTATGTTAATCAGATTTCTTAGGTTAAAGTTTCACTGAATACACCCAATGTATATAAATAAAATAATATAAATGTATATAAATAAATACTTTATTTAAAATAAATACACTCACGTCCTATTGGTTCAGATTTCGACTAGTTTGGACCTATTTAAGTACATTCCTTAATCAGTGTGAGCTTGTTAAGATGGGACGCGACCACGAACTCATCCAACACACCCATGTGATATTATAATGTATAACTGCTATAATCGCTAAGCTATGAATGGGCCCTATTGACACTCATGAAAAATCATCTTACCGAAGTGTTTCGCCTCAGGCTCAAAACTTCTAGTTCTCAACTAGTTCACTTTGCATATAAATGTCTCTTATCTCAACAGCAAGAAGACATTGCCTGTTTTTCGCTTCAAATATCTTCGTATAGCAGCATCTTGTATTGACTTATCAGGTAAGAGTGTACTCGATTTGCAACGAAAATATGTTTTCAAGTTTTTTCTAGAGCAACATCGTTATAATGTGAGCAGATTATTCGAAGTATATAACAGTTTTTGCAAAATTAAGTCTTAATTATTCGATTATCCGCAGGTTCAAAATCTGATCTGATACTGATTACGCACGAGGATTTAGTGTTTTTAAAATAATTCCTCTAAATAAATGAGTTCATATAACGGACTGAAAAAAATCAGTATATTGAGCATTACCTTAATACACATATAATATATATTTTAGGTTTCTATTAAAATACTTATTGGTGAAAAATATATTAAAGTGAAATGATTCTGTAATTATTTAATATTATTTGTCTCTATGTTGCACTTTAGGACCATATATCCTGTTGTAAAAATGTATAAAATAAAATATTTTGGCACATTACAATAGTTGTATTCACCCTGCAACTCTGACGCCTATTTTTGTGAAACGCTATGAAGGGATTGTCTTCGTTTTCAAAAATTATAATTTTTGAAAACGCTTGATTTAGTGCACTACAGAGCGAGAATATAAATATTCTCGCTCTGTAGTGCACTAAATCAAGACTTAATCTTGCAAAAACTGTAATATCCTTCGACTAATTTGCTCGCATTATTGCGATATTGCTCTGGAAAAATCTTGAATACATGAAGTTTTTATTGCAAATCGAATACACACTCTTAATGATTAGCACGTGTTGAATAGGACTCTTTACGAAGAACAAATCAGCTGCCTTAATGTTAGGCATCTGATAAAAGGTGCGAAAATGCTAATACAAGTCACTATCATGACTACAAACTACATAGTAAATTTCTGCAACGTCTCCACCGAGTTTTGGTACCACCGTGTTGCCTATTCCTGCCGTAATAGCGGCGGTGCTTGTTACTGTCGTTTTGCGATTTGGAAGGTAAGGAAGCCGGTAAACTTATGCACCTTGACATTCCATCCCTGCTACCTAGAAAGCAACGCAACATCAACTTTTTTTTATATCATAAGATAGCAAACAAGCAGATGGGTCTCCTGATGGAAAAAGTCAACCATCGCCTATAGACACCAAAGGTGTTAATGGTGCGTTGCTAACTTGTGGCGAGGTATAATGCCACATGCATAAGTTTACCGGCTACCTTACCCTCCAAACCGGAACACGACAATGACAAGCACTAACGCTATTGCGGCAGGAATAGGCAAGGAGGTGGTACCAGACCCGGGCGAGACTCAACAGACCTTCGGCAACATCAACATTTTTGGAGTCCATATGCCATGGTTGTTTCTCTTCATCAGCTTGTTTGCTATCCTATTTTATAAAAAAATATAACATAACTTACCTCCAACATCCAAGTGCCTTGTGGATATTCACCCCAGGTATGTGTGGTCATGAAAGGCCACTTTGTAAACCCATCACGACTATCATCATCGTTTGCTCGTCTACTGAGAATCATTGATCTGAAAAAACATATATATTTTAAGTTAGACTACCTAAACTATCGCCTCTGTGGTCTTGTCATCCGATGTCATTTTTGACCACATGAGGTTCCGGGTTCGATTTCCGGGTCGGGCAAATCAAAAGTTCAGTTTTATGATAAAAACGTTTTCCGGGATTTGGTAAATTCCCGGTTGGCGATAGGCTTGTCACATATCTCATTTTAAACTAAATATCTTCGGCTTATCTTGGGAGCACTGGTTGTAATTCTGAGAGGTAGGCTCTTTGGGGATGCGGGCGTGAAGATACTCTCACTCTCATATTCTATTCGACATTGTACAGTAAGTCGACTAATCGTATGTGTACCACGTCGCACGGGCAGCGCACGGGTCGTAGCTATAGGCACCATGTTACAGATGACCTGGCCTGTAGTCATGATTCTCAAACATGTGTGATTTTTAAATATTTCTAAAGGTCTTATTAATAAATCAGTTTCATTATGTTGTTAAGGTAGCGCTCATACTGTCTCTTTTTAACCGTACGTAATGATGCCACTGAAGGAATCTAATGTTGAAACCACATTATCATCCGAAAAGTTTTTGTCTTTTTTTATATCATAACATAGCAAACAAGCAGATGACTCTCCTTATGAAAAGAGACACCACATATGTTAATGGTGCGTTGCAGTCATAGTGGCGTAACTTTAATGCCACATGCGTAAATTTACCGGCTACCATACCCTCTAAACCGAAACACGGCTGAATAGGTAAGGCAGTAGCACCAAAGTTAGATACAGGCGAGACAATGCAGAACTCTACGACCTTGTTAAGTGACTCGCATAGCCAACCATTTACCTCTTACGAACTGCCTGATAGAACGACATATGGTATATTCTTAACACGGAGCCCGGGCCAACACGGGGTGTCCCGAAATATTTCGTGGTTGTTTTACAATGAGCTGCTCTATCACTATTGAGATACAGAGATGACTTTGTTACGATAGAAAACTAACAGAAGCCCGAAGATTTGCAATTCAGCGAAGTGGTTGGCTACTTACGTCACAAGTATGAGAATCTTCACATTTGGTTAGTGCGAGTGCGAGTGTTTAATGCAGGTGCTTAGTATTTAGTAAAACATAAGAAAAGATATGCCTTCCGTCCTTTCAAGGTATTGTCCCGTGTTGGCTCGGGTTCCTCTGAAGAATAGGCCAACAGCCGTTCTGCCAGGCAGGTCGTAAGAGACGCCCGATTGGATCTGCGAGTCACTATCATCGTAGCTACTAGGTGGTAGAGTTCTGCGTAGTCTCGCCTGGGTCTGGTACTTACCACGGCCTTATCTATTCCTCCCACAATAGCGTCAGTGCTTGTCACTATCGTGTTCCGGTTTGGAGGGTAAGGTAGCCGGTAAACTTATGCATGTGGCATTAGACCTCGCCATAAGGTAGCTACTTTGGCTCTTTTCATCAGGAGACCCATCTGCTTTGTTTGCTTGTTTGCTTTGTTTGTTATCTTATTATACAAAAAACCTCTCATTTCACTCACTATCCTTACCTGGTAACCACGTGACTGGTGAGAAAAATCGTAAGTCCCCCATGCGAAGCATTGTTGTAAACTTGTAACCGTAGCACTGACAAAAATGATAAGTCCCCTATACGAAGCATTGGTGTAACCGCAGAATGCTATTAACACCGTATGTTTCACTACATTAGCCGTACCTGGTGCCCATGGGGCTGGTGAGGAAGAGTTCGAGGTCCCCTCGACGCGAAGCGTTGGCGCTCACGACAGCCTGCACGTGCTCCAGGTAGCGCACTTCACTGCCGGTGCCCTGGCACGCTGTCGTTTCTATATGCAGTATTACGCTACCTTCCGAAGGAATTTTTCTGAAAACACAAAAAATACAATTTCTTTGCGTGTTTATAGGAAACAATAATACTTACCATGTGCGTATAAAGGGGGTTATAGCCCCCCCCCCCTCCTCGCCAGCGACAAAATATGTATTCGCTTACAATTTATATCTGACAAGGGATATTCGTAACATGAATTTATTTTTGCGGCAGATAGAAGTTCAGGATAGAACTAGTTATTTTTGTACATGTTAGGCCGTTCCATCTTAGGCCGCATCTTAGCTTACCATCAGGCGAGATCGTGGTCAAGCGCTTCCCTATCGATAGTAAAAAAAGGCTGAATAGGCATTTCATTTTTTGCTATATTGTTCAAGTAAAAGAAAAAGAACAATTGCACGACATAATATGTGAAATAGCCAAATTATTAAAAAAAAACATAGGTACATTAAGATATAGTTTATTAAAATAAATAAATAAATGTGACAAAAAAAATAAAAACTCATCACACCCGGTTGCGTTGCAGGGTAGGCAGAGTAACCGGAACGTCTATAGACTTTACTGTTCACCACGTTTCACCGGTTTATCGGTTGACGAGATCCTTATCGCCTCATTTTAGCGACGTGATAAGGATTATCAAGTATTATCCGATAACCGATTGTTTGCTATAATTAAGCTAGAACTGTTACCGACGGCTTTACAAGCTCATCCGAGGCACAAGAGTGATAACAACTCACCCGCCAGACACCGAGGTACTATTGAGATATCGGATTTTCGTGAAAAACCTCGAAAAAACACTTTTGCCTGATCTGGGGATCAAACCCGCAACCTCATGATCTGAGCCCAATAGGCTTGCCCCTAGACCAAGTCACAAAAAATTAAAATAAAATATTCATATTTATTTAAAGAAATTAATATTTTATTGCAGAATACTTATAGTATAAATAATAAGCTGTACCTAACCGTGAGAACTTACGTATGAGTATTGACGGATCCGGCTTCGCAGTGATACCGCGGAGGTACGGATCTCCAGTTGGCGGCCAGAGCAGTCATGGCTCCTGCGTCGAGCACACCGAAACCGAACAGATGGTTGAACTCCAATCCCACGCCGTTCATGGTCCAGTGAAAACGACCCTGAAATAAAATATATAGAACTCAGTGAAACATTAATCGACAAAGAACGTGATTCAACCTTCTTAAAACTCCATGAGTACCGTATTTTTTAGACCAAAAATTATCTTTCATGTGTTAAAATGCATAATCGTCCAGTCCAGATTAACAGCATGTGATATGTCGTGGGCAATAAAATAGAGGTTCGACTATAAGGGAACACTTAGCTACTTCGTTTATATGACGCAGTGCAACGAGGAAATGTTTGTCGTGGTATAGGTACATTCGTATTGCTAGCTTAGAGTTTTTTGCTATGTTTAAAATTTTTGACTATTTTATTGTGTCTAAGATTTTCCTAAATAAATTCAAAATGATTGTACCTCAAAGAGCAAGAGCTTAGTTACAGTTAACTTAAGCTATATTAGTATTTGATTTCAATCTAATCTTAGTCCTCTGAGTCTACATCAGATGACTGACTTATAAGTTTGCAAACATGACCCAGTACTATTCAACTGGTGGATATGAAATTTTGAATACGTAATGTTCGGGGTACAGGTTACCTTTTATTACGAATTACGAATTCCTAGTATTACGAATTCGTAATAATTCCTGTTATTACGAATTCCAAGGGCGCAGTCGCGGGCAAAAGCCAGTAAAAATATGTATTCCAAATTAGTATGATTACATCCATGGCGTCTAGAGATTACAGCAATTGGACTCCGAATTAATAAATAGTAATAGGTATATAAATTAAATGGAAAATTGAACAAAATTGTAGGAGAATAGAAAGTAAACTTTCTAATAGAGAAGAGAGTTTTAGAGAATAACCGGAATGTACCTAATATGTTTTGTATGGGTACCAACAGAGAACCATCACCAGCTGATATAAAATAATTTTGCTGGATAAAAAAAATCAATAACTTATGTTGACGTTTACATGATTTTATCTCAACAATGACTTTAATGTTTAAATTTCAGAGCCTCTTTAGAAACATGAAGATATTCACAAACATACTATCCAGTCCATCTAGTAATATTGTTTATTTAGAAGAAAAAAACAATGATCAAAATTGGCGAAGATATTATATAAAGCCCATAAAGTGTTAGGTATAGCTGTGGAGCTAGCACTCGTATTAATCAATTAAAACAAATATTTACGTTATATCTCTGTCTATGAGATCTCCGCATCTCTTTTTATACAGCTGTGTTAGAAAGAGAGGGAAAGACCTCAAAAGATGACAGCGGTATTTAAAATTTGGTTTCAAGTAGGTATTAGAAATGCTGCCTCCAGATATAATACAGCTTCGTGATAAAGCCTACAAACAATGAAACTAATAAAACACTTTCTATATAATAGAAGTTTCATAAAACGACAAAACATCAAGAAACTTATTTTTCTTCAGTTTTATTTGATTAAGGCTCGAAAAGTCAAATTCAGATACTTACTTTTGCATCGTACAACGAATTCCTTTTAGATGTTAGAACAGTCAAGTGTTGGATGTCACGCCAAGTTAGATTAGGGCTGAAATAGGAGGAAAATAGTTATCAATTTTATGGAAGAAATGTCGTATCGTAACATTTAAAATACTTGGTGTTGGAGTTCAGCACCTTAACACCCGGTTTTACTACCATAGTGGCTACTAGGTGGTAATGTTCTGCATTTTCTCGTCCGGGTCTGGTATCACCGCCTTACTTATTCCTGCCGCAATGCTTGTCAATGTCATATTTCGGCTTAGACGGTAAAATAGCTAGTATATATGGGGCATTCCACGCCAAATCGGACATTATTCGGCCTTTGCATCTTCGATTTTTTTGAAATTTTTTTATGTTATAGTACCCATTGAAAAAGGCCTCCATGATTTTTTTCAATTTTTTTTGCCGAGCCGTTTCCGAGATATCAATTTTTGAAAAAAAATCGCTTTTTTTTTTTTCAAATGTCTGTAACTTGGCGAAAAATGGGCCAATCAGGACGTTTTTTTTTTTAATTTTTGTTTTTAAACACACTTTTAGAATAAAAAATCAAAAAAAAATTTTAAACTGTATCTCTATGAGATTTTCAAATTTTGAGTTTAAAATGTTGATTTCCAAAAAACACGTAGCGATCGATTTTCTTGAAAATTTTTTTCTAAAAAACTGTCAATTATCCCCTAACTTTTAAGCCTAATCCCTTAATGGGAAATCAATGGAATCCATTTTTTTTTTAATTTTAAAAATTTTTTGTTCAGTGAAAAAGATGTTTTTTTTTTAATTTTCGTTTTTAGATGCATTTTAAGGAAAAAAAAAACGGTGTAAAATTTTCTAAATTAACTTTCCATAAGATTTTCGAGCATGCAACGTTAGGATTTATGTTTTTTGAACTTTAAAATTTTTTATTTCACTTATTTATGTCTAAAATCATAATATTTTACGTCAGAACTACTTTCGAGGATTATATGACACGTGATAATTATTAACTAGATGACAAATTTATTAACAAGAAAACTTATTCAAAGATAATTCAATTAATACAGCTTTCCAAAAATTAGCGCCTTTTAAAATTATTGTTACCTTTTAACTGCGGTCGGTAATAACAATATCGTTAGTATACTTTACCGACTAAGTATTTTTTTTGTTTATGACTCCATTTTAGACCAAAAGTTTAATGTTGTTTCAATTATGTGATAACAGTGTGTCCTGTGAATAACCTCTATTAATTTACTCTGAATGAAAATTTGTGTAATATTACGATATATTTAGAAAAAAAAAATTGTTTTGAACTTTTGAACTTTTGTACAATGTCATATTTTGGGATTTATAATTTAGGCTGTAATCCATTGCAAATAGAAAATCATAGGGTTAAGAAAAGTCTTCGACGAGCTTCTGTTTCTCATCAAAATTTATATAATTTGAGTAAAGATGATTATCTCTGCACACTATGTAGAAAAGCATTGGATTCAGAAAATATTGTTCCTGTTTTCCGTGATCGCGAAGTTGAACACGAAGTTGTAGACGGAGTCGAAGATGAAGTCGAAAATGTTTCTGAAGAAACCATCTCATCAAGTTCAAAAACGGTATCTGGTAAGATTCATCACACATATTTGGGGATTTTTTAAATTCCAAATGTGATTAAATAATAGTTTGTGTTGAAATAATTAATCAACCTTACTTTGTTTTTAGGATTGGTAAGCTTAAGTGAAGAACTAACCTCACAGACTAGTAGTCAGTCTCAATTGAGTATAGGTACTGTGTTGCCTGTGGTTAATCATGCAATCGCTTTGTTAAACCAATCCCCAATCGTTAAAAAGTATTCCGATAATCAAAACTATCTACAAAATAAAGTCCAAAAAGTATGTGATGAATTGAATACGTCTTTAGGAGTATTGAAAGATACTGACGATGAAACTAATTCAAATGACTTTTCGGAGCTAATCGAAAAATTAAAGATTAAGTTTAACCATGATCTAACGGCTCGATCTGAGAAAATTCAAATCCTTACACTCTTGCCTGAAACATGGAGCCTATTCAAAGTATGTAATATAATAGGTTGTACGAAATACATGGCGTCTTTAGCTAGAAGACTCCGTGCAGAAAAAGGGATCCTTTCAACACCAAATGCGAAATTAGGTAGAGAATTTTTTTTATGGAAACTGAGTATTAATTATTCATTCAGTAAAGTTTAATTTTCTATTATTTAGGTCGCCTGTTATCAAGTAATATTAAGTCTCGGATTGTGGAATTCTATATTGACGATGAAATTAGTGTGAATATGCCTGGAATGAAAGATTATCTTTCTATAAGGAATGATGACGGAAATCGTGAACATGTCCAGAAACGACTTATAGTATCTAATTTGCACGAGTTGTATGAAGTTTACAAAGAGCGACATCCCGATTATAGAGTTGGGTTCTCTAAATTCGCATTATTACGCCCTCAACAGTGTGTACTTGCAGGTTCTAGTGAAACCCACACTATTTGCGTTTGTTCTATGCACCAAAATATTAAGCTCATGATGTTAGGTAAGTGTAGGTTAACTAAATCTTTATCTAACCATTAATATGATTTTTTTTTGCAGGAAGTAATTTAGCAAAGCTCACAAGCCAATCTGAAGCATCATTGCAACATTATGGTGATTGCTTGAAAATGATTATGTGTCAAGAACCAACTTCTGATTGTTACTTTAACAATTGTGATAAGTGTCCAGGAATACAAATTCTTGAGAATACATTACTTGATATACTAGATGAGAAAGAAATTGATGAAATAACTTATAAATATTGGATTTCAAAGCCTCGTACCTATATGGAAACATTGGTGAAGAGCTCAACAGATTTTGTGGATACTTTTTGTGAAAACATACTCACTCTTTTGCCACATCATTTTATTGCGAAAGAACAAGCAAGCTATTTAAGATTACTGAAAGAATCGTTGAAACAGAATGAATACATTGTGATTTGTGATTTTTCAGAAAATTATACCTTTGTCATTCAGAATGTTGCATCTGGATTTCATTGGAATAATGATCAGGCTACGATTTATCCAGCTGTAGTTTATTACAAAGAAGACAATGTACTCGTTCACAAAAGTTTAGTTGTAATATCCGACTGTTTATCTCATGACGCAGTTGCCGTTCATGAATTTGCGAGGATTACAACTGAATTTATCAAAGAGTTATCCAATGAAGCTATGAAAGTTATTTACTTTTCTGATGGAGCGCCTCAGCAATTTAAAAACTACAAGAATTTTGTAAATATAAATTACCACAAAGCAGACTTTGGCCTGGAAGTTGAATGGCATTATTTTGCAACAGCCCACGGCAAAGGGCCTTGTGATGGAGTAGGAGGAACCGTCAAAAGAGTCGCTGCACGTGCAAGTCTTCAACTTCCGTATAATGAACAAATTTCAACACCTCAACAACTGTATGACTGGGCGATAAAACCGAATTCTTTGCCAAATATTTGTATTCGGTTCTTTTCTTACAACCATTATATTGAAGCCAAAGAATTTTTGGAAAAACGTTACCTGAGAGCTAAAACAATAACAGGTACACAAAAATATCATTGTGTCATACCTGACGGAGAAGGTACTTTGAAATTCAAAGAATTTTCGTTTTCTTCAAATTCGCAAACGCATAAGTTATTCAAACGTGTAAGAAAATGATAATTGATTAAAAAATGTAATGTAATTTATTGCGTACTTTATTTGACCTATTTCTGTTGCTTTTAATCAATTTTTCATCTAGTTAATAATTATCACGTGTCATATAATCCTCGAAAGTAATTCTGACGTAAAATATTTATTTTAGACATAAATAAGTGAAATAAAAAATTTTAAAGTTCAAAAAACATAAATCCTAACGTTGCATGCATAACGTTGTTGCATAACGTTGCATCGAAAATCTTATGGAAAGTTAATTTAGAAAATTTCACACCGTTTTTTTTTCCTTAAAATGCATCTAAAAACGAAAATTAAAAAAAAAACATCTTTTTCACTGAACAAAAAATTTTTAAAATTAAAAAAGAAATGGATTCCATTGATTTCCCATTAAGGGATTAGGCTTAAAAGTTAGGGGATAATTGACAGTTTTTTATAAAAAATTTTCAAGAAAATCGATCGCTACGTGTTTTTTGGAAATCAACATTTTAAACTCAAAATTTGAAAATCTCATAGAGATACAGTTTAAAATTTTTTTTTGATTTTTTATTCTAAAAGTGTGTTTAAAAACAAAAATTTAAAAAAAAAAACGTCCTGATTGGCCCATTTTTCGCCAAGTTACAGACATTTGAAAAAAAAAAGCGATTTTTTTCAAAAATTGATATCTCGGAAACGGCTCGGCAAAAAAAATTGAAAAAAATCATGGAGGCCTTTTTCAATGGGTACTATAACATAAAAAAATTTCAAAAAAATCGAAGATGCAAAGGCCGAATAATGTCCGATTTGGCGTGGAATGCCCCATATGCATATGGTCTTTCAATCCGCCACTCGGATAGCAAATTGCTATTAACATTGTAGGTGTACATGTATATCATCTACATGTATATGTACATGTATATCTATATCATCTTTTTCGATCAGAGGATCTTCTTTTGCTTGTTTTTTATCTGATGGTACAAATAAATCTTCACATCGTATCCCCGAAGATATAAGCAGAAGTGCCATTAGTGCACCTCCAATTACCAGGCGTTTCACCTCCCATAATGTGTGCACAAAATGTGTTATTGTTTTCATCAATTAATCACCTTAGATTAGTTCGCTCTTTAACCCCCGACGCAAAAAAGGGATGTTATAAGTTTGGTTTGTACTTGTGTCTATTTATGGCACATTAGATTTTAAGCGGACGAACCGATTTGGATGCTTTTTTTTATTTAAAAGCTAGATTTCTAGCGGCAGTTTTTTAACATTTTATAAAAATCCTTTTAATAGTTTCAAGGTCAGCTCATCAACTCTTATTCTTGATAAAAGGAACAAAGAAAATAGTACAGGCTGGATCGATACGAAATTGGATATACTGTTAAGTCAATGATATTGCAATGACATGGTAACTTTGATCTGAGGCTCCAGAATTCCTATTCCAAGATCACTAGCTTTTTCATGTTTTACTCTACAAATTATACATATTAGGCAGGAAAGTCTTCTTCTGATAAACGAATGAGTCGAGGGATTTTCAATTTATAGTAAAATATGGATAATTCATAGTAAAATAACCTTTAGCAGCAACCCTATATTCATACGAATATAACGTCAAAGAGTACTCTACTCATGTGATAACGTGGTATATTCTTTTGTCTACACTTGTCCACAGCTTTACCTTGATAAAATTAGGACTGCTTTTTAAAAATAGAATATAACGATAGGAGAATCGATGATTCTTTTTTTATATCTCCGCCCCGTTGGTCGAGTGGTTAGCGACCCTGACTACGCAATCGACGGGGCTCGGTTTCAATCCCCGACGGGGACAAGCAATTATGTGATGAGCGTTAATGTTTGTATTTCACGGTTTGGGTGTTCATTAAATATATTCTAGTTTTTATATATGTATTTCTATGTATTAGTATCGTTGACTAACATCCATAACACAAGCAAATAATTTTCTTACTTTGGGGTTAGATTAGTAAGTGTAATTTGTCCCGTGAATATTTATTTATTTATTTATACTCCTAAATTTTTCTTGCCGCGTATCTCTAAAATAACTTTATTTTATTTAGATATTATTTCACGTAATAAATTATACTCTTGCAAAGATATTCAGATAAAATTAGATTCCACGTAAACGAAGAAAAGCTAATACTAGAAAATCTAGTACCTATCTGGTTAGACCTACCTCCATGTAACGAATTTAGTTAGTAGTCTTACTGACAGGCATTTTCTAGCGAACTATTCCAAATCAAACGTGGCACTAAAATCGTGGTAGTGTTCCGTAACGTTTCATCCGAATTGGTACTACCGTCTTATACATGTAGCATAACATGTCATGCGACTAAAAACTTGGTGGCTATCGGTGACGGTTATCTCTTCCTATCAGAAAATCTAATCTGCATGTTCCTTATATATTATACAAAACTTGTGTAAGTTAACTTTGCTATGGCACTTATCGTTAAATATATTGCTACCACTCTCATCCTATGTAAAAAGTATGATTGTGCAGGTTAAAGTGTAGTTTGAAGTTTCGGTTCTACAGAAATAAAAAATATACGAAGCAAGAAAGCTATTTATTTGTCGAACTCGATTATGATTTAGGTAATTTAATTAATAAGTGACATCATTAATCTTGATAATGCTATAAAGTGTACAAGACAAATTGATTAAATCTGAAGTTCTGATTGTACAATTAATCTTGTTTAGCAAATTTCGTGACTAATATTCGTTTTATGATCCACAGATATCAATCCAAAATTGTAAATTTTGTAAATATTTGTTTGTTTATATGTCCCGTATTCTTTCATAACAGCTTAACCCACCTTTATAAAATTGAGACAGGTACAAATAGAACATGTGATTGCGAAAATTAGAGGCCATATTTTTTTGTCGTCAATGAATTTACGTCCAGCTAGCTTAATATAAATACTTATTTCTATAGGTCTTGGTAACTCTTGAATTCTTCTTAAGCGACTCGATCGATTATGATAATGTTTTTGTCTCTTACAGTGGGTCTTAGAAAGGTTTATGTACCTAAACAATCGGACTAAGTAGGCGCTTCAATGTGTCTGGGCAGGACAATGTATGCCGGCTTTGTTAGTTATTTTGACAATGAATAAATATCATCAACGGTAGATTCAAGAACACAACTATTTTCAGAATGAAAGGTAGATATCAGAATGTATTAAATTAGATTAAGTAAAATAAAATTTAAGTAAAAGCGTAACAAACCCTGTCATATTTTTTATGTTATAAGATAGCAAACAAGCAGATATGTCTCCTAATGGAAAGAATCAACCATCGCCTATAGACACCAAAGGTGTTAATGGTGCGTTGCTTACCCTCCAAACCGGAACACGACAGCAAAAAGCACTGACGCCATTGCGGCAGGAATAAGTGAGGCGGTGGTACCAGACCCAGGCGAGACAATGCAAAATTCTACCACCTAGTAGCCACGATGGTAGTGACTCGTATAGCCAATCGGTTGCCTTTTACGACCTGCCTGGCAGAACGGGAATTGGCCGTTCTGAAAGGTAGGTCGTAAAAGGCGCTGGACCAACACGGGAACATAATAATAATAATAATGTAAGGATTATGAAATATATTATGTTAAAGTTAGTATCATCACGCCCGGCTCCCTTGCAAGTAGGCAGAGTAAATTGAACATCTATGGGCTTTTTCGGTTCACCACAACTCACCGGTTTGTCAGTTGGCGAGATGAGTTGTGATCGCTATCGCGGCATTTCACCGAACTGATGCCGATTATCGACTATTTCTAGCGATTATCGAGACCGACGGCTTCATGTGCTCATTCAAGGCGCGGAAGTGGTAAGACACTACCCGCCAGACTCCGAGATGCTACTGGGATTATGGATTTTCAAGAAAAATTTCGAAAAACCTCAATAACATTTTTGCCGACACAGGAATCGAACTTGGGACCTTATAATCTGAGCCGATAGGCTAACCTCTAGACTCCAAGTCATATTATATTATTAGTTAAAAACATACGCAAGATTTTTTATTGTTCTATTGTATGCAATAAAGAATTAAATAAAAACTTCGCATAAGAGCAAAAAAAATGTTTACTACAAAATTAACAGGAATTTACTTTGCATGAAAAACGAAGAATTTTTTACTACAAATTGAACAAATAATTACTTCGCGTCTTCACGAGTTAAAAGTTTTTTTACTATAAGCTTTTAAGAGCTAAAAGTTTTTTTTATTATAAGCTTTCAAAAATTTTTTTACTATAAAATGAACGAAAACTTACTTTACATGAAGAGCTAATAGATTTTCTTACTACAAAATGAATGAAAATAAAAGTAACTCACTTCGCATGAAGAGCTAGTGCAAAAACTCCAGCAGCTTCCGGCGCCGCAGCTGATGTGCCAGAATGTGTCGCCGTACACTTTCCATATAAATCCGTGGTCGCCACTCCTGTACTCGGATCCCTGGCTCCATTGCTGAATGTGCTTGCCAGGGTTGAGGAACAGGATTCGTCATAGTGGGCATTTTGACCGTCGTTTATGGCGCTAAAAATTAAATAATAAATGAAATATTTATGATTTAATTTTTAACAAGCAGATAGCTCTTCTATGGGATAAGATTTATAATAATAATAATAATTTATTTCTTTCACCTTAATCTTATCACTGGTGAGGGCTTTCTTTTAAGTTTTTTTTATATATATCATAAGATAGCAAACAAGCAGATAGAAGGTTCTCCTGATTGAAAGAGTCAATCATCGCCTATAGACACCAAAGATGTAAATTATTCGTTGCTATCTTGTGGCGAGGTCTAATGCTACATGCACAAGTTTACCGGCTACCTTATCCTCCAAACCGGAATACGACAGCGACAAACACTGACGCTATTGCGGCAGGAATAGATAAGGCGGTTGAAAGAAATCTGACTCCAGCGAGACAATGACAAAAGAGAAAACTCTACCACCTAGTAGTCACAATGGTAGTGACTCGCATAGTCAATCGGTCGCCTTTAACGACCTGCCTGGCAGAACGGTAGTTTGTCTATTCTTCAAAGGAGCCCGGACCAACACGGGAGAAAAGTACGTAAATACCCGTGTTTGGAGGTAAACATTGTTTTATAAAGATAATTGGTGGCTGTAGACAGACAATAGAATACAGTTTTTTATATTATAAGATAACAGATGGCTTTCTTGACGGAAGGAGACAATTATCGCCTCTATATGCACCAAATATGGTAATAGTGCGTAGCTATCCGTGTAGCGAGGTATTAATGTCACTTGCATAAGTTTATCAGCTACCTTTAACCTTGCAAACCGGAAAACGATATTGACAAGCATTGACGCTACTGTGGCATGAATAGGTAAGGCTGTAGTACCACACACCCGGGCATACTTTACTAGATGGTAGAGTTCCGCAACGTATGGAACTCTACCATCTAGTAAAGTAGTTTTTTACATCATCAGACTTAATATCATTGGCTAGTCGTAGGTAGATATACTAGTCGCGCCGTTTGCCTACCTTTTCAGGAATATGAACATAGCGATATATTTATTTAAATAGCAATAACTTGATTTTTGAGACCTAATATTAAAAAGATTAAAATATTGACTGTACAATGTAGTACATAGCTATTTTCAAACAGAAAAATGTTTGCGTTGCGCACACATTTATATACGAATAAAGTTTAACTTGTTGTGTATTTTGAGTTTATTGAAACAATTCACCCAGTCTTAGTCGTAGCTCGCACGTGAGTCAATAAGACAACACGTGCCATACCAGTTTCCAACAAGACGTAACTCTATTAAAGACCCGTCGTACCAAACGATTGTGTTTGATGTTTTTTTTTGTTAGATGATTATGACACTGGAAGAATGTATATTAGTTAATGATAATGTCAATCAATCAATAAAAATATCGCTGGATAGATTTTAAAGAGTTATGAACGTAGAAAAAGTAAAGCAAAGATTATAAGGACTGGAGCTAACTGGAGCACAAGATAGCTTAAGTTATTTTGTATGTATCTAGTAAAGATTTTTCTCTGTAAATAATATTTTTATATAATCAGATAGAAAACACACAAATAGAAAAAAATAAATTTCTCCCGATAGAAAAAAAAACACCCATCGCCTGTAGACACCAAATATGTTAATAATAATACTCGTTTTGTAATTTTTCTTTATGTGGTATTGAACCATATAAAATATTACAAAATATGGTGGTCTTATCGCTAACAGGCGATCTCTTCCAGACAACCAAATTATAAATAATAAAATACAACAAGGACAAGGTACAACTATAAGAAAAGAAAATACATAACTCAGACAAAACACAAAGTTAAAATTACTTCAAATAATTACAGTGAATGTAAAACTCCTTATGAGCTACAAGAATTTAAATAAAATTCGTAGACAATTTTTTTGAACATAGGTTTGTTGCCAGCCTTCCAAAAAAAATTATGTTAATAGGGCGTTGCTACCTTTAAGGCGGGATAATAATGTCACATTCATAGGAGTTGCGTTATTGAAGTTGCAGTACTCTACCACCTATTAAGTAAACAGTTGTGTTCTGGTTTTGCGGGTGAGATGTGGAATTGTATCCCATACGAATAACAACGCACAAACAAAACTGATTTGAAATTAACAAAATATTTTTTGCCAATATCAAATCATAGTTTTAAAATCTGGTTTTAAATGTAATAATTCAAAATGAATTGCAATGATTAAAAAAAACTATGTTGTCCATTTCACATACTTTGAAACTTATGTTTACGAATTGCAAAATTTGATTGAATCAAAATACCTGGCATATTGGGATAATTACTTTTAAGCTGGGAGATATCAAATCTCAGGATTCAGTATCAAAAGACTTTCGAAATCTTGAGAAATGTTGGTGCTATGATGTGCAAAAACAAGTTTTCAATTACTATGTATATAGCATATATTTTGGGTTTTTTTTATATCAAACAAGATAGCAAACAAGCAGATGGGTCTCCTGATGGAAAGAGTCAACCATCGCCTATAGACACAAAGGTGTTAATGATGCGTTGCTATCTTGTGGCGAGGTCTAATGCCACATGCATAAGTTTACCGGCTACCTTACCCTCCAAACCGGAACACGACAGCGACAAGCACTGACGCTGTTGCGGCATGAATAGGTAAGGCGGTGGTACCAGACCCGGGCGAGACAATGCATAACTCTACCACCTAGTAGCCACGATAGTAGTGACTCGCATAGCCAATCGGTCGCCTCTTACGACCTGCCTGGCAGAACGGCAGTTGATCTATTCTTCAAAGGAGCCGGGAACCAACACGGGGTAAGAATTGGTTTAATAGATTGTAATATATACTTAAGGAATATGGACAATTTTGAAACAACAATATGAATATTTCTACGACGTTTCGGCTAACACTAGTTTTTAAGTTAATTGCGATAAAGACAGAGTCAGAAAAATTTTATTTAATAATTATTGTAAATTGTAATAGACATATAGATTAAAAAGAAGGCTTAACAGAGAGCTGAAACGACGCTTTTATCAATTATCATACAGTAGTGTTATTTAAAAATTGCACACATTCCTTTTATAAAACAATCTAAAAAGTTTTCAGTGTATATTATACTAGCTGTTGCCCACAACTTCGTCTGCGCGGACTTCGTTTAATCCGCACAGCTCCTCACCCTTAGGTGATAGCGTGGTAATATGTAGCCTATATGTTGACCCGAGCTGTTAGTAATATTCATGAAAAATTTGAAGTAAATCCATGCAGTACTTTTTGAGATTACCCCGGACATCTATACAGACAAACAGATAAACAGACAAACAGACAAACAGACATACAGAAAAACAGACATACAGACAAACAGACAAACAGACAAAAATTCTAAAAACTATTTTTGGCTTCTATATCGATTGTAGATCACACCCCAAGTATTTTTTAAAAAAATATTCAATGTACAGTTTTGACTTTTGAATACCTTTAAACGAGCAATTCTTGTATATATGACTTGACTTTCCTACAATTTTATTATATGTATAGATTATTGTAAGGTATATAACGTATTTTGATAGAAAGACAATATGATATTCTAAAGATACATCACATCACCTGTTTATGGAGACTGTCCACATGGACGCGGCGTATCCATCGCAATTACAGTCGTCATCTTCCCCGCCGTCGCCACTCGCCCACACGTAGATATTGCCAAGCCCATTACGCCCCTGTTGAAGTACAAACGAATAGATTAAGGCTTTTTATTGACGTCTGTGTTATTCAAAATCATTCTGGAACACGGATTAAATGGATACGCCTTTCAAGGCAACTTCTTAGTTTGTCATTGTAGCTTCCACTTAAACACAGAAATACAGAGTTATACTACTTACCAATGAAATAAAATCACTTTTAAGGTAATTTTTATACCTTGTCATCTCATTCGGTACGATAAAACAGTACAGCATTGCTTATTTTTATTTTTTCACGATATAATATCTACAAATGTATGACACTTTTGACAGTGATAGGAGCGTTTGCTCATATGCGCAGCGACACTTTTCACTCCCAATGGCGTGTCTATTAGTATTTATGTGGTCTGTGTTCTGGAATTACGATATAAGGTGCTTAAAAGTTTGACTCATGTCTCTTTTAGAATATTGCCACATTGGTTAAAGGAATTTTCTTTTACCTATATCTATACATATAATTAAATCGTAGGAAAGGCAAAACTGTACATTGAATATTTTTTTAAAAGAATACTTGGGGCGTGATCTACAATCGATATCGAAGCCAAAAATATAGTTTTTCGATTTTTGTCTGTTTGTCTGTTTATCTGTTTGTCTGTTTGTGTTTGTCTGTTTGTCTGTATGTATGTCCGGGGCAAACTCAAAAAGCACTGCATGGATTTACTTTAAATTTTGCATGAATATTACTAACAGGTCGGGTCAACATATAGGCTACATATTATCACGCTATCACCTACGGGGAAGGAGCTGTGCGGAGTAAACGAAGTCCGCGCGGACGAAGTCGCTGGCAACAGCTAGTAACAAGTATGTAATGTTGTCGTTTTTCTACTACAGATATTTACTAAACCTGATCGGTAAGAATTAATCAAGTTTAGAAAATATCCGTAGTAGAACTCACATCTTTAGGTACTCTTTTTTTCTATCATACATGTTTTATTTACGGTTTTTATATAGTGTATAATAGCAAATAAGCAGGTTTTCCCCGTGTTGGTTCCGGGCTCCTTTGTAGAATAGATCAACTTCTGTTCTGCCAGGCAGGTCGTAAAAGGCGACCGATTGGCTATGTGAGTCACTACCATCGTGGCTACTAGGTGGTAGAGTTCTGCATTGTCTCGCCCGGGTCTGGTACTAAGAGTATCTAAGCTAGAGGACCTTCTCCTAGGGTTTAAATTACTATAGTGTAGTATCACTTAAGCAATTTGTTTAAGGGTTTCTAGTTCTATCACTTTAGTATACAACATTGAAATTCATCTCATTTTATAAATCATTATAAACGTCTTTGAAAGGAGCTTTTGCTTTCACTATAAATAGATAATCAATTTGTACCAGTCACAACAAAGAGTACTTTCAGGATTATCGTCGTAACAACAGAAAAGGGAACAAGAATAATCAGATCAATACCAAAGACTAAGATATCAATATTAGATGTGGCCGTGGAATTGCCGGCTCACCGAATATATATTTTGTAGAAGTTACACATATATAAATCCATAGTATCTGTCAATCCAATTTTTTTGTTCCTAAAGATATGTATTAACTTTGTGGAATGCTTCTATAGCTTTTCCTTAATATGTTTTACCCCGCGTTAATTCGGGCTCTCTTTAAAAATGGACTACCTGCCGTTCTACCAGGCTATTCGCAAGAGACGGACGATTGCCTATGCGATTCATTAATATCGTCGCTGCTAGGTGGTAGAGTTCTGCATTTTTTCGCCCAGGTTTGCCGCCACCCCACGAAACCGCGGTATAGGCACGCCCGTCGATCAGGGTTTTACTTAGTTAGGAGGGTGAGGTAGCCGATAAACTAATGTACATGCCATTAAAGCCCCGCCACAAGGATAGCAACGCATCATTAACATCTCTCGCAATTTCATTATTGGACATCGCGGCAAAATTCAAAATTCCATCCTCATCACCTCGATGTCTGGAAATCCACAACCGTGCGATTCCCTAAGAACTTCTTACCACGCACTACTCCTATGTGGAATCAATTACCGGCGGGGGTGTTTCCGAAAGGATACGACTTAGGCACCTTCAAGAAAAGAGCATACTCCTTCTTAAAAAGCCGGCAACGCAGCTGCAAGACCTTTGATGATGTTGCTGTTCATGGGCGGCAGTAATCACTTGCCATCAGGTGAACCTCCAGCTCGTTTGCCCCTTTTTTCTATAAAAAAATTAGTGATCTGACTAACCATAGCTAGTACATACGCGATAACATCAGTATTTCCCAAAAAACATCATTTCACGCGAAAGCATTACAGTCGCAAGTCACTAAAACAAAAGATATAATACTCTGGCTTAAGGCGCGGTATGACTACGATTTAAAAACGTTGATTCTACTCACACAACTGCATATTACCGCGTAATCTAATTTTATATTTACGAGACGTTGAATAAGGTTGAAAATTGCAAAGCAAAGCAAACAAAAATATTTTGTTAAAGCTGTAACTAGACTGCAAATAAACATTTAATTTGCGGGATTTCTTTAGATAACTCAGAATATACGCATTTAATTCAATATTTGTCTGGTTAAAGTTTTAATAAAACTATATTTCTATTATATTCTTTTAAAAAAAGGTTGTTGTTACCGCTGAAAATACAAAGAATATCGACGTCAAAGTTTATTTTTATGAAGCAAATTACGATTTTTTTTATTGAAAATATTAAACAGATATTTAATATTCTATTCGGTTAACATTTGTCTTTAGACCTTTTTCTACGCTCTGTATTTTTTACGTGGGATATTTTCCTTCGGTTTCCTCGTACTCGAGCGTTAAAGAAACCCAGTTTTGTGAATGTTGAGCTAACACCGCGCATTAATCATGCAGTTATTTTCTCTCTCACTTGCTATAGATCCTAAAGAAATCACGTTATTACGGTAAAATGAGCACTATTTTTCTACACGAATGTATTACTAAATAAATAAATAAATATCACTGGATAAATTGACACGAATTTATCTAACCCAAAATTAAGCAATTTATTTGCTCGTAGTATGGGTGGTAGATTTATAAAACACCCAAACCCAAAAATACAAAAATCTATCTTATCCTTTAATGTTTGTCCCTGTCGGGAACCGAAAGCAAGCCCCATTGATGCGTGGACAGGTTCGCTAACCACTCGACCAACGGGGCGGTCATAACTCAAAAATCGTCAATTTCGAGATATGTCGGCCTAAAAGCAAAAGAGAGATATCCTCCTAAACAATACATGCCACATGGTATAGAACAGCAATAACTCCAATTAATAATTATGTAATTGGGTTCCATTAAACGACGATGTCACAAACACGATAGTAATAATATTAGTTGTCTAATGCACTCTGCGTTCACACTCGTGATCTGACACGATTAATTTAGATGTTTACTCGAGTAAGGACTAATAATAATTGATTAAAACCTTAATGTTATATCCATTTTTTATCCAGATTGTGCTCCAGCGAACTTGTGCCCTCGTATAATCTGACGACAATAGCACAATATACTGGAGACTAACAGTAGTCTATCTACATACATTTGATATTCGAGCAACGCACACATAGACACCTCTCACGGACGCGATATCTCGGAATGGTTCGTGTAAGTTTGTTCGGCACCAGTCGGAGATATCGCGTCCGTGAGAGATGTCTATGTGTGCTATGCTCGCGAATATTACTTGTATTGACTTAATCTGTTAGTCTCTGAGTGTTCTGTGACAATAGTCTGTCTCGCTTCTACTTATTGTTCAAGGGGGGTAAGGAAGCTGGTAGACTTATGCATGTGGCATTGCCGTCCAGCCATACGGATAGCAACGCATTAATATATTTGCTGTTTATAGGCGATTGTTTCCCTTGCCATCAGAAGAGCCATCTGCTTGTTTGAATAAATAATGATATACTTCTATATTTAAAAGTCAGTTAACCGGTTGACCTTAAAGGCCCTCCCTGAAACTTCCTGCTAATTTGAGGTATTTTAAGCTAAAGGAGTAAAAACTATAAGCATAGATTTTTGCAGCCATTCTTCATCCAATAGGTTAAAAATGACAGTATATTGATTTTTGAAATACTATGTATTTTGAAAACGATGATCGATTTTAATCTTTAAAAGGGATTCAACGCAATTTTTGAGATCTAAAATGTTAGTTTAGCTACGTAATCAATCAGTTGAACAAAGTCGGAGAATGTCAAAAAACATTTTATTTTCTAAAATTTTGGCTCATGATAACCTTCAAAAAATGACTGATTTTAATTCAATATACGTTATTTGACGCAGCTTATGAAGGAGAAAAGCTGATTAGATTTTTAAATCAATCTGTATATTAGGCTAAAAGTTTTTTTAAAAATATGAAGAAAGTTTGTTGTAAACGACATATTTTTGATATTTGAAAAGCTGTAATTTTTGGAAACTTGATTTTAATTTTTGAAACAGCATTAGACGTAGTTATTTAAGTCCTAAATATTGTAAAATTTAAAAATCGTTGAAAAATTTCTTAGTTATGTCAAAAATACACTTCTTTTTAATTTTTCATCAACGACAACAAGGAATAAAACGATTTTGATCAATTTGCGGAATTGACCGCAGTTTACATCAGGTTTGTCAATGTAATCAACACATTTTTCAAGGTTTGCGAGGGCTTAAACCCCCTAGCTTCCCCTCCACCCCTCTGGATCCGGAATGGGTCGGCGAGATGGATGGTCATTTTTATCTATGCACTTCCGCCATTTTTATTTCAAAGATTAATTTGAAAATTTGAAAATAATTCGATAGCGAGGTTCAATAAAACTTTGAAGCCGACTAAATCTACATTGGATTGACTTATTTCTCTTGTAAGAAATTGTCAAACTCAGGGACATTGGCTACTTAGAACAAAGTCTGTCAAGTTTAAGGGTATTTGAAGCATTCCAATCGCAGCTGCTTTAATTAAACGACCGTCTGTTATGCAATTGCGGTCTAGCGTTGCCCTGAAATAGCAGTGGGCTAGAACAATTGACCAATCCCGCAGGCGTATTACCTAACGTTTGCAATGCGCCAGTGATCAGCGATGATTTTTTAAACGCAACGAAAAACTCATCAAAAACGTTGGCAATTGCTTGCTGATCACTGAATGGACTTTTTGCAATATCACAGCACCAAAACTAATCAAGCGGCAACGACTGCTTCTAATATACAAAGCTATTATATGTCTTGCAATAATTAAACAATTACGATAATTTCGCATTGCGAGCTACGTGATATCCCGCTAATTGCTTGACAGATCGTTTTTTCATTGTTGCAATTGTTGACAATTCAACTATGCTATCATTTGTCCACATTTTATTTAGCTCTTGTGGAAGATACCGGGTCCTTTACCTGATGCATACCAGTGCCTTTTTCTAAATCAACTTTCGCTTGGAACAGGATTTGGCAGATTCATTTCCTATTATCGTACGGAGTCCAATTAGTGGAGATCTCGAGTCGGAAATTCGATTTTCGAAAATCGGGGCAAAATCAGTAATCAGTATCAACATACGTAGCGCGAAGTTAAAAAACCTCATATGATGTTGTGAGCACACATATTCAATTTAAGAACTATTCCACGTTTTATTGAATAAATGGAAAGTACGAGATTCGAGCCGAAATCTTGTAATATATACTTCAACTGCTTTACAAAATATTTTTAGTCTCAAGGGAAATTTACAAGTTATTTGAGCAAGGAAATGCTTATTCCTCGTGAGATCTGAGATCTTTATTCGGGCTTGTATCTTTTTGAGTAAAATGTTATGTTTATAAGCAAGGAATTATGAAAATACCACTAATAATATAAGTGTGGATATTTGTATGTGTATGTGTGAACCTAAGCGGATAAACTTTCATATAGGCATGGGCGTACCGAGGGGGGGGGACAGGGAGGGGCAACTGCCCCCCCCTCCTGGAATTTGTTTACCTCCCTACTATCTGCTGTTGTAGATAAAAATATGTATATGTATAAAAATGAACAGCTGTTCGTTAGTCTCGCTAAAACTCGAAGGAAACTCCAGGGAAGGTGTAAAATGTAAGAAAATATAGAAAAAGATAAGAGTAGTTAAAAAGGCAGTACAACGTTTGCCGGGTCAGCTAGTAATAATATAAAAATATTGTCTTAAAATGTTACGTTTGCCCCCCCCCCCCCCCCTGGCCCAGAACCTGGGTACGCTCATGCATCAGGTTTTGTTATACCAGTATTCAACTTAAAATTATGAATAAATTGTATAGTGAGTGAGACAAATATGAGATGACTTATTTTTTTGCAGTTGGATTCGTTTATTATGAAAAAATAAAAGCCGCCGATAATATTGGCTGTAAACGAGATACTTTTAAACAATTCCTTAAAAGTGTAATCGCTTTCAAACTTAATTAAATACGGCGCAAAATTATTTTCGCAGTTAGAAATTCTATCATTCCATTCCGATCGGAATTCCTGTTTGAAAATGGGACTTTCTCATTCATCGTATAAATATTATTTATTGATTAAATACTTAGCTTGGTACGCTGCGAAAGTGAGGCTTTGGATTCGATTACCGAGGCGGAAAAAAATCACTGGATTTTTTAACCGACTCCAAAAAAGGAGAAAGTTCTCAATTCGGTCGGTACATATTTTTTTTATGTATGTACACCGATTACGCCGAGGTTTCTGAACCGATTTATGTGATTCTTTTTTGTTTGATGCGGAATAGTTTCGAGTTGGTCTCATAAAAATTTTATTCATGTAGGCCCAGTAGTTTTTATTTTATGAGCATTTTTTATTTATTTTACCTATGCCGATGTCTGAAATCAAATCTCGCAAGTAAATTTGATCCATTTACCGGTTACCGATTGAGCTGAAATTTTGTATAGGTACGTATGTAAATTGGATGACAATGAAAACTTATTATGAGATAGATCTGATCTGATGATGGAATCGGCAGGTGACCACAAGAACTCAGTAATTAAATGGTTTAAAATCGTTTAATGACAAGACTCTATCGAGTTTGGGCTCATTTGATTCGTGTTGACGAGCACTTTGGTACTTGGTGGTAACTAGGTTCATCCAAGGTCCGATGATGAAGCCAGAAGTTGGCCATAGGAGCTCAGTAATTAAATGACAGAACCCTATCGAGTTTGGACTCGTTTGATCGGTTTTGAAGAGCACTTTGGTGCTTGGTGGTAACTAGGATCCTCCAGAGTCCGATGATTAAGCCAGGAGGTGGCCATAGGAGCTCAGTACTTAAATGACACAACTCTATCGAGTTGGGCTCGTTTGATTCGTGTTGATGAGCATTTTGGTGCTTGGTAGTAACTAGGATCCTGTAAGGTCCGATTATGAAGCCAGAAGGTGGCCATACGAGCTCAGTACTTAAATGACATAACTCTATCGAGATGGGCTCGTTTGATTCGTGTTGACGAGCATTTTGGTGCTTGGTAGTAACTAGGATCCTGCAAAGTCCGATTATGAAGCCAGAAGGTGTCCATAGGAGCTCAGTAATTAAGTGACACAACTCTATCGACTTTGGGCTAGTTTGATTCGTGTTAACGGGCACTTTGGTGCGGGTGGTAACTAGTTGTAAAAGGAACTACTCTTGACGAAAGTCTTTGTTGTACGTATGTCAAGTCGGTCAGTTTAGGAGGTAAAGACTTTCATGTAGTTCCAGTAGGCCTGAGAAAGAACTTTTCTTTTTTTATGGTAGTCGAGCAACGGTAGCTCCTCCGGAAGGAAATCAAAATGTGCTGTGGCTAATGATGTCTGTTGTTTTGGATATAATAATTTCTTACAGATTGTACTTATGGTGCTGGACTTATGGTGATTATAAAATTACGCTCACTCATTGAACGAAGTCTTTGTGACGTCTGACGCGCAGCCGAGTCTGCTCAGCAACGTAAGAACCGACTAGCGGGTTCTTACGTTGCTGAGCACTTCACTTCTAATCTATGAACTCTCTGCTCGGCTAACTCCTTAGCTAAACGCTCCTTAATGAGACCAATTCTACGAGCCTTCTTTTCAGCAGATTCGTTCGCTAGACGCTCATTAATGACACCAAATCTATTAGCTCTCTGCTCAAAAGACTCATTCGCTAGACGCTCTTGAATCATACCGAGTCTAGAATTATACTGTTCAATATTTTCTTGACGGTAGCGTGATTTCATATATGCTTTCGTGGCCAACAAACGTATTTCGTGGTCTTTAATAGTCTCACAAGAACGTAACATTGTGTTTCGAAGAGCATTTTTACGGAGACGACTACTTCTATCCGTTCCGGTTTCTTGAGATCTGTGTTTGTTAAAGCGCGCAGCATCTGTTATAGGTATACCCATAAATAGTTGACAATACAACAATACACTCAAAAATATTAAATAAAAATAACTACGTTAAAAAACCGACTTCAAACACTTAAAAGAAAAAAATAATAAAGATTTCATATTAATTAAATACTACCTATTATTTATATGTGCTATTTACTAATATATAATATATAAGGTTTGAAGTCGGTGACTTACTTTAAAGATTAAGATGCGTAAATATACCTAATAAATAGCAATTAAATGTTAATATTATAAGCAGCTTCAATCAATACGAAGAATAATGAAAAACATAATTACGAAAATGTATTCAACAGAATTCCTAAACTAAATAAATGGTCATGTGAATTAATGTAGAATTATGAATTAAGCTAAAACGCATCAAAATTTTTAATTTAAAATTTACACCACATAATGGTAGAATATGCTGGTAGCTTAATCAATTTTTAACAACTTGTAACACCCATATTCTTGTAAATAAATATTTTCTTTCTTTCAAAAATGTTATGTAAGTATTCAGAACGTCCGACGTCTGCCTGCGCGTGTGTGTCGGATTGGCTTGGCACCGACTTCTAACCTATTAGTAAATAGCACATATAAATAATAGGTAGTATTTAATCAATATTAAATCTTTATTATTTTTTAGTTTTTAGTATTTGAAGTCGGTTTTTTTAACGTAGTTATTTTTATTTTTAATAAACTAGGGTATGAAGTTAGCTGTAATCAGAATGAAGTGTGCCGAGTGTATTATTTCACAGCGCTTATAGGGCTGATTTAAGCGTTTACTCGAAACGCATTTAAAAGCGCTTTTACCGCTTTTTTCTGTAAAAATTTCTGTAAAAATGTGACTGTATCGCGAACACTATATTTGATGCTTTTTAATGGATACTTCTATCCACTGAATCGGTCCTTCTTATCTGTATTTAAAAGAGATTTTAATATAGTTTATAATCAATATGAATCTATGTAGTATTATATTTATTCATATCCGATTCTGATGATTCCATCACCACTCCGCCTACATCACCAATACGTCAACGTTACCGTTGGCGGCGTCGTGGCTTGCTGTTTCGGCCTACAAACCTTTGAGACCTTGGTCAAGCTTTCTTAGTGGGTCGAAATACTGATGCCAGTTTCCCACTCACCATCCAGATACTGCCCTGACCCAAGGTTCAATCTCACAGGAGACACCCTTAGGGGTCTAAGCCCACTTAAACTCTGGCTGAGCTCTCTGCTCGCCCGGTTTCGCAGTAATGGTCTTTCGGACCAACTATTTAAGGGCGCTTATTCGTTTCTTAACGAATACTTCGTGTTTTCAATTTTTTTTTTCATAGCAATAGCGTAATAATGTGAGCAAATCATTCGAAGGATATTACAGTTTTTGCAAAATTAAGTCTTAATTATTCGATTTATCCTAGGTTCAAAATTTGATCGGCAAAAGATTACGCGCGAGGATTTATAGTGTTTTTGAATAATTGAAATAAATGAGTCCATATAACGGACTGCAAAATCAGTATATTAAACATTACCTTTTTCTATTCTTTTTCTATTCACATATAATATATGTTTTAGGTTTCTATTGAAATCCTTACTGGTAAAAAAAAATGTTAAAGTGAGCTGTTTTTGTAATTTTTCAATATTATTTTTTAATATCTACTTAAACAACAATATTTTCGTCATTTTGGTTCTGTAGTGCACTTTAGGACCATATATCCTGTTAGAAAAATGTATAAAATAAAATATTTTGGCATATTACAATGGTTGTATTCGTCTTGAAAAATAACTCTGACGCCAATTTTCGTAAAACGCTATTCAGGGATTGTCTTCGTTTTAAAAAACTGTTTTCAAAAATTATGTTCTTGCTCTATAGTGCACTAAATTAATACTCAATCTTACAAAGACTGTAATATATTTTTAAATAAATCTATTCACATTATTACGAAATTGCTCTTGAAAAAACTTGAAAACATGAAGTTTTCGTTGCAAATCGAAAACGCGCTCTTAAGTTCATTTCAGAAAAAAAAGAAACAAATATATTTATACTAGCTGACCCGGCAAACGTTGTTTTGCCTTACATATTAGGAATCCATAGCGGACAAACAACGTGACACCTAATTTATATAAGACTACGGGATTGTTCTTCCACGCAGCCAAAATGGCATTAAACTTTATATGGTGGTTAAGTATTCTTAAATTTTCTAATTTTCCGCGCAATTTTCTTAATATTTTCTTTTATAAGAACCCTCTCCTTACAATTACAAACACAATAAAAAAAAATTACCGAAATTAGTCCAGCCATTCAGGCGTGATGTCGTGACCAAGGAAAATAGGGATTGATTTTTATATATATATAAGATATTTATTTGTCTAATAGATATTTTATGTTTCAAAATTAATACAATTACGCTCGAATCGAACGCCAGAGAGTGACCGCTAGTTTCTATTAAGCTGCAAGCCAGAACGTAATGAATTTTCAGAGAAAGGCTTTCATTTCTGCTTTATTATAGACCGTGGTCCCACGAACAAACTTTTTTTTGATTAATAAAAAGCTGAATTTTTGTGAACAGCTTCGTTTTGACGAGACAATCATCTTTTCTATCTCAAAAAATTTTGAATCGGGTAACTAATAAAGTTATGGGGCTTTGAAAATTTTGATTTGGCGAAGGAAATATATTTAATAATAACAATAATTATTTTTCGACTTTAATCGCTTGATTTTATTAGGAAAACTACGATGAAACTTTTGTCCTACACATTCGATGGTTTTTCTGACGAGTCCTCCATTCTAAATTTTCGCAATTAAGAGATTTTTAAATTCATTTTCAATTTAAAAACAACCTAATTTTCTCACAACACCTTGTTAATTAATATTGTAATTCAAAAGTAACATTATCCTACACGTAAAGTAGAATCTTTTCGTACTCAGACACTCTAAACTTTTCTTTTTTATCTATCTTTATTAGTTACCCGATTTGAGATTTTTCGAAGATAGAAAAGATGGTTGTCTCGTCAAAACGAAGCTGTTCACAAAAATTCAGCTTGTTATTTATCAAAAAAAGTTTTTTCGAGGGACCACGGTCTATTACGATCGATTTTCATTTTAAGTGTAATCTGACGATGAAAGATTTTAAATTATATATTTTTAGTTAATCGCATATTATAACAGAAATTTTTCAACCCAAAAAATAATTTGTCTACTAGAATTTTTAGTATCCTAATAAAGACTATTACAAAACGATTTTTCTTGTAAACCTTAGTAGCTCATTAATAAAGGGAATTGATATCTATATAGATATAACAACAATTGAAAAAAACCTACATGTATATTTATTCCAAAGAGTGCATTGGTATATGTAACACTAGTTGAACTGGCAAACGTTGTTTTTTTCATACAAATAACTTGTTGGGGGTTATTGAGATAAAAACTATCCTATCTTTTAAGTTGGACCAAACATTCATTACGACAAAAAGGCGTAGCGCGAAATAAGTACCATAATATAGCCATAGCGCTTTTTTTGACAATTTTATTATTCAAACCAAACGAATAGCTTCCTAACCAATCGTTATCGCAACCTGACTGTAGCTAAAATAAACCTCATAATAATTGTTCATTAATACTTTTTTAAAGAATTTTGCAAACAGAAGTTTTTGTATTGTTCATGAAAGTCATTTTTAAGTAAGACAGGAAATGCAATTTGTTAGTCTTGCGATGTAAGGATAGTGGCCTATGTTCACTGTAAAAAATAATGTCCCCAAGGAATATAAAAATGGCTTTTAATGCGAGCAGCGCCGCGGGCAAAAACTAGCAATTATTAAAGTAAATTGTAAACAATCATGCCTATTATTGTAAATTTGTTCGATTTGCTACCATGGTACGTAAGTTGAAGTTTAAATACGTTTTAAATTTTCTCTGTAAAGGAAAAGTGTGTACTACGTATGTTTGACCTAAAGCAATAACCCGGTCAATAAAGTAGGTGAGCGCGAGAAATAATAAGCGCTTCACAAAGCTGTAATAGAAAAATACGAGCGGCGACACATGTGATCGCTTTTTACAATTCTCAATATTAAAGTAGTATTTTATGGTGACTTCAAATGTTTCTAATGAAATAAACGCAATAATAAAACCTTAGCCAAATTTAATTAAAAAGTGTTTAAATCGGTTTAGTTAAGCGGATTAACGCAAATATTTCTAATTACTTTCAATGTGTTGATCTGGGCATCTTTTGAAGAATAGATCACCTGCCCTTGTAACAGCTAGGTTGTAAGAGGCGACCGCTTGGCTATAGGAACGTGTCACTACCATCGTGACTACTAGATGGTAGAGTTCCGCTACGTCTCGCCCGGGTATTTGGTAGCACCACCTCACCTATTCTTGCCGCAATAGCGTCGACCCTTGTTATTGTCATATTCCGATTTGGTGAGTTAGGTGGACGGTAAATTGATGATCATCCCGTCAAACGGATAACAACGCACCATCAACATCTTTGGTGTCTATGGGCGATAGTTTCTCTTTCCATCAGGATTCAGGAGAGTCATTTGCTTGTTTGCTATCTAATGATATAAAAAAATAGTAATTACGTTGTTACGTAGTAACAAGTCGCACCATTGGTAGAAGGGCAAAATTGTCAAATATTGCAAAATAAATAATAAATTTAGGATAATAATAAATAAATATTCACGGGACAAATTACATTATTGATCTAACCCCAAAGTTAGCAAATTATTTGCTTGTTATGGGTGTTAGTCAACGATATTTAATACATAGATATTTAATACATTAATAAACACCCAAACCTGGAAATACAAATATTTACGCTCAACACACAAATGTTTGTCCGCGTCGGGGATCAAACTCGAGCCCGGAGTCCTGATTGCGTAGTCAGGGTCGCAACCACTCGATTAACGGGGCTGTTAAAATAAATAATAATAACTTATGTAATGAGAAATACTTTAAAGATGTCCTTTTAATTGGAGGGACAAATACTTTCATGTAGGGGAAGACCGGGTAATGGGAATCAGCGGGCAATGGTAGTCACCAACATATCTCCAAAACTACAACTGCTAGAAATACGTTTACTGCCGTCCCCGCCCCGCTTTGTCCCCCCGCTAGTGGTGCAAGAGCGCCGCGCTAGATTGTGGCGGTCTCGGGAATGAGAAGTGTATTTTGTTTTTGTGGCTCGCCGATGTAAATTTTTAAGGACGCAAAATAAGCTGCAGGTATTCTAATTATTGATCTACTAGTATGTGTCTTTTTTACGCCATTACTCGTATATTCAGTATAACGATTTTATACTCAAATCCCATATATTGCTTAAATATATTTTTTGTTTCTTTTTTTCTTCATAAAATGCTTGTGGGTAATGAGGATCGGTTGACCCCCATTTCCCGCTAGTGATCACAATATAATTTTAGTATTCTTATTTTAGATGTAGACGTATTTTGTGATGAAGATTTTCTACCAGCCGAATTACTCAGATCAGATTGAAATTAATAACCCAGCGTCAGACCAAGAAAGCTTGTCAGTACCTGGCACATCAATGCAAGTTGCCCCAGCAGCCTCTAGTCTTGATATTGTGTCGAAATTAATTAAGTTGCCAGAGAAAACTAATACCCACAATGCTAAACAATGTCGCCAGAAGCAGCATGCCAAAATTTTAACATCCACGCTAACAAACAAAAACTTGTTAGAAAAAGAAAATAAGAAAAGTAAAGCCTTCTGCCAAGCCAAGGATAAAAGCAAGGGACAAAATATAACTAAGGGAAAGGGTCAAGGAAAGAAGACTAAAGTGTCGAAGAAGGAAACCGAAAGAGTAAAGAGGAAGGTTCTCCAGGAATCAAATTATACTTCTGTTTCAGACGTGGCTACTGATGGTTTATGCCAAGACGATGAGCTAGATGATGCTGACGATGCAGGGAATACGTGCTAAATCTGTAACGAATTCGGCCGAAATAATGAGGTTTGGTACAGGTGTACTTCATGTAGTTTATGAGCTCACGCATATTGTACGAGGTGGGAGTCGCCCAAGGGTTATATTTGCGATTTGTGTTAGATTTTTGTATAATCCTCATTGCCCACAAGGTGACCACAATTACCTTCACCTCAGTGCAATGGGAGTCAAAATAGATATTTTTTTTTACTTTTATATTTTCTAAAGATGATTATTAAAGTGATCACTACTGATTCCAAATGATAGTCAATATTTTATTATGAGGCAGTTGTAATAGAGATTTAGTTTAATTTTATTTATTTATTTCAATTATTGCTTAAGTGATCCCCAATACCCCTTCTTACCCTAGTTCCTTAAAAACCGCCAGTTTCGCCTGGCGGTTTTTAAGGAACTACATGAAAGTATTATAGTATAGTATAGTATAGTTACTTTGTCTCATTGGCATTTTTTTTATTAATCTCTTGGCGTGACAGTGTCCTATTGGTCAGTTGATCGGCGGGTGACGTCACTTGGAGCGCTAACGCCATAAACAGTGGTAAAGGTATGCCCTTTGATGTTTTTTTTATTTTGGAGCGACAAGGCCACATCCATTACACCTTTGGTGACTCTTTCCATCAGGCGACCCATCTGCTTGTTTGCTATCTTATGATATAATTTTTTTTTTGATGACCAATTTAATAAACTTGACTAAACGTTTGAGTAAAAAGCTAACTTTATTACTACACTAGCTGTTGCCTGCAACTTCGTCCGCGCGGACGTCGTTTACTCCGCACAGCTTCTCCCCCGTAAGTGATAACGTGATAATATGTAGCCTATATGTTGACTCGACCTGTTAGTGATATTCATGAAAAATTTGAAGTAAATCCATGCAGTACTTTTTGAGTTTACCCCGGACATACATATAGACAAACAGACAAAAATACTAAAAACTATATTTTTGGCTTCGATATCGATTGTAGATCACGCCCTAAGTATTCTTTTAAAAAAATATTCAATGTACAGTTTTGACTTTCCTACAATTTTATTATATGTATAGATTCCTCCGTGTTGGTCCAGGAACTGCACATATTGGTCCGGACTCCTTCGAAGAATAAACCTTCTGCCATACCACCAGGCAGTTCGTAACAGGCGAATGATTGACTATGCGTGTCACTGCAATCGTGGCTACTAGGTGGTAAAGCTCTGAATTGTCTCACCCGGATCTGGTACCACCGCCTAACCTATTCCTACCATAGGAGCATCAGTGTTTGTCACTGTCAAATTCCAGTTTAAAAGGGAAAGTAACCGGTAAACTTACGGAATTGGTATTAACACCTTGCCACTCGGATAGCGACGCACGATCAACATAACACGGTGGTTATCTCTTTTCATTAGTGGAGTCATCTGCTTTTTTGCTATCATTTGATATAAAATAAAAAATACATTTATATTATAAGCAAAGTTCCAGAGATAACAAAAGCCTCGAAAATCTATTCGGGGAACTGTTGCCAATGCTATTAGAACTGTTAACACGAAACAATATCCAATCAATTAATTTAACAGGTTTCTCAACAACTGCCGTTTATTAAGTCTGGTCTTTAACACAAATATCCGAGGTAAGGGTGTATTAATTTACTACAACACAGTTTAAACGAGATATTTTAAATTTTTGAAAGCTGTCCTGGCAGGCAGTTCGTAAGAGGTGAACGATTGGCTATATACGAGTTACTTAAATAAAAAACATAAGAAATAAAGGCACTATCACTAGTAACACTAAAATTATTTCGGAATTATTTAATGACCATTTTATAAATATAACAAAAGATTCTAACAGAAATAATAATAGTGATAATAATTATAACTATAAAGAAAATGCAACAAACTTTAACACCGTTTTTATATATCCCACATGAAATTTGTAAAATAGTTAAATCGTTGAATAATACCCAGTCAGTTGGATATGATGGTATTCGCACTGATATAACAAAAAAATGTAATAAATATATATGTTCTCCACTATCACATATCATAAACTTGTCGTTTAGTCAGGGTACATTTCCTGAGGTTCTAAAGTTATCAGTAGTCAAACCACTGCATAAAAAAAATGATCCAACGGACATTAATAATTACCGTCCAAAACTCTTGTACCTATTATAGCAAAAATTTTTGAAAAGGCAATGTATTGTAGGTTAAATAATTTTTTTGCAAAAAATAACATATTAGCTAATGAGCAATTTGGATTTCGCAATAACAGTTCTACAACATTAGCTTGTTATCATCTAACTAAATTAATTACAGACTCTCTGAATGACAAAAAACCAATTACAGCTGGATTCCTTGATATGAGCAAGGCTTTTGATTTCGTTAACCATTCTAACCTACTTAACAAATTAGAAGAATATTGTAAGAAGTAAGGCTTTGCAGTGGATTAAAAGTTATCTGACAAACAGAAAATAGTGCACAGAAATTACAAAAATTGTAGATGGAATTAAAATATGTCAGCAGTCAAAATTTCGAATAAACAATAGTGGTGTGCCACAAGGTAGTATTTTAGGACCCTTACTGTTCCTCATATATATAAATGATCTTCCGAAAATAACCCCCCACCCTTGTATTTTATATGCGGATGACACAACCATATTGATAAAATGTGAAAACTTAAACAATTACGAAAATGAAATTAAATATACAATAAATAAAATAATTGAATGGCTACAGAATAATAATTTAAATATTAATATAAAAAAAACCAAATTAGTGCAATTCAGTAATATAAATAGGAAGAAAATACCCTTAGAAATTAAATATAATAATGAAATTATAGAGGAAATGGATAATATAAAATTTTTGGGAGTTATGTACGATCGCCATTGCAATTGAAAATCACATATAGATATGATTTGTTCTAAGTTAGATAAGTTCATATATGCTATAAGACGACTGCGCCAAGTAGTATCTAAAGAGGTAGCCCTTAGTGCATATTATGGCTACGTATCGTCAGTTCTTTCGTATGGTCTTATTTTATGGGGCAATTCAGTAGACATGGATAAAGCGTTTAAAGTTCAAAAAAATGTGTAAGAGCAATTTATAATATTAAACCAATGGATAGCTGCAAACCATACTTTAAAAATAATTTTATATTACCATTATCATGCATGTATATTAGGGATATTGTAATGTTTGTCAAAAAATACCCGCATCTTTTTAAACTTAACGTAGAACATAATCCAAGATCTATTAGACATACACAAATTGCTAATTCCAAAATGTAATGTAAGATTGTTTCAGAAAAATGTTTATTTTATGGCCATTAAAATATATAATACAATATCAAATAATATTAAGGATCTACCAATTAACAAATTCAAGAAAAAAGTAAGACATGGCTGTTAGATAAGTGTTTCTACGATGTAAACGAGCTATTCTGTAATAAAATGTGAAATGAACACATACTTAGCCTAGGTCATTAAAAATAGCATTTATTATTAAATAGAGAGTTTTCATTATTAAAAACATTTGTTTAGTTATTAAAACGTACTCGTGAGTGAAATCAGCCCTTAACAATAAACTTAGAATGAAGTTAAATATGGTTATTATTACATGATATGAATTTATTAATGATATTGTAAGCTTTTCCGTATTTGAAATATTTCTATTTATATGAAACGTTAGTTTTGTAAAAGCTTGCACGTTTTGTTAACTATTATAGTTTTTGCTAAAAATACATACTAAATAACGTTAAAACAAAAATTTGCATACCAATTGATGGTGAAGTAGGAAGGATTGTTACTCTTTAGCTAATTAAGATCTATTTGTACTCCTATTTCATGCAAATAAAGAATTATTATTATTATTATTACCATCGTGGCTACTAGTTTATAGAGTGAATGAATATCGCCTGGGTCTGGTACCACCGCCTTACCTATTCTTGTACCTATAAACTTATGCACGCGGCATTAAGACCTCGCCACAAGTATAGCAACGCAACATTAACATCTTTGGTGTCTGTAGGCAATGGTTGTCTCTTTCCATCAGGAGAGCCGTCGCTTGTTTGCTATCTTACGGTACCAAAACGTCTATTGACGTTCACTTCACTCTGTCTCTCCGCAAAGGGACTGGCGCGATGATATTTATTATTTTTTTAAGACATTTTTGCTACTCCATGTGCTTGTTTCGCGTATCAATTCGGAAAATTGTTTGCCAATAGATATATGTGTTGAATTGGCAAAAGCCATTAATGAGAGCTGTAACATGAAACCGATATGAAGTCAATTAATTTAACAGGTTTTCCCAACGTTACCTCAATGAAAGCAGTATTCAGAATTGGGTGAATATACTTCGTTAATATAAATTGGATATTGTACTTGCTAAACATATTTTTTTTTTCGAAATGGATTTTAATTTTTAGGCACTTAGTCTGTGCGACCGTCATTGCGGATCCGAGCTTCTCTGGCGAGATTGCTCGGCCATAGTTTAATTTTTGGCAAAAAACACATGGCTAAGACACTATAATATTAATTGATCTTAAGATGCCTTAATATATCTTAAAGCAAATTTCAGAAATCGCTTACCATACAAATCGTATGAACCATCACAGACAACTAGATAATATATATTTTACCTTCAGTATCTTAAGATACCCAACGATATGGAAATATATATTTCATATCTTAAGATATAATCTTAAGATACGAAATAAATATTTCTTCGCATTTTAATATAAATACAGGATGTTTTTATTTCGGGATATGCGCGATAGCAGTGCCTCATAATCTATAATATTATAATAATGTTTATAAATGCGAAATTTGGGATGTTTGGATGAATGGATGTTGGATACTCAATCAAGCAAAAACTACTGAACGGATTTGAATGTTATTTGGCACATAAGTAGATGATGACCTGGAATAGCACATAGGCAACGTTTTATCCCCAAAAAGCAGGTAATCCCGTTGGATTCACCAAAAAATTTTATAATGTAGCGGGCTACACGGTGCATCTAGATTAATATAATAGTTACTATGCGTTCCAACAGAGAATAGGATCACGCTTGTTATTAACTTCATATCACAAGTGTAAAATTAGTAATGTCAGCAAAAAACATTTGTTTAAAAAATATTGCTGATTTATTAAAGAACATATAATGTTTTAATATTTTCATCAATAAAAATAATTGTAAAAAACATCAATAAAGTCGTGTTAGTTACACCACTTATAAGTCAAGAAGGATATTTCATATTATTCTATATCGAAATCGATGTTTGAGGAGCTGTCTAACAAATCAAGAAGTGAGGCTGTATCACTCATGGTTAATCAACCTGTATATAGAACTCCAACGACGCAGACTAATATTATCGTATCTTAGCCGTGTGTGATACGTTAAGATACTGTAATATTTTATATTAGGGCATCTTAACATAAAATAATATAGTATCATATTCATGTGTGATGAGCTTTAAAGGGCGTCTCCAATAAAATCGAAACTCGGTTTAGAGCATTATTTTGTTACGTTAAGTGGCATCAGGATTTAGACTCGTTATTAACTACTGCCAGAGAATAGATATTAGTAGTTCGTCTATGCTACTACTAAGTAACTTAAATATTTGAAAGCCATGTCATGGTAGAATATATTGGTAACTTTAATTAATTATTTTATAACTTGTGACCTATGGGGGTTACAAGTTATAAAAGAATTAGTTAAATTCTCGCAAATAAATATTTTCATTTAATTTCAACTCTTGACCAAGGGAAATAGTGAACGACGTCGCCACTGGTGCAATGCTGACGTGTGTGTGTGTGTGTGTGTTGTGAGGTTTGAAGCTATGGTATGATCGTCAGGATCGATAGAAAAAATTTCCATATTTTTTAACACTATTTTTTCGCTTGCGGTAGCTTTCTTTAGACGATATAACGAGTTTTCTTTTCACTGCATCAACACAAAAAATCGTACAAAACACAAACTCGATTTAATTAGTAAACTTTTATTTATATACTTAATCTTGTATAACACAAGTAAGTTGTTAAACAAAAGGCTTAGTCCCTTAGCTCGCCTCCACCTTAGCTGTTATGTTAGTTTCTTAATCCGCTATAAAGCCAGAAGCTGGCTTTGGGGAATATACAAGGCCATTAAACTGACCTTTTGTACAACAACTTGGTTTTTGCAAACAACCGTCCACTACAGGACGATGCTGTAAGGCTGTAATATTAATTCAATCTTGCAAATTTGTCTTTGGTATCGATTACGTCGATTATAACGCCCTCAAGTTAGCGTATGTCTTAACTATTGAATGAGTCTACCATTTTATGTCATATCGCTTAACTAATTATATTACATGAAGCCATTAATAGTCGAGCGTTGTCTCTGAACAGAGTTTCAGAACAGTTTCCATCATTTGTGCACAATTTAATTAAACTAGTAATATGTTATTACAGAACACATGTTTATTATATATGTGTATTACAAGAAAGCAAAACCGCTCTTGTGTGTATATTTTTTATGTCATGTTATAGCAAACAAGCATATCCTCTTTTGATGGAAAAAGCCCTTCAAAGATTTTAATTATAAATGGATGTTTATAATAATGGAATTATGGATACTTGATGAAAAGAGATGACCATATAAAATGTTATTGAGGAATGGATGTTGATAATAATAGAATTATGGACACTTGATAGAAAGAGATGACAAAGATGTTAATGAGGAATAGATGTTGTAATAGGATTATGAATACTTAGTAGAAAGAGATGACCAAAGATGTTATTGAGGAATGGATGTTGATAATAATGGAACTATGGATACTTGATGGAAAGAGATGACCAAAGATGTTAGTAAGGAATGCATGTTGATAATAATGGAATTATGGATATTTGATGGAAAGAAGACTAAATATATTATTGTGGAATGGATGTGGATAGTAATATTATTATGGATATTTGATGGAAAGAAATAACCAAAAATGTGATTGAGGAATGGATGTTGATAATAATTGAATTATGGATACTTGATGAAAAGAAATGACCAAAGATGTTAATGAGAAATGAATAATGGAATTGTTTATATTTATACTTTATATTTTGAAAATCCTTACTGATATTATAAATGTGAAAGTCTGTCTCTCTGTCTGTCTGTCCGTCCATCTTTCTATCTGTATAAAAAAACCACTGCTGAAATAGGGGAAGAACATTTGTATGAAAGATTATGTTGATGACATATTACTCTAATCGCGGAAAATATTATAGAAATATTTGGTGAGTGATAGTTTTAAGGACACTACTATTTTCTTTTAATATATGCCTCCTTGCTGTTTCCCCAACATAATTCTTCAAAGGGAGCCTTTGAAGAATTATATTCTATATTGGTTATTCTTGTCTCTACAATTGTAACTACTAGGTTCCGCATCGTTTCGCCTGGGTATCTGGTACCACTGCGTCATTGTCACGTTCCGGTTTGGTGGATAAGGTAGCCGATAAAATATTTTAAGTAGACTTTACATCTCGCCACATGGATAGCAACGCACCGTCAACATTCTAGCTGTCTATAGGCAATGCTTGTTACTTTCCATCAGGAGAGTCATCTATATTTCAACGCATTAAATCAATGAAACAAAATTCTTTACAACACATTCTGCAACAGCAAAAATAAATAACAAAATATATGCTTAGATAACTACAACATACCTTCACGCCAGATCCCATACGGGGTAGGCAGAGAGAACCGAGTGCCACATATCACGATTTTTGCAAGCTTGTCTCACTTCTTCCACATTCATTACTATCTTAATACACACACGCTGGTTGCGAAGACTCTTGACACCACCTTCGCACAGTACTCGATCAATCTGATTATGATATTTCAGTCTTGGTCTTCCCCGTTACCTACATCCTTCCACATTCGCATTGTATATCTGTTTTGTTAATCTTTCGTCTAGTTACCATTCTTTCTACATGTTCGAACCAATGGAGCTAGCCCTTTTTCATCTTTATGCCGATATTTCCTTTCAACATTAAATCTTTTGAAGTTTCCAATAAATAGACCATCTGGATGGAAAATCAAGGAAAGAAACAAGAGGATACGAATGGATTCAAAGTTAATGAAAATAGAAAAAGAGATTCGTAAAGGACAGGTTCACGGTAAGGAGTTTACAGAAGCTCCATCTTTGATAGGTCATATTGGAAGAACATTTGGAGACTTTCAAGTTTCGGAAGATAATGTTGCAGAAGACAGAGTTAAATTAACAGTATTTGATGAAAAACATGAATTGTTTAATAAGAGCAAGTGGTTTTATGATACACCTGGTGTAATCCACCCCGATCAAGTGTTGTCTCTTCTTAGCACTGAAGAGTTACTAATAACAATACCTAAAACACTAATTAGACCGCAGACATATTATTTGCGTAATGGTTCAACATTTTTTATAGGTGGATTAGCTCGAGTTGATGTTATAGATAGCGAAGAACCTTGTCGCTTTACAATATTCTGCTCAGAAAATCTCCCAATTACTGTTGTAAAGACTGAAGATGCACATGAAGTGTATGAAAAATTTGTTGGTACTGAGCTATTTGCTGTGCCTTCCGGTGAATGTGACAGATTAGACAATTGGCCAGGATTAAAAACGAAACAAACACTTTTACAATTTACAGGAGAAGGTCCCAGAATTTGTTGTGGTGATGTAGTGCTTTCTTCTGTAGCTTGGGTGTCTGTGACTGCTAAAAAAGGAACTTTTTGCAAATTGCAAGCATGGACACCAGAAGCCAGAGGTATACACAAACGGTACCCATCTGTACTGCCATATTGTATCAATTTAAAAGGCAAAAGGATTACTGATACTCCAGCATACATGATAGGAAATGTATTTGTAGGAGATGAGTTGTAGTGTAAGAATATAATAAAAAACATAAAGCCTCTCGCTTCCTCTCTCTCGCTTCCACTTTATGAACCCAGTCCGAGAGTGTTACGCCACATATTCTTCGTAACGATCTCATCTCGACTGCGTTGATTTTACTTTCATGCCCTTTCTGACATACCCGACTCTCACTTCCATACAATAACGTTGGGGTAAGTACATAACTATGCAGGGCTAGTCGGGCACCCTGACTTAAAACGTTGCTTTTAAGTAATCTCCCTAACGCTTCATTTACTCAGTTCCCTGCAGACACTCTTCTTTCGACATCAGCAACATTAACTACAATGCTCTTAAATAAGTTTTAAAGATTTGCGAGGTCTAAGATTAAACAAACCTCATTTACTCCTCGGACGATGGCCCTCATGGTAGCATTTCTCGGACCGTCAACTGTTCTTCCGTCGTCTGTGGGCCCCCACGATGCGCTGTAGATGTGGATCTTGTGCGGCTCATGTCCCATTGAATTTGCTTCTATAAGATCTGTCATGTAGGGCTGATCCAACATTCTTATCCCTGTTAAATGAAGAATATACTTATAATTAACCAGATGTGTAAATATGTTCTTAGTCTACAAGTCTGCAGTGCTAGAATTACTACCGGATCGGAACGCGGCCACTCAATGAGAAATTCCGGCGGAAGAAACTCAGCGGGCTTTGTCTTTTTTTCCTATATTATAATATGTAATTACTACTAATGTGCAGAAATAATTTCACATAACGTGTTGCCGGGTATTTAATACCACCGCGTTACATATTCTTGCGGCAATAGCGTCAATGCTCGTCATTGTCGAGTTGTGGTTTGGAGGGTAAGATAGTCGGTAGAATTATGCGAACGGATAGCGACATGGATATCACACGGATAACAACGCACCATTAACATCATTGGTGTCTATAGACGATAGTTTATCTTTCCATCGAGAGAACCATCTGCTTGTTACATATATAAATCTGTATTAAAGTCTTTTGAATCTAAAACCAAAAATATCAACTCGTATTCCACAAACCACAATAGATTGTGTTCAATCGACAAACACTCGGTTCACCAAAACCTAATCTCTAAACCAGGGGCACGTGCGGCACAATTGTCGATCCCTGTAAATGCCCAATACGCTGCAGCAACTATTATCTAGCTTTATTGCTTTTCTCCGCCGAAATTCTTTTGGATTTTTTTTTATTTGTTTACAAATGGAATCTTATAGCAGTTTTAGTAGAGATTAAGTTTTTATTTCATACCCAATTTCTTATTTTCCACATTAGTTTATAGTAACGATAGAGGGAGAAAGAATGTGAAATTTGATACTCAATTCTTCATCTAATTTCAGGATAGTTCTCATATATATCATTTAAAATATTAATTTCTTTGAATTTATATCTTGGGGGTTGATTGTATATTACGTATGAAGTAACCAAAGTTAAAGTGAACTACGAAGAATCTCGTATGAAATGCAATGAAAGTAATTGAAAACATTAGAAAGATAGTAAAATCTGGAGTTTAGCCATAGTCGTATTCGGATTTAGTGGGTATACGTCTACCATCGTGATTATTGTGATTAGGTACCACCTGGTAGAGTTCCATAACGCCTCGCCCTGGTATTTGTACCACGGCCTTACCTATTCCTGCCGCAATAGTGTCAGTGCTGGTAATTGTCATATTTCGGTTTGGAGGGTAAGTTAGCCGGCAAACTTATGCACTTGGCATTACCATCCCGCCATACGGATAGCAGCAATAGTGTGTCCATTAACATCTTTGGTGTCTATTGGCAATTGTTTATCTTTCCATCAGGAGAGCCATTTGCTCGTTTGCTATCTAATTATATAAAAATATAGTACATTAAAATCGTTTACTACGATTAACTACCACACCAAACTAATATACTTCACGCCGCGCCGTGAACTTAAAACAGACGTAGCGTATATTATTGTACTAGCTGACCCGGCAAACTTTGTTCTACCTCTTTTAACTACTCATATTATTTTTCTGTATTTTCTCACCTTTTTAAACCTTCCCTGGACTTTAACAAATAATTCAAAACCAAAATTAGCCAAATCAGTTCAGCCGTTCTCGAGTTTTAGCGAGAATATCGAAGAGCATTCATTTTATATATATATATATATATATATATATATATATATATATATATATATATATATATATATATATATATATATAGCTTGTGTGACATAAACCCGCGCTTTAACTACGCTTTTCGGTATAAAAAAGACTATACAAAAAAACGTGGCTCAAATGCTTGTTTACATCACACAGGACCCAAGAGGGGATTAGTTAAGCGCGGAAGATTAACACGAGGGGATACCATACATACTGTTGAGTCTCTCCACCAAATTTAAGCCCTTGATATAGAGCCAAGCATTTAGGACAGCCCGTCAGGTTTAAAAAAAACTGGTTGGTTCCCATGATGCACGAGTAAATCACCATTTGGCATCTTGGGCTATTATAATTAGGATGAAATAAGTATTTGTGGAACAAACTGAGATAACACACATTACGTGGGAACCCAAAATATTAGAGTTTAGCAAATACTAACTCTTTCGCTAGGTGTAATATATTGATGCTAAAAAATATGGAACCAATCACTTGCGCAATAATGGTTTTATTCAATGCCAATATATGTTAAAATTTTCAGAAACAATTTCGGAAATAACTATAGAAAGATAGGTCAAAAGTTTTTGAATTATAACGGGATACACAAACATATTAAAAAATTCAAAATTGCAAAATTTATATCAGTGAGTCTTATAGCGAATACTAATCACTAATCACGAATATTGGCGAAAAATTAAAAATCCAAACAAAGCAATTTATATAGGAGATGTGATAAACATAGATAGAATGTGATTTTAAATTTTTTCAGCTAGTAGCCTATTATTTGCGCAATCATGTATCCCAATATATACCAATTTTCATAATGATTGGTCAAGCCAAAAGGTCTTATTTTAAAACGGGGCACAGACAAAAAATTATATCATGTGCGCAATCATATGTTCTCACCGTATACCATTTTTTGTCCAGATCGCTCTAGCCATAGCTCTAGTCACCAATCGGTCGCATTTTACAACCTGCCTAGAAGACCGGCAGATGGTCTATTTTTTAAAAAAGGAAGCCCGGTACTATGTGCTAAAAGTTCGTATCTCAGTGTATTTTTAGGGTTCCGTACCTGAATGGTAAAACGGAACCCTATAAGCTGTCTGTCTGTCCATTTGTCTGTCACCAGACTGCATCTCATAAACCGTGATAGCTAGAAAGCTAACATTTTCACAAATTATGTATTTCCGTTGCCGCTATAACAACAAATACTAAAATTAAAATATTAAGGGGGTCTCCTAATACAATAAACGTGTTTTTTTCTGCTATGATGGTACAGAACCGTTTGTGCGCGAGTCCAACTCGCACTGGCCCGTTTATTATATACTACAGGATATCACGTAAAATAGGATTTCCTGAAAGATAGAGATAGAGATTGTCCGTAGACGCCAAATATATTTTGAGAACATTTTGTTTTATTACCCATAACATGTATTTGCGCTATATCGAAATATTGACTAAACGCTTAATAGGGGATAGCTAAGTTCACTTGATATGAGTATTTGAACCTTATCACTATTTACGTCAAATATGAAGTCATGAATACTTGAATGTTTTGTAGTTTTCCCAAACGAGACGAGTGAGTGGTTTTTATTTGCACAGAACAATCCAATATCAGCGAAATGAGTGAATCGTATTTGGTAGGTAAATATTTAGCGCTTCGATCGTAATTATTTTGTATTTTTTTTAGAAATTCGTTTATAGAAAATATAAAGCATCATTATCACAGCTGTGATTACCCCGTGTTGGTTCCGGGCTCCTTTGAAGAATAGACCAACTGCCGTTCTGCCAGGCAGGTCGTAAAAGGCGACCAATTGGCTACGCGAGTCACTACCATCGTGGCTATTAGGTGGTAGAGTTCTGCATTGTCTCGCTCGGGTCAGGTACCACCGCCTTACCTATTCCTACCGCAATAGCGTCAGTGTTTGTCACTGTCGTGCTCCGGTTTGGAGGGTAAGGTAGCCGGTAAACATATGCGAGTGGCATTAGATCTCGCCACAAGATAGCAACGCACCATTAACATCTTTGTTGTCTATAGGCGATGGTTGACTCTTTCCATCAGGAGACCCATCTGCTTGTTTGCTATCATATAATATAAAAAAGCTGTATTTCTATATAGTAGTTATAGGTCTTCGCAATATCTTTTTTGGCTTCCAAAGTAAACTAGGAACTCTAATAGTTTCGCTATGTCCTCAGCTCAGAGATCCTTAATACCAGAAAGATATAATCTGACACGACTAAACATATTAATCCCGGTAACAAAATTGTAACATAAAATCTTAAAAAATATTTTTTGTCAGGATAGCCCCTATAAAGTGCGGATGTTAATTTTTTCTCGTGTACCTCATGGTATTGGGTATCGTTTGATAGGTTTAGGACAAATATTGTCGGTTTGTGAAAACGAATTTTAAATTAAGGGAAATGTTTGTGAAATATTAACATTTAAAGTGCTAATTTTTGTTAAAGTGTCCCTCGTCCTCTGCCAGCTAAACGGTTGATTTTAGGGATGGGAAAAAATTTACGGGGTGGGTAAATACAAATATATAAGAATTTTTTTTTGAATAATAGTCGACCAACTTATAAAATATGTTTGGACAAGTTTTTATAGACGATAAATCTGTGGTAAACGGATGTAACCGATATCCGTCACTAAACGTTAAATAGATAAAAAATTAATTAACCTATATCACGTCAATGACGGATGTCAGATATATACAATATTATAATATGAAACAATAAAAGCACCTTCTTATTGCCGATAGACAACATCAGAACCCTACATCGAACGTGGCCCGACACGCACTTTGCCAATTTTTTACATATCATAACTCATTACATAGCAAAGCAAGCAGATGGATCTCCTGGTGGAAAGAGACAACCAGATAGCCTGAAGACACCGGAAGATGTAAATTATGCGTTGTTATCCTTATATCCTTATGCCACATGCATAAGTTTATACCGACAGCCTTACCTTCCAAACCGGAAGAGGACAGTGACAAACACTGACGCTATTGCGGCAGGAATATTTAAGGCGGTAATACCAGACCCGGGTGATACAATGCAGAACTCTACCACGATAGTAGTTCGCCTGCAAGGCAGAACGGGTGATGATCTTTTAAAGGGGTATGGACCAACAAGAAGAAAATACCATTTTATTAATGTTATAAATATAAGAGTTTTTAAATACATAGATCACATAATCACACAATTATTTTCATCGATGTTCCCGTTAAATTATGTATTACAAATTATGTATTACAAATAAACTCACTTGTACTTCCAGTTCACGTATATTTTTAATTTTTTACTGTTCACATCCAACCGGTTTCGCTTATTAAAGCATCATCGGGGATGTTTTACACATATTTTATAATATCTTTAACATATTTTTTACAATTCAAGTCATATTATTAGCTACTCTTTATAGGTTTTAATTATAGGTTAATTAAGAAAAATATTTTGTGTAAGATCACCCTCATGAGGTAGTCCAATTTTGGTGTGTTAGAAATCTATAAAAAAAAATATAAACAAATCTCATAAATATATGTAGTGTGTTGCTTAACTTAAGTGTATAAGCAAGGAAGTAATTCCTCAAAAAGTCTATTAAATTATAGTTCGGAAAAACAGATCATCCAAAATATGAATAAAAATAGTAGAGTATACCGATATGCCTTGTGAGGTATACAATATCGCATGTAATTGTGTTCGTCGAGTTCTCTTCGCTCAACTTGAAAATCAACCGGATTTAACAGAAAAATGCAAGAAACATTTTTGGTAGATAATAAGTGACAAATAATTTCATAAACAACCTTGATTATTCGCCGAGCCAAAGGGCGCGAGATGTTCGAGATATTCGAGATTCGAGATAAAGACTGATTTTTGAGACATTTGACATTTATTAATTTTTAAGCCAGCACAATATTAATGTCGCTTTCTTTTTAATTTTGAATAAAACACCGTTGTTGTAAATTCAGTTCACAAGGAATATTCCTGCAGAATGAGGTTTAAAGAAGATAAAATTACGCGGTTAATAAAAAAACAGATCATCCAAAATATAAATAAAAATAGTAGAGTATACCGATACGCCTTGTGAGGTATACAATACCGCGTGTAATTGTGTTCGTCGAGTTCTCTTCGCTCAACTTGAAAATCAAAATACAAAAAACATTTTTGGTACCTAGATAATCAGGTGACAAATAATTTCATAAATAACCTTGATTGATCTCCGAGCCAAATTGCGCGAGATATCCGAGATATTCGAGATTCGAGAGAAAGACTGATTTTTGAGACATTTGACATTTATTAATTATTAAACCACCACGATATTAATGTCGTTTTCTTTTTAATTTTGAATAAAACACCATTGTAAAGGCATATACAAAAATTCAGTTCACTAGGAATGTTTCTGTTGATTGGTGTCTAGAAAAGATAAAATTACTCGGTTATTAAAAATATATATGAAACAAGGTACAAGTAAAACAAACTGCGATTACAACGATGAATCTATTTAAAGGAATATCTATAGTAAGGTACACAATATGTAGACATTATCACTCTGATGAGAATTTAATTCCAAACACAAAATAATTGCACTGAATAATCAAATTACACTTTGCTCGTTTTTGAATAAGAGATAACGCAAATGGAATTTAGTCGAAGAAAAGTTTACTACAACTCTGAAAAGTTTAATTCGGGTATTAGCTTTTTTAATTATAATTAATGACCTTTTTAACGTTTTCGTTTACTTGGGATGTCCTTTAAACGGCAGACATCTTAAAAGTTCAAAAGATAAAATTCTAACATAAGCTAAGCTTAGCTCTATTACAAAAATTATATCCACTGGATGTCCAAAATTTATACCATACTTTTAAAATTACAATTTCTCCCAAATAAACTACCTAACTTCTATGTTAGAGATTTGAAATAAAAACTTTTAAGGCAAATTTTATCAACTTTCTTTGCAGCTAAAGCTAATTATACTTTTTGAACATAAAAGCTGGCCGAGTGCATGTTGAGCACGTACAATATGGGTTACATAGTAACTACTACTTACGTAATAACTAATAATACTAGGGCTTTTTATATATTACTAGCTGACTTATGACGATTTATTAATATTAATTTAATTAAATACTAGGCTGACGACTTATTAATATACTCGCGGGCGAAGCTGCGCGCTTCGCCCGCGAGTATATTAATAAGTCGTATAAATAGCTTTAAATAAAAATTTCATCCCCTATTTCAGCCCTCCAGATACTGATTTTTGAAAAAAAAAAATTAGCCTATATTTGACCCCGGATCTTCAACTATATCCATGCCAAATTTCATGAAAATCGGTCCAGCGCTTTAGCCGTGAAAGCGTAACAGATAGACAGACAGACAGACAGACTTTCGCATTTATAATATTAGTATTTATATGGAAGTATGGATATTCTTATATTTAACTTGTTCAACGCCAACAACGGATATATCCGAACGATAGTTTTACCGCCAGTAAAATCTTCTTCAAGTACGTACATTCTATAAGTTGGTTAAATATTACTCGTAAATTTGTTAAGTCTACTTAGCTGTGATTGTTTTTCTTTCGTTATAGATACCATAAGCGTGAATCAATATCTCACTAATCGGAGAATGGTTTTCACAAACGAATATTTTTGCAAGATCTATCCATTTTGTTACCAAGACAACATTTGTAGAGCTTAAAAACTGTAACCCATTTGATCCAGCGTTCATATTTTACGAACAGCCTGGTCTATTTCTTAAAATAGGTCTGGGCTAACACAGGGCAAATCAAGGTTTATATTCCAATCATTTCCCCGTGTTGGTTCTGGACTCCTTTGTAGAATAGGGCAATTACCGTTCTGCCAGGCAGGTCGTTAAAGGCGACTGATTGGCTACGCGAGTCACTAACATCGTGGCTACTAAGTAGTAGAGTTCTGCATTGTCTCGCCCGGGGCTGGTACCACTGCCTTACCTATTCCTGCCGCAATAGCGTCATCTTTTCATCCATCCAAACATCCATACTTTCGCATTTAAAATATCAATATAGATTAGTAGAAGTAAACTAGTAGATATATTAGTAGATTAGTAGATTAGGATATACAAGCAGATGCTTTATTTTTTGCTCTCATATGACACAAAAAATATCCATACTATATATACTATCCATACTTTCCATACTTATATTATAAATGCGAAAGTAAGTCTGTCTGTCTGTCTGTCTGTTACGCTTTCACGGCCAAACCACTGAACCGATTTGGATACAATTAGGTACAAATATAGTTTGAGACCCAAGAAAGGACATAGGATAGTTCTTATTCCGGAAATCCCACGGGAACGGGAAATATGCGGGTTTTTATTTTAGAATTTTTTCCATGCGAACGAAGTCGCGGGCACAGCTAGTTTTATAATAAATATACGAGTAACTTTGTTTGAAATGAATGTTTATGTAAATACATAATGTGAGTACTCAGTACTTACTGTTCAAAAGGACTTGTCAGTCATCCGGCTCAGCGGAGCGCTAGTAATTTCGGGGAACGAGAGCCGACTTTTGAACAGGGATAATGTTTCCAACATTTATAGAATTTTTGCCGTCGTAATCCAGAAAAGTCAAGGTCGAACCTTAAGGGTGTATTCAAATGCGACGGGGTGAAAGCGACAAAAGGTAGCCCATAAAAAGTAGTTATGAAAATCTGTTGAATATTCAAAAGAAGAAATTCAAACATGATAAAACATATTTTTATGAAAGGGCTTTTCGACTTTTATGAAAAGAATTTTCCGAACCTCAATATTGCTTTGTGTTGTATGTATATACACAACATAAACGTTTGGCCTGTTTCGGAACTAAGTAATGGTTGACCAATCATTTGCCTTTTAGGAACTTTGGCAGAATGTCATTTGGTCTATTCTACCTCCGTTATTTAAAAAGGCGCATTTAATAAGATGTTAAAACGGAGAAAGAAAAAATTCCCAATAACGGGAAATCGCGAGCTTCTTAAATTACGGATAATAATTGCATACTGAAAACTTAAACTAGCGGCCGCAAAATTTTCCTTTGATTTGGGTTACTAAAATTCTTATATTTTTATATAATTCTTTTATAAATAATTTAAAATTAATAGTCTTACGTAAATGCTCCTTTTCATCTTTAACCATGTATAAAAAAGTTTAGAGAAGAGCCATTTTTTGTTATATTATAATTGATTTTGTTATATTATAATTGAGCTAGATACAAAAAAAAAATATTGGCAGATACACATTTTCTTCCTGATTCTGGCAATATATTATGTAATTCAATTTAAGAAAAAATGTTAAATGCGCCCTTTCAACTAACGGAGGCAGTATTATTGAAATAGGTAAATCTAAGGCCAACACGGGTAAGACATGACTACACAAGTTATGTGTTTGATATGTCAAAACTTTAATAAATCAAACTTTATTTGATTAACTAGCTGTTGCCAGCAACTTCGTCCGCGCGGACTTCGTTTACTCCGCACAGCACCTCCCCCGTAGTCTACTCTTCGAAAGAGGCCCGGACCAACACGGGGATGACTTCTAGATTTAAAACGAAATTTGGTTTTAGAACGTCATTTGTGACGATATTTACTACGATATTTACCAAGATATTTATTTACCATTCAACGTTCATATTTTTAGTTTCTTTTTAAGTTTAAGGTTTTTTTAGTATCGATAGGGAAGCGTTTAACTACGACCTGATGGTAAGCTAAGATGCGGTCGACGATGGAACGCGCTTCCCTAAAAGATACCTATTCACTATTTTCTTGAAGATCCCCAGGTTGTACTCGTTAAGTTTAAATATATTTAATTTTTTAGGTTCGAAACTAGTCTCAGTTTAAAAGCGATCTGAGTATTGTCTTAGAATCAATAACCAGTCTATCATTCGGCCATTTCTTTAATCTACCCAGTAGTGAATAACACTCACCAGCAACTTTAGAGTGGTAGGCAACTCCGACACCACATACGCCGTTGTCCCGCGCCGCCGCTACTTCTCCCGCACAGCGCGTGCCGTGGCTTTAACAAACATTTGCACCACATCACACAAATACACTTTTAAACAAAATATGTTATTCTAAAATATTTAAACAAATTTATCAAAAAAAATCATTTGGCAAATTACACTGATCTTTAATTTCTGGTCCGCAATTAGTTAAGGTCGTAAGACTTTTGGGTTTTATTTTTCATCAAAAAAGTTAATACTTTTTCGATGTAGATATGTATTAACATAAACCAGGGATCGACAACCTTTTGAAGAGCCAAAAATTACAATTTACAAAATTTCTAAATTTTTAGAGACAACAATTTTTTTGACTGTAATTAAAGATGCGTGTCACGGGGGATGGGGTGAAAAGTAAGTACAATTGGCTGAGAGAAGAAATGGTGCCTAATGTACGTTAATCGATTCAGAATTCGTATTGTGGAACTAAATAGCCGCAGCTTCACATCGAAAGAGCCATATATTGTGGCTCGCGAGCCGCAGGTTGCCGACCCCTGACATAGACTATATAATTATACTCTATGGTATTAGTACCAGTAGTATTTTACTAACTTTAACAATTTCTAATAATTCCCGGCACTGTTCAACAATCTCAAGTATAATTAATGAATGAACTTTGTGTACTTGAAAGCGCGAGAAAGTGGCGGGGGAAAGTGGGGGGATGCACGAAACAGGAGGTTTCGTGCATCTACGGTAAAAAAATGTTGAGCGCCTGTGTACTAAGCGGCTAAGTGACTTTTGTAGACTTCCAAAATTAGAAAATCTATATATGCTATGGTAAATTCTAAGCTGAGAACGACCAGGTAATCGATGTAGCATGACTTCGATTCCGAGTGGGATAAGCAGTAGTGTGATGAATTAAATGTTTGTATTTCTGGGTTTGAATATATCAAACTAGGGTATTAAATATATTTTAACATTTAAATATGTACCTATTTCCTAGCAATTAGAATCGTTGACTAACACCTATAACACAAACAATTTTGGGACTAGATCAATTCGAGTAAAATGCAACGATATCTATTTATCTTTTCCCTTTGACTTGTTTATGTAGACAAAAATGATTATGTATTATTTGGAACCATCTCCCATTATTAAATTTAAAATTTCTTACACTTAATAAATATATTTTATTAAAAAAAACAAAGGTATATCATTTCCTGAAGTAGATATGTATTGATATAACGTTCTAATCTAAAAAAAAACATGTACTTTTTACCTATAAGTTTGCGCACAATAGAGAGTTTCATTCATAATCTTACTGACTTTACGATAGGTAAACAAATAAAATGGTAACTAGTTTTATAATTAATATATCATACGCATAAATCTACCGCTAACTTACTCTCCAAACCGAAACACGATAATGACAAGAATTGACGCTGTTGTGGCAGGATAGGTAAGGCGGCGCGGTGGTACCAAATGCCCGGACGAGACGTTGCGGAATTCTGCCATCTAGTAATCACAATGATATTGGCACGTATAGCTAATTATTAGCCTTTACCAATTGCCTGGCAAAATGTCAAATTATATATTTTCCAAACAAAAGCCTGACCTCCACGGGGAGCCAATAATAGTTCTGCCTGGTAACATAAAGAAGTTCAAAATGTAATTCACTTGACCAGTCGCTCATTGTTTTACTTAAGACGATCAGACGTTTTTTCGTATAATACATAGTACTCTTGCGTGCGGAAAACGTGCGGAAAATTCTCAAGGCAGGCAAACTCCCTTTTATTTGTAACAAAACACCGACACTCGGTGGATCGGCCGCAACTCGCAAGAGCTTACAAACCTTCACAAGCCAAGCCAAACACTCCATCCGCAAATTTGCGTTTCTTAAGTTTTGGAAAACGTGCGAACGCGACATAATGGTAGTGGATGGATAACATAAATAACATATAAAAGAAAATAATATTGGTGAATATAGATTGGCTAAATATAAGTATGACAGTGTGACTGAATGCTGAATATCAAATAATGGAAACGATCAAGCTCATGTCCAATCAGTGTAATTTCGACTATATCCGGACCTATGTATATTAGGTCCACAATCAAGGTAAGTGAGATAGATAAGGCGGAACGCTACCGGCGGAAGCACATCCTTAATCCTACTTACGCTCATCTGAACTAACTAGTAGGAAACTTCGGCGATTAGACGTTAGTTTGGCTATTTCAATTATTTAGTTAATGTGTTACGAAAATTTTAATAATTAAATTATTTTGATATTAGCGAAACCGAGTACTCGGCCTTTCTCGACGTAATTTGTTCATTGGCAAAGAAGTTTATATTGTCGCGGGATACACCGCGCTGCATAGTTAAGGATACTTTGTGGCTCTAACTCCCCGCCCATTTTACTTGCATGCATACAAGGCTCAACAACCATAGCCCATAACAGAATTGCAACGTTTAAGCAACACTTTTGATTCTGCAGACATTAATAAGCGGTAGATATACTTTACTGTCGCAAAAATTATCTGCTTATTTACAATTGTTAGCTTTTATATACGTCTAATGCCCGGATCTTACATCAATAAAACGGCCCGTTTTCGTTACAGTAGCAATATTTTCTACGAGGCATAAGTTATCGTAAGCTGTTCATATAACTGCCAATTTACAAATTTCTGCAAAGAAATTGTGGAACGCCTGATTATTCTTAAATTGGTTGGTAGAAGTTACTGCTACGAATGCCGGATCGTTGATAACCGTCGTAACCTGGCATAAATAATGTTTAACGCAGTAAAACAGCGGCATTCGACTTCCTATTTCCAATATCTCCAGAAACCTGCATCAGGAATTCACCAAATTAAAATAGGACCACACGGGGAATATACCCTGTCAAACAAAAAAAATATTTTCCGAATTCTGAGGTAACAAACATTAAGAAAACATACAGCCGAATTTTCCTCCTTTTGGATAATCGGTTGATAAAATATCTAGTTATTACAACCAAGTATTTATAACTTTAACCGTCGAACTATTACTGAATATTCGGCGTATCTCTTCTAATTATATAACTTTACTAAAAGTATTTTCCATCCATAAACACGCTATATAACATAAAATTCATTAAAACTAACTAAAATAATTATTCAATCGTGAAGATCTAATCAGGATCTGAAACTTTAAATTGGTTCTGTGAAAATTTTAAAGGAGTTTCTTCGATAAACGAAAAGCGTTGAAATTAAAACAAACAGAACAAACTAAATATGTACTAAAGGTTCAATCAATAAATTTTAAGAAATTAAACTGCGACCTTCTGTTCACCTCATTTTACATACTATCTTAATCACTGATACTTTTTATTTTATTATTAATAATATTGATAATAAATATACAGATATGGCCATAATGCTCCACTTCAAGCGATCTTAAACATATATACAATACTAGCTGTTGCCAGCGACTTCGTCCGCGCGGACTTTGTTTACTCCGCACTGCTCATCACCCGTAGGTGATAGCGTGATAATATGTAGCCTATATGTTGACCCGACCTGTTAGTAATATTCATGCAAAATTTGAAGTAAATCCATGCAGTACTTTTTGAGTGTACCCCGGACATACATACAGACAAACAGACAAAAATTCTAAAAACTATATTTTTTAATTTCGATATCGATTGTAGATCACACCCCAAGTATTCTTTAAAAACAAATATTCAATGTACAGTTATGACTTTCCTACGATTTTATTATATGTATAGATAACATATCGTATACTTCTGATTTGGATATTTTCTTCGATAGTTATAATATGTTTAGAAATAGACTCATATCTTGCTTTACTTGAGTTACAGTCTTTATATCATGTCATCACAGCCTTTTTACGAAAATGTGTAGATTCTTAAGATTGCAGTGCATACCTATAATTTAAATAAATACATAAACAAGAACAAAAAAAACAAAACTTTTTTTAAAACAAAATAAAACACTACTATGCATTCCGACTAAGTTAGTATCACAGACTAACTTAATACCACAAGTGTGAAATTAGTAATGTCAGCAAAAAAATATTTGTTCAAAAATTATTGCTGACTTGTTGAAAAACAAATAACGTGTTAATAATATTATTTTCATCAATATAAAATTAGTAAAAGATGTCGTGTCATTTACACCACTCATAACTCAAAAATGAGGGGGGCAATTTTGTTGCGATTTTTGTGGGTTTGGGTTGTCTTTGTCCAGGCTAAAAAGTATTAAAATATAATATCCATCAATAAAAAACAGTAAAATATACCAGTCTAGCCGTTCATCTAAATATACGCATATATAAAAGTCGTTTTAGTTATTTTACACCTTATTTAAATACGTAGCTACATAATCTGATGGGAATCTAAATAAAAAATATACCAATTAGAATGAAATTAATTTTTTAAAGTATTTCTTTGTTAGAATTTTTTGCACACCTTACTCATCACTTACGAAGTTTCTGCAAAATGCGGAGCAATATGTCATCCTGACAGTCCTATTCTTATTTGAAACGCATAGTAACAATCGAAAATATACATAATATAACTTAAAAAATAAATACAATTTTTATGATTCATCGTTTGTGGTGTGATGTCTCAAAATGGCGTGCTACTCAGCTTTAGTTGAGTTTTAAAACTCAACACTTATATTCTGTAGTACCCATATAGACGCCATAGCGAGTGGAGTGGAGTGGCATATCTATGCATGGATGTCCGTACTTAATATTTTTATTGGAATATCAGGTCAAAATTTAAGTATCTATTTTTTTTACATATTCGGTATCAGAATTGAGTACTGACACCTTCAGTATTTACAGTTTTTACCAGTCAATCTGTAGGTGTATTGCTGGATAAATTGTACGAAATTTAGCGCTAAATTAAGAACATTATTATCTTTCGACATGGGACTCGGTTTTAAATAAAAAATTACATATAAACATAGTTTTAAAGGGCTCAAACCTAGAAATACTAAAATCCATGCTCAAGTCATCACACATATATTTGTCACTGTCAAAATTCGAAGTCGAACTCGAGATTGCGTAATCAGAGTCACAAATCACTCGACTAACGGGGATTATAGTTTTAGCTTACCTATTAAACCAGTCATCTGTGTACCGTGGGTAAGGAAACGGATCGTTGCTGCTAAAATCATATGATGCTTCCGCATTCTGAAACAAAAATTCAGTTATACAATTAACTTCTCACGGTATAAAGACCTCCAGCTATTTAGCCCCGCACCTAGCATATAGCGAAATGCCACTAATTAGTGATTAGTCCTCCCCCAATAATCAGCCAAAACAATGGACTAAGCCGAGATCCGATCTCGCAGGAGACAACCCTTATCACGGGTGTTTATTGCCCAAATTTAAATTTAAACTCTGGCTGAGCACTCTGCTCCCCTAAAAGTCTGGTGTCGCTGTTGCGGCCCTTAAGGCCATCGGCTATTGTCATTTAAAAAAAAAGTATAAAGCAAACCTGAACACTTTTTTATACAGGCTATACAGATAAAACCGTTTTCACTAAAACCATAGGTAGTTGACTTAATCTATATATATAAAAATCAATTGCTGTTCGTTAGTCTCGCTAAAGCTCGAAAACGGCTGAACCAATTCTGCTAATCCAATATTAGCCAAATCGGTTCAGGTTTGAATTAATTGTTGAAGTCCACGAAAGGTTTAAAAAGTGTGAAAATTTAGAAAAAAAATAAGAGTAGTTAAAAAGGCAGAACAACGTTTGCCGGGTCAGCTAGTTATAAATATATTTATGTGAATTTAAAAATAAAAAGACGTTATTTTCTTTCAAAAATATAAGAAAGTTTCTGTCCGACACCTTCCGGAAATTGGACGTAGTTACACGAAAAGTATCCAATCCACACAAAATCAGTTTAGAAATATTGAAGTTTGAAGTTGGATATTTTTTAATTTTATAACGTGCCATACATGAGGACTAATTCTGACGTTGAATTTTTTTTTTTATATCATAAGATAGCAAACAAGCAGATGGGTCTCCTGATGGAAAGAGTCAACCATCGCCTATAGACACCAAAGATGTTAATGGTGCGTTGCTATCTTGTGGCGAGATCTAATGCCACATGCATAAGTTTACCGGCTACCTTACCCTCCAAACCGGAACACGACAGCGACAAGCACTGACGCTATTGCGGCAGGAATAGGTAAGGCGGTGGTACCAGACCCGGGCGAGACAATGCAGAACTCTACCACCTAGTAGTAGTAGCCACGATGGTAGTGACTCGATAGCCAATCGGTCGCCTTTTACGACCTGCCTGGCAGAACGGCAGTTGGTCTATTCTACAAAGGAGGCCGGGACCAACACGGCGGAAAAGGCCGGGACCAACACGGCGGAAAAAATAATAAAGTAATACAGAGCTATTTTTGCTTAGACGTTTTTTACTGGCCAATTGTATTGATGTTTAGCATCAGTCTGGTGCACTCAACTCATTTTTGACCATATTGTGGATTGGATCCTTTTCGTTTTACTTCCAATTCTTAACTTAAGTCCAATTTATGGATACTATGCGCAAAGGGCGCTCACTTGCCGCACTGACCGTCCGTTTTAACTACCTACACAATATTTCAATAAAAACACAATACACATAACCTGTGATGCTGGTTTCCACGTCCCTGAATGATTTTAAGAAAAAATGAAGACTTTATACTTTAAAAAAAAATTTCATTATATTTACGTTCTATAAGTGAAACCAAACCACTGGTTTCAAGGATATATAAGGTATACACTAACAGCCGGTGAACGTAGGTTTTCCGTTCACCGCTAACAGCCTGTATATCAACTATCAGCTAGTTAGTAGCCCGGCAAACGTTATTTAGCCATGCGAATTAATTGTATATGAATATAAATATTTTGGTGGGGTACTTGAGAAAGTGGGGGGCGGGTTCATTGAGGTAAAAAAAACTATCCTGTTTTTTAAGTTGGTAAAAACAATAGGTATCTACAAAATTTCATTGAAATGAAAAACAAGTGAGTCTGAGAATCGGCCAACATCTATTTTTCATCCCCCTAAATGTAAAGGGTTTTTTTTATATTTTTATTTAAAAATGTTTTATATTTATTTTTTTATGATTCAGCATTGAAAAATACATACAACTCTAAATTTTTACTTTTCTATAACCAACCCTTATTTTTTAATTAAATAATTTATATTTTACATAAAATTTACATAAAACAACGTTTGCCGAGTCAGCTAGTATTATATAAATAAACATACCTTCTTTCCTTCTTTATCATTTTTTTTTTAACATACCTTTAAGTGTATACTGACTGTACAGTACCCGGCGATAAATATTGCACATCGACCTTTGGAAAGAGACAATCGGCTAATTTCGGCTTCGTAGAGCGTTATCTCTGTCGCACAAAATACAAACAGTCCGGTACCTATTAGGAGCTGTTAAAACAAGTCATTTGCTTCTTTTGATATTTTTATTCTTTGTATAAAATACACTAATTTTTCTATAAGTGATGGCTTTAGGTTGGGGTAAAATAAAATAAAAAAACATTTTTACATTATGTTTACGTATTTAATTATTTTGGAACATTACAGCTTTAGTGTACATAATAAACACCATTATACCTATTGCTAAAATGAGACATTGCAATAAAAATAATAATAATTCTAATTCTCAATTACTTCCATTTCACTATCTGTGCTCTCAAAGAGGTCAATATCACTGTCACTATCAGCCGTATTTATTACTAATCTATCAGTGTAATTGTCTAAACTGTGTTGAATGCTTCTATATTCATTCTCACATTTGATTGCATGATCGCAAACCTTTTTCCACTCTTCAGCGCCGATCATGTTTACTTTTTCAGTCAATAATGTTTTTACTGTAGTTAAGTTCATACCCACATTTCTAGAGGCTACATAGCCTTTCAGTTGAGACCATATATTTTCAATTGGATTAATAGTTATCGACAATTATAGTTATCGACAACGCACCCTATCACAACAAGTATGTTGAGAGACCCCCCAACTCAAACACCATTAAACGGGAAATGATCAACTGGTTAAACAGACATGAAATTCCAGTTGATCCAAAATTAACAAAAACCCAGATTTACGCTATTATATGTCAGCACAAGGAGAGGTATACAGAGTTTTCTGTGGATAAAATACTTGCCGAACATGAGCACACTGTGTTGCGATTGCCACCATATCATCCGGATTTTAATCCAATTGAAAATATATGGTCTCAACTGAAAGGCTATGTAGCCTCTAGAAATGTGGGTATGAACTTAACTACAGTAAAAACATTATTGACTGAAAAAGTAAACATGATCGGCGCTGAAGAGTGGAAAAAGGTTTGCGATCATGCAATCAAATGTGAGAATGAATATAGAAGCATTCAACACAGTTTAGACAATTACACTGATAGATTAGTAATAAATACGGCTGATAGTGACAGTGATATTGACCTCTTTGAGAGCACAGATAGTGAAATGGAAGTAATTGAGAATTAGAATTATTATTATTTTTATTGCAATGTCTCATTTTAGCAATAGGTATAATGGTGTTTATTATGTACACTAAAGCTGTAATGTTCCAAAATAATTAAATACGTAAACATAATGTAAAAATGTTTTTTTATTTTATTTTACCCCAACCTAAAGCCATCACTTATAGAAAAATTAGTGTATTTTATACAAAGAATAAAAATATCAATAGAAGCAAATCACTTGTTTTAACAGCTCCTAATAGGTACCGGACTGTTTGTATTTTGTGCGACAGAGATAACGCTCTACGAAGCCGAAATTAGCCGATTGTCTCTTTCCAAAGGTCGATGTGCAATATTTATCGCCGGGTACTGTACTATTATTACGAAAGTACGTATTCAAAAATAAATATATATACAGCATTCGCGACAAAAACCGAAAGAAATAAATAAACTGTTTATATAAACGAATGAATTATTAAATTTCTAATCTTATTTAAACGTTAATTAAAGGTACATTTTCATCAAAGAGAAATATAATTAAGCTTAAATAATAAATTCCTTGAAACTATTGGAAAATTTAAGAATATTAGTTGAGCTACGAAACGTAAATGAAAAGGATATTTAATAAATATTCTGCTTTTCTGTCTCTCCCGAATCATATATAGATATGATGTCTATCGATAGACAAATTGATAATCAATATAAAATGATTTAAGTATATCTTAAATCATTTTATATTGATTATCAATTTGTTTGCAATGCATTATTACATTTTATTTTTATATTTGACATTATTATTTTTTACATTTAGAAAAAAAAACCGAAATGAATAAAAACTTTATAAGAGGTGGCGTACGTGGTTAACGTATCTACCTAGTAAAAATTGTCGAAAAAATAATGACACGGATGTCCCTCAATATTTGCTACATTATTTCATTTATACCCATATAAACCAATATTTCTTTTCGATCAATTGATATTCGTATTGTCTTGTGACTCATCCGATTAGGATTAACATTTTTCAAGTTACTGCTTGCACTTGCGGGAAGACAGAGCACGGAGAAAGGTAATTAGTCTGTTGGCTACTTAGATCAAATATTTGATCTAAGGTTGGCTATAGACATGGTGCGAGTACAATAAACTTACAACAGAGTGCTAAGTGTGAGTTTTTCTTTTCGCATTCGATCGTGAGCGCGTTTGGAGTTTACTAGCAATTTGTATGTGATTTGTACAGTGCCACCTAGTGGTAAACGTAAGAAACCAGTTTACCACTAGGTGGCGCTGTACAAATCACATACAAATTCCTATCACATTGTGGGACCAAGTATCTTCGGCTAATCGTGGGTGCACTTGTTATACCTCTGCCTACCCCTTCGGGGATATGGGCGTGGGTATACTTTTTCACTAAGAAAAGAGTTTTGAAAAGTAAACCCCTTAAGGGTTGTAATGCTGTACAGTCTAAGTCAATGGACTTAAAACCATAAAACACAACAAATGTAAAATGTATGTAGAACACTAAAAGGGAGTTTTGAATATACATCCCCTAAAGGGGTGAAATGGCGCAGACAATGCACAGTCTAAATCAGTGGATTGAAGAAAACAAAACTTTGAAAAAAAGTCCTATATATCTAGGGAAGCAATAGGAAAGAATTTCTGAAAATGTATCCAAGAACAAAAATATATAGTAATGAGTTTATTAATAATCAAGGCTTATAAGGCGCGATATGTGCGTCCGCGCGGTGTCCAAGTATAGCGCAGGTAAATATAAGATTCTCGGTGTACTGTTTACTAAGTTTACTAAGACGTATTTTAATATTTATTTTTAATGTTATTTTTTCTTATCATATATGATTGCCAACTATCACGTTCTTAAAATATTGAAATTAACTCACCAGTCAGTTTGTATAATCTAATATATTTAAAATATACTCACGTAGTTGTATTTAAGATCCGGGTGCATGTAATCGACACCTGAAAGTAATGAACAATTAGTATGCAAGTCATAACCATTTTTTGAGTCACTTAAAATTTTGTTCTACGCTTTTTACATTTTTACCACAAAATAAGTACAGAAGACAATCTAGATACACCTAGTCTTTGAGCAACTCACACATAGACAGCTCTCACGGACGCGAAATCTCGGTAGTTTCGGTTCAATGCGAGAGCGGATGCCGCCCGCTATTCACGTGCGCGACAGTAGTTAATTAAATACGTGTTTGTAAAATAGAACAAGTAAAAAGTTATCGGAAATGTGCAGTGGACGACTGTTTATACTCGTCATTAAAAAGTGAATTATCGTTTTTAAGCTACCAGTTGTTTCATGGAGGTAAGTAAGAATTTGTTTGTATTCCCTTACGTGTATGTTATGTGGATGACGCAGGAAAATTGTATAATTTGCACGTATACAAATGCCATCGTCAGATTGCTAAGATAAAGTTTTTTCGTTTTAGAAAATGACTTACGCCGATGATAAAATCTCGTTAATTCATACTAATATTATAAATGCGAAAGTCTGTCTGTCTCTTCTTCACGTTTAAACCGCTGAATCGATTATGGATATCTGAATGGATGAAATTTCGTACAATAGATTGAGACCCGGGAATGGACACAGGATAGTTTTTATCCCAGAAATTCTACGGAAACGGGAACTATGTGGCTAAAACCCCTGGACTTTTATTATAGAAATTTTTGAACGCGGACTAAGTCGCAGGCACAGCTAGTTTATAATGTGCATAATATTCTCCGCCGCCGTTAACAAACTGCCGCGGCATATTGTTTAAATTATTTTTGGTTTGTTTGTAAGTGAGTTATTTATTTTGAACTTAGATTTTACTATTATTATATACTTACTTAGAACGCCATTTATGTCATCAACTCGACAACAAATAAAATACCATTGTTCACAATTTTTGTCTGTCTGTTTGTTCCGGCTAATCTCTGAAACGGCTGGACTCATTTTGACGGGACTTTTACTGGCAGATAGCTGATATAATAAGGAGTAACTTAGGCTACTTTTATTTTAGAACTTTTTCCACGCGAACGAAGTCGCGGGCACAGCTAGTTTAAAACAAAAAGAACATCAACGTCGTATCGTATTATTATTTCACATTTTATTATTTAATGTCATTATACATAGGTATTTAAAAAGCTTTAAAAATAATATGAGTCACATTTAAAATTTAAGTCATCTATACAAATAAATAAAGTGGAGTGTCTGTTTGTAATATTAAAATAATCGCTTTTTACTAAATGCATATGGATGTATACACGGTACATATACCAAAATAATATTTTCTACAATTTTTATCAGTCTGTCTGTGTGTTTGTTTGTTCCGGCTAATCTCTGGAACAGCTGGACCGATTTTAACAGGACTTTCACTGGTAGATAGCTGATGTAATAAATAGTAACTTAGGCTACTTCAATATTCAAAATTTTTTCACGCGGACGAAGTCGCGGGCTCAGCTAGTCATTTATAAAATCATTTACCTTAAACTTAAAAACCTCTCTAACTCGGTTAGCTATGACCAGAGGAGGAAAAATCATATAACCTTTTTGATGTAAAATTATAAGTTCTACGCATTTCAGAAAAGCAAAAAAACGCTTTAATTTTTTAGCAACACTTGTTGGTGGTTGCCGACCAAATTACCTTTACACATCGTTTTCATATCATGAAGACTACATAATATGCAAAATGTAAAGAAGAGTGACATATTTTGATTTAAAACTTTATTTTAGTGGAGTAGGATACTAGTGTCAGTTTTTATTGCATAAGCCAAAGTGACAACCCTAGCGCAACCGCCGAGTTTAGATATAAAAAGTGAAATACATACAAAAGATTGTCTTCTGATGTCTCTTTATTCTGTGTTTATACTATTGTGTTAAGAAAACAATTTAAATAAACGTAAGTATTGCTAGACAATTCGCACAAATTAAGATAAACCCCAAACTACATAGAATATTTTGTCCAAGTGTTAATAACGATAGGTATAATATTATGTAACATATGAATACACACATACATAAATACATTAACATATTACACAATAAAAATCCTAATGTAAAACTACAAAATACCTACACGCACAATAAGAATGTATGACTATGTCAAGTCATACTGTTGTCACATGTATATTGTATAACATGTGACATTTCCATCCCACCACACGGAATGGCAACGCACCATTAACATATTTGGTATCTATAGGCGATGATTGTTCTTATCATTAGGGTTATCTGCTTGTTTGCTAAAAAAATATTCATCTTTATTGAACCATATATAAAATGTATGGGGTACAAATATCGAGCTTATTGCATAAAGCATTCTCTACCAGCTAACCATAGAGCTAACCAGAAAATCACACAGTGAGGTTTAATTTTCGTAATATTCTTAGATTACATATATACATAGATCCTACATATGCACATAAATTCCTACATATATACATAAAAAATACATATATAAATATCTATAACAAAAAGATCCATAAGGTATTTAAATATATCTTACCGTCGTCCATAATGGCAGTTGTGACATTCACTCCTGTATACCCTTGGGCCCAAGCAGCTTCCACATTCAAGTCGAGCTTGGGTTTTCCGCCATTTTGTCCCGTATTCTTTAGATACCATTGTAGTGGAAAATAGGGATCCCGAGGTTCCGCTGCTGGAATGGTTTCTGGTAACCGTAGTGGTCGGAAACCTCGTTTTACTCGCTTAAACCCCGTCTGTTGAACGGCTGTGTGTACCTGCATGAAGAAAAGCAATTAATAAATATTATCGCGATAGTTTACTCGGCTGATAGGCAGTTTAACCAAATGTTAATAGACATTCTGGCTTGACGATTTAACAGTTTGTCGGTCAATGAAATGGCTTGATGAAATGGCTAGATGGAATGACTGTGACTAGGCAATTATCAAATCAAATCTTTATTGCATCAACTATCTTAGACTTATTGCAACACGCAGCCCGCTGCATTAAACAGTTTTTCGTGAATCGAAAACTGTTTAATGACGGTAACAATTTATTTTTCCGGGATATCAGTAACCTATGTGCTATTCCAGGTCATCTACCTGTGTGTTAAATTTCACCTAAATCGCTCAAGTCGTTTTTGTGTGATTGAGTAACAAACATCCAAACTTTCACATTTATAATATTAATGATATAGATTCATACAACTTACACTTTGTATAATAATGTATAATTATTACACAAGCTGTAAGTTTTCCTGTCAAATAAAATAAATAAAACAACGCTTCACGAATCTTGGCGCAATTATGTGGCCCCGGGACAAAAAAAACGTAAATGCGGCAACGGGTAATACGCCAGCTCACAAATAAATAGATAAATTTGGGCGTCATTTGACGTGTATACTCTGCCTACCCAAAAAAATATGCATCGTGATGTTATTTTCTATTAAGCCACGGAAGTACTCATACGTACTATGTGTTCCGACTGAGAATAGGACTGTCAGGACGCCATATTGTTCAATTTACAAAAACTTCATTTGTGATGAGTATGGTGAGCAAAAAAATTTTAACGAAGAATCTGATTAAAAAAAGAATTGCGTTCTAATTGGTATATTTTCTATTCAAATTCCCATTCACCCATGTTAGTACCTATGTGTTAAAGATGTAGAAAAGAAAAGAAAATATAAAAACACAATTTATTTACACGTTTCAAATTATGATTATAATGACATTATTTGAATAGGCACACTTTGGTAGGTACCTACATGTGGTATGATATGGAACACTAATATTATTTTATATAATTAAATTAATGTTACTTGTTCTTCAATAAATCAGCCCTGTTTTTTAATCTTTTTTTGTTGACATTACTAATTTCACACTTATGAAGTTGACAACAAGTGCGTTCCTATTCTTAGTTAGAATGCATAGTATATCAAACTCTGGGCTTCTAATAGGATCTTGCTAAGCATTAATAAAAATGTAAAATCATTCAGAATAAAATGTAAGTAGAGATAAGAAACCAAGATAACGAATAAATGAAAGAAATATAATATATATATATATATATATATATATATATATATATATATATATATATATATATATATATATATATATATATATATATATATATATATATATATATATATATTAGGGTGATTCATTTGCGACAAACATTTTTTTTTTAGGTGCTCAAGCAAAATTTTGTTCTACATATTGAAAAAAAAATTTCCACCAAGTTAGAGCTCTTAATTCGAGTTTGAAGTGCTTGCCGTTTTAATTTGATTTTTTCCCATTAGAAATGCATGTAAATATTTTTATTTTTTTTCAAATTTCTAATGCTTGGACACATTTAATGATATTGGCATTCTGATTACTGAAATATATCCAGGATTCCACGCTCTTTAAATGACTTTTCGTCAATTTTAATGTCGCCTGCTTTGGTCCACTGGTACCATCTGTCAAAGTTATGTTTTCGAATAAAATGCACATTTTTTTGTTTTTACAGCGAAAATTGATTGATAGATGGAAAAAATAATACATATTTTTATAAAAAATTTGATTCTCTTCAAAAAAGGTCGTAACTTAAGTCTCTCAGACTCATAGTTTTTAACTTGCAGTAACTTTTGTAACTAAAAATGTAGAAAAATGATAAAAAAATTACAAATTATGATGTTTAAATTCAAGTTTTTGTTTCAAATTTATTTTTCTCATTACATTGTCAATTTTACTTTTTGTACTTTTATACCTGACATGTTACACATACTGACATACAGACACACATACACACAAATAAATAAATAACACAATAAGCGAGAAACAAAAAAAGTTAATACAAAATTTTAATAAATTTGTAATTTATCATAGTTTATATTTTTATTAGAAATACAACCGAAAGAAAATGAATTGTTATTTTATAAACTTTAAATGAAAGCTCTGTTTACTAAATATATCTTCACATAAGTTAGGTATTACTTTGTTGTTGAATAAAGTTTTTTGGTACATGTTAGGAATTCTTTTCTATAATTTTGAACAGTTAATAATTGGCATTGTTTTTTATCTTCGTCGTATGTGCCAAACTCATTGAATTTTTCAATGAGCGCAACACATCGCTCGGCGTTTACAACTTTTACAGAGCTTTCATTTAAAGTTAATTTGTAATTTTTTTATCATTTTTCTACATTTTTAGTTACAAAAGTTACTGCAAGTTAAAAACTATGAGTCTGAGAGACTTAAGTTACGACCTTTTTTGTAGAGAATCAAATTTTTTATAAAAATATGTATATTTTTTCCATCTATCAATCAATTTTCGCTGTAAAAATAAATAAATGTGCATTTTATTCGAAAACATAACTTTGACAGATGGTACCAGTGGACCAAAGCAGGCGACATTAAAATTGACGAAAAGTCATTTAAAGAGCGTGGAATCCTGGATATATTTCAGCAATCAGAATGCCAATATCATTAAATGTGTCCAAGCATTAGAAATTTGAAAAAAAATAAAAATATTTACATGCATTTCTAATGGGAAAAAATCAAATTAAAACGGCAAGCACTTCATACTCGAATTAAGAGCTCTAACTTGGTGGAAATTTTTTTTTCAATATGTAGAACAAAATTTTGCTTGAGCACCTAAAAAAAAAATGTTTGTCGCAAATGAATCACCCTAATATATATATATGCAGGGTTACCTCTAAAACACCAGCAACCTTGCAGGATATATATATTATTATATTATATATCCTGCAACTTGCAAGGTTGCTGGTGTTGCAGATATGTATGTATATATATATATATATATATATGTATATATATATATGTATATATATGTATATATATGTATATATATATATATATATATATATATATATATATATATATAAATATATATATATATATATATATATATATATATATATAACCTGAAACCACGTGATCTTGGCCGAACAGGCTAACCACTTGACAAACAAGATAAAGGGAATATAAAAGAAATTCTCTGCCGTATTTTTTTTAAATTTATTTTACAATTTATTGCACACGAATAACAAAAGTAAATGTATTTGCTTTATACTTACAAGACTCTATACTTTTTAATAAGCCCACAATTATTACTTACTAGAAACCTTTTATGTAGGTGAACTAAGCACCTTAAACAACAAAAACAAAACAATAACTTTTAATCAACCTAAGGAAACAAGTTCTTTCGCCTTTGAAGTGTTTCTTTTTATTATTTTTATTCGGTAGAGTTAACTCTACCGAATAAAAATAATAAAAATGCTTTCTACTGAAATTTATTTCGCAAAAGCAGTAACTGGGTGTTAATTTTAATATACCCAGGAATTGCAAAAAATAGTGTGTTACTCTCATTAGATTCGCAATTTTCTACATACGGATTATGTTTATAGTGCGACTATTCTTAGAATAGAACAGAAAAGTACAAAATAGAATGGAAAAAATGTGTTAGGGTAGAACAGAATAAGCTAGGTTAAGGTAGGATATTATAGAACGGGGCGGGAAGGAACGGGCATTGCAGGGCAGGACTGGTCAGAACAGGATAGGACAGTACAGGACAAGAAGAGATAGGATAGGATATTATGGGTCAAAATAGAAATGTTTAAAACTAACTTATAAAACAAAACAAGCAAAAAAATGTTAACATGCAGAAGACTCAATTTTAAAAGGTTCACTCATCTAATGACTAATGTTGATTCTCTGTGTCAACAAGTTGATACTCGTTTGTTGATATTTAATTGTTACAGGATTATATAAATATATCTATTGTTTATAATACTTTAATAGTGTGATATTAATATTTTACTAAGCCAGATAACGACAGAAAGAAAACTAGTACATCAATTTTTGTATACCTACAGCCTTATATATGTATAAGGGCGAATAGCAAAAATATGATGGAAATGGAATAAAATTACTTGAATTTCTCTGTTTCTTTGACAGAAAATAATTAATTGCAGACAGTTTTTTTTAAATACACATCAATTTTATCCTCCATATTGATCTGGATCTGGAACCCTTTTAAAGCATAAGCCATCTGCCTTCCTGCCAGTGAGTTCGTATAACATGACAATTGGCTAAAACTGTCACTAGCATGCACTACGACTAGGTACTAGACGTAAATATTTCTACAATGTTTGGCTTGGATTTGGTAACACACAGACCACACAGAAGGTAGCCTGTAAATTTATGCCTGTAACATATCATCGCCATTACACGGATGATAACGCATTATTAAAATTTTTGGTATTTAGAAGCGATTATTTTTTTCATTACATTAAAAGAATCATCTACTTTTCAGTTATCCTATGATTTTAATAATGAATCAAAATATATCTATGGTATATACATTTTCTTAATGTTTAATGTTCAAAACTTACCAAGGGGTGTCGTTTTAACAAGCGAGTGTGTGCGATTGATCGTCGTGGACGGGCGTGTGGTAGCCCGCGATGAGCGAAGTGCCATTCAGTGTCGGATCCCAATACCTGCAACAAAATAAACTTCATGAGTGATGGAGATGGAGGAATCAAATGTCGGGGTTCCATCACAAGCATAAGCGTGTATAGTTATCGTAATGACGGGTGTACTTTGGAAGTTTTTGATGTTACGCAAGGGTTAAAAGGGGTAGATCTTTCCGACCACGTAAGATGTACACTGTACAACCTGATGCAAAGTACATCTGAAAATCATTGGAACTTTAATATAGGTATAGTGTGTAAAAATACCTTTCCGATCGTCAAAGCCATTACACATATCGACGGATCCTACGTAAGTTGCCGTAACGTATTTAAGATCTATAAAAGTGGAGACATTTTTATAAATTAAAAAAAAAACGCATTTTTTAAGTTACATTTTAACGAAATTGAAGAGTAAACACGTGTATTCCAAAATAGCATAATATTTTTATACATAAAATCATTTCATTATTAGGGTTTCGTACCTCAGAAGCAAAAAACGGAAACAGTTTCTTGAAGATGTGAAAAATTTAAACTTCTCAGTTAATGTAAAAGAAAAATACAGCCGTTTATGTCACAAAAAACGTTTATTTCGATACGCGCAAAGAATCAAAATTTATAAGGAATTTATCTTATTTAAATTAAATTATTTATTTTATTTAAATTTATCTTTTTTTATCTGCCCATCTACGTGCTACGTGCGACCTAGAGTAGCCATATATTACAAGTACAGAGATAATCTAAACACTATACATTTGTAATTGAATCATAGACAATAGTCGTGGTTTAAAGGTTTTCGAAGCTGAATTCCAGAAAAATCTCGAAAAAAATTCGTGACTTTTGTGACTACACATTTATACGAAACCCTCGGTGGGCAACTCCAACTCGCATTTGTCTGGTTTTTTATGATACAAAATATCATCGACTAACCTATTTACTTTTTCGGGTCGAATAGGGATTCTGTTTCGCACTGTATAATCACATAATGGGCGTACCGAGGGGGGCCAGGTAAGGGCAGCCCCCCCTCCCCCCCCCCCGGAATTAGCTTACTTCTCTATTAACTATCTATTGTAGTAGATAAAAATAAAATGAGATAAAAATATAGTCTTAAAAATGTTACCGTTGCCCCCCCTGGCCCAGAACCTGGGTACGCCTATGATCACAATATTAATAACTTTTATAACGCAAACGCAAACAAGACAAGTAATGTAAAATATGGAACAAACTCACTGAAAGCCTGAGAAATAAAGAAGGGTCTTCTTTATTTCTCAGGCTTTCAGTGAGTTTGTTCTCAGGCTTTCAGCGGCACAAAAACATACATAAGTACGTACTCAACAAACTCAACAAACGTTTCACTCTGGAACCAAAGCTCTCCTCTTGAGAATTGAATTGCGCTTCCTCAAAAAAAGTTATAGCAATAATTGATTTCTACTCAATTTACTAAGGTCCTGTTAAAATTATTCACAAATAGACTGAGCTGTCTTCTTGTACCGATTAAGAACTTAATTATATCATAAACATACCAAAAATAGTACGAGGGCAGTTGTGCCCCTGGAAACATCCATTATTCCAGGAATTTGGAGAGTTTGTTCCATTTCTAACACTATAAACAGATAGATGATTTTTACGATATTAAGATATTAATTTAATGGCGAGTAATAGAACACGTGGTCAAATTTAAGTTTTTAATCCTGTTGATTCCTGCGTAGAATTTAAGTTGAATTTAAATTGAATATTTATGTAAATGGCCTAATATTTTTTGCATCCAGGTTTAATATTTCCGTTCCATTTTGTCAATTCAATCACATCGTACAATTTTAGCGCATAAAATAAATTAATAAATAAAATACATTTTCATGAACGTTTGGAAATGGAAAACAATAGAAAATTTCACCACCGCAGTTGCTAACTAAATAAATCGAAGAGGGATAACATTTTAATCCTACGTATTACCACTAAAAGCTCGAACAAGAAAAACAAATAAACATTTCAATTCGACGGATGTAAATACATTCTACATCTACGTAACAACCCCGATCGTTCCACTGCGAATTTTACAGCAATGTGGCAATAAAATAAACATTTAAGGATTGCGTGAAATCCAAGCCTGAAAATATTGTTGCCCTTTCCATGAATTAATGTTTACTCGTTATTTCTTCAATAGGCTCAATAGATTTTCAACTTGTAACTTTATTTTTTACAGTGTATAAATCACATATCTCGCAAATATTAATATGCTGGACGGGAAACGTGCTACACGTTCCCCGCCCAGCATCGTATACAATCATATACGTAAATGAAATGAAATGTCGTAAAAAATAGAAATATGTCATGTTGGGCTATTTGGTGTGCCAAATAAGAAGACCAAGGTTTAAAAATACTCCTGCAGTGATTTTATTTCATCGGTAAGCCCATCTCAATGGTCAATCTCAATGTTTCAGTGTACCAGCTTCGTTGATGACGCGTGAGGTTCCGGATTCGAATCCTAAACCGAGTAACTCGTTTTAAATAACGTTTTATGGAAAGTATAATTTAACCCAGACTGGATAAATGCCTGAATTTTCAATATTGTTTATTACATCATGGGATTTAATATCGTTGGCTAGTTATGAGTGTACTAGCAACACTTCTGCCTAGCGGTTCAGGAATATGGATGTGACGGAATTCATCTGGAAGAATATAATATGTTTTATATATACTAGCTGTCCCGCGCATCTTCGTCTCCGAGCATAGTTAATATATGCCCGAATCCTATTATAAATATATATCAATAAAATGGCTCGTTTTGGTTACGGATAGTAAAATTTTCTACGAGGCGTAAGCTAAAAACTATTTCTATAAATGGGTGATTCTCAGATAACTGTGATTTTTTAAATTTTAATTTTCCTAAAATTAAAAATGTTTCAAAACCCATGTTTTGGGTGTTATTGTTATCTAATTACCCACAGAATTAAGCCTGTAATGTAGTTTTACTACAACTACAACAAATCAAAAACTATGACAAAAATTGAAAATTTCAATGCCACGGTACTGACATCATTTCCAAGGTACTGACATATAAATGAAAAATTCAAATTACTTACCTAAATTTTTTCAAAATCTTAAAATAGCAAAATAAATTAGAGATCATAATAATCCAAAGAAATTTTTAAAGTTTTTTTCTTGATATTAACAATCTTTAAAATTTATTAATTATGGAATTAGAAGAAAATTTTTTTTATAATATTAGAACAAAACTAAATTTAACATAAGTTGATAAATGAAATCTACTACAATTTTTAACAATTATGAATGTAAAAAACAATAATACATATTTTTTTTATAATTCAATATTATTTTACAACTTAGAGTATTTTATCACAATATTTCGTAAATTATTTTTTATTTCGTACACTCCTCCGAAGGGTTACAGTCGGAGTCACTTTTGGTTTTTTAATTTCATTATTGACTTCGGTGTCTTTCTGAGATTTTTTCAACATTTTATCATTCTGTACTTTCGGAGAATCTAATGGAAATCGATTATCATCGTAATTTATTATTCCCATCGAGAAATGTTTACATATTACGCCAGGTAGACAATCAAGACAACTTAATGAATTAAATAATATTAGACCAGGGTTTTTCTTACTCCAAGTATATTGGTGCATTTTCATGGTACCAGTAAAAGAAGGAAATTTTTCCGACAGTAAGGCATCAATAGTTTCGATTTGTGGAGTAGTTACAACGTCAATTTTTTTGACGGAGCAACGCAAAGTTGATACCAACATGTCAAAAGTAGATCTGTCGTTACCAAATTTCACTTTGTTCTTTCTCTCGTTCTTTTTGACAATATTTTTCATAAGCTTCGGGATCTTCCCTTATCTTCCGTCTTCGTTATCTTTCCGCTTCTCTTTTTCTTTAATCTTTCATCCTGCTGAATTTTAGTAACTTTTTTTTTTGTTTTAAATTCACGTTTTTTGCTTTTCGTAGACGTCATATTATTGCACAAGTTTTGGATCCCAGGTATCTCTTTGAGTTTTGTCCGGAGTATTGGAGTCATTTTTGATTAAACTAGAACAACTAAACATAATAATAAACTAAAACTTTAAGGGAAAAAAAATTACAAAATTATTTGTTAATTTTACCATGGTACTGACATCCACGGTACTGACATTTCAATTAATAATTAACCTAACTTTTTTATTGCAGATAATTAAAAAATTTTTTCAAATAATTTTAATCTTTCACGTAAAAATGAATGAAAATTTAGTATAATTAATTTAAACATCGCATTAACACTCGTAAATTTCAATACCATGGTACTGACTTGTAATTTTATGACTTACCTTTTTCAAAACAAAACATATTACTCTTATCATAATGTTGACACTATAAAATAAAGACACAGCTGCAAATAGTATACAAATAGTCCTTCTTTAAAATGCCACCAGAGAGGGCGCATGAAACTGAATGAAAGATGGAGCTTAGGCGGCAAACATTTTAAAATTAAAAATTCAACAAAATTCTCGGACATGAATCAATAATGATTATTTCTTTTTACCAATTAATATTTTGGTATGATTGCAATATAATTTTATGGTCTATGCATTATACTTTAGTTACAAGAGATAAAGTTTAAATTACCAAACGAATTTTAATAGAAATTTATACATATAGTTTAAAAAATGAGAATCGGACATGCCACAGTACTGACATTTTGAGTGTATTTCCGTAAGTTATATGTGATCCGTGTCCACTTATGTCCTAATTTTTCATGTAGATTGTAGAATACTATCAAATTTATCATATTTATAGTTTTTTGATAAAAAAAGTTATGTTGAATGATAAATAAAGTACTAGACATAAAAAATCACAGTTATCTGAGAATCACCCAAATATCAAATAACCAAATATCCAAACAACTTGTGGAACACCTCATTATTATAAAATTGGTTGTCTTTTTGAAAAATAAGGTAACATTTTTTTGAACCCGGGTCTTCATCTATCTCCTTTTCTTATTTCATCAAAATCGGGTCAGCGATTTAGCCGTGAAAACGTAACAGGCAGACAGACTTTCGCATTCAAGACAGGTTACCTACCTGCAAGATATACATGAACTTTGAAATTCCTTTAATCTTGTTTCAATATAAAACGTCGCTCGTATACTTCCGTAATTGACTTGAATTTATTAGCTCCATGCAAGGCCTTTAGACGAGATGACGGAGGCGCAAATAAAAAGGAATTTTATCACCGGGCAGTAAAGCCCAAGTAGGTATTAATTTTATAGCCAATTTGTAGCTGAACTGCCCTATTCACAAAAACGCGATTTTATTAAAATATGTAATCTCAGCCAATATGAGTACGATGGATAATCAGCAAATTAGTCCGATACTCAAATACAAATTAGAACTCATACACAAGAGGGAGAACACGTGCAGGAATCAACGATTTATAGAGGAATTAAAGTATCAAGAACAATTGTTCTGTTTGTAGCAGTCTTAGAAGGTAATGATTTTGAAATTAAACTTCTTCAGACGCGACTTGATCAATTCAATTTTTTTCGGATGAAAATAACAATAATTGACGCAGTTTCCACAATTTAAAAATAGAATGACAAAACGAGTTTTATCATATTACTAGCTGTTGCCCGCGCGAACTTCGTTTACTCCGCACAGCTCCTCCCCCGTAGGTGCTAGCGTGACAATGTGTAGCCTATATTTTGACCCGACCTTTTAGTAATATTTATGCAAAATATTTGAAGTAAATTCATCCAGTACTTTTTGAGTTTACCCCGGACATACATACAGACAAACAGACAAAAATTCTAAAAACAATATTTTTGGCTTCGGTATCGATTGTAGATCACGCCCCAAGTATTCTTTTAAAAAAATATTCAATGTACAGTTTTGACTTTCCTGCAATTTTATTATACACTAGCTGAGCCCGCGACTTCGTCCGCTTGGAAAATTTTCGAAAAAAGTAGCCTAAGTTATCACATCGACTATCTGCCAGTGAAAGTCCCTTCGAAATCTTTCCAACCGTTTCCAGAGATTAGCCGGAACAAACAGACAGACAGACAAAAATTGTAAAAAATAATATTTTGGTATATGTACCGTGTATACATCCATATGCATTTAGTAAAAAGCGGTAATTTTAATATTACAAACAGACACTCCAATTTTATTATTAGTATAGATGGTGCACACTTCTAGCTTATCGGAACTATTTGAATTTCAAATGCTATATTTTTAAAACGTTGCAGACAAAAATTCTAAAAAATATATTTTTAGCTTCGATATCGATTGTAAACCACGCCCCAAGTATTCTTTTAAAAAAATACTCAATGTACAGTTTTGACTTTTCTACGATTTTATTATAATATGTATGTATACGATAGATCGTTATGTTGAATTAATATTTTTTTTTAATATCATCTATTTAATGGTATCAAAACCAGTCAGATACAAACGGTACAACCAAAAAGATTTCACTGCAACTTGCAACTTTTTACTTATAAAATACTAGCTGCACGTACAGCCCGTTGCTTTATATATGCGGTGAATCCCGCGGAACCTCATTTTTCCGGGATAAAAATCTAAATGTATGCCAAATTTCATCCAAATCCGTTCAGTACTTTTGACGTGATCAAGTAAGAAACATCCAACACGGGGAATGTTTATCTATACATACGTGCGTAGGTCACGATCATCAGATAATTTTTTTACCAACGTTTCTCGCCTGTCTCACTTTTGTTAGCCTGTTCTCATTTTCAAACACCCATCCACAAGATTGCTGTTTTTGTTTCGGGTTCAAAACAATAAATACACATTTCGTCTCCTGTGACAATGTCATAAACAGCATTAGAATGTCCGTGGTCGTACTTCAGTAGCATTTGTGAGCACCATTCCACGCGAGCCCGCTTCTGCTCCGCTGTCAGTTCGTGAGGGATTCAATTCAACGACAACATAGTTTCCGAACTTTCAATTCTTCATGTAAAATTTTCTGAATTTGGCGCATACCAATCCCCAATAGTCCTCGAATTGTCTCATAGGTAATCCGGGTGTTTTCTTTAATTAACCGCTTAACAGTAGCCACATTATTTTCGTTGACGGCAGTTGAAGGCCGCCCTTCACGAAGTTCGTCATGTAAAGAAACTCGACCTCTCTCAAATTCAGCAAACCATCGCCTCACGGTGCTCAAACAAGGTGTTTCTCTCCTAAAAGCATTTTGAAGACGAGCGGCACAGTCTTGCGGAGAAAGAAAACTTTTAAAATCATAAAAAATCATCGCTCTAAAATCTTTTCGACTTAATTCCATTTTTGTTGTCTGTTTTTCTGTTTGTCTGTTTGTCTGTTTGATTGTTTGTCTGTTTGTCTGTTTGTTTGTCTGTTTGTCTGTTTGTCTGTATGTATGTCCGGGGTAAACTCAAAAAGTACTGCATGGATTTACTTCAAATTTTGCATGAATATTACTTACAGGTCGGGTCAACATATAGGCTACATATTATCACGCTATCACCTACGGGGGAGGAGCTGTGCGCAGTAAACGAAATCCGCGCGGACGAAGTCGCGAGTAACAGCTAGTTTATTATATACTAGCTGACCCAGCAAACGTTGTTCTGCCTTTTTAACTACTCTTATTTTTTTCTATATTTTCTCACCTTTTAAAACTTCCCTGGAGTTCAACAATTAATTCAAAACCAAAATTAGCCAAATCGGTTCAGCCGTTCTCGAGTTTTAGCGAGACTAACAAACAGCAATTGATTTATATATATATATATATATATATATATATATATATATATATATATATATATATATATATATATATATATATATATATATATATAGATTTTGTTGTGTACAATTTAAATGTCAAATAAATAAATAAATATAAAATAAAATTATTGGTAACTTTCGTTAAATGTGTTTGAAGGTGTCTGTTAATACTTTAAAAAAGACAAAAATGTTTATTAATGCATATTTTTTTTCGAATTCTAATTAAAACCTAATTAAAAGATGAAATAAAAATCAAGTTGCTAAAACTACCTTTATTGGGATTTTTTTTTGCAAATGTGTACTGCGGAGTAGTGAACCGCAAACGCTCTACCAGACTCGCAGGCAGGTATCGCCATTTGACGAAATTATAAATTTTCGTAATTCCAATCTGCTAAAAAGACCTTCCCGAAATTCATCGCCAACTCCCAGTCTATAATTTTTGGCTCTCTAGACCCAAAAGATTGCCGTTCCCTGGACTTGGATATCGTTATATTCGTTTTCAATTTCGATTAAACGCTCCGTTAGTATAACACATCAATACTCATTCATGTGGAATTTAGATCAGCACTATCTCGTGTGAGAAGTTCTTGATTGCTTATACGATCTAAAAGGGTTTCGTTCCCTTTCAGTGTATAAGCAATCAAGAACTTCTCAATCATTACATATACGAGTATAATAATAACTAGCGTTCGCTTTCTGGTCAAAAATCGTCCGCAATTCTGACTCCGTTTGATCATAGTTTAAACAATAAGAACTCTTCTAAATTTGATATTAGACATTTTAACCAGAAACAAAATAGGATATAATGTGTGAGTATATGATTAAAATGAGTGTCAAATGTATGGTAGTGTGTGTAATGTTTATTTGAATTAATTTAATAGGTTTATAATATAAAAATATTAGGTTTCTGCACTCCCTCACCATGTAAACATTAACGCCTTGACTACAGTCACGACGAGCGACGAAAACAAATATGTAGTAAAGCCGTATGCCACCGGTACCGGCGACGCGATAGCGGCGCCTTGCGGCGCGGAGCGGAAAGAACGGTAGGCGTATCATCTAATGTTTGTAATTCGCCAGCGATCAGCGATGACTTTTAAACGTAATGAAAAAATCTTCAAAAACGTTGCCAATTGCTTGCTGGTCACTAGATGCACTTTTTGCAATGTCACAGCATCAAAACTAATCAAACGGCAACGACTACCACTAATGTACAAGGCTGTTATGTGTCTTGCAATAACAAAACAATCACGATAACTTCGTATTGCGAGTTATGTGATCACTCCGCCGAGCGACGCGCGACCGTGACGCGCGGTTTGTTAATCGAATAAGTATTAGCCAGGGTTCAAATCAGAGTAACACAAAATTATTGCCAGTGGAAATCAAATACTATTTATTAAAAATTATACTACGTTTTATTTTTAACTCCCGACGCAAAAATAAGGGGTGTTATATTCAGGTGTGTATCTGTGTGTTTGTCCATAGCATCGTAGCACCCAGGCGGATCATCCAATCTGATTGCGGTTTTTTTAATTGAAAGCCATATCTTACAAAATGATTCTTAGCTAGGATGCAATAAAATCTGTTCAGCCGTTTCAAGCTCACCAGCTCTTTTCAACTAGATGAAAGAAATGATGTAACTTGTACTATGCGTTCCAACTGAGAATAGGACTGTCAGGATGACATATTGCTCCGCATTTCGGAAAAACTTCGTAAGTGATGAGTAAGGTGTGCAAAAAAAATATATGCAATATAGATGAACAGCTAGACTGATGTTTTTACTAATTTTGTTATTGGTGAAAATAATATTATTAAAACGTTATTTGTTCTTCAATAAATCAGCAATAAGTTTTGGACAAGTATTTTTTGCTCACATTACTATCGCCCCGTTGGTCGAGTGGTTAGCGCCCCTGACTACGCAATCAACAAGGCTCGGGTTCGATCCCTAACGGGGACAAGCATTTGTGTGTGAGCATAAATGTTTGTATTTATTATGTATGTAAAAGTATTTATATATGTATTTCTATGTATTAGTATCGCTGACTAACATCCATAACACAAGTAAATAATTTTCTTACTTTGGGGTTAGATCGGTAAGTGTAATTTGTCCCGTGAATATTTATATTTATTACTAACTAGCTGAGCCCGCGACTTCGTCCGCGTGGAAAAATTTAAAAAAAAAATAGCCTAAGGTACTCGCTATCATATCAGCTATCTTCCTGTGAAAGTCCCGTCAAAATCGGTCCAGTTGTTCCAGAGATTAGCCGGAACAAACAGACAGAAAGACAAAAATTCTAAACAATGTTATTTTGGTATACGTACCGTGTATACATCCATATGCATTTAGTAAAAACGGTTATTTTAATATTACAAACAGACCCCAATTTTATTTATTTGTATAGATGGCGTCAACGCTTGCATTTCTTGCAGATAAAATTGCCCTTACACACATCAATTGATTTTTTTTTTGGTAAATCTATCATATCCGAATTTCGGGTACACTTTAAATATCAAGTCTTTAATGTTGGTTACGATTTCACGAAGGTCTTTATCTATGTAAAATTTCTTTGTAGCCTGATTCAGGAACTTTCCCCTAAGTAACCACTAACCAATCAATATGATCTTGTTTGGAAAATTTGTGCTTCTTCTACCTAAATGATTGCTCATGTTGGTATACCTACAGCTTCAAAAATTAAACAGTTTTCCACAATGGGGAAGATTTAAAGCAAGATTTAATAATATCATAACTACAAATCCTTATTAAGTAGCTATACAAATACAGTACTTACACCTACTTACTAACGAATTAGACACATATCAGGCCAAAGCGAACGATCATGTATCCCTCAACAACACCGTAAAATACACAAAATAGATCGAATATTCAACTACTACAAAGTAAAGTAATTTTTTTCAAAGAAGGAAAATCCAACGTTCCGTATCAAAGAAGTCTATTGCGAAAGGAGCCGGTCACATGTCCACTCCGCGCGGGCCGCAGAGGTTAAAGGTATATGATTACATTCATGTACCTTAAAAAACCGGCCAATTGCGAGTCGAACTCGCGCCTTAAGGGTTCCGTACCATAATCTATAAAAAAAACGGCAAACAATCACGTTTGTTGAATGGGAGCCTTCTTAATATTTATTTTATTTTAATTATTTATTTTTAAAATGATTTTATGCAAATGCAAAAGTGAGTTTATGCAAAAAAACACGTTTGTTGTATGGTGGTCACTCTTAAATATTTATTTTATTCTTTTTTTAGTTTAGTTTAGTTATTATAGTGGCAACATAAATATCTACATCATGTGTGAAAATTTCAACTATCATGGTTCATGAGATACAGCCTAGTGACGGACAGATAGATAGACATACAAACGCACGGACGGACAGTGGTGTCTTAGTAATGGGGTCCCGTTTTAAACTTTGAGTATGGAACCTTAAAAAGTATAGTAAAGCCAACGCTCTCACAATTCGGCTCTTCTCGGCAATGTTCGGTTCTCGTTCGGCGGTCAGAGTAGTGCGCCGCATCGTGCACACTGCACACAGCCTTTCGGTTAATACCTAGATAGTACCTAGGTATTTTGAGTTATTTTCGTTTTACATTTTTTTTAAACTATGCATCTAAATAACGTGGTATAAGAGCCAAAGTTTGTCTTCCTAAGATCTTCGTGTTGATGAAGTACTTTTCGTTAGTAAGGATTAAATGATAAGGATTAAAATTCACCTATTAATTTTCTATAATTTTTCGACTCAAAATTCCTTATTGTGTTGTTGTTATAAGAGATAGATATATAGTGTCGCGGACTTTTTTGTGCATCTACTAAAAACCAATATATTTGTAGTACATTGACTTAGGTGTACTTACGCATTACGCCAGCAAGCGCACGCGGATACAGCCGTTCGATACCGCCTTTTTTTCCGACTTATTTTACAAATATCGATATTTTAACTACGCTAAGAATAATTGTAACGTAATCCTCATGAATGTAGCTATCATTAATCATACACTAGCGGTGTGTAGTTCACGAATGAATCCTTCAAATGAAGTACTTCATTTCAAATACGTCATTACTTCATTAGTTCAGTTGAATTTCATTTAGTTCACTACTTCATCTAGTGCTAGTCCATCGTGATACATAAGTAATCTGTGCATCGTGGAACGCCGAACGTCAGGCAAATGAACGAAATACGAATTGAAGTACGTTGATTGACCCGAGCACTGGCGATGGCTGATCGTATTAAACGAATCTAACCGAGCACCTACACACACGCGCGCGATTTGCTATCCACATCGCTATCACCATAGAATAATATACTCTATGGCTATCACATATTATATTTTGTACTGATACCTCTCAGTCATCGGATTTTAGGCGAAAAGTTATTTATGACCTATATTATATTACGTTAAAGTACATTTCAATTTCATTACTGCATTTGTTTATAAATGACAATAATATTTATTTATAATCCCATTACTACTATTTTGTACTTTTTTTTATGTCATAAGATAGCAAACAAGCAGATGGGTATCCTGATGGAATCAACCATCGCCTATAGACACCAAAGATGTTAATGGTGCGTTGCTATCTTGTGGCGAGGTCTAATGCCACATGCATAAGTTTACCGGCTACCTTACCCTCCAAACCGGAGCATGACAGCGACAAGCACTGACGCTATTGCGGCAGGAATAGGTAATGGGGTGGTACCAGACCCGGGCGAGACAATGCAGAAGTCTACCACCTAGTAGCCACGATGGTAGTGACTCGATAGCCAATCGGTCGCATTTTACGACCTGCCTGGCAGAACGGCAGTTGGCCTATTCTTCAAAGGAGGCCGGGACCTACACGGCGAAAAACGTAATTGATTTTGAAAAGTGTAGTCAAAAGATACTGTAGTAATTATTTTATAGTTGAATAAACAATTCTGTACTTGAATGGGAACGAGTTCCAAATGCCAAACGAAATCAAAGGCCACGGTATGATCAACTGAACTAAATGGACTACTGAAGTAGGTGAAGTCAATTAACAATGACGAAGTGAAGGATTTAAGTATTATGAGACATTCTGCGCATGTCTCATAATACTTTACACTGACTTTCATTCATACATTAGATGGACTAGATTAATCATAAAATTCACTGAAGGAAATGAAGTACTGAACTAAACCAATGAAGTACTTCATTGGGCCAAAAGAAGTACTTCATTCATTTCATTTCATTGACACATTTTTCGCATGTCTATCATACACATAAAATTTTTCAAACCGACTTGTAGTTCCAGGAATTAGCATTTAGCGCATGCAATGAACAAACAAACGTTAAAATACTCATATCATATCTAAACTCAACGATTTAATTACATGTATATGTGTTTCAATACGTTAGCGCGATGTATTTTCGTGCAGCGACATCTAGTTAATGTGCTCTACGTTACGCTTTATGCTCCGCTTTCTTTCGATTAATTTTATTTCCTGTGGAAACGAAATATTTTCCCGCGGTAAAAAGTAGCCTATGTCCGTTCTCGATGTCTTATCTATGTTTATGCCAAATTTCATCAAAATCGGTCCAGTGGTTTAAGCGTGAAAGCGTAACAGACAGACAGACAGACAGACAGACAGACAGACAGACAGACAGAGTTACTTTCGCATTTATAATATTAGTATGGAAGTATGAATAGTATGGATTTCACAATTGTGATATTAAGTTGATAACAAGCGGGATCCTATTCTCAATTGGAACGCATAATAACGACTTTATTGATATAAAATTTCGTATTTCGTTAATTTAATCATATTGCAATGACATTTTTTTTTTATATAGAAGAGGGGGCAAACGAGCAAGAGGTGCACCTGATGGTAAGTGATCACCGCCGCCCATGGACATCTGCAATACCAGAGGTCTTGCAGTTGCGTTGCCGGCCTTTTAAGAATGAGTAAGCTCTTTTCTTGAAGGTCCCTATGTCGTATCCGTTCGGAAATACCCCTGCCGGTAATTGGTTCCATAACAGAGTAGTGCGAGGTAAAAAGTGTCGGGAGAAACGCACAGTTGTGGATTTCCAGACATCGAGATGGTGAGGATGGAACTTCAAGTTTTGACGCGATGTCCGATGGTGGAATTCGGCGGCAGGAATTAATCCAAACAACTCGTCGGAACACTCTCCATGATATATACGATAAAAGACACAGAGAGAACCTACATCTCTGCGCAATGCTAAAGAGTCAAGCTGTTTCGAAATGGCCAGGTCGTCAACGATTCGAACCGCTCTACGCTGAATGCGATCAAGAGGAAGAAGCTGGTACTGAGGAGCTCCGGCCCAGAGATGCGAACAGTACTCTATGTGAGGCCGAACCTGTGCCTTATAAAGTTGAAGGCGATGGACCGGCAAAAAGTACTGTTTCGCTCTGCTGAGCACACCGAGCTTTTTGGAGGCTAGTTTAGCCTTGCCTTCCAAATGACCGCGAAACTGAACGTAATTCGATATGTCAACTCCCAGGATTCCGACACTAGCTGAGGCTGTCAGGAGAGTATCCTCAAATCGAGGTGATACGACAAAGGGCGTCTTTTTTGCGGTGAACACGCAAGAAGACTCTTGGGGTTAAAAGTAACCAGGTTTTGGCGACCCCATTCCGAGACATCGGTAAGTCGATCCTCGACTTTAGACACAAGCTTGTTTCGGCACTCTTCGACGTGTTCCCGAGAAATACTGCTACGGCCGGAGTATGTAGCATCACCAGTACTGTCATCCGCATAGCAATGTATGTTGCTAATTCGCATCATATCATTGATATGCAGAAGGAACAGTGTCGGTGATAGCACGCAGCCTTGGGGAACACCAGCATTGACAGATTTAAGGTCGGAGCACGCACCGTCGACAACGACCTTGATGCTCCGGTCAGCCAAAAAACTGGTGATCCACTCGCATAATTTCTCAGGAAGCCCATAGGAAGGCAACTTCGCGAGAAGCGCTTTGTGCCATACCCGATCAAAGGCCTTCGCTATGTCCAAACTAACTGCCAATGCCTCCCCCTTGGACTCAACTGCTTCCGCCCATCGATGAGTTAGGTATACTAGAAGGTCACCAGCTGAGCGGCCGCGACGGAAACCGTACTGACGGTCGCTAATCAGCTGGTGCTCTTCTAAATACTTGAGGAGCTGAGAGTTGATGATTGTCTCCATAACTTTGGAGAACAAGGAGGTTATGGCTATGGGCCGATAGTTAGACGGGTTAGAGCGATCTCCTTTTTTAGGGATGGGATGCACCAAAGCTGTCTTCCACGAATTCGGTACCACGCCGAGTGAATAGGAGAGCCGGAATAGGCGTGTTAATACTGGTGCCAACTCTGGAGCACACATTTTTAGCACAATCGGAGGGATGCCATCCGGCCCACTCGACTTATGGATGTCCAAGGAAAGTAGTGCTTTACGCACAGATGATTGCCGAAATTGTAGTTCTGGCATACAACTATCACACTGCGGGATGGTAGGCGGTGCGTTCCCTTGGTCATCCAGAGTCGAGTTGGCCGCAAAGAAGGAGCCCAGGAGATCGGCCTTCTCCTTTGCGGTATGAGCCAGAGAGTCATCGTCTCCGTGCAAGGATGGAAGAGAGGGCTGTGAGAAATTCCGTAAGACAGCCTTGGCGAGAGACCAGAACGCACGAGTGCCCGAAGGAAGGCGAACTAATTTCTCACCAATTCTGCCAATGTGTTCCGATTTTGCCTTGGCGATAGCTCTTTTGAAGTACCTCGAGGCGAAATTGTACTCCTTACGTAATGTGCTGGTTTTATCATCACAAGATGCGGACGCTGCAGCCCAAGCCCGGTAGCACTCCTGCTTGCGGCGCGAAGCCGTTTTACAGGAGCGACCAAACCAAGGCTGAGACTTACCACCAATTGGTACCGCAGAAAATGGAATGAAAAGTTCCATGCCCTGCAGCACCACATCGGCAATAGAGTCAGCGACGACATTCGGATCATCCAGCGAGAAGCACAACCGCCCCCATGGGTAGGACGCAAAAAAAGACCGCATCCCGTCCCAATCTGCTGACCTAAAGTGCCAAACGCGACGACAGCCTGCTAAAGGAGGCCGTGATAGGCGCGAAACCGGCATTTTACTCCGGATCAGGCAGTGGTCTGACGAACCAAGTGGGACGTCCACCGATACCTGATAATGGTCCGGATGAGAGGTCAGCAGAAGGTCCAACAGTGAAGGCATATGGTCATCCACATCGGGAACTCGCGTGGGCGAAGTTACCAGTTGTGTAAGACCATACGCCAAGGCAAAATCGTGAACAGACCTCCCCGCATGATCGGTGGTGCGCAAACAAAGCCATTCGGCGTGGTGGGCATTAAAATCGCCCAAGATCACGATCTCTGTGGAGGGGGTCTGCTCTAACACGGAATCTACAGCCGTTTGTAAATGCTCAATGAGCCGGTCAACTTCAGTATTCCCGCCATGGGACCTGTATAGTATTAGTACGTAAATAACCGTTTTTCTAAATATTGCAAACCTTTTTTTAACAACTTCGTCAGACGTCACAAAACAAAATTAACTAATAAATAATGTACTCCAAATCTATAGTCTATACACGTATTTTTCTTAAACAAAAGTTTCAATTAATTTATCGGATGTTTATTTTAATGAAAATCTAATTTTAAATTTGGAATTTTCGTAATTTGTTCTAAATGTCAAACAGCCAGTTAAAACTTCGTGTTATTTTTTCATTTGTGTTATTTTTACGTTTTCTTTAATTGACGTCTAGGATAAAATATCAAACTGATTTGATTTTTAGATGAGAAGTTTATTTAACGTTAGACCAGAGCGACTAGTGCGAAGTTGTGCTTCAAAACTTGTGCACAAAAAATAAAACATCATGTTTGTTATATAAGCACTATAATCTCTAAGTATGTATAATAAAATCCGTGATAGGGACTAGCACAAATGTATCAAATAATCTAAAGGTTGACTGGTAAAAGATTTTACGTACTGAAAGAGGGTGAGGGGGTTATTCAGTATTCAATTCTAATACCGTGTAAGTCAAGGCGCGCGCCTATCGCTCGCACGATGACCATAATTTTTCAATAGTTATAATGTTATATACACTAATTTCGTTGAGGTTAACTATGAGGTTAAGCAAAATTCTTTTTTTATTAGTTACATATTATAAACATTAACTCTCGTGTCCTCCAATATTCAAGTACAGTCTTTTACCAATCAATATGTAAAGATATCATGATTTTAATGAATAGTTATGAATAGTGAAACCCGATTATGAAAACATACACACAAGTTCAACCGCTAGACTACCAAGCAATGACGTTAAAGTGATACCACACTATTGTGAGAGGTCTTAAAACTCTACCACTCTACCATGTCAAAAATGTCATTATCATCGTGAGTCTTAGTACTCACGATGATAATGACATTTTTGACATTCGCGCTCTTTTCTCTGTCTGCTAGGCTATTAATTCTACCATAGTGTGAATTTAATACTAATAAACAGTAAACACATTGGCAGATTGTTAATTCCGACTTTCTGATTCTCTTCTTATATTATGGTCTATCCATACTTCACATTATAAATGTGAAAATCTGTATGTTTCGCTTTCACGGCTAAACCATTTAACCGATTTTGTAGAAATTTGAAAGAGATAGGTTTTATACCTGGGATCAACCGAAGGCAACTATTTTCCATTTATATTAAGGGGCAAACTAGGCAACAATGAATAAATATTATAAGAGTGTGATTTTTTTGTTATAATGACTTATTACTCTTATAATAAAGCGCGGGCAAAGCTGCGTCGGCTTGCTAGTTCTTAATAAATAATTAAGGGTCTACACAACAGTATAAACCTACATAGAGGAAATAGTATTATTAATAGTATCGTCACGCCCTTATTCCCCAAGAGGAGGCAACAATCAGTGCACCCACGATTAGCCGAAGATACTTAGTCATAGGTTGCAAGCCTATAGCCAACCGGGCACTTATCCAATCCCGGACAAGGTTGCTTTTATTAGAAAATTGAAAAAACATGTTTTATGGATTGCCCAACCCGGTAATCAAACCCAGGACCTCGTGTAGTCATCACCTACACCGGACCACTAGACCACAGAGGCGATTAGAGGAAAAAGGTTTAAAGAAAATCTAAATATCGGCATTAATACTATATAACTCAGAATATCATACATAGTAACGAGTGAGTGATTTTATAAAAGTAATTAAAACGATTGAAAACAGAATAAAATCTTTACAGAACATGTCTTAACCTTAAAATACCTTCTAAACCACCTACATCAGTTTTAATAATTGTAGTACAAAGGACGTATATTATATAAATATAACATTGAGTCCTATTCAAACAAGTCTGTGTAATTATATAAAAGCATAGATCAAATGTCTGAAGCGAGAATACAAAGAAAGCTCCTTTTGTGAGAGATAATAGCAATACCTAACAAGCTACAAAATCCCCTCCAATTAAATATCATCCTTGATTTGCACGACACCTAACAAGACTAGTTTTCTTTTATTTTCTGGCAATGACGTGGACAAACGTAATTTCTGAGGCAAAAAGTGGGAGATTTACACTGTTTAAAACAGTATAACTTTATGTTTTTTGTTTTTTATATACTCGTATCATTAGATAGTAAACAAGCAAATGGTTCTCCTGATGTAAAGAGGAGACATAGCCTATAGACAGCGATAATCTTAATGTTGCGTTGCTATCCGTGTAGCGGGATAGCAATGTCGACTCGAAACACGACAATCACAAACATTGAGACTATTGCGGTAGGAATAGGCAACAAATACCCGGGCGAGATATTTATGTTTTTTTTATTAAATTTGCAGGCATACGAGCGAGTGGGCCACCTGATGGAAAGCGGTCACCACTGCCCATGGACATTTACAACATAAAGGGTTAGTTGCCAATGCGATACCGGCTTTTAAGGAATTTGTTGATCCTCCTCTTAAAAATCCCAACATCGTAGCTACTCGGAAAAATCGTGTGAGGTAAACTGTTCCAAAGCTTGACTGTTCGTATAAAGAAGGTACGTGCAAATTGAACAGTCGTAGATGACCAATCGTCAAGATGGCTTAATTGTTTAACTAACTTTGTTTTAACGGATACACGAAATGTGCGTTAATAAACTTATTTGAGCATTTTGCTAAGTGGTAAAGTCTCGCATCGCATAACCCGGGATATTGTACTACCGACTTACCTAATGTTGAAGATGTTAATAGCGCGATGTCTTGAGACTTGAAGATGTTTAAAAAACGACCGACTAGCTATCTAGTCGGTCGTCTTTTACGACCTGCTTGGCAGAACAGCAGTTGGTCTATTCTTCAAAGAAGCCCGGACCAACACGTTTATTAACGAGATTGAAGTTTTGAAATAAAAAATTAAAAAATATATATCATTGGACAAATTACACGAATTGATCTAACCCCAAGGTAGGCCAATAATTTTCGGTGTGTTATGGCCATGGATGTTAGTATATCGTATACTAATATCCATCCATCCATCCACACTAATACATAGAAATACATGATTAATCTATATAAATATTATAAATGCGAAAGTTTGGATGTTTGGATGGATGTTTGTTACTCAATTACGCAAAAACTATTGAACGAATTTAAATGAAATTTGGCACACAGATAGATAATAACCTAGAATAGCACATATGCTATTCTCATCCCGGAAAAATCAGGCAATCCCGCGGAATACACCAAAAAAGTTATAATGCAGCTGGCTGCACGCAGCAGCTAGTATGTAGATATGTAAATACTGTAACATACATAATAAACACCCAAACTCAGAAATACAAACATCTATGCTCATTACACCAGTTTGTCCTCACCCTAGCCCCATCGATTTGTAGTCGGGTTCGCTAAGCAGTCCATATATTAATTCGGGAAGGAAAAATTTTTGAACCCCTTTTTACGACAATTGTGCGAACGGTGGAGTATAAAATTTGGCACATATAAAGTTAACATTGCGGAGGACTAATAAAACATATTTTTTTTAAATAGGTAAAATGCATTAGAAATACATTAATTTTTTTATATCATAAAATAGCAAACAAGTAGATGGGTCTCCGGATAGAAAGAGTCAAACATCGCCTATAGACACTAAAGATGTTAATGGTGCCACATACATATGTTTACCGGAAAAGTACTTACGTTATAGCGGCCAGAATAGGCAAGGCGGTGGTACTAGACCCGGGCGAGACAATGCAAAACTCTACTACCTAGTAGCCACGATGGTAGTGACTCGCATAGCCAACCGGTCACCTTTACGAACTGCTTGGCAGAATAGCAGTTGGCCTATTCTTCAAAGGAGCCCGGACTAACATAGTGAAATTAACAAAAATAAACATTACACACACTCATGTGGCACATTCATGTGGCATACATGATAATATACACACATTTATACTATTTCTAAGTTAGTTCTCAAACTATTGATTAGTCTAGGGTCGAATTTCGACCACAAGCGACCGCTAGTTAGTATAACACCGTAATTTATTATTTCCAAACTTGTAATTTGCAAATTTGATCTTTGTAATTTGTAACTTTTGATCTCATGCTCATATTTTAATAATCCCACCGCCCCATTGACCTAGCGATTACCGACCTTGACTATGCGATCAATATGCTCGGCTGCGAATCCGAAGAGTTCAAGTTTTACATAATAAAAACTCAGTAAAACCGCAACAACCGACTTACGGTTTCCTGCAGTTACTTCGATAGGCAATCTGGCAGATGTGCCACCTGCCAGTAAGTGGTCGACGTATCCCATAAACATAAACTAGTTTTCCTGGAACTGACCCAGGTAACTCGTTAATGTGTTGCCTATCGTGAGACATTAGATATTAAGTCTTAGTGCTAGTAACTTATTTTTTTTACTTACTTACTTATTTTATTTATATAAGTATATTAGGGGAAGATCGGGTAATGGGAATCAGCGGGCAATGGTAGTCACCAACATATCTCCAAATCTACAACTGCTAAAAATACGTTTACTGCCGTCCCCGCCCCGCTTTGTCCCCCCGCTAGCGGTGCAAGAGCGCCGCGCTAGTATTGTGGCGGTCTCGGGAATGAGAAGTGTATTTTGTTTTTGCGGCTCGCCGATGTAAATTTTTAAGGACGCAATGTAGGTATTCTAATTATTGATCTACTAGTATGTGTCTTTTTTACGCCATTACTCGTATATTCACTATAACGATTTTATACTCAAATCCCATATATTGCTTAAATATATTTTTTGATTCTTTTTTTCTTCATAAAATGTTTGTGGGTAATGAGGATCGGGTGACCTCCATTTCCCGCTAGTGATCACGATATAATTTTAGTATTCGTATTTTAGACGTATTTTGTGATGAAGATTTTCTACCAACCGAATTGCTCAGATCAGATTAAAATTAATAGCCCAGCGTCAGACCAAAAAGCTTGTCAGTACCTGGCACATCAATGCAAGTTGTTCCAGCAGCCTCTAATCTTGATATTGTGTCGAAATTAATTAAGTTGTCAGAGAAAACTAATACCCACAATGCTAAACAAAGTCGCCAGAAGCAACATGCCAAAATTTTAACATCCACGCCAACAAAAGAAAACTTATTAGGAAAAGAAAATAAGAAAAGTAAAGCCTTCTGCCAAGCCAAGGATAAAAGTAACGGACAAAATATAACTAAGGGAAAGGGTCAAGGAAAGAAGACTAAAGTGTCGAAGAAGGAAACCGAAAGAGTAAAGAGGAAGGTTCTCCAGGAATCAAATTATACTTCTGTTTCAGACGTGGCTACTGATGGTTTATGCCAAGACGATGAGCTAGATGATACTGACGATGCAGGGAATACGTGCTAAATCTGTAACGAATTCGGCCGAAATAATGAAGTTTGGTACAGGTGTGCTTCATGTGGTTTATGAGCTCACGCAGATTGTACGAGGTGGGAGTCGCCCAAGGGTTATATTTGCGATTTGTGTTAGATTTTTGTATGATCCTCATTGCCCACAAGGTGACCACAATTACCCTCACCTCAGTGCAACGGGAGTCAAAATAGATATTTTTTTTACTTTTATATTTCCTAAAGATAATTATTAAAGTGATCATTACTGATTCCAAATGATAGTCAATTAAGTATATTTTATTATGAGGCAGTTGTAATAGAAATTTAGTTTAATTTTATTTATTTATTTCAATTATTGCTTAAGTGATCCCCATTACCCCTTCCTACCCTACCCTTCTCTCCGGAACATAGCAAAGCTGTTTCAAGGGAAAAATAAGCCAGATGATGGTACCCAATACCCATACAGCCGGGAGCGTGGCACAGCGGATCCCTACCACTGGTACTCTTTTTTATATTTATATACATATATTACTCAAAGTATATTACCATATCATATTATCTACTTTTTAAATTATTGTTATCTGACTTAATTCGCTTTTATACCTTACCTACATATAATAAAATCGTAAGAAAGTCAATGTATGTCCGGGGTAAACTCAAAAAGTACTGCATGGATTTACTTCAAATTTTGCATAAATATTACTAACAGGTCGGGTCAACATATAAGCTACATATTATCAAGCTATCACCTACGTGGGTGGAGCTGTGCGGAGTAGAGGAGTTTATCCTTAAAAAACGGTCAAGTGCGAGTTGGGCTCGCATACCGAGGGTTCCGCACAAATTTGTAGGTAACTTTAGCTACACATCAATTTCAAAATTCTATGTCAACGGAAAGTTTTACTCCGTAGAAAGTACCCTATACAGGTTTTGATTCTCTTGTGAAATCGTAAAATATTTGACATAAACGGTCATATCTTTTGATCACGTTATTTTTTTGTGATGTACTTAACTAAAAATTTACAGTTTTCGGATGTTTTTTTCTTTACGTGTGCTGTAAGACATTACTTCTTGCTAGACTTCATAACTATAGGTCCTCGGGAAGTACCCAATTGATTTTGATTCCTTCTAAAAACCACAAAAATGCGCAAAATATAAATAAATATATATTTATTTATTTATATTTTGCGAATTTTTGTCGGGACGTAAAGAAAACGGGACAAATTACACTTATTGATCTAACCCCAAAGTAAGCGAAATATTTGCTTGTGTTATGGGTGTTAGTCAATGATACCCAAACCCAGAAATACAAACATCTATGCTCATCACACAAATGCTTGTCTCTGTCGGGGATCGAACCCGAGCCCTGTCGATTACGTAGTCAGGGTCGCTAACCACTCGACCAACGGGGCGTTCAAATTCAACCGCCGGGCGGTCAATCAATATGTGTCATAATTTATCATATCTTTTGATCGTGTTGACTTACAAGTTTGATTTTTTCATAGCTGAGAGGGACCATAGCCCCGAGTATTTGATATAAATTTTAACTTGATACCGCCTTGATACGCCTTTATGAGAATGGGTCTTGACAGACGGACAGACAGACAACAAAGTGATCCTGTAAGGTTTCCGTTTTATCCTTAGGATGCACGGAACCCTATAAGCCCGGAACAATGGAGGCAAAATTACAATAACTTTATACGGATTGACTGGTAAAAGTACATACTCAAGGAGGTTTCAGCGCTCGATTATGATACAGAACTGAATATTGGGTTTCTTCAGTTCTCCACAATGTTAACTTTAACTGTGCAAAATTCATACACCACAGATTGCGTAATAGTTTTGAAAAGTGTTACATAATTTTTGTTTAAGAAGGCGAGGTATTTTGACGCGCGTCAGTTCTATAGGAAATGGGCGGCGCGGAATGTTCTGAAACCGCTGGTAAACGTGTTAATTTTCGGGTAAATAAATATAGGACTTCAGCTGAAAACCAAAATTTAGTACATTCTTTTTTGTATTTAAAACTAAATATTACCATATAAAAATCATGTGGAAGATTAGAAATATTATTAACAAATTACTTGTTTTAGAGATGTTTTTAGCCTGTTTCGGAATTTTATATGATCGAGTAAAGTACATTCTATCATGTAATGAATTAGTACATTGCTTAGATAATATCTTCAGGTATATCGTGTAATTTTTGTAAACTTGTTATTTAATCAGTCAATACAAAAAAACGTGATTTAGCAAAACCGTTTTTTTTCGTTTGTCCCGATGCCTCGCCTTAAAGCAGTGTTTCAGTTTCTAAGAGTAAATTCTTTATCAACAAAAAGAGGTTAAGATTTTCTAAATACAAGTAGATAATTCGTTACTTTTCACCCAAACAAATTATCATTTCATTATTCAAATAGGTATGTTCCCTTTTAATTTAAATAAACTCCGGCCTGAATATTTTACCATTAATTATGAAAACGTAACCCTTAACTTGAAATTTCGAACAATCTAGGTAAAACTTTGATATTAAAACTTTACGTCGGATGAGTAGGTACAGTGAGAATTTCCTTTGGATTGGATTTGGATCATACGAAAATACACAATATTATTTTTAAGTAATAACTAATTATTTACAGAGTGCAATAGCGAAATACGAATGTAATGACTTATACCTATTACTAAAAAGTTCCGCTGCCTCATGATCTAGTAGTGAACTTATTGGGCTCGGAATACGAGATCCGGGTTTCATTTCCCAGGTTTTTTTGTAATTTGTATTACTTGATAACGATCAAGCAAGCGACTTTCGTAATGGAATGTTTATTTCCACCATCGCCTAAAGATACCAAAAATGTAAATGCTCCATGCATAAGTTTACCGCCTACCTTACCCACCATACCAGAACTCAACATTTAAAAGTACTCAAGCTCTTGAGGCAGGCTATTCCTGCCTACTTATGTAAGGCAGTGGTACTGAACCCGTGCGAGACGTTTCGTAAGTCTGCCACCATGTCGGACAAAATCATTCAGGGTTATCTTCGAAAATAGAAATCTCAGCAGCAGCTTGAGTGGTCTATTTTTTAAATTATTATGCTTCAAAATTTTCATTTTTAACCCTAATATTTCACAAATGGACCTTTTATTTTTTTATTTAAACTTTATTGTACACTTATGTAAAACTGTACAACCGGATCCTTTATTCGAAAAGTTGTTTTTACAAACACGAAATATTTTTTAAACAACTATTCAATGACAATTAACACCATTGGGTAAGTGAGAACAACAAACACATCCCCACTTTACGTTAGAGGAAGTATTTTTTTTTATTTTGCTAATGGGCCTATTCATGCCAAATTACAGTTGTCTAGTTAGTAGAGCTTCTGAGCTAAGCTCGGACAGACGGACGGACATGGTGAAACTATATTGGTTCTTTGTGAACTACGTACCAGGTTCTGGGCCGGGAGGGGGGGCAACCGTAACATTTTAAGACTATATATTTATCATATTATATTTCTATCTACAACAGTAGATAGTTAATAAGAAATCAATATTCTAACTGTTATAGCCCAATATATATTTGAGAAATTGATGTACGTTCGTAAAAATATTTGTTTATTTAAAAAAAATTCTGACGTACACTCCCTAAATACAAGGAACAAAAATAGTCTTGCTATGCAGGCATCTCGTCTCCACAGAATAAGTAACTCTTTTATGGGGCAATGTATATGTATACACGCTTTTACAATAGACTTCCCGAAGATCTACCAGTCAATAAATTTAAAAAATGTGTTAAAACCAAACTGTGTAAAAAAGGATATTATAAAATCGGGTGACTAGTCAAGTCGGTACTCGAGTGAGAAATTCCGGTTTTGACAGGTTTAGCCGATGTATCCTTCATTTGATATTCAGTACAAATCTGTGCAGGACGACGACTGATATAGTAAAATATTTCATGTCATTATTTTTATAATAGGTACCTGGCTGGTATATGTATATATTGATAATGTATGTTATATATTGTATGTTTATATAAATAAAATATATAGATATGTTTATATGGGATTATTATTGTATATTATAATTACTTCTATAATTAGAATAACTACGAATATCTATAATCTTAAACAAACATTAATAATTTTGACTCAACTTCTTTATACCGTCTATTTTTTTAACTGGATAATTTTGTCTCTGTACCAATAACATATAATAATTCAGCGGGTAACTATTATTGTCTTAAATCTGTAATCCATTAAAATTTAATACTGTTATTTATGTACTTAAATGCTATTTTTATCATGAATAAACAAAATAAATAAGAAAAAACAGTCACATATCAGTTTTATCGAGAAAATATAAAAAAAAAAGTTTGAATATTATTATGAACTACCTAAAATAACTCTTTGCAAAAAAATGTTTATAATTATGCAAAGAGTTATTTCAAGAGAGATTTGAACATTAATTACGCTCTCCTGTAAACTTCTATCGCCTCTGTGGTCTAGTGGTCCAGCGTTGGCGTCGACCATATGAGGTCCCGGGTTCGATTCCCGGGTCGGGCACTTAAAAAAATGTTTTCTCAGTTTTCTGAAAACTCAAAGTTGCCCGGGATTGGAAAGTGCCCGGTTGGCGATAGGCTTGCCACCTATCACATTTGTGGGACCAAGTATCTTCAGCTAATTGTGGGTGCACTTGTTGTACCTCTGCCTACCCCTTCGGGGATACGGGCGTGAAGATACTTTTTTTCCTGTAAACTTCGACATGTCACTTTATGCGTAGGGACCGTCGATTTATGTAATAATACAATAGGGAATTTAAGCCACAGAAAAAGATAATGATATGTGTAGCGGCTCAAACAATCACAAACGCTACAAGAAAAAATAATATAAAATGGACAAAAATCAATAACAAATGGAAGAAATGAAATTCAAAATAAAATCCTGAATCGCGATGTCACAATTATTTATCTTGTAACACTATATACAAGTTTCAACGCTTCTCAAATGGACTTCGGTCCCCAGGCAGTACACCTTACCTGGCTGGGAAGATCTTCCATTTCCCCTTACTTGTCCTTGTGTGACGTCGTCGATCTCCACAGTTATGACGTCACCTTGACAAGCAGCTGGCCCGCTGGTTCCATCACTATGACCCTTCGGCGGTACGGACCAGCGGCGCCACGGTGGTGACTCTCGGCAAAACAACACGCATCAGCCTTCTGACCATCAGCGTCTAAAATACTCCCCTCTGCTTCCAACAGCATCAGCCAGCTTCACAAGCTACGCCTCATCTACGCTTTCCGGAATCCACTTCGAACTGCACACGTTCACTGGATCTCCACGCAGCAACCCTATTCCGCTCGTTCAGACTCATTGCGAACCACAGCGAAAGCGCACTCGTCCCGACTCACCGAAGACCGCGCATATTCGGCTCGTCTCGCTGCACCACAGACTCGAGCACTCAAGGCACATACGCTTCACTGGCTCAACTAGATCGACCTTCGGTCTTGGGGGAGAGTATTGTAGCGGCTCAAACAATCACAAACGCTACAAGAAGAAATAATATAAAATGGACAAAATTCAATAACAAATGGAAAAAATGAAATTCAAAATAAAATCCTGAATCGCGATATCACAATTATTTATATTGTAACACTATATACAAGTTTCAAGCTTCTCAAATGGACTTCGGTCCCCAGGCAGTACACCTTGCCTGACTGGGATGATCTTCCATTTCCCCTTACTTGTCCTTGTATGACGTCATCGAACACCACAGTTATGACGTCACCTGACAAGCAGCTGGCCCGCTGGTTCCATCACTATGACCCTTCGGCGGTACGAACCAGCGGCGCCACATATGATTTGACTGATTTATAATATTTTACTTATTTTTGTATTTTATTTACTGTAAAAAATCTCATCTTTACTCCAAAATTATATCCTTCACTTGAGTGAAAAAACGACACTCGAGTGAATCATTTTTTACTGGCAAGTGACTTGAATGAAAAAAGCCACTCGAATCCCATCACTGCTACTCATATTTCAAAAAACACAAAACTGATTTTGATGAAAATTGAACTGTTTCCTAAATTGGATTATACCTAATTTAAACCAAAAAGAACAACATATCTCCATACGGCTTTTAGTTCCCGAGAAATTCGTGGACAAAAATACAAACTTACAAACATATACTTACGAAATTTAGTTGACACACACTACTCTACAATTTCTTTGACGCCCAAGCAGATCATCATACTCAAATATAATTTAATTCCAACAATATTACATTCGTATGCATATATAAAACTGATAACCTCTGTTATTTCTTCGGTTGATAAACAAGTTTCAACGTTTCCCAGATTGATTCGGTTCCAGGTTAATACTTTGTGGCAAGGATTTAAAACGTTTATTATGACGTTGAGTTCTAGCGCTAGTTGGGGAACCAATTACGAAACAGCATGAAACGCAGGGAATCAATCACGAAACAGCAAAAATATCGAAATTATAACGTTATAAATCCTTGCTTTGTGGTGTATTGTTCAAATAAACTATTTTATGCGTTATAGGCTATAGACTATATTTTTCTACATTTTACGTTGAGTAGGTATATATAGCGCGCTATTATACTATAACGCTAGGCGTTATAACTCTAATACTTTGCCTTATATTACTAGGAAGATATTACTTTTTCCACCTCTGTGTGTCGACATCAACCTCCACAATGATATCACACATCGATAAACCATCACACCTACTTTCATACTACTAACTTTCATAATGCCCATATTGTTATGGTAAAACAATGGCATCATCCCACTCTGTCTTTTTGTCTGTGGATACCACAACCAAAATAAAAATAGCCTTTGTCAATACTACAATTGATACGAATCCAACCATTTCTTATTAATAAATTATATTTTTTGAACATCAGTATATAGCAAACACGCAGATAGATCTCCCAATGGAAATGCAATGCCTATAAACCCTAAAGATATTATAATGTCGCTTAGCTATCAGTGTGGCGGGATGGCAATGTCACTTGCATAAGTTTACCGATTACTTTTCCTTCTAAACCCGGATACGACAATAAGAAGCACTGACGCTATTGCGGCAGGTAAGACGTTGGTACCAAAAACCCGGGCGAGACGTTGCAGATTCTACCACCTAGTAGTGATACGTATAGCCATTTCTTCGCCTATTACGACCTGCCTGGCAGAACGGCAGATGCTCTATTCTTTAAAAGGTGCCCGGACCAACACAGAGGTAATGTTTACAAATTATTGTACAGGCTTGTTTTTTAAAATGATTTTAGGCGATTGCTCTGTATGATCGTTACAACGAAATCAGATTTTTGGGAGAGCAGAGTGTTTAGCCAGAATTAAAGTTGGTTAGCTTAGACCCCACCCTAACATTGTCTCCTGTAAGCCTGAACCTCAGCTTGAGCAGTACCTTGACGATCGGTGGGAGAGCAAGTGTCATCAGAATTCCGACTCATTATAAACTATTATCCAGAGCCTCGAGAGTTTGAAAGCCAAAACAGTAGGCTACGTCGCTAGTCACTACCGGCGATAACGCTGACGTGTGTATGTATATATTCAAGGGCGGATCCAACCTTTGGGTCTGGGGGCCACATATTTGAGGTTCAATCAAGATAGGCTCTAATCCTTATTTGTTTGCAATAATATATCTATACCTAGACCCCTGACTAGGGGAGGGGGTCATGACTCCCATGACTCATCCGTTCTTGTGTATATTGTTGTGTGTGAGCTGTAATGATTCCATCACGGCTTACACATCACGTGTAACGTCGGAGTCTTCACGCACATCTTTGTTAGGGGATGCAGGGAAACGGCTCCGGGGTTGTATCCCCTGTCCGTGGTTTCACTCGCGCTGCATGAATATGCAGCCGTCCATGGGTATCTTCTAATGAAGATTTGGATATTCGGAGCCACCGAGGGGTATTTCACACCGCTCCGTGCGATATGTCCTGCGGGTGAGACCCGTTGGGGAAGGGCTTCCCCAACGGGTCTCACCCGCATGACGATCCGCGACTAGAGCGGTGACTTTATCAGGTAATACCCCCGGCGTCACGTGTAAGCTATGATGGAAACATCAGGATTGTTTGGCAATTATATACTCGCAAAACATAATTGTGTACATAGATCTACGAATAAAACAAACACAGCAATGTTTGGTCAGTGTAAACGAGACCGATTTTCGCATGTCTGTTTATATTCGATATGACCTTTACAAAATAAACATCACAGAAATGAAAATGAGCCTATACAAATATTTTTTAAGTGTGACAAACAATATTTATCTACAAAGGAAAGTATCACCTCGGCGGTTCTCTTGCGGTGTAGGAAGAGTGTACTGAACGTCTATAGACTTATGCTGGGGTTGCATTTGCGTATATCGTCACAAATTCGTACAATCCATACTAATATTACAAATGCGAAAGTGTATGTGTTGTTTGTCCGTCTTTCACAGCAAAACGGAGCGACGAATCAACGTGGTTATTATAGTGGAGATATTTGAAGGGATGGAGAGTGACATAGGCTACTGTCTTTTATTTTGTTTATTTTAAGCGAGCGAAGCCGCGGGCAAAAGCTAGTAATACGATAAATGCAAATATGACCGGCTATTATCGGCTATTTTCGCATACATTCCGGACTGCTTCGGGACGATAGACGCAAGTGCAGCCTCAACATTAGCGGTTCATCACGGTAATTCCGTGACCGTCAGCTGTGTTGCGTCATGCCTGTGGTATAGCGTTGCATCGAAGTAGCATGGGGGTTGGCTAGTAGTAATAGTTTGAAGGTTAGTTTTTCCATCATCGCTTTCAAATGTTGATGAATATGTAGGGACATGAGTATGGAATTGCAAGTAACGCAGTACGCAAGTACGCAGTACGCAAGTAACAACATTGTATGACGCCAATCGTCCCTAAGACCACATGCAACATACAAGTCCGTGTAACTTATAATTTACTAGCGGCCCGTTACGTGCGCTACGTATAAAGTGAAATATTAAAAATGTGCTAATTAGACCTCGCCACAAGTTAGCAACACACCATTAACATCTCTGGTGTCCGTAGGCGATGGTTGACTGTTTCCATCAGGAGACCCATCTACTCGTTTGCTATCTTATAAAAAAAATTCATTAACTATAGTACTATTTCCATTTCTTTATATTCTTGATGACATTTTTTTTTTATATCATAAGATAGCAAACAAGCAGATGGGTCTCCTGATGAAAAGAGTCAACCATCGCCTATAGACACCAGAGATGTTAACTCGTTTGCTATCTTATAAAAAAAATAATTAACTATAGTACTATTTCCATTTCTTTATTTTCTTGATAACATTTTTTTTATTTTTTTTATATCATAAGATAGCAAACAAGCAGATGGGTCTCCTGATGAAAGAGTTAACCATCGCAAGCATGGATTTTCTTATAAATATTGATGGAGAGTGGCGATGTTGCTATAGCTCGCTGCGAATTTTTGAATGAAGTCAAAAATATATCAGATTGGTCAAATGTTATTTTTACTGACAAGACTTGGTTAAATGCAAACCACACAGTATTAAGAACTGGACTGACGACACCACCGCTTCCACTAGTTCCGTGCTAATGGGAAAAGGTGAACGCCTTATCAGATGCCATGCAGGATCTATTTTTCGTGGGGGGCTAATATTAACCATATTCACAATAAAGTTTATCGAGCTTTCCATTCTTTAAAACTTCTTCAAAATTTTCTTCCTTTTAAAACAAAAATATCTTTGGTCCAAACGTTAATTCTTCCCATTTTAGATTATGCAGACTCATGCTATCCTGATGCTACAGAGGAACTTCTCAATCGTTTAGAACGTCTCCAAAATTTATGCATCAGATATGTATTTGGTTTACGAAAATTTGACCATATTTCTAGCTTTAGGAGCCAACTTGGTTGGCTTCCTATTCGCCTTCGTAGGAATTTACGGTTATTGTCATTTTTATATAATATTTTATTCAATCCTTCTTGTCCTTCTTATCTACGCGAAAAATTTGAATTTCTTCACCCAATAGACCGTCCTTGTCGTCCTTGTGTAAGTGCTCTCTTGCGAGTTCCGGTACATAAGACGACCTATTTCTCCTCTTCTTTTACTATTCGTTCCGTTAGGCTCTGGAATTCTTTGCCTCATTCTATTAGAATAAGTGAATCTCAAGATACCTTTAAGAGTCGCCTGAAACAGCACTACTTATCCATTTCATAGTTTGTTTAGTTTGTAGACATAGTAAGTAGTCATAAGAGTTGTATTAGTTTAGTAGTTAAGTTTCGTTGTATTTTGTTTACTTTGTTCTATAGTTTTGTACACGTGTTTTTCTACCTTATGTTTTTTTTCTCTCTTATTTTGGGCTTGCTGGAAGAAATTTCTTTAGAGATAAGCTTGCCTTTTGTACTAATTTTGTCTTTAGTTTTACTTTTATTATTTGTGTACAATAAATGGTTAAATAAAAAATAAATAATAAAATAAATCTATATGTGGGTTCGTGTCAGATGCTTTACTGGCCTTTAAATCCAAGAAAACAGTGGACTATCACGAAGAAATGAACGCAGAGATTTACGAAGGACGGTTTAAAGAAATGGTGCAATCTCTGGAAGAACTGTTCATAATTATTATGGACAACGCTACATATCACCCTAGACAAATTGATAAATGCCGACGCAAGTCAATAAAAACAAGAGATAATTGATTGGCTCCAACGTCATGGCGAAAATGTGGATAGTAGTTTATTAAAAGTACAATTAGTGAATAATTTAAATCGAAAAAAAGCCTCTCTAAAAGATATGTTATTGACAAAATAGCTGCCGAATGTGGTCATTGGGTTCTTCGACTTCCACCGTATCATTGCCAGTACAATGCTATAGAACTAATATGGGCACAAATCAAAGGACACCCCGCTCGAAACACCACCCATCCCCCTTTTACGGCAAACAAGATGTTAAATTTATTAAAAAATGCTTGTGCGGAAGTAACTGCCGAAAACTGGGAAAAAGTTGTGAAAAGAACCCAAAACCAAAGACCTATTGTAGGTCTTTGCCCAAAACATTATAGCGTCGGATTGGGAAATTCATGCGGCATTCGACAATATACAAGAACAGGAACTCATAATAAATGGTGGTGAGAGCTCATCGAGTGACAGTGACGATTCATCAGATTTTTAATTAAAATGAATAAATAAAAATTATCTGTCGTTATAATTATTTCGTTTCACTATATCTTACGAGCTCTGAAATTTTTAAAGAAGTAGGCATTATCAATCAAGAATTTATACGTGTAACATCTTGTAATGAAATAAATTATTATACTTATATATAATATAATATTATAGTTCATAAATTTGTACAAAAGTATCCGGCAGTAGTTTAGTTTCTTACATGTTGTAAAAAAACGGGTCTGTTAACGTGTCACGTTTATCGATATAACTCCCATAGTAATCATTATGTGTAGCACATAACTACCCGTCCATGAAGTACAGTATTATTTGTAAGACATTTTAACGTAAACAACACAAAAATACATGGACATCGTTCTGTCATCGAAAAAATAAAGAAATGGAAATAGTATATAGGTATATTAGCGACAACCGAACCCGAAGGTAAAGTGATAACAACGGTAATGCCCTAACCCTGACGATAATATAATCTGGCGGTAAAAATAGCTTTGTCTTAAAGAAAAAATATAAATAAGAATAATCTTAAATATACACATACCTACCGATTAAACTATAAATAAATACGTACCAATTTTGTTCTTAATATAAATAGACGTGCCTTAAAAGATAATGTATTATTCATATATTGAATACTAATGTAATAGTGTATTAATATTTATTGAATTCATCTCCTTAGTAATACCTTTTTATAAGAAAATACCTACTATGAAATCTTGTCATGTCGTTACTAACATATTAACATACATATTGAAGAAATCTAAGAACGCTAGAAGATAATCTTATGCAGCTGAACATCAATTATATCTTATTTTACCTTATTATTATATTTAAGGTATGTTTATGTGTGTATGTGTAGGTATGCATGTTTGTCATTGGTTTTCGCTGGATCGGTTGGACGGGAATGGATGAAATTGTACGAATAATCTATCGTCTACTGTAGTATCTTTGCCAAATCTATATATTACTACGTGAAAAAATAACTTGGTGCCCCTTTTTAAGACGATTACGCGAACCTCCAGCGTTCGCAATGCAATTAGGCACAGTTAAATTAGCACAATTTGGACATTTTTTGTGTTTTATATAAGTTACTAGCTGACCCGCGCAGCTTCGCCCGCAAGTATATTAATAAGACGTCCAAATAGCTTTTAATAAAAATTTCATCCCCTATTTCAGCCCTCCATGGACTGATTTTTGAAAAAAAATTGCCCATATTTGATCCTAGATCTTCAACTATATCCATGCCAAATTTCATGAAAATCGGTCCAGCGGTTTAGCCGTGAAAGCGTAACAGACAGACAGACAGACTTTCGCATTTATAATATTAGTATGGATATGGATTATATCGTATATTATATCGTGTAAAGGACGGTCTACCGAAAGTCGAAACTTCATCTGGGAATTTTTTGATTTTGTTGACTATTTTTTGCGTTTACTTTGTTTAAATTATTTCTTCCTTATAATCCATAGTGCTTATTCTAAACAATTTGTAAAAAAATTAGGAAATACAGTCACATGAGCGTAATGTGTGTAATGTTCATTTATATTAATTTAATGTATTTCTAGTGTTTTTTATTTAAAAATATTAGGGCTCTACAGTCCTCGACAGTGTAAACTCTAACTTTTGCGCAATTGTCTTAAAAAGGGATATATAGTTTTTATCTTCACGTACTAATGATATTTATAATTTATAATAAGTTCAATTTTACACGACGATTAGTATTTTTGTTTTTTACGACCTAAACCAACTCTCATAATAACATACAAATTATTTATTTATTTAAACTCTTTATTGCACAAAATATACAACAGGCGAACTTAACGTCTAAAGACATTTTCTACCAGTTAACCTTGCACTTGTAGAACCATTGTAGTAAAGAATAGTGCACGAGAAAAGTCTTACGGAACAATTGCAAATAATTTTACACTAAACTAATTACATTTATCTAAACCTACGGGCAGACCAATAAACAAAAAATGTGTGTGTGTGTGTATAATAAATATAATAATCACATACCCATGCATATAAAATGTACATAAACAATCATAAAGCATAATAAATATTACTACATACGAATAAATAAAATAGAATCATATACATGAAATAGTAGTATAATCGTTGATATAAAAGAGAAAGATACGTTACGTTCTTATATCGCATTCACTAAACTAGGCTTGGCAGAATACATATACACCGACACGCACACAAATCTATTATCAAAATTATAAACATGGAAACAAAGACAGAGATAGGGCGGATACACTCGTACGAGCGAAATGGTATTAGCCACTGCGCGCGTCGTCGCCATGGTTACTGATAAAGAAAATCAGTGATAGGCCGGATACACTCGTACGACCGAAATTTCATTAGCCAATAGCCACGGACCACCTCATCGCCATGGTTACAGATAAACAAAGAAAATCTTATTTTTAAACAAATTTAATGTTTTAGCTGTACTTACGAATGGAAAGTAATCCCATGTGTCTTATTTTTTTTCCCTTGAGTGATTATAACACTGGTTAAATACACAAGAAGGCATTTTGATGCGTGTTTAATGGTAAAAACAATCAAAGTAGAAGCGTTCGATGTTACGATGTCCCGCGTGTGACTGAATGGCATACTACAAGCACTGTGTACACGGACCTAGTTTTGTAGGACCAGGCGCTGTGACTAGGTAACATATCTTCCTCTTTTTATATCAATGAGTATAATAGTGATAATAAATACCTACAAATTAATAATGGTTATTGTGGATTATACAAGCATTCGAAATTACAAAGGACAATAAATTAAGCTAATCATTAGCGTTGACTATTAGAACCTTCTCCTAATTAATTACGAGTACATATAACGAACTTATAAATTATACGCCGCATTAATTCAGGGGTTAGCGTAAGCGTTTGCCATTTTATCAGGTAGGTAATAAAAGGCGAACGACTTGCTACACGTGTCACTACAATCATGACTACTTGATGGTAGAGTTCTGCATCATCTCGCCCGGGTCTAATACCACCGCCTTACCTATTTCTACCATAATAGCTATCGTGCTTGCCAGTATCCGGTCAGTCAGTAGCCGGTAAACTTATGCATGAGGCATTAAGACCCCGCAGGACGGATAGCAACGCATCAATAACATCTTTGGTGTCTATAGGTGATGGCTGTCTCTTTCTATCAGGAGAGACGTCTCCTTGATTGCTTTATCTTAGGATATAAAAAAATCGTAAGATGGTAAGCAGATGGCTTCCTAATGGAAAGAGACAAGCCACAATAGTGGTTAGAGACCCTGACTACGCAATCAATGAGGCTCGGGTTCGATCCCCGACGGGGACAAGCATTTGTGTGATGAGCATAAATGTTTGTATTTCCGGGTTTGGGTGTTTATTATATATATTCTAGTATTTATATATGTATTTCTATGTATTAGTATCGTTGACTAACACCCATAATACAAGCAAATAATTTGCTTACTTTGGGGTTAGATCAGTAAGTGTAATTTGTCCCGTGAATTATTATTATTATTATTATTATTATAATCGCCTGTAAAGATAATCGCGCGTGTGGCGAGATGTTAATGCCACAAGCATAAGTTTACCGGCTGCCCTCCAAACTCCCCGTGTTGGTCCCGGGCTCCTTTGAAGAATAGGCCAACTGCCGTTCTGCCAGGCAGGTCGTAAAAGGCGAGCGATTGGCTATTTGAGTAACTACCATCGTGGCTACTAGATGGTAGAGTGCTGCATTGTCTCGACCGGTTCTGGTACCTGGTTACCTATTTCTGCCGCAATAGCGTCAGTGCTTGTCGCTGTCGTATTCGGTTTGGAGGGTAAGGTAGCCGGTAAACTAATGCATGCGGCGTTAGACCTCGCCACAAGATAGCAACGCACCATTAACACCTTCGGCGTCTATAGGCGATGGGTGACTTTTTCCGCCAGGAGGCCCATCTGCTTGTTTGCTATCTTATGATATAAAAAAATACTCTAACACTAAAAAACTATTAATGCCTTCAGAGTATTTAGTTTTAATAGGGCCCAAATAACAACTTGCAATAAAAAGCTATTAATGCCTCCAGAGTATTTAGTAAAACTAATTTACATGGGCCAAATGACAAAGAACAATAAAAAACTAATGATGCCTTCAGATTATTTAGTTTCAGTAGGGCCCAAATTATAACGAAAAATAAAAATCTATTGATGTCTTTAGAGTATTTAGTTTTAGTAGGGCCCAAATTACAACGTACGAAAAAAGCTATTGATGTCTTCAGAGTATTTAGATTTACAGGGGCAAAATTACAAGGAACAATTAAAAGCTAATGATGCCTTCAGATTATTTAGTTTTAGCAGGGCCCAAATTATAACGTACAATATAAATCTATTGATGTCTTCAGAGTACATATTTAGTTTTACAGGAGCCAAATTACATCGAAAAATAAAAATCTAATTATTCCCTCGGAGTACTTACTTGTGACATCTTGTCACACTTAGTAAGACCCCAAATTACATTTTTGCCCCAAGACTCTTGCTTGCAGAGCTACGCCACTGAATATATAAAAACATATTATAATATACTAATAAATCAATACTAAATAAGTAGGTATTGATTTATTAAATTTAACTGCAGTTTCCTTAGCAAGGCCACCATGTACAAGAAGAATATATTATTTGAATATAAAAGTAATTTAACAATAGTTGAACTTAAAAAAAAACTTGGACTGTTCCCTAAGTTCGTAGAAAAACATACATATAAACACATACACTTGTGAAATTAGTATACGTGTTTCGACGCTCAAATAGATTATCATATTATATTGTCTAATTCTCACAATATTACATACTTGCAAAACTCATAAGCTCTGTTTTTTCGTCGGTTGAAAAAGAAACATCTTTTTATTTGACGACGTATGAAATCTAAGACACAGTTAATGAGCTACACAGTCGCTTGTTTAGACCCCAGTTCTATTTATATTTTAATAATGTACATGTCTTCTACTCAAGTTTAGCATCCTACAATAAAACCAACTTGTTAGACTACTCCATCTTATTTTTTTCATGGTTGAAAATCTCGGAGTTATAAGAAAAAACACTTTTGTAACAACGATAGCTCTTGAACGGATAAGCCGATTTTGATGCAATTTACGGCATTAAACGCAGTTTTTTGAAGAACACACACACACATAAATACATATATACAGACACTGATATCATCGCAAAAATAGTCGAAAAAGTTTCCTAGGACCTCAAAACGTCGACATCTGATGAAAACTCGATTTCCGAAAAACTTTAAAAACAACAAAGATAAATATCGACACGCAGGGATTGAACCTGCGACCATTTGTCTAAAGCCGGGACGCTCTCCCACTGAGATAGTGTCGACAGGCTCGACAGGAATTTAAAGTTTTTCAAGTTTTCCCAAGCACGGGGTGAGTCCTATAACACAAAAATAATTAGAAATACGAAAGTACTGATCAAAACTATAAAATGTAAATTAAACTAGTTATACGTATGTATACCTAGCGATCAGTACTATCGACATAATCGATGATATAGCAAAGAAGAATTTCGCCATGTCGAGCCTGCCGACTCACCGAGAGAGCGTCCCGGCTTGAGGGAGATGGTCGCAGGCTCAATTACTGCGTGTCGATATTTTTCTTTGTTGTTTTTAAAGTTTTTCCAGTTTTCTCAAGCACGGGGTGAGTGCTATAACACAAAAATAATTCGATTTCCTAAAATCGGAGCAAAATCAGTAACTTCCTTATCTCCATGCATAGAGGGAAGTTAAAAATTTGGAGGCAGTCATGAGAACTGCTGACAGAAGTAAAAACTTAAAATTGCATCTTGAATTTTTAAACTGAGTGTAACATTAAAAATTATGAAAGTTTATAAATTTACCTTAAACACTAGAATGTTGCTAACGCGAATCTATTATGATTTCGCCTACCAAAAATCATCTTACGTGTCTCTTAGAAGTTTTTACTTTAAAACTTGTAGATTGAGACGATTTTCGATCACAATTCGGCACGAAATCAAATCCTGCCGTATCAGATCAGATTTCCGCCAATCCGAAATCGGTCGGACGCAGACGGAGCCTGATCATTACAAAAACATTCTTTTCGAAATCTCGACTTTGTAAAATATGGTTAAGTTTATAACATAAGTTTTAAAGTCGTTAGTTTTATAGTCATAAGAATATTTATGTAAATTAAATCCTACCGTATCAGGTCAGATTTCCGCCAATCCGAAACCGGTCGTACGCAGACGGAGTTTGATCATTACAAAAACATTCTTTTCGAAATATCGACTTTGTAAAATATGGTTAAGTTTATAACATAAGTTTTAAAGGCGTTAGTTTTATAGTCATAAGAATATTTATGTACTTATAACTAAAGACTTTAAACCTTTAAACTTTACGCTTTACTGTATTCGTACGAACACACTACTGTAAAACCGTAATTCTGAGCAAGTGCACAAGGCAAGAGCCATTACTGTAATTACTAAATCGTGTTAATTGTTTGTAGCGTAATGAAATAACTTAAGTCACAAACGCGTAACTTAGTTAACCACAGTGATTTTAGTAATTGCTATACTCAAGCATTGTTTAGCGAAGTCATGATTTTTTTAAGTGACCGTAGCAGAATAGGACTTTCTCCAGCACTTTCTTTCTTCACTTTCTCCACTCGTTTCGTATCACCTCGCTTTGAGAACACTCTCCTGACAACCTCAGCCAATATTGAAATTCTTGGCGTTGACATATCGAACAACGTTCAGTTCTGTGATCATTTGGAAGAAAAGGCTAAATTAGCCTCACAAAAGCTCGGTGTGCTCAGTAGAGCGAGACAGTACTTCCTGCTTTCTCATCTCTTGCAACTTTACAAAGCGCAAATCCGCCCGCACATGGAGTACTGTTCTCATCTCTGGGCGGGAGCTCCGCAGTATCAGCTTCTTCCACTTGATCGCATTCAGCGTAGAGCGGTTCGAATCGTTGACGACCAAGCAATCTCCAATCGGCTTGACTCCTTGGCTTTACGCAGAGATGTAAGTTCGCTTAGCATCTTTTACCGCATTTATCATGGAGAGTGTTCCGACGAACTGTTTGGATTGATCCCTGCTGTTGAATTTCATCATCGGACATCGCGGCAAAACTCAAAGTTCCATCCTCATCACCTCGATGTCTGGAAATCCACAACTGTGCGATTCTCTAGGCACTTCTTACCACGCACTACTCCTCTGTGGAATCAATTACCGGCGGGGGTGTTTCCGAACGGATACGACTTAGGCACCTTCAAGAAAAGAGCATACTCCTTCTTAAAAAGCCGGCAACGCAGCTGCAAGACCTCTGGTGATGTGGCTGTCCATGGGCGGCGGTAATCACTTACGATCAGGTGAGCCTCCTGCTCGTTTGCCCCTTTTTTCTATAAAAAAAAAATAGCAACAGGCAATGGCTGGCACCACCCTGGGTTTTTAATGGGGGCAGTTACTATTTTTGAGGAGGGAAACGGGGGTACACAAGACCGTAGTCCCAGAAAATTTTTTTTATTAATAACAAACTGAATTTTGTGAACAACTTTGTTTTAACGAGACAACCATCTTTTCTTTCTTCGAAAAACTCGATTTGGGTAACTAATAAAGATAGAGAAAGGGAAAAGTTTAGAGTGTCGGAGTAAGAAAAGTTTCCACTTGACGTGTAGGACAATGTTACCCTTGAATTACAATAATAATTAAAAAGCTGTTATGCGAAAATTAGGTTGTTTTTAAATTGATTATTATCAATTTAAAATCAAGTTTATACTTATAAGCATATTACATATTTTTTTGAGGAGGGAAAGGGGGTGTATACGATTCGTTCGGCTCATTTCAATTTGGCGAAATTCTTTCGCATATTTCTGTACACCGTTTAATAGACAAGAGTGGAGGGAAGGCTAAGAAAAATCACAAAAAGCGTTAATCGAGTAATATCAAACACTATATAATGTATTCTATCTCATTCCTTCGCAGACTAAATCCTATAAATATATGCGGGTCTTTAATGTCACTTTTTAGTTTTATTGAGTTTTAATACACGATTCTAAAAAAGTTTCACTTCAAAAATATTTTTTTGTTAATTCAGTTGCTTTAAAAAATTTGTTTCTGAATTCTCGTTTCTATTTAATTAAATTAAACATTAACGATGAAATTTAATTTTTTGCAGACGTTATTTCGTTAATTTTGTCTTCTTTATTGAAAACTCATAAAATTGAACATAACGTTAACAGTGCCTTTGATAACGATAGAATATAAAATGTGAGAGAAATTTCATTTGTGAAAACGAATTTACGACAAAAGTGCTAAAGCTGTTCGTTTCAGCGATACCATTTTTATTACACTGTTTATATCTCATTCACATGAAAGTTTGATAATTTTCAACCAATTTCCCATAAAAAAGAGGATCTTAGCTGTATTTCTTTCAAAATGTTAATTTGGGTGACTTAGAAAGTACTTTCACGCCCGTATCCCCGAAGAGGTAGGCAGAGGTACAACTGCACTCATGATTAGCCGAAGATACGTACTTAGTTTCAAACGTATACACAGATAGGTGGCAAGCCTATTGCCAACCAAACTCATATCCAATCCCGGGCAACGTTGTTTTTATCAGAAAACAGAAAAAAAACCCTTTTTTTTTAATTGCCCCACCCGTGAATCGTAGTACCAGGGACATCATGTGATCATTGCCGACACTGGACCACTTGACCACAGAGGCGATGGTGAATTAAAAAAATATTTTTTTTCTTTGGTATACCCTTCATACTTCCCATTTATTCCCATATTAATTGGGTGAATATTTGATCCAGGGTTCTAAAATTAAAGAAGATTGGATGTCAATTGTTGCAGTTTTACTACGATTAAATTATGGTTTTTGCTATAAAGCCTTGGTGACTGTATATCGGCACCACTCAGTGCCAGATTAAGACTACTTGAGACCCTAAGAAATATCTGCTTGTACATACAGGGGTTTCGATAAATATACTGGCATCGGACTAAAAAAAATAAACGCACTCCTATTTATTACAAGAAGTCGAGTGGTTAGCGATTCTGACTACGCAATCAACGGGGCTCGGGTTCGATCCCCGACGGGGACAAGCATTTGTGTGATGAGCATAAATGTTTGTATTTCCGGGTTTGGGTGTTTATTAAATATATTCTGGTATTTATATATGTATTTCTATGTATTAGTATCATTGACTAACACCCATAACACAAGCAAATAATTTGCTTACTTTAGGGTTAGATCAGTACGTGTAATTTGTCCCGTGAATATTTATTTATTTATTATTTATTTATATGTAGATATAGGCTTGTTTCCTATTAAGAATGAATTGGACATATTATTATAGTTTTCAATGATTAAATGTGATACGGAGAAAACAAAAAAACTAAAATATTTATTGTTATAGATAAGGATTAATATTTTTTAAGATATAAATTCGGAAAAATAGACGTTAACTCACGTGATATTAAACGCAAATCTGAAAGTGACGTCACACCGCGGCAAAACGTCATCTTCGTGTTGTTATTTTTATAGAAACCACAGAGTATGCAATGTAGATATTACCACGGCATTATGTCATTAGGACACCATGACAGTCCAGAGCGTTATGGCGGTAAATTTTAATTTCAATTTTAAAACGAAAATTTTATTATAAATGTACGTTATTTAACAAAAATAAGTAGTTTTTTGGTTAAAAGGCAGTTTACTTTAGACCAACTTTTGACGAGAAATCAAAATTTTCCAACTCCTATTTTTTTATATTATAAGGTACTTTTACTTAATTAAATGGTACCATTAATTTTTAATCTTTAAATTTTAATCTTTTAAATATTGCCTCAATGAAACAGATTTTTAATCATCAATTGTATTTCTTACTAGCTGTTGCCCGCGACTTCGTTCGCGTGGACTTCGTTTACTCCGCACAGCTCCTCCCCCGTAGGTGATAGCGTGATAATATGTAGCCTATATGTTGACCCGACCTTTTAGTAACATTCATGCAAAATTTGAAGTAAATCCATGCAGCACATTTTGAGTCTACTCCGGACATACATTGACTTTCCTACGATTTTATTATATGTACAGATAATAAATATTCTCCGAAATCAAGTTTCGATAATTACGCAAGGAAGCTATTTTTCCAAAAGGTATTACTACAACTAGAATCAACAAACTTACTTAATTAGAAAAAATACCAGAAACATCCAACAATTGTGCCTGAATAGATTACTTTTTTCATAAAAGATCTATAACTATATCTAATTAATTAAACAAATATGCCTATTAAATTAACGAAACATTAACTGGGTTTTTGTTATGAAATAATGACAATTTCCTATAGAAATTGGCATAAAATAAAACTGTATTCTATTCTTATGCAAAAACAAGTCACTTAAATAATATTGACATAGATATGCTACGTCCGTGTGCCAAAATTAAAACCGCGTAGTAATCATTAAAATATTAAAAGTATCAATACTATTTTTATTTTACCAGCACGACGACGTCCAGCTCTCGCATCAATTAGAAAATACCTAAATTTCAGTTGGGTGATTTTGTAAAATGGCTCTTATTATATCTAATAATCTATAATATATATTTTTAAACAGTATTTTAAATTTAGTCAACTAGCCTATTACGTGACCCCGAATATCAACGCTTTAGTCAATTTAAAACGCGCGAATTGTTAAATATCTTTCATGTGCTAGCAAATATTTTTGTCACTGTTTTGATGCTCCCAAAGTGATTGCCATTGCTTAATAATTATGGACTGATCCAACACTAGCACCACTACATCCCAGCAGATAACTTGAAATATTGTCTACATTTTCATACAACTTACCGTTCTGTAACATATTGCCTTTTCCTATTGCATTTGCATCGGTATAGAAAAAAGAAAAATAAATTGAATGAAAAAATTGGCAGTTAGAAAACTTATTATGTTTTAATTTAAATTTCATTTAGTTAATAATTGAGCGTGAAAAATGTGCTGTTATATTGTCCATTTATAAATAGTATAATTTTACTTATCGTGGACTATTAGGCACCTTTTTTCAAAACCTTTCAATATTTTCCATCAGCAGTTTAAGTATGTCATAATATACATTATTTTGAACGCTTCCTATTCTCGGAATACTTTCAAATGACAGCAAAGTGCATTTTGCAATTTAATGCCTTTATTCATTACCCTCTATTATGAGAAAGCTTTGTTGAACAAAGTTTAAATACATTTACTTGCTAGTCCCATCCCCTTTTAAAGAATAAATCATTTGCCTTTCTGCTAAACAATTCAAAACCTATGATATAAAAATATTAAGATACTAGATTCTATATATCTTAATATTTTTAATATCATAGGAGTCTCAGAAATCAGCATCTAGCATGAAGAGAGTTAATAATATGGAGGAGTATGATATAAAAAATCATAAACATATAGGTACCTAGTCTGTGAAATTCGTGTCGAAATATATTTTCCGAATAAAACACCTTTGTACAAAAAATTCCAAGCGATGATGAACGTAACCCAGGTATTTAAAAATAAACCGACTAAGTGCGTATCGAGCCACGCGTAATGTAGGGTTCCGTAGTAGCGCACAATAATGCAGACTCAGAAAAGGGCTTTTTTATTGTTTCACGCTATGAAAATTTAACGTATTAATTGGTGTTTAATCAATGACGAATGTATCATCTCTGCCGATAAAAAAATCTCCAAAACATTTTATAAGTTGGTAAACTACTCGTACTACTCGTAAACGTGTGAAGCTTACTTAGCCGTGATAGTTTTCTTGTTAAGTAACACTATAATTAGAGTTAAAACTTCATTATAAATGACTACCGAATTTTTTTTCACACATATCCAAAACCAATCAGCTGGCAGAGAGGCACTTGACTCTAACAAAAATAGCAATTTAAAGATTAGGATCCCAAAAACGGATCCCTGAATCAAAAAATTGTTTTTGCAAACTCAAAATGTTTTTAAAATCAATCCAATAATAATTTTACATAATGTGGTGCGCTCGAAAAAATGGGAACTTTTTTATTTCGTACTCGGTAGATAGTCCTCCTTTACGTGTGAAGGAGGTACCCTATAAAACATTTTCAAATTTTTATTTTACCATTTTGTCATATATATACGTTACGCCGAACACTATAATATTCATGCCAAATAACAGCTTTCTAGTAGGTACTAAGAATCACGGAGCTAAACTTAGGACGAACGGACGGACGGACATAGTGAAACTAGAAGGATTCCTAGTTGACTTCGGAACCCTAAAAACATAGCATAAATAGAATACAGCTTCACGAAATGACCAATAAAGTTATCGTTTCTAACAAAGACGCTAGTATCTTAACAAGCAAACTCTTGTCTCTTATAAGTTACGGTTCTGACTGCAACTCGACAAATAGATCTAAAGTTTAAACTTGTTAACGAAAATATTGCTCAGGCTTACCTAATTTAATTTTCTACTAATTTTTTTAATTAAAAATTTTTCATTAATTTTTTTTATATTATAAGATACCAAACAAGCAGATGGGTCTCCTGATGAAAAGAGTCAACCATCGCCTAGACACCAAAGGTGTTAATAGTGCATTGCTATCTTGTGGCGAGGTCTAATGCCACATGCATAAGTTTACCGGCTTCCTTACCCTCCAAACTGGAACACGACAGTGACTAGCACTGACGCTATTGCGGCAGGAATAGGTAAGGCGGTGGTACCAGACCTGGGCGAGACAATGCAGAACTCTACCACCTATTAGCAACGATGGGAGTGACTCGTATAGCCAATCGGTCGCCTTTTACGACCTGCCTGGCGGAACAACAGTTGACCTATTGTTCAAAGAAGTCCGGGACCAACACGGGGGAAAATATTTTTTTCCGTTTTACCTTTATTCTAACAATATACAGGTATTTTCCCCTGTGTAGTGTCAGTGCTTGTCATTGTCCGTGTTCCGGTTTGGAAGGTGAGGTAGCTGGTTAAGGCGGTGGTACCAAATATCCAGCCGTGACGTTGCAGAACTCTACCACCTAGTAGTCGCGATGGTAGTGACACGTATAGCCAATCGGTCACCTCTTAGGACCTGCCTGGCAGAACGGCAGTTGGTCTGTTCTTCAAAGGAGCCTGGAGCAGCACGGAGGGGAACTAACATAATATCAGTATTTTGAGAAAAACGTTTTTACGATTAACTATTTTTCAAAAAGTATTCTATATATTATGTCTAGATAAAATTATTGGTAACCACAGAACACATATAACACATAAAAGACACGCCATTGGGAAGGAAACGTAACGCCGCGCATATGAACAAACGCTCCTTCCACTGTAAAAATGTCATACATTAGATATATTGTGAAAATTAGAAATAAACCTTGTGGTACGATTTTATCGTACCGAATGAGATAAGAAGGTTTAAAATATTACCCTGGAAGTGATTTTATTTCATCGGTAAGTAGTATAACTCTGTATTTGTGTAATTATTTTATATATTAAAATATATAGATAATGAGCATTAGAAGTCAGTTTACTCTTTGTTTAGTTTAATTAGTATTTAGCTTAATACAATTAAAAAAAAAATGTAATGGCTTGAAAAAACAATTGGTATAGAAAGACTTTTATGTATAAATATAGATTATTATGTATGAGATGGTATTATTTAATAGGAAAAATAAATATTTAATTTTAAGTATAAATTAATATATTAAAACAACAAATTTGCACGCTATCTATAGCGAAATTGGCTTGTTCACTAATATAAGTTAAGAGATCTTGTTACCCTATTTCAAGCAAATAAAGAAATTTAATTTAATTTGAAAGCTACACCGACAAACTAAGAAATTGTCTTGAAAGGCGTATCTATTTAATCCGTGTTGGTAACCCTACTTCCCACAGACTTAATGTACATAACATTTACCTAATGACTAGCCAATTGTGGAAAATTGTTAGCGATTTATTTTGTTACTGTTACAGTCTCTATTATTCGTAATACGCTACAAAAAAGATGTCATTACAGTCTCGCATAAAGACAAAAGTTTAGTGATATCAGATATATATTTTTATTTGTATAGTATTTCTATACTATACTATAGATAAATATGTAATTATCAGAGCAATAGCTAGCAACTCACTTTTACAATACGCCTCCCGAAGTATAAGAAATTTAGCAATATATTTAAAAATGTAATGAATCAGAACTGTCTAAAAAGTGTATAATATTTTAGATCATGTAGGAGACAGAAATGCCTGGAAATAATTTCTCCTCACACCAATTTGATCAGTTATTACATGAAATATTTATTGTAATAGAATTAACACTATACGCTGAACATATATTAAAAAAAAATTAAAAAAAAAGACAAGCCCGATTGTAGTTTTATTGATGTTAGTGTGAGTGTATATGTGGATATGCGTGTACTTGCGAGTATGTATATGTATGTATTTTACATACATATTATTAGTTTTATCAAGGGATTCAGTTAATTTGAATAGTTATAGACGAGAGTTATGAAAGTGGACAAATCGAAATGTTACATTCTTAACTTTTATCATTGAAAAACAAACAGCGCAATAACCATCAACTATGTATAACAAAGATGGTGTGTAGCGCTCCGTTTAGTTACCATGCCTTCCAAACCGGAACATTACAGTGACTAGCATACTTGTACAGCAGAAAAAGGCAGGCCAGTGGTACTAACTCGGGTGAAACGTTTCTGATAGTGTCTAGCAACGTTTCACTCGAGTTGCTAATAGGGTTCAGCAACGTGTCACCCGAGTTGCTAAAAGGGTTCAGCATCGTCTCGCCCACCTTGTAACTACGATTCTAACAAACAATTAGACTAGCGAAAACGGAACAACGCCAACTGTCACCTAGCCGTTAGTCCGGCGTCAATTACGTTCTTTTTATCCTGGAATAATTTCATAGTTCTCAAGTATTATGTATCAGTTAACATGACATAGAATAGAATCACTCATGTAGTCTGTGAATAGAATAATGGAAATCACAGGAAACAGCAATAATTTGAACGCAGTAAAACTGCAAACAACGGGCTTTCAATTTCATGTATTTCCCGAACCCTTCGTCAGGTATCACCAAATTAAAATGAAATCACCTGGGAAGACACTTTGAAATAAAATATTTATTTTTCAAATCTGTTTTGGCGTCTTCAAATAACCAGTGAAAATAAATAAAAAATAAGATTTCAACAAATTGAGAAACTTTTTAGATAATCGGTTGAAAATAAGTGTATCGTTCTGTATGTAGACGCTTACAAGACGCACCGTGGCCTAATCCTCCTATTATCTTCTGAATACTATTAAAATTATTTTGGGAAATCGCTCGGCTTAACTACAGCTATTGAATTTAATCATTAGACCTCAAATCAAAACTTGAAATTTCAGTATGCCACCCAAGTTCTTTCGAATCGATACGACTTAGAAAACTGAAAGAAAAGAGCTTGCTCACACTGATAAGTCCAGAGTACTCCTAATATGGCAACTATTGTGACATAAATAGTAATGATCACTTAAAGTTAAAAAAGCCTCCTACCAAGTTGCTCCATCTTGTATTAAAATAATAATATAAACTCTACACCTTAGTCAAAATATGTGGCTTCGTCGTTTCGTCGTTTCGCTCCCATCAATTGGGCGTAAAATAAAACAAAATCGCGGTTTATTTGTTTTCAGTTATTAATATTTCTTGTAGTAACGAAACGGCCAAGCCACATATTATGACTAAGGTGTAGAGTTTGTGATGTTAGGGCTTGTAGAGTAAGGGCGTGTAGTGTTAAGAGCTTAGTTCTACATGAGATCTGATAATTGTTTGACAGTGTCAGGCATATGGTGTCGTCGTGGCAAAATTTTACACGAAAATGTTTTCGGTGGGATTAAATTTTCAACTTTCCTCGGAATGTATGCTTATTGTAGTGCCACCGAATAAACTGCATCGCTTACACTCAAGTAAAGCAATAATGGCCTTACACATGTACATACATACATATATCCGAAAATTTTACCCTGAAGTTAATAAAAAAGTATTTTCAATTTCAATGTTTATCCACAAACTCATAAATCATCACTTCTTTCAGTAGCAATTTTCTTTTTAATTATACTGTTCACGCAAGCACCACGTACTATGAATAATAATAATTATGTTTCGTATCACTGCTACGACCAGACTCGCTTGCTACGCTCATGACGCAATAGACCGGATAAATTACAAATGAAAAGAATTTTATTTTCCTTTTATAAAAGAAAATATATAGTAATAAGAACATGACAATTCTTTTCAATTATTATGGAAAGTGGGAACAAAG